>QUSF01000002.1:54881764-54963711 GCA_003676055.1 Chloebia gouldiae | reverse complement strand
ATATTATATTATATTATATTATATTATATTATATTATATTATATTATATTATATTATATTATATTATATTATATTATATTATATTATATTATAATTATATTAATTATATTTTATATATTATTATATTATTCTTCCAGAAGACAAAGGGTTATGTTGGTGTCACAGGGCCCATTTATCTGTTTTATATAAGCTTTTTGTGAGAACTTTAAAGAAAGGATGATTTGGAATGTAAATAAGGTAGGAGATTTTGATATGAGGTCAGCTGTGCTGCATGGGCAAGGGTATAAGTGAAACTTCAGTGATACCTATTACAGATGAGCTATCTCTGTTTACAAACCATCTCCTTTTAGCTTCCTTCCTTTATCTACTCTAGAGTAAAATGGAATTTGAACTTCAGAAAAGGCCATGGTTCTTCTGAGGGGTAGGTCAAATCTGTAAGAACATAAATAGTCTTTATTAACACATGCAAGAGCTACGGAATATCAGGAGCTTTTGATTGTTTTAATAGGGCAGTAAGGATGAATTACATTTCCTGCACAGCTACAGTGGTGGCCTGAGAGAAACCAAATACTCTGTACTTTGGCTAAGGTGCTCATTGTGTCAGTAGTTCTTTTGAGACCTGAAAATACCCAGACATTGCAGCATGTCCTGTGCAGGGCAGTGATTTGGAAGACTGGGATTGGCTGTTACAGTCCTGCACAAACACAGGTGAGAAGGGCTGGGCAGCAATTAAAATACAAAATTTTTCACCCACAGAGCATAGAAGGGAGCCAGTTATGTTGCACCACTACCTGCAGGTAGATGAAATCTTCCACATATGGACTCTACTGAGTGAATTGGAACTTCTTTTTTTTTTCCATTTTACAGTGCTGTTTTCTTTATTTTAACAATGAAATGTAAATTACTCCTAGTGTAAGGTGACTCTAACTCTACCAGGCAGCTTTCATCTAAAGATGGCATAATAAGAGCCTCTTGTTTTTGAAAAACAAACAAATGTAACTTATGCTGTGGAAGTAAAAATGTTTTCTCCAGCCAGCTGACAAACAAAGCGCTGATTCAATGGGTCTGCAGAAGATGATTTGGGAAGAATATATGGATCACAGAATATATGGATTAAACCAGTAGAAGACAAATTGGATCCAAACTAAGGCTAATGGAATAGGCTTGAAGTTCAGGTTTTCTGAAGGAGGATATTTAGAGTCAAACAGAGACAGCAAAGAACTGATGTGTTTATTGCCCATTGTTCTTCTCATGGCATACGTGATCAATGGAAGATCACCAATGTTACTAACCTTCAGGTGAGGAGTCATTGAAAAAGGCTTCCTCAACGGAGGTTTTGAATGTATGAAACCAAAAGCCAGCATTGTTTTCTTCCCTGTATGGACTGGATTCATGAGGAAAAGAGGGTTGCAATGCTCAGAAGTGCAAGGTACACAAACCCAGAGAGGAACAGGATACATTTCTGTGAATCTCACATTTCATGGCATGGCATAATGAAGGAGAAAATAAAAAGGGTTGCAGACTGGTGCAGACACAAGACATATTTAATCCTGTACAGTGGTATGTGTCTGAGAATCTGCTAGGAATTGGTGAACAGAAATAAGAAACTAATTTTCATTCAACTATGAATAGTAACATCTATAGCCTCATTACATAGCCTTGCTGGTTTTAGAGTCTTTAGTCCAGTCTGGTTTGCGTGTGGGGGTGGGAAGAGAAAGAGAAAAGAAAAATTCCCACCTATCTAGCATCCGTGGAAACTTTGCCTGAGCAGAGAAGCATGTTGTCCTGAGATATTGCTGGGTGTGCAATAGCTAATGAAAACTTTACCTCATGGCTCTAAAAATCTACAGATGTCATTGTTTCTAATCCAAACATCTACAGGAAAGACTTGCAAAACTGTCAATGTCTCATTCAGTTAATAAACAGAGGAAAAGAAAAGTATCTTGTTCTGAGCTAATAGCCTCAGCCCCTTTATATTTTTCCTCATTTTAATCACGTCACCTGGTGATTAAAGTGTGGTTTATATCTGAATAAAAGAGTTGCAGAAGAGAGCTTTGAAAAGCAATGAACTCAGATGTACTCAGAAATACAATGTTCAGACAACATTGGCCCTTCTTTCTCCATCTTTTAAATTTCAGACTAATAGGAATGCTTGCATTTTCTAAAAGTATGGGGGTTTTGGATACAGATGGAAGGGGGAGATGACAATAGTATCAGACCTATGGCTTGTCAGAGTGGAAAAATTTCAGTGTTTTTAGAACATATTTTTTTATTTTTTAAGAAAATATTCATTCTGCAAATTGCATGGATTTTTAATAGAGACCCAATTCTTGTATTGTTCTTTTTATTTGTGCTTGAGGAGTATTCCCTTTAGTGTGATTAAGGAATAATTGGATTAATTTTGCATTGTGGTTAATGGCATGGCATTCTTTTCATGGAGTTTCTGGTTCTGCAATTACATTTCTGCAGCACTGTCTAGCAGTCATGAAAGATTAGCTGTGTTTTCTTCTTCTGCCACGCAGTTCTCTAATCTGTCTGGAACAAAAATAGATCAAGAAGTGCAGCTTTGTAGATTGTATCAAATACTTCTGTGTGTTGCTTTGTGACTGTTGGGTCATTCTTGGATATATAGGGTTGACATATTTCTCTATAAGAATTATTTCCGGAAATATGTACTGTGCACTGTCACAGGGGTGTTCTCTTTTTTCCTTTTAAGTTCAAATTTCATAATTAGAACGAGATGAACAATAGCATCCTCTCGCAGAAGAATAAAGATGTGCTCGACTCCTTTTCTACTGCCTTTGAAAGATGAATAAATGGGTATTTTCTGCAGCCTTGCTTAATCTTCTGTTCCTCTTCACACC
This sequence comes from Chloebia gouldiae, assembly GCA_003676055.1. Classification (NCBI taxonomy): domain Eukaryota; kingdom Metazoa; phylum Chordata; class Aves; order Passeriformes; family Passeridae; genus Chloebia; species Chloebia gouldiae. The sequence continues at coordinate 54,960,847 of QUSF01000002.1, read as the reverse complement.
TTGCTCCATTTTTGAGTATTTCAATAGGGATGCGTGAACAGCTTAGATAAGAGTCAATTCCAGAAAGAACTTCAAAAGAAAAAGGATGAGGCTAGGCAGCCTGGAGAATTCCTTTGGAAAACAAAATGCAGGTGTATTTCAGAACGTATTGGTAGTGGCCTTTGTGTTATAATTTTACTTTTCCTGTGTATGTACCTTCCTTCCTTGCTTCCCTGTTTTGTCCCTTTTCCTTTCCCCTTCTTCTCCTTTCCTTATCCTCTCTTCCCCTTCTGCCAGGAGGGTGCATGGTACTATAAGATCATGCATCAGCGGCAAAAGAAGCTGTTTCACTTTTATCTCAATGTCTATGCATGTTCAGAAGAGTACAAACTTGCACATTACTTACACAGTTGTTTCCATTTGGGGCATGGGGATTTAGCAGAGTGACTCTCGTTGCTGTTAATGGGATTTGTTCAGCTAAAGTCTTGTGCAAGCCAAATCTTTTCAAAAGAAAGACTTTCTTCAGAAGTACAGATAGACCTGCTAAAGATTCTTTTTATGAGATATAAGGCAAGATCTTAGAGCATATCTAGCAATTAAAGATTGTGAACGCCTTTTCACCAGTTAAAAGTCTTAATCTCACCATTATAGCTGTATTTCCATTTGGCTAATTACTTCCTGCTGTGTAAAATTCTTCCTATAATTTCACTTAAAGGTATTTTTTATGCCTGTCTAAAATGACTATGTAATGTTATTGCATGATTTTTAAAGCTGAGCTCCTCAATTATATAAAAAAAATATTTGCCAAGTAAATGTTTCTATGAAAATCATCATTACCTATCAAGTGATTTACTCCATGAACAGTATTTGCAGAGCTATGCAGCTGGTTGATTACTATGAAAAGAAAAATTACTCTAATAAATTAGTTGAGAAAAAAAGGTAAAAAATTAATTAAGATAATGTATATGTTGGATAATATTTGTCCAGCTGTTGTTCAAAGGCTATCAACTTTCATTTTGGTGGGTTTACATACTGGTAAAACAATTTGAGTTTTGAGTTTATCCTGTAATCTGCCATCTCTTCTTGAAAAATGCTGTATAAATGATCATTATTATGATTGTAAATCAAACCCTATTTTAATTAGGAGTAAAATATAATGACATTTGAACAAGTAGGGCAGTGGGGCTGTAGATTAATTGAGTGTCATGTAGTCTGATGTGTGCACTTTGAGATAAAGTCTAAGTTGTTCAGAGTCTGGGAATAATGTCTGGCTTCTGGATGCAGTTGTTTGCTTGTTCTTTTTGTGAAGAGACTAAATTTCTCCAAAACTGGTTGTGGTGCAAATACAAGGCATGACAAGAAATTTGTCAAGTTCAGTAGACGATATTTCCAGCCATCACATATCTCAAGACTTATGAGTTGTTTTGTTGCATTGGCCACAGTATAAATTAGATTACAAGACTTCTGTTCATTCTGTTCTAAAACATGCTATATGACTTATTTTACCACCATGAAGTAGTGTAGTAATAGAGAAAGATTTTGCTCTGAGTCTTCATAAATTTACCAGTTACAGGTAAATACAAAATAGAATGTAACTGGACATTCTTTAAGTAAGTTCAAGCATATTACTATTTTTCATTAAAAAAAAATCAAAATACTCAGCACCTTCAGGGCTCACAGCCCCTAATATAACAAATATCTGAGGTATATAAGCTGAAACATTTTTGAATTTTTGAAATATGCTGAATTTATTTAACACAGAGACAAGTGTTTCCTATTCTGTGATATTTTCCTTCTGTCTTTTGAAGGAGAGAAAACTCCTTCTTTTCCTTGGGAAAAATTTTCTAAGCCTAAATGGGTAAAGGTGAAAAAAGGTAAAGGTGGAAGTAAAAAGAACTAGAGGAGAGGTGTAAAAAAAAAAAAAAATCTTTTTCTTTTCTTAGAAACTTGTTTGAAACAATTGACCTGAAATGATGGTGAGGTGATTATATTGAGAGATGCTGCACAGACAGTGCTGATTCACAAACATCACTTGGATAAAAGATCAGGGAATCATGGTAGACAGTCCCTTAAAACATCTGCTTAGTGTGATGTGATATCTGGAAATGCAAATAAAACATTGGAGCAATACAGAAAAATGTAAAAATTACTGTATGTGTCAGTGGCATGTTCCCAGCTAGGCTATTGCATTCAGTTATTGTCATTCCATGTGAGAAAGGAAACAGAAGAAGCTTAGGCACATGAAATGTGGGCAAAGCAAATTTATAAGACACTAACAAATTAGCAGAAAATATGAATAAGAACAATATTTTAAAAGGAACACAATCTTTGAAACTACACCTTGTGGAGAGACTTTTGGAATAAAGCATGTGTTAAAGGAAAGCAAACATCTGATCAGCTGGTTCACAGCAGTGGTTGCAAACTGGGAAATCTGAATGAATGAATACTTTCCCAAGAGGAGTGTAAGGATGGTTCCCAGTCCTTGGGTATTGATAAAACCTCTGTTTTTTCTTTTCAAAACAAAACAAAGTAACAAATAATAAAGGACCTCCACTGCAAATGTAATTATCTTGTTGTTTTCTCTGTGTTTTACAGGAGATGTTTCTCCTAAAACAACGCAACATTCAGCTTGCTGGAGGCTGGGGCAAAACCATAGCAAGATGTACTCTTTCTCCTTCAGATTGATGGAAACCTGATGAAGAACATTTTCCATAAATCTCCTACTGGCCCTTATCCCATATATGCAGATGTCAGAAAAATTAGGGGCTGAAATATCTTATGAAAACAGAGGATTTTTAGAGTGAAGTTTTTGTTTCCTTCCACTTATCCTTGGACTTGATTCCACTTCATCTGACTGCAGTTATGTGTTTGCAGATGAATGAAATATGAATAAATTCTCTCTGTTGAGTAAAACTTTTCTATCAATGTGAAATTCTCTAATGACAGAACTTCACAGAATTATGTGAGAAAACTTAATTCCAAGTCAGTGAACTCAATCAGCCTATTGTTTGCCCCTTTTTCTTCTGACAGTAGAGGGCTGAAGTATTTCTATGTGATGTTTAGTTTGTGTTTGGCAACTCATTTTCTTTCTGTGTGGAAATAACTGTAATGGTTTTTGTGTTTATTCACCTCATGGCTAACATTCTTGCCTTAGCTTCACCAACATTTTATAGGGATGACAATATCTTCTCAAGCATTGAAATGTTATTTCATGTGTGGTGCCAGGTGCTAATATGAAATAGAGTTGATACACAGAATTTTCTGCCTGCAGGTACAAACTCTTGCCCCAAGGGCCTGACATAACAATAGTCCTGAGAATATTTCAGAATTTCTAGCATGAAATATGAAACTTCTGCATTTGAATGATGTCTTCCAAAGATTCAAGTCTGGTGACACAAAAGCTTATCTCCTCAAAGCTACTTCACATACTGAAACACAGTATATTCAAACATAATAGAGAGAATATTAAAAATTTATTAGGAATGTTCATTTAGAGAGTAAAGATTTTTGGAAAGGTTTGTTTTGAAATTATTGTTCTCTTTCCCTGAGTCTTAAACATCCAAATCCATCACATCCTGGTGAAGGACATGAAGTAAGATAGCTCAATTCAAAACAGAACAGGTGTGAAAAGCATGGGAAGAACCAGAATGTGAGGGGTGGGCTTTTTGTTTGTTTGGGATTTTTGATTTTTGAGGTGTTGGTTTTAGAGATTTGTTTGGATTTTTTTTTTTTTTTTGGTAAGTGATGTCTGTTGTTCGTTTGTTTTAGCTGGTTTTTGTTTGCTTGGGTTTTTACCCTCCATTTTGGGTATATATTTGTCAAGAATCAATTTACTGAACACAAAGATAGAAGAACTACTTATGCATCAGCCATTCTAATATTGAACCATTCTCAAAAGTAGGTTTCTGGTAGATGATATCTTTTTTACACTCTGATTTTCTATGGCACAGCTACAGAATCATTGTGTCTCTAGGCTACTACTTTATCACTAGCACATTAATCCTGCCAAACGCCTGTTATATATTGTGCCATGGAAACTGATGAAAGAAAACACAGTGAGGACAACTTGTTGCCTCCTTTTTCCAAGCTCTTGACCCTGGGAGCCTATGAGTTATTTGAAATGATTGATACTTACAGGTAAAGAAAATCGACATTCTGCACACCTTCTGAGGGCTGGCGGTGAGACACATAATCTTTTATTTTCATTTAAAATCCAGCCTATTGTAGTTTTCTTAGAAGCTACTAAATAAGTGGTGATATAGGAAAGATACAAAACCCATTTGTCAGGATTCATGCATGCAATTTCCTCAAAAACTGCTAAACTAGGAGATAAGCCTTCTGCACCCTGTCCATAATGAGCCTTGTGATGGAATGGTCAAGGAAAGGATGATGGAGTCACCAGACAAGGGGCTGCACCTCAGATGCCACTCTTTGGGTTCCAATTTTATCTCTCAGTCACATCAGATGTATGACAGAGGTTGTTTTGTCCTGTTGATATTACCTTCTTGCTATATTCAGTGAAGCTGCAGTGGCTGGATCGTTGTGTGGCCACACTGTGTGGTGCTGCCAATAGTGAAGAGAGCAGCTGGTCCCCAGCCTGGGGCTCAGCCCAGTACATAAAATGCCACAGGCTGACAAACAGAGGTCCTTTTGCTAGTTTGCTGTGGTGACAAAAAGTCTTGAATTTATTTTACAAGCACACAGACACACAGAACACACACACAGACACACAGAGGCTCTTCAGTAAGGAGGTGCTTGAGGAAACAGCTGTGGGGCTGTCAGGAGTCCCTTACAGCCAAACTGAAAGATGGGTAGATGTTTTCTCTGCTTCTGAGGATGCTTGCTCTCCTTTCTGAATCCTGCTAAATCTTCCTGTCTTATAAAGAACATTTTCCCTTGAGACCATAAAGACACTTCAGAGAGAATGCTTTCCTCCCCCACCCACCCCCCATTTTCAATATAGTACATTTCACCAAGGATGGGGAATTTTCTAAAGACCTTCTCTCCTTTTACATTCAAATTGCTCCGTGCTTGAACTGTGAGCTATGCTAGCAATATAGACAGTGTAGATTTGCTTTCAGATAGAAAGTAGAGCTTTCCATCCAAAACATTTTGTTTATTTGTCAAGTGTAATTGCCCCTGCCTAGCCAAGGTTATGAGAAAATATTTTTTGTTTAAATGGGGACTCAAATGAATAGTTTCCATAGCTCTTAACTCACAGAATCCCAGTTTAAGGTTTAGCACAGATATATAGACAAAGTGGTGTTTGCTGAATTCCCCTTATTGAAATGTTGGCAGCTCATCACCAATTCAGGAAGATGCCAGATGTCTGACTTAGTGTAAAAACACAGTGAGTCTGAGAACTATGGATCATTTCCAGCATGAGCTGTTAGATACTGAGATGATATTATCATTATTATTGTTTTTATTATTATTATCATCATCATCACTACTAGTACTACTATTAGTTATGATTTAATTTTTATTAAAGTGTACATTTTAAGATTAGAAATAAAGGTTCAGAGGCAAGCTTGAAACAGAGGTTATCTTCCCCTACTGGTATTTTTCTATTTAAAACCAGCACACAGCAATTGTTATATTCCTTCAGAAGTCAGTGATGCACTTTGTGCTTCTGAGAAATGGCATTCCCATTCATGCATGATCTGAAAGGCAGATCATGTATGAATTCAGACCCTCTCTTTATATGTTTTGCAAAAGAGCTTCAGTTTCCTCCTATGTGGGAAAACTCATGTTTTGGTAAAACTGACCCTGTAGCATTAAGGCATCATCACATTGTGGCTGAGACCCACATACCAGGACACTGGGTATTAGCCCAAGGATGAAAGAAAGGCAAAGCACCGTTACTTTCTGGGTGATTTTTTTTTTCATTCAGTTATTGCCTGTCAAGGTAGTTGCAACCAATGTAAGCATGAGCAATCTCAGGACTGACAGGTTTTTCAGAGATCAAGGTGATGTTATTCTACCACTGACTCTTTGATCAGGGTCTGATACTACTGAACTTCAACCTGACTCAAGGGAATATGCAAATGTTTCACTACTGAGTCTTAGTGTGGCCAGGAAAACAGACCGTGCAAATTGATGTGTATACCTAACTATACCTGCACTGAAAATATAAACTATATATCTGATCTAAAATATGAACTTGGGGAATTTTCAATAGTAAAAATGCTATAAAATAATATAAAATTGGGAAATGCTTTGAAATGGGCTGACACAAACTACATAATCTTTCAAACCTGGCTGCATTACTCTGGAAAAATTCTTTTGTCTCATATTTACAGAAGCCAGTTTAGAAGAAAAATAATTATCAGTAATTTATGGCAGATTTAATTTTTTCTCTTCTTAGTGAATATTGCCTTTTTGGCTGCTGACTAGGTAACTGAGAGCTAGTATTTTGGATTACTGCCTAGTTAAGCCATTCTGACTGTGAATGTGCTTATTCTATTAATGTGCCTACAGTGAACAGAGTAAGATACCTGCAGCTTTAGCAGACTTAGTTTTCCTTTGGAGAAGGAAAAGGGACTCTGGTAATGTCATTAATTTGATTTTCACTGATTTTTGTTTTGCACTATTGTTTTAAATGGTCTATGTCTGACTTTTGAGAGAGGCTCCAAATTGTGCAGCAAAGCATATGAAAACTGAGCACAGAAAGTTGGTTGACATTACTCTTGACTACTTGTAGCTCAAAATGTTATGTTTTTTTTCTAGCTCCAATACTTCCAGACCTGTCTTTGGAAAAGTCTTAGATGCTTTTGTGTGGTGCAATGGTCACACCCAGTGGCCAGTTGGGTTAATCACATATGTGTATTCCCTATGGATATCTGAGGCAGTTTGTTACAGGAATTTCTTCTTATATGAGAGCTTGGAATCTAGCTGGATAGCAGGAAAACAATGTATGTCCACCTTCACATCAAGCTTTATTCTCAAAAGACCCTGGCTGATCATAAAGAAGGCCTGGACCATTCATGAAATGAATAGGAAAGAGGTGATGAATCCCCCATTGAGACATTCTTAAAATTAGGACCTTTGATTATAATGAGCCGGTGTTTTAAAAGAATGATTCAAGGACAGGCTGAAATAAAACCCTGTACTTTTTCTTAGTTTAAATTCAGCTTTCTTTTAACTGTGGAAAGCCTGAAACATTTGCCTGATTCTTCTTTTTTTTTTTTTTTTTTTTATCAAGGTAATTTGAAAAAAAAAAAAAAAGACCATTTTTCTTTTCCATAAATAAAAAATGTATAGAAGCACCATGGATAAATTGAAGGAGGTGCATACATATAACCCCCCCCCCTTTCCTCTCCTCCCAATCTAACTATAGCATCCTCTATTAGCATCACAATGACACTGATGTTTTCTTTCTCCCAATGTAGACCATTTTGTCAAGGTCCCTGTTTTCAATTAGTGTCAGCAAATGACACATGGGTGGGAATGCTACAGGCATGTTCAGTGGAGGTGGCACTGTGGTTGCTGATTTTTGGGGTGGGGGATGGGAAAGACAAGTTTCAATGGGGAAAAAAGGAAGGAACTATTCTTCGTATAAATCTTTGCCTTAATGCTCCCAAGGACACGTATATTTGTTCCTTTGCCCACATCACACTTGTGCAAGCAGTCTCCTCTAAAGTCCTGCGTGGTGTGGTAGGGCTCATTTACACAGTGTCAACCCAAGTAACAATCAAATCACAGAAGTCCAGAATCATTTACGTTGGAAAAGATCTCAAAGATCATCAAGTCCAATCTTTGACCAATTACCACCTTGTTAAACAGACCAGGGCAGTAAGTGTCACACCCAGTTTCTTGAGCACCTCTGGGGACAGTGACCTCCTTGGGCAGTCCATTCCAATGTTTGACAGTCCTTTCCATGAAAAATTCCTCCAAATGTCCAGCCTGAACCTCCCCTGGCTCAGCTTGTGCTGTGTCCCCTCATCATGTCCCTGGCTCCCTGGGAGAAGAGGCTGATCCCCACTTGACAACACCCTTTCACACAGGTCTAGGAAGTGCTAAGATCTCCTCTGAACCTTCTCTTCTCCAGGCTAAACATCCCTAGCTCCCTCAGCCACACTTCATAGGACTTCTAGTCCAGACTCTTCACCAGATTCGTTGCCCTTCTCTGGACTTGCTCTAGCACCTCAATGTCCTTGAAGTGAGGGTTCCAGGAGTGGACACAATACTTGAACTGCAGCATCACCAGTGCTGTATGAAGAGGGAATAGTGAAATATTTATTTGAATAATTTTAATGGTTAAATTTTCATTACTTAATTTTGACAGTCTTCCCCCTAATGTTTTAAAGCATTGCCTCAAAGCTATAAATGAGTGGGATTTTTTTCAGCTTCTTACCAGTACTCTCACCTTCTTTAAAGCAGAAAATACCTATCAATTTCTGTGCATTTCTCTTTTACCTATAGCATCTGATACTTGATTCTTCTTGCATTTTTTCCCCTAGGAACTGGAAAAGTTGCTGCCTTCTGATATGAAAAGTTCTGCCACAGCTTCTGCATTGTTGATTGGGTGCTGGCACCTGCAGGAGCTATACCAAGGCTTTTATGATCTTTATCTGCTGAGAAGCTTCTATATTTTTCCTGGTCAAGATAAAGACTTTGGATACTGGATTTGAATATACTGGCAGTAGTCTTGCTTTACTTACTTCTCCCTCACACACATATAGTCCTTGGTCTCCCAGGTCTCCACAGACCATGTATTAGACAAAGCAGAAAAGGCATTCATCACAGATTTTATAAAATAACTATGAATTCCTTTTTCTTGATGAAATTTTCTTTTATGCTTAGATCACTGAAAAAAATCCCTGCAGGTGACACTGTGAACATTGAGAGAATGATGCCACTAATTCTTGTGGACAGTCAATCTGAAAATGACACAGGATGAATTCCTGGATCTCTGAAGTGGGTTGAGAGGCTTTATGTCAGGATACTCCTCCAAAAACCCATGCACTAATATATTACAGCTATTTTTCTGTACTGGGTTTTCTTGCACCTCACAGCATGGAGATAATCATGTGCAGAAGTTTGTGCTCTCTCTTTGTTTTTGCTTTGTGGGTCACACTCAAATGAAGTTTCCACATGGGATCAAACCTGACAAAAAAGAGCAGTTATACTTTAAGAAATAGAGTTGGCCTGCTTTTTGTATCAGTTACCTTGCTGGTTGTTTCAATATGCATGTGATATAAAGGGACTCTATAATGTCCAGTTTGTCCACCAGTTCAGCTTAGATTCCAGAGTCAACAAACCTCCTAAATTCAATGTAAGTTTTTGTCATTTAATGAAAATAATAAAACTTGAATCAAAAATCTTTTCTGTGCTGTAAAGTAGTGCTGGTGCATGGAAATCATATAGGAAAATTTTGTATAAACAAAATAAAACCATTGATGCTGCTTTCTCTGACTAAATTGATAGAAGCTAAAGAAACTGTTTCCTGCATTGGAAACATTTACTCTATTGATATAATCACATTTCAACTCCAGTTGACACATATGTCTATTTATGCGAAGAGCCAACTTTTATTTAATGATTAATAAGAAACGGAGAAATATGAAACAATTTGTAAAGTTATTTCCAGCTTCAGTGACCTCATAGTAAATAGGAGACATGCCTATATGTGTTGCAATGTTAAATATAGTCTCCTGTGCTTTATGTTCCCAAAATAGATATGATAGGTTCTTTTGAATGAGATTGACCCATTCCTACTGCAAGTATGAAATCAGATTTAGTGGAGAAATACTCAATTACCTCAGCCACTACACTTTGTGATGCAGATGGAAAGAGGAGTCCTTCTGGTCTGCCATTGTTTTCAAGGTCCAGCTGCACATGCTATAACATCTGGGGTCAGCCCATAGAGCTGCACATACCCTCACTTTTCATCTCACTTCTCTCTGAGAGCACCCCAAAGTAATTCTTCCTATTAAGAAGGAGAAATTGGATCAGAGGTCCTATATCAAAGAGTTTTTGCTTTATGTTTTCCCAGGGCTGACAAGTGGGCACAAGGAGCTACTATCTGTGCAGAGATTCCCCAGCATGGACTTTCTGCATGTGCAGTGACAGGGTCAATGTTGTTATGGTCTGTGAAGCTGCAGGTCCACCAATAATGAGAGTGAATTACTTCTGCTGAGAACAGACCCATCGTGATGGCAGGGGGGATTAAAATCCTGTCAGGTCTGAATCCAAAATGAGGTCAGTGGGAGATTTCTGAGGCCTACCCTTTGATCCCTGCTTCAAGGTCTGTCGAGGGTGCATTCAGGTGTGCCAAGGCTTGATGCACTCTGGTGCCTCCTAAAGTAGTTGTGCCATTGCCAAGGAAGGGCCACTGTGATGCTGTTAAACATCCAGAAGCAGTTTTGCCACCTCATCCCCAGCATGACACAGAGTGCAGAACATGCAGCATGTGGTTTGTAGCAGGCTATAAGAACACAATACCTTAATATAGGCATTGAATCTCTAAATATCCCTGGGAAACCCTGGGCAATTTACTTGAGTTCTGTCTGCCACTCAGACCAAGCTCATCATTTTTGTGCTAAGGGCATGACAATGCATCATTGACATTAATGGTGTCAAACATGTGACGTGATGCATAAGCATGATTGCATGAATTAATTAAATGGCAACTCCCTGAACTCATTTAGCTTTTTCCTCTGCAATACATTGGTAAATAGATGTTGCACGTACTGCACGAACTTTCAACAGAGGATCCAAATCAAACCAAAGCAAGCGACCTTCCCCCTACAAACTAATTAATCCACACAATGCCCCTGCCCAATGCTGTTACACAGCAGCTTTTCTTACTTGGATCAAGTTTTTTCCTATCACTTTGAATGCAAAAAGCAGTTGATCATTTCATCCGTGTGACTACAAGGGTGACTGTCACAGCTTGCAAAGCATATGGTAGCTCTTGCAACATCAATAATAATCTCTAAGTAATGCAACTTTGGGTTATAGTCATCTTTTATTATCACTGCAGTCTTCCAGTAGCTTCCTCCTGTCTCTCTTTTAAAATTTTTGTCTTTCATTATTAAATGAAACCTTCTATACCCAGTGATTATTTTATCAAGGATTATCTTTTGAAAGGGATCAAAATTGATCAAAATAAAGGCTGTGTTATTCTGAATAAATTTTACTTATTCTGAGGGGCTTAATCAAATTAATTAGAGAATTAAATTAAACAATAAACAAGTAATGTTTTAAGCATTTTGCAGCTGGGGACACTGAAATTTAAAGACGAAAAAGGGACTTGCCACACGTTTGCCATACAGAATGAAATGGAACTGCATTTTCTCCTTGAAGGCTAAATGCATCCCTTACAGATTCCACACGGAGTAGAGCTTATAAAGTGTATATGTAAAATCTGTGGAGGGCAATGAAATACTTTTTGGTTGTCATTTGAAAGTTAAATTCTATTACATAAGGAATAAAATCTATTGCAACTATAGAAGGTAATTTTTCTTTAGACATATCATAGTATTCCATTCCATTCCATTGAAATGAATTCAAGACTGGGCATATTCACAGCATTCCTTAAAATCTTTGTAAGATTTATTTGAATCATTCTAAATGAGATGCTTTTCAGACTCTGCCTTTTATGGGGTGTTGATAACATCTGTTTACTAAAAAGAGAGCAACATGCAGTGACTCCATAGAACAGGACAGGTTTGAATGGCTGTCGTGTTAAGTCACGTAACAGAGTGTGTGACTGGCCAGCTAATGGAAATAACAGGGGTTTACAGACAAAATTAAATGGGCAGCAGCAAGTGTGGGGAACAAGCTATTTATGATGCTTATTATTTTGGGAATTAAAGAGTGAACCTAAATGTACAGAAATCATTAAAAATATATTCATGTTTTTGTCCAGTTACTCAGAAGCTGGGTTTATGAGACTCTGAGTAAAAGAAATCATGGACTTGTGCTTAGAAGGGCTAGACTGCTGCCATATTTAGTTAGGAAAGCCCACTCCATTTGTTTTCTGAACAGGAGGGTTTCATGTCCTTGTGTCTAGTTATGCGTCTAGTTGCTGGTAGAGACACAGACCTTGTGTTCTGCTGCCTTGTGGGACTGTAATCAGAGCACTGTCACTGTGAAAGAATGAGTTTAAAACCATCTCCAAGGGAGTGAATTCTCAGGTCTGCTCTCATGTGAGTCCATCAACACAAATATCCTACTTCACCTTGTCAGGACAGTTCTGGCACAATATGATGTCAGAGTAGATGCTTTGCAAGGTAAGTTATAGGTTTTTAGGGGTGGTGAAAGCAAAGGGTTGGTCATCCTGCCTAATTACACAGAATGTCTCTGTGAGCCTAGAAAAGCTGAGTATGAGGGGAACTCACACTCTCCTTTGCAAAGGATGGGAAGGGATCCTTTATCAGTATGATCTTTCAGACTACAGGCAGGATAAAACTCTGTAAAACCAACTTAACTAACTAACTAACTTAAACTTCTGGCTAAAATAATTTTTAAAGAAGGAGTCTTATTGTGCCTGGCTCTTGTGTAGGTACAAATGAGGAGGAAAGGCATAATATGTTTTCTCTGTGCTCTTCCCACAGAATGAGACTTGCTACACCTCTCTTAGGTATCTCAAAATGATGTCTGTTCAGATTTGAAAGTTATTCTGAGCTACTTTATTTATAGCATTGAGAAGAAATTAGAGGGTGCTTTTTTCCTTTTGATGAAGCATATCACTTTAGCAGGTGGTCTGAGACAGGCAAAACAAATCACCCTGTGAAGCTGAGTCCTTCTTGCCATTGAATATAAAGGGTAGAGTGACTCAGATTTAGATAACTTCTTTTTAAGAATAGAAGTTAGATGAAATATAGATCAGGAATAAGGACCAGCCCTATTTCATTATTCTGGAAGGTAGAGGTCTCCAGGAGGGCTCAGTTTAATGGAGTAATCTTTCCTAACCCATACTGTATTTTTGTTGATAGGTAGGTGGTTCACAGTCCAAGCTGTTGCTGTTTGAGTCCGATCTTTGCTGTTAGGAAAGTTGAGATATAGGTCAACAAAGTAAAGTGCATAGGCTGGCAAGAAAACCGTCTTTGTGTCAATGGAAAACAAGCTCAGGGATTCTGAGCTCAACAGTCATGTGGCCACACATCTAGCTCTTGGTAACGTTGAAATTTTTCTAGTAATACCAGAATGATTTGTAAAGATAAACTGAGTCATAAAAGATTCCTTGTGTAGCTGAGAAGAAATAACACAACTGAATTCATAGAGCCCCACAATATTTTCTTACCCAGAAAGGACATATTCCTTTGTCCAACTTTAAAAATAGGTGCTAAGATACCCATCTTTCTTTTTTCTCCTTGCTATTGTTCACTTGTGAATATGTAACACAGCATAACATTCTCAAACTATAATCTGCTCAACATTATCTAATTGCATCTGTCATTTTACTCTGCAATAAAATACTTCTGGGGAAAAAGAAATATGGAACTTAGCACTTGAGCTACTTTTTAAAAAATTGCTTCTGATTTTAAACATGTAGCAATGACATTTACCTGCTAAAATTTAAAAAGCAAAAACAATCTGCATGTTATCAAGCTCATATATAGTTATCATCTCTAGCTCATATGCTACAGTGCAGGTATACCTTGTTCAAGTGATTCTTAGGGCAGAGATGTTCTTGTACAAGAGCTGAGCTGTGGCCTATATCTCTATTTTTATTGTATACTTTAATCAGCCTATGGACAGCCTGTTTGGTATTGTGTAATTATTGTTCCTCTGAATGTGCTAATTGCACTTTGGCTGTATAACTTGTCAATGGGAGGTTGCCAACATATTCACTAAGAAACATCTTTGTGGTATCCATGCCAGCTTCTCAGAAAATACATCCAAGATGGTTATTGATCCTTTTTCTTGTGCTTTTACAGCTTAATCTCCCTTCCTTCCCCCCCATCCTTTTTTTTGATTCTTAAATTGTTACGCTATGAAAGCAATTTCCTTTGTCAAATCCCACACCAGAAGTGGGCTAGCTTCTTGCAGCCTTGCATGTCACTCTCAGTTTCTGCTTTCTCACCTTTCTTCTCTCTGTTCTTTCCCCTTAGTATATCTCCTTCCTGCTGCCACTGAATGGGGATAGGAAAAGTCTATTATTGCTGCTTGATGGTTGGCATTCTCGAGTTGCACAGAAAGTATTAGGCATGAATTTGTTACTGCCTTCAAAAACCATGGGAGCCTCTACACAGACTTGTCTCCTAAAACTCAAGTACAAAGACAGTCGTGCCTTGTATGTGCTTACATAAAAAGGAAACAGCAGGGATTAATTACTTTAGACAGCTAAATAAATATTTATTTTCCCATAATAGTATTCAAAAATATCTGTCACTGCTTCACTGCCTAACAATGGCTGGTAGCGACAAGTAGGATCTTTTTCAATGGAAGTTGCTTTTTAATGAGTGTTTTTTGAGTAGGAGGTTTAATCTGATGCTGCTTTTGGAGCAATGCCTGGCCTATCCCAATACAAACTCTCTTTGATTAACAAAAGCCTGCATTTTTAAACTGATCTAGCTCAGCTGATGCTAGTTGATTCTTTTATTTAACTCAGGGTTGTTTATGAGTCAATTAGCATTTAAACTGAGCTCCCAGCCTTCATATAAACTCTCAGCCACCTAAACCAAACAAAACAGCACTTTCTCCTGCTTTTAGGGGCCACTAAGCACCTATAAAATACCCTACTGTAGCATTTTTAAGTTGTCAAGGCTTAGAGAATTCATCTAGTGATTTTGGCTAAGATTCATTGAGGCCAAAATTAGATTAGGTACCATCCTCAGAGTAGGAGTCTGCACTTCCTTGCATTTCTCTCTCAGTGTCCCTGCTGCCTTCCTTGGGAGAAACCTCCTACAGGAAGTGGTGGGGCAAGTGGTTAGGTGAGATGTACTGCACCTAAAATGCCCTAAAAATGCTGAAATACACCCATTCATTCACCTTTCCAAACATTTGTCTCTTCTACTGTGTTAAGCAGTAAATTACTTTTTAAGTTTGCTTATACTCTCTGCCACACTTGGTGTGTAGGACTTCTTGTAGATTTTATGTCTGTGGCCCACAAATTGGAGCCATTCCCTGTGAAATTCATGGGCTCATGTTCTGCTGTGTTGTTTCCGCATAGCTTTAAGAATAGAATTCAAGATGCTGTTAATTTTGGGAAATGAGCTTTCAAGAAGAAGCCATAGTTCAATTCTGGACCATAGGGTAAAGTGCATGAACTGTTCTGTTGATTTTCCAGTGGCTCTGATGAGCTTCTTCAGGGTGCAGCTAGATCTCTGCTGGCTCTTTCCAGGTGCCAAGATCCTCACACATACACAGAAGATGCTGAAAGCATGTGGAAGGCTGTTTCTTTGACCCCAGCAGCAGATAGAGAACACAGCCTGGTCTTTAAACAGAATGTGGCACATTATCTTACTTCACATGTGTCTTTCAGAAATCTTTCAAACCTCTTGCTCTGAATTAGCAGCAGAAATTGAAGATACTTCATCTAATCATCCTGATTTCAGGGGAGGTTGGACTCAATGACCGTCAGAGGTCCTTTCCAACCACCATCTCCTCGGCCATTTAAACCAGTCAATATTTGATGTCTTAGATTCAGGTCACTGAATGCAAGCTTTGAAGGCCCAGCCTGCGTTTGTCAGGACTATAAGGCTCTTTTTAGGCCATAGATAAAATTCAGCTGCTGAGCTTAGGCAAGAATTATTTGGTACAAGTTTTCTCAGGCATTAGTAGGAGGGAGAGATGCTTGTTTGGAAGCTCCCTAAAAGGCATGTCAGGGAGAGAGACCACAGGTCACTTTACCAGAAAGAGCTGCTGTTCTGCAGTAGTGCCCAGGCACCTCCTACTTGTGGCAGAGGGACATGCCCAGAAAGGGAGGGTGCTTTGGCTTGTCCTGGACTCTCATAACAATGACCTCTCTTCCCAGGGATACATCTGGGCTGTGTCCTACCAGGACAGGAGTGGAAGATGGAGATGGATAGAGGGAGAGTGAGGGCACATGGATGTGAGCAGGGAAATAGAAATGCGTGGCATAGGAAAATGAGAGAAAAAGGTGTCTCAGAGCCAATGTCAGGTGGAGTCTGGGGCAGGAGGGGAGCTGCCATATGGAAATGGTGAGTAAGGAGAATAGGGAGAGTGGTAGAGGGCAGTGGTGCATCCTCCTACCTTTGTCCTCAGGGGAGGGAGTGTGCTGTGGGGGGAAAGCATGCTTGCACTATGGGCACTACACAGAGGTGTGGGTGAGAGAGGACGCAGCAGGAGGTGGTGTGGGGAATCCCTGAAGCAGAGAGAGGGCAGACAGAACGTCAGGAATTTTGTGTGGCGAGCAGTGCCTCTTGCACTCAGACTTATGGAAGCAGCAAAGTGTACAACCCATGGGATGCTCAAGGGAAGGCTGGATGAGCATGTGTTATAGTGGCACAGCCCAACAACCTTCTCCAGATTTGGGCAAGGGGTGGGGAGAGGAGAGTGTTTTCAGGAAAAAGAGATCTAATTCAAGAGTCACCTCTCTTCTTCTCCCTTCCCCCATTCTTTATGTTTATTTGTGCAGTCAGGTACTTGATAGGTGGTTTAATATATTCATTTTATGTATGCCAGGGTAGCTCCATCCTGATTGAACTCCATTGAATCCAGATCATTATTAGAAAATTGCTTTATAAATAAGCCTGGACTGAGAGACACTTTCTATGTTAAATAGAAAGCATTGTACTTCTAGGGCTGCTGCTTGTTTTCTTGAAACGCAAACACTGGCAGCAGGCACATCATTGTTAAACCAATTAAAGTTTAAAGAGAGATCTTTACACGTACTAGTCTAGCTAATTTGTTGTCACAGGATCATATTTCATTAAATATATTTTCTATTGTTAGTTAAATCAATAGTGAGCAAAACAGAGCATATGGAATATGTCAGCTGATGAGTCAAGATAGAAGGAAACATCTTTACTGAGTCTTCAAGTTACGCCTTTTTCTACAGTTCTCTTGAAATTTGCAGTGTAAATAACTATGATGGACTTTGCCTGCAGATATCCTGCTATGCTGAGCTGTGATACTTCCACTTTACAAAACCACTGGAAAACAATGTTAAAACAACTACTGCTTAGTGGTAATTCAGGCCTCTGTATTGGAGACAAAACTTGGAGATGTAAGCGGAGGACAAATTGATCACATGCCATGAAAGTTAAGACAGTTTGATTTAAAATAGATGTGTGAAATGTTTCATCCCAGGACACCATACCTGTTTTCATCTCTGCATGTCTGTCCCATTCCTCTTGCAGGGATGGCTCAGCTGCTCCAGCATCATCAGCTGAACTTCTGCACAATAGTACACAGTATTAAGAGAGAAAACCAAACAGATGCCAGCTGTGCTGCTCCACCCCAGATACTGCTTTGTCAGCACGGGAGCCACCTATGCACTGGCAACAAAAACATTGAAGACAGAGGCAGGGCAGATGGCTGAAGGCAGAAGCTACAGTGCAGTAGCAGGTGAATCAGAGTTGTCAGGGCAATGTGGCATCCGTGAGCTCTGAATTCAGTTCTGGCAATAGTTTATTGGTTGTCTTATTGGTTGTGTCAGTGTGCTGCATAGGGGAAATGTTTCTTGGTGTGCTACATCTTCTAATTTTCCTGGGAACCAGGTGGGCCTTTGCCTTGGGATTGGAAGAAAATGGAAATTATCATCCTGGGAGTACAGATTTTTGAAAGTAATTTTGTTCCTACACAAAGTCAAATTCTCATGAAAAGCCATCTCCTAGGTACTGGGTACCACTACTTCAGAGAGCACTGGTATGACATGGGTTTGGAGGAAGCTGAAGAGTTTTCTTGTATTTGTATTTCACCTCTGGGCAACATATTGTCTTTTCCTTGGCATGAATAGTTTTCTGGATTCCTTCAGAGATAATTGCTTTCAAGTTTGAATGCCTACCAGTAGCAGGGAAGAGGACATTGAGAGTCCAAATGCTCTTGGTCCTAGCAGGGGCAGACTTACATTTTCCCTTTGACTGAGGCTGAATGAAGCTAGCAGTAATCTTCTGAACATTTGTTTGATAGGGGAACTGTGCCTGAGCCATCCTTTCAGAGCACGTAGCTGCCTATCTCACCTCCTTTCCTTATCAAATTAAAACAAGTGGTTCCGTGACTGTGGTGCTAATCAAGATGAGGGTCCTTGTGGATTTGTTCTCAACAACTCATGCTCACTTTCTCTTTTCAAGGTTATCCTTCCTGTACCCCTTCTGCCACTGTTACTGCAATCAGTGCTTTAGGTCCTCCCAGCATCTTCTAAATATCCTTTGTTTCCTTTCTTCCTTCCCATGGTCTTAAGCAATTACTCCCATCCAGTCTTTACACTGCCTGCATTTCTATCCCATATTTACTTCCAGCACTTGGGACTGTGCATGATTTGACAGCTCCAGTTGCTGGGCTGCAGCAGTACAAAGGGATTGCCTGCATGGTGCTACCAAAAAACTGCTTGCCAAGCAAGACAAATAATGGGGAAGCTCTGCTTATAATCTACAGCAGAAGGGTGGAAAGGACCTCTTTTCTTTCCCAAAATTTGTGATTTCCCAAAGTTGTAAGATTTTAATATGTGTTTGCTGCTGCCTTTTTTGTCAGTTTTGGCTGGAGTCACACATGTTCTTTCATGTTTCTTGCAGAAAGCAGGGTAGATAGGCAGATAAACGGCTTGAGGGTTTAAGCTTCTGGGCTGCCTAAGACTTTGGATTGCATAGGAGCATAACTTCTTTCACTTATTGGTATTTTGTGTGTCATACTGGGATTTTGCCAGCATCCAGAAATCCTGATGAAGTCACGGAAGACCCAGCGCTCTATGCCTGGGGTATCCAAGAGTTTGTGTTTTCCCTCCTGATCCATCTTTCTGATATTTTTGTGCTGAAATGGCCAAACCATGTGTTTCTATATGGCAAAACTCGTGGAAAATTTATAAAATAAAATAATTCTTAAGGCCACCAAATAGAGCTTTGTTTTCTCAGTCTGAATCATGTTTTCTCAGTAAATGCCTGAAACTAGATGTTGGCACAAATATATCTAGCCAGTAACTGTTGCTGGTCTGTGCCAAATAATAAAAGTTGTTTAAAGGACTGGCAAGTCTTAGAAAAAATAAAGCAATGACTTCATTGCAGTTTAGTTTCTAAAGTATAGTTAGAAATACAATATGCTTATTAAAAACCACAACAGTGAGTTCTAAAAGTTGCAAGTGAAGAGATTAGTCCTCTTCAGAGATCTTAGAGTGTGCTATAACTTGGAAGCTATCAGTGAAGAGAACCTTTTCTAACTAAAAATGATGTAAAAGGTATACTAAAGAGAGTGTCTGATTCCTGATAGCTCTGTCAGACCTGCACATGATGGATGTGATTAGTACTGTCAAATATAGACACTGGGTAATATTCTCTTTAACTAGCATTGAAGTGTGCCTCACATTAGCATGAACGAGAGCTGTGCCTCCTAAGGGTAGAGGAGCAGAAGATGGCCAAATGGAGACTGTAAATGTGTGTCCAGCAGTAGAAGAACCTTCTTTAAGGTTCAACTGCTTTAAGGCAGTTGAACAATCAAATACTATAAGATTGACTGGGCTTATGGGTCCTAGGAAAATTGGAGAAAGAAAGAAAAGTGCTCCTATCAGAGAAAGAATAAAATATTGGTAAATTGGTCACCTCATGTTGTAGGAACAGAACAAACAAGGACACCTAAATGTTAGCTTTGCTTGGAATAAGGAGGGATCAACGCAAACTGCCAGTAGAGGTTATTATCCAGTTTCACAGTATTTGCTCTTTTGTCTGCATTGAGTACACTAACTTAGCCAACCAGAGCAATGTCAGCAATGTCACGGGTCCTGTGGTCCCACAGCACCCGTGGTGATGCCCTGGGTGCTGGTCTGTCTGTGCTGGAAAGCACACACAGCATCTCTGTGCTATGAGCACAGTTACGGCTCTGCTGTTGGCAGAGGGATTTTGTCTGCCTGGGGTTCCTGTTTGCCTCTTTGTAAGAGCCAGAGCCCTCTCCTGGGCATGCAGAGTCCCTTAGCCTAACTCACAGGTTTTCCTTTAGAGCCACCATTCAACAAAGCTGGAGCTAAAGCAACTATTCAATGAGAGCAGAGCTTGAGCAGAACTAAACCTGCTGTGCCACTGCTGTCCTCCCAACACTTCTTACTTTTCAGATAAAATGGGTTGAGAAATTTTGCTCAAAATATTTTGCAATAAATTTGAAAGTAAACAAACATGGTTTGAGTTTAAAGTTGATGAAACACAAGAAATGTACATTGAAACTTACTTTCCTCATAGACCCTGCCACTGAAAAATGAAAGGAAAAACAGAGCAAGTTCTATTTTCTTTCTTCAAAAAAAGCATTTTCTGACAAAACCTCATTCTTTAGAGAAAATTATTTTTCAACCAACATTTTTGACTAGCTGAAGTTTCAAAATAAAAAAAGCAAAAGTACAAACTTACAGTTGAATATTTACTGCCCAGTAGCATATACTTCAGATGAAAAGTAAAAGCAACCTGCAGCACGTAGAATACAGTGATGGAACAAAAGCCAGAAGAAACTGACAGGCACAGGTGGAAGAATAATTCATCATTCAGCAACCTAAGTTGGCAGATTTGTTTTGTAGTTTACCAGCATCCAAAGCCTTTTGTATCTCCATTTTCGCCCACAGTCTTTCATTCCAAACATTGCAAATTGGTAGCTTAGAATTATTGCACTATCTATTTTGAAATTATTGTTCCTCATACTTCTGAGAGACTTAAAAGGTCATGGAATGATTTCATGGTCTCCCATGAGTCACGGTAGTTACAGAGGGGTTTTGCAAATTCAAATCAATAAGGTTATGTTTCACTATAGAGTGGCAATCAAAAAAGGTCATTACCCTGACAAAGAGCACCATTTATTAATAAAGATGTTCCTTGACTCAACAAAACTTCTCTTTCATCTTCTGGAGTTATATTTCAGTTAAAAGCTTCATTAACTATTTCAATATTAAAATTATTTTTCACTAGGTTAATATGTACATGTATATCATTAGCTTGGAGTAAAGGAGAGAAACCCTTTTGCCTGTTTCTCTCCAAAACAGATACTCCTCTGTACCACCAGCACTAAAAGGAGAGGGCGCACACAATGCAAACTCATAAGCAGAAGATCAAAAATACAGCTAGCTGTGTCTTCTCAGAAATCCAGAGCAGTGCAAAAGAATCTCTAGGCAACTATTTTGTTAAAAGAGCAAACCCTGAAGTTGTTTCTGCATGCAAGGTTGAAATGTCACATCTGTTGTTCATTGATTAGAAGCCAAAGAAAGATGCAGAACTCTTTCTTTTTCAGTTTTGAGCCTTTCTGTATAATGGTTGCTCACCTACCACATGAATGGCTTGTATTTTTTAAGTTCTTGCAGGGAGTCCTTCATTAATCATCATCTCAATTTGGAACAAAAAATGGAAGGAGAAAAGAGAAGGAGGAGAAGGAGAAGGAGAAGGAGAAGGAGAAGGAGAAGGAGAAGGAGAAGGAGAAGGAGAAGAAGGAGAGAAGGAGAAGGAGAAGGAGGAGAAAAGGTAGTGAAGGGCAAATATGGAACTAAGAATTCCAAACAAGCTTAATCTCTCAAAAAGGAAATAATAAAAAAAAAAAATAGAGATATATTTAATTCATGCTAGCAGGTGGAAGAGATAGGTGAGAAAAGGTTGCTATATGTTCAATACAAAGCAAGAAAGCTGAGATTTTCTTTAAAAATATTTAAAAAGCTGATTTAGGAATAGCAACCTGCTCAAGAAGTTTAAACCCTAGGAAATATGAGGCTTCTGAGAGATTAGCAACATGTGGAGAAAAATAAAGACAGGAAAAATACTCTGCAAAATTCTAATTGTGAGTTTTGGAGAAATAATACAAGTAATTGCAAGTGATGTGAAAGGAAACAGAAACCGAAAATAAATGTTTGTTAAGTACACATACGTGACTTCTATTCCACGGAAGAGAAAATTGTGCTTTTTCACTTTGAGCTTCTTGTAAGCAGCAGCTTTAGCAGACACACTGTATAACTGCTGTCACAAGTGGAGCACCAGCTCTCGTGCTGCACACATCTCTGACCTACTGATGGTTCAGGGAGTACATCCTTTGGAAGGACAGCAGCTCATAAGTAGGCAGATTGTTTTCCAGATGTTTTAAACGTTTCCAAAGAAAGCCAACAAAAACATAAAGTAAGAACAATTGGATTAGTT
This sequence comes from Chloebia gouldiae, assembly GCA_003676055.1. Taxonomy (NCBI): domain Eukaryota; kingdom Metazoa; phylum Chordata; class Aves; order Passeriformes; family Passeridae; genus Chloebia; species Chloebia gouldiae. The sequence goes on along the minus strand of QUSF01000002.1, from coordinate 54,938,648 downwards.
GTCCTGTCATAGATGTTCCTAGAAATCTCTCTCTGGAGCTGAAATGAAACCTTGGAAGAGTTATTCTGGCCAAGTTACATGAAAACTAACAGAGTTTCCAAAATGAATTTATTCCACAATAATTATGCAAAATAAAAATGAATGCATCCCTGTGGCTGGTAGTCTGAGCTAAAAAAGCATGTAAAATGGGGAAACAATCCCTACCAGGGAAACTGTGTCTGGGGACAGCTGGATGTTTCAGCTGTTTTCTGACAGGGTCCTAAAAAAAAAAAAAAAAAAGGGAAAAAAGCTCATATCTGTGCAATTTTAATGCACAATTTAGAAGGCCTCAGTTTACCACATTACTTGGAAAATGCTTTCTAAAAACTCCAATATTTCCCACAAATACATAAGAAATTACATGAAACCATGGAGGAGAAAAATAATAGAAAAATGTTGCAATCAGAAGCTCTGGTAAGCTCCTAGAATGGATTCAAATTAGGAGTTTGAAATGCAGAAGACAAAAATATGAGTTCAAGGTTAAAGAAATAACCAATCTAGGAAAATGTAGCAGGGAAAAAAAAAAAAGCTTGGAAGAGGATGCAAATAGGTCTGATTACTAATGTATCCTTACACATACATAAAAAAGCATATAGCAACTTAAAGAAAAGGCAATTTTTTGGGGGAACTTTATATTCAAACAGCTTTAAACCATTTAAACTGCTGTCTGAAGGTCTTTAGTGTGTAAAAATGCATAATGGGCATGGACTGGTAATCACAACAGGGACTTCCTGAATCTCAAACAGTTGATAAAGAAGGAACCTGTCCTCAGAGTGTATGATAATAAGCACCAAACAAAGCTGGCAGTTGATGCTTCTAAGCAAGGCCTTGGGGCAACACTTTTAACAAGGAGTGGTGATCACTGGAGACCCATGGCATATGCTTCTGGATACCTAACTGGAACAGCATGTCAGCATGCACAAAAAGAATCGGAGGCACTGTCTTGTAGTCTGTGCATGCAAAAAAACCTCAATTTTTTTTTTTATATGGAGTACCAGTGCTAGCAAGAACTGATCACAAGGCACTAGTGACTATTGCTGAAAAAGGTTTTGCAGGCAGATCTCCTAGATTGCAAATATGATATGATTTACTGTGGTACTGACCTTCTCTGAACAGAGAGAGACATGATTCTCTCTCCCAGGATTTTTCCTGGGGAGTTGTGAGATGCAGTGAGAAAGCTCAGAGAAAGAAGAAAACAATTCTTATCTTTATTCACTGCTCCTATTGTTTGGCACATGGAGGCTGTTTACTGAAGAGTGATTTGTTAATTGGACACTGGTGATGGTTGTTTGGATTGATTGGCCAATTGGGTCAAAGCTGTGTCGTGACTTTGTGGAGACAGTCACAGGTTTTTCTTTAGTATCTCTTTAGTATGATGTAGTTCTAGCATAGTATAGTATTAATGTAATATAATTTAGCTTAAGAAAAGCAATTTATTCAGTCTTCTGCAACACAGAGTCAGAGCGTGTTATTCTCCCTTCAAGGATCACTGTTTCGATAATTTACAACTCAAATATATAAAGCAGTCATATACAGAGCAGGCATTCTGTCCAGAGCTTTTAACAGAACTGAACTCATATGGAAATGGAGTCTTATGTGTATGTAAAAATTGTTTGGATTTTTTTTTCTTTTCAAACAGGAGACCTGTCACTGCAGGAAGCCAAAATACTAGATCATACATTGTAGAAGGTAATATAAACTATCAGTCTAACTAACTGGACAGCACTTACTGGTCCTTAAGCAATTTAGAAAGAAGTTTTTATATAATATGGAGTATATTTTCTGAGCATTAGTCCATTGCAGATAAACAGAATGCATGCATGAGACTGGTCTATGCAGAAAATGCAAAATATTTAATATTACATTTATAAATAAATAAATATTACCTATGGGTCAGTGTTGGTGAAATAGCCAAAGAATGAAAAGGAAAACAGTTAGCTTCAGAAATACTAGCAAATTAAAAAGAACCATTGATGATGGTAATTCTCGAAAATTTAGATTCATGCTCTACAGCTGAAAGAAATTTATTTATGTCTACTGTAAAAAAAAAATCACATTCTTTTCAGATCATTGTTCCTGGAATACAGAAATAACATTGCTGCAGAAGTCATCTGTTGGATGTGTGATCTCATGTACAAAGCTGGTATTTTTCTCCCATAGCACACATCCCATAGTTATGTCAGATAATGAGCCACAATTCAATTATTAGGAATTTAAATATTTTCTAACAGAGTTTTAAACACATTACTTCTCATTCAGGTTATCCACAGCCTGATGGTAGTGAGGGAAGTCTTTTTACACAATCTGCTAAGTTCTACTTATATCCCATTTAAGGAGTGTTTAATTCCAGAGCAGTACTGAGGATACTGAAACATGTTCAGCAGCAGACTTAGATTAAGACTCTCCAATGGTGTAGTTAATGATGGTAAAGTGAGGGATGTCTAACTGTATGAAAAAATAAACAGAAAAGGGTACTGTATTAATGAATGGAAGGAACAAAATCTTGGTAAACCAAGTCGGCTAGCCTGCATTTAAAGGTAATATATGTAATGTCAAAAAAAGACTTTTTTTTATGAGGATTTGCTCTTCTCTCTGATGAGCAAGCACTGACCTGTTGGACAAAGAAGAGGCAGGTACTTCTCTTCTCTGAAGAGATGGGCACCAAATCTTAAAAGCAAGTAAAAAGGAATCCATGAGCCAGACAACATCTTGGACTGGAGAAAACAGAAACAAATATAGGGAGTAAAGAACCATGTAGTGTCTCAAAGAATCATCAGCTAAAGGACGCCAGCTTAGATACTGATTTATAATTGTGGATGGATGTTTTGTACTTTAAGTAGTCTTTTTGTTGTTTTGGTTTTTTTTTTTTTGTTCCTTTGGAAATGAGAAAAAAAAGAAAGCAACTTATCCTTGATGAGTTTGGAGAGTAACATTGTTTGATTAAGAACGGAGGTTTTTACCTGCCTATAAACTTGAGAGAGAAAGTGAAAGATGCAGACACACACTATTTTAATAGTCTTGGAAAAGACCAATCATAATATAAGCTCTGACTGAATGGCTATGCAAGTATTGCTATAATGATGACTGTTAATTTGCAATGAGATTATTAATATTAGCAAAAACTAACTTTAATTATGGTTTTTTTTTTTTTTTGGTTTACATTGGGCAGAAAAGTACCAAAACCACAGTGATCTGGGTGGGAGAAGATGAAAAAGCTGCCCCGAACTTCAGCTGATATGTGACCAGGAAATCTTGAGTGAGCAGATTTGCAGAAACAGACTCCATGCTCTGAGAGAAGGGGGAGGATAGAACAAAGCACTCAAAACATACTAAAAGAAAGGGTAATTTTGGGGGAAATTGTGAAGGAAATTGTGGAGATTTTACTGTTGATCTGTGCTGGGCTTAAATCCAGCAAAGTTAAACTCCAGGTCCTTGAGAAGTGGCAAGGACGTGACTAAAAGCAAGTCAGGTTGCCCTTTGTGTTTTGGAGCAACTGTTGTGAGGTTGGAAGGCATTAGTAATCTGTACCCATAGCTTTCTTTTTATCTTTAGGAAACTTGTAGAAGGCAGCAGTCTGGATGCATCTCTAGAGACAGCTTAACTTTCACAATGAACAGTTTAACAGAAGTGACAGCTTAGGTAAAATAGTGGAGGAAAATAAACCCAGGAAGGAAAGTGTCTGCATTTTGTGGGTGGAAAAGAGCACAGAATTTTCCCAGTGTCTCTGTCTCTTTTAGCCATGGAACGTCTGTAGTCATTGGTGTTTTGCCTTCAAATCAACTGATTTTGCTCTTTTGTCAGGCAGGTTTTAACCTCCCTGTTTTACTGGCATTGCTTCTGATTTACAGAGATATAGGAAGACAAAGAAGGCACTTTCCTGACTCATTCCTGATTGATAATATAGAAAAGCACTCTATATCTTGGCAAACAGAAGAAGAATTTTTAGTAGCATTGCTTTTTCTTTAAATTATGACAAATAAGAGTAGCCACAGCTTTTCATATAGGTATTGCACATTTTTTTTTTAAGTTGATTTGAATCTTAGGGTGCAATTTGTTGTTTCTAATCAGTGAAAGGAAAAATAACAGAACTTATTATGTGGTGCTTCTTGGAGCTAAGCAAACTTTTCCTGTGAAGATGACATTGCAGGGCTGGGAAGCATTCAGTAACTGTACAAAAATCCTAGTCTGTTGGGCACAGATCTTTGTGTATGAGTCATTTAGTGTGTATGTGTGTATATACATATATATATATATAGATATCTGTCTGTGTAACTATTTATTTTGTTTTACCTGTATTACTCTTCTGGTTTGCATAATTAAATGGAAGTAGGATGCCCAATGTGGTATTTCCTGATAGCACCTACAAACAATGGTGGGCAAATTTCAAGACTGTTTTTTTGCAAGAGATGAGAGAATTTCCATTTCTTTCTGCCACAGTTTTAAGTTTATTGATGTGTTTTAATGAAATCCTACCCTTTAAAAAGAATTTAACCTACATGAGATGCTAGATTAACCCTCAGTGCTTGGAGTCATGCTGCTTTGACCAAAGTGGACCCCCCTCATCACAGTGGGATAGTTTCCATGCTTTTTTCCAAGAAAATGAAGTGAACACATCTATTCTTCACACCAAAAAACCCCCAAAAAACCCCAACAGTATTTCATCCTCCAATGCTGGGATCTCTGAAAAGCAACTCTCACTGCAACAAATAATGTAGCCATAAAATGGTTCCTTGTCTCTTCATTTGTGTATCAAATTAAATTACAAAGGTAAAGAAAACAAAGAGAAGGTGGCATCACATACCTCCATTCCCTTTTCTTCTGAATGTGACAAACAAATGCAACTTTTTTCTACAGTTCAAGATGGAGATATTCCAACCCTCACTTGAAAATTTTAGAAATCATAATTCAGTGATGGAGGGGAGCAGAGGCACATCTGTGTCCTTGCTGCTAAAAGATACATGAAAGGGCTATATTTGGTATCTTCAGGCCTACTGTGCTGTACCTTGCTCTAAACAGTAATTTTGGAAGAGCAAAGCAGGAGCATTCCTTGGACTCTTTATGTATGTCTTTCTCCTGTCCACAGAGCAGCTGTCTGCATGCTAACTAACACCACGAAGGAGGCGGGGGGCTCTGTAAAGATCATTCTGGTTTCTATTGTTCTCTGTAGTCACAGGAAAATGAACACAGCCTCTCAAAAAGTTCCCTCCCAGGGGAAGATACTCAAGGAGAGAAAATTGCTATGAATTTGCCCTCTACTTCAGACACTTACTTGCTCACACAGTTCTAAAGTTGTCAAGTGTATTTATACATATGAAATAGCAAATGTTTGATAGTGCCTTTTGTCCCCTGGGACAAGATCATCTGCATATTGCCGACGGGGCTTTAGGCACTGTGCAAGCATGAGTGTTACATGACAACAGCAGGCACATCTATCCTGCCCTGGACCCAAGCAGGCTGGTCCACCTGTGACAGGATGGAATTGGACAGACAGAGCTCTGACTTCGTTGCCAGCAGCCAAGGAATTGAACTGCCCCACACATGTTATGGTCTGAAGCATTTAGGGAGTGTCTGCTCCCTGCTCTGTATTCTGACTCCCAGGAAGCTGGCACAACAATGTCTGTCTTCCTGGGGGAAGTAAGGGAATAAAGGAATGAAGTAATCTTGGAATTTTGTTTTTAAGTGGCTGGAGAAAAGAGACAGTTAATTTTCTGTCCATTGTTCTTTTTTTCTTTTTTTTTTCCCTAAATCTCTGAAACAGGTACTTAAAAACTGTCTGGGCAAAGAAATGCTACTCTAAAATTACAACTTGGTGAGGTGGGAGAAATGGAGAAATTCTGTTCCTACATATTTGCCAAAAGCTCTGCCTCTTCCTATTTCAGTTCTGGCCCAAAATTTCTCTCTAAAGCTATAGGCAAGTTCTATAGGACTCAGTAGTCACAATATGTTTTGTGTCACACCTACCTGGTAGGTACCCTGCTACCATGGGGGATGTAGAGATCTGCCAGAGACTTCTGATTTTGTTCATGGGCTTGAAGAAAGTGATCCAGCAACACGAACTGCTCAGGAGATAGCCCTGTCACCAATCCCATGACATCCTAGGGGTGACTACACAGGACATCTCCTTTTAAATTCATCAGGAAGCTGAGTGCCTCCATATGATATTAGTGGTACCAAGGACCTATGCAGATTAAGTCAGAGCAGTTTAGTTAATTTTAGTGTTGCTACCCTAATTTTCAGCAGAAAATTTAATATTGAAAAGGATTTTATTGTAGTTGCTTCAAGTCGAAAAAAACCCACCCTTTCTGCCTTAAAAAAATATGAAGGAAACAAAGAGAAAAGGCTGGATCTGTAGGATTCTAAACAGGATGAATTTGCACCCAGCAAAAGATGAAAACCCAGGAGTGTGCAATAAAGCAAACACCTGCCTAACAAAACTGTGCTGAAGAAGGATGTTTTAGACAGCATCAAGCACATCAGTGAAGCCCCAAAAGAGAAGAAACAAAAACCTCAGTCATAACTGGCAGCAAATAAAAGGTTGTTAACCACATGGAGATCTGTCTTTGGACACCGCCAAATTGAAAACTGAACGGAACATAATTTTGAAGATTATAACTGGAGAGATGATTAGCGGCATGGGGGAAGCTTTTTCAAGGACTTACTAAGGAAATAGGATTGTAATTAGAAAAGGAAATGGAATCAAGAAAAGATTTCTAAAAGGTGAAGAGAAAAGCCTTTTGTAAATAGTAAAAACACATGTTAAGAAGCAAATTGACAACACAATGTTAGTGTGAGTTCATTTGTACTTTTTAGCCTGAAAGTGATAGAGAAGTGCATTTTCAGTCTAATTAATTTAAAATTTATTTTCTCTATCAGAAATGACTTATAAGATTCCACTAGAACATTGAATAAGTACTGGGGTCTCTCTTAATTTTGTTTTTTGCGTTTTCCCCCCATAAAGAAAATTTAAAGAGAAAAAACATATGCGATTAAATATTAGGAAGAAGTTCTTTTCTCTAAGGGTGGTGAGGCATTGGCATAAATTGCCTCGAGAAGCTGTGGATGCCCCACCTCTAGAAGTATTCAAGTCCAGGTTGGATGGAGCTCTATTAGAAGTTGTTCTTGCCCACATCTGGGAACAAAATGATCTTTAACATCCCTTCCAAGCCATTCCATGATTCTAAGATTTTTATTTAAATGTTTCATGTATAGTTCCTTAGACAACAGCCAGCCAGAGCACCAGCTCGCTCTGGAAGTCTAAATGGAGAGGTAATGAAGAGAGATAAGTGAAAACCACAGTTCCTGAGCAGCCCAAGAGTTGAGTTTGCATGAGACCTCCATCACATGGGTAACACAGGGCCTCTCCTCCATGGAATTTCCTAGCTGAAGGTGAAAGCAGACCATAGAGGACAATGAAACTGAAATCCCCACTGCCATTTGGGGTGCAACGCAGCCCCATCCATCTGTCTGGTGTGATCCGTGGGTTGTCTCTTGTCTCTTCTAGACTGTAGTAAAGATCAGCAGCTTGGGGAATCAAAAGCTGGCCCTCACATGTGTCTGAGTAGGTAGAAGAAAAGAACAAATTAATTTCCATGACTCTGCCCTTTCAAATTTCACTTCTATAACGTGGTCTTAGTGGTCCATGGAGTCTGTGTGGGTTGCCTGCCCTGAAACAAACCAAGCTTTAGGGATCTATAAGACGGAGAATTACTGACTTTACTCCTGAAGAAGTCAGAGAGACTGCAGTCCATGTCTTCTGAAGGCTGGGATCAGTTCTGGTCATGAGAGTATTTGTTCCATGGACACCACACAAAAAGCAAGACATGAGGGTAGGCAAACCCCACTGATAAAATCCCAAGAGCATCTCCAGTTCATAATCAGTGAACATCTATGGCCTCATCCCAAACTTGGCTCTTCAGGTAATGTTGATGAAATGTTTCTTATCAGAGAGTATAATTCACCTGGTACATCTTGCAGACTCCTTTTCCCAAACAGCCATAGAAACCTATTTTTTCACTGCACAATGAAAAGGTGGCAGGAGAAGGGGATTTCATGCTTGCTGGGTTCAGATGACTTATTTCCATATCAGCTCACTGCAGATTACTAAGGTACACTTGGGATAAATTAAGTGACTGAAGTGAAGTGTGTAAACCCATCCACAGCAAACACACTGCCTTGTGGGGTATATTTGCAGAGATTATGATTATTGTTTGAGTTAAAAAAAAAAAGAGTACTTTTCTATGTGCTGTATCATGCCTTTGAGATGGAGAAAACTTCATAATCCAGTGAGTTGAACTCGAGAGCAAATGTTGGGAGGCTTAGGATCTACATGGCCTTACTGATGGCCTACCTTGGGCATGGCTGGCCATGAATGCTGCTCCTGGCTGGCGGTATCAGAGCAGCTCTGAACAGGCTGCATGTCTACGTTGTCTAGTGTTGTACCTCGCAGAGATACTAATTGGGTCCTGGAAGCAATATAGGCATGGCAGCATGTTGCTGTGTCAAGCTAATTAGTGGTGCTTCTAACAAGCACAGGTGCAGCAGCAGGTTGACATGGCTTGGTGCTGCCTGTTCAGAGCTACCCCGGCTGCCTCTGCCCTGAGCTCTGCACAACGGCAGAGCTGTCACCTTTCTCACACCATTAACCTCGCTGGGCAAAAATGAGATGGATTTGAAGTGAGTGGAAGATTTTGTTATATGCATTTGTGCAGTGCCTTAGATTCTCCATCTGTGAAGCTGGGCATAATAAAATGCATCTGCCTTTGCAAATCACTGAAAATCTACAAATGAAAAGTGCTGCGTGTTGTCAGTGTTAGGATCTATTAATTCTTACTCTTCATTATACTCTTTTCCTTGCTTTAAAACATATGTGCTGAGACAGAGGTCGTGAATTTCAACCTACCAAAAGAAAAAAAAAAATAGAAAAACATTAGAATGGGGAGTAAAAAGCCACCGAGAACTGAACAAAATATGAGCTGACTTTGTATTATTTATACAGTTTTGTATTCTGCCTACTGTTGAGCACATGAAAGTTGAATATTCCCTGTGCTTTCGAACAGGGAGAAAGTAACAGCAGAAACTGAAGCAAGATGGTTGGAATCACAGGTGGGAGAATAATTTATAATGGATAATTTATTCAACAAAATTTTCCTCTTAACTCTTCACAAATTACTCTAAAACAGATTGCTGTTTTCTCAGATTCACTTGTTATGTGAAATTATTTACTGAACAATTCTTTGAAGTTGTTTGTGAATTTAAATTGTAGAAAGAGAGTATGCATTTGATTTGACAAAAATGCTCCACAGAGCATACTTTTGTGAGCTGTCTGGAGTGATGCTGCCTTCCCTGGCCTCCATCTGCCTCCACATAGCTCCATGAAGGTTTGGATCCTTCTCTAGTGGGACACCTTCTCAGAAGGGAGATAAATCAGTATTTCTGGCACCAAGTCCAAATTCTTGACCATTTTGTTTCGTAACACTTTGCCAATGCAGGGATAAAATACTCCTTCAACATTTCTCAAGAGTGATGTAAAGAGCCTACTGCCTGAAAGGTTGTTTATTTTCCCAGCCTTTTCAGCTCCTCTGACAGAAGTGTAACCTCCTTTTCCCCAGTCTATGCCTTCTTAAAGTCCTTCTCTCAGCCTTTGCACCCACAGCCACATCATTCCTGTTCACCTATAGTCTCCTTCATCCATTCCTTTTCTCTTACCATGAATAATTGTTTGGGGAGGTTTCTGAGACCCTTGAGGGCCAGATACTGGTTTGCAATGGATTTGAGGGGTTTGAGCACACTGATCTGATGATTCTGGAGAAAGAATTTGAATAAAAAAGCTTTTCTTCCTCATCAGCTGAGCTAAAGTTGTTCCTTCCCTTATGGTACAATATGAGAGGAAGATGCGAAGGCATTAGCCATGTGGCTAGCCCACATATTTTGTCACCATGCCACCAGCACTAGTGTCCCCTTTCCCTAAAAACAAGAATAGGTATGCCCGTGCTGGCCTGTGAGTGAACCCGATTTTCAGCAGTTGTAGGGAGGGGTAGAAAGGTTTTCCTGTGTATGAGCTAGTAATGATCCATCTGCAGAACGTGCCACTTGCTTTTCTTTGCGTGGGATGGTAAGAGATCAATTAGAGCAAGAAAGTTCACAGCCCACTTAAGAAGCAATATTCCCCTTTTATCTCATTTCCTTCTCAGGTTTCTATCCTTTTACAGCTGTGTAGCTGGTGTGCTAAATGCTAATGTGAAAGTACTTTACACAGTGCCAAGCAGACATTCTTGTGGAAATGATTTCCCCCTTCTCACTTTTGTCTCTTGCTTTCTCACCTCCCTACCCGGCTGATCTGATAGTCCCTTGGTATTTAGGGACAATCCTTGAGGTGCCTGGCCAGCCACCCGTGCCTGCAGACAGCCTGATGCTTCCCTAGCTTGGAGAAGGTTTGCTTCAGCCTCTTTATTTTTCCAGGCAGGCAAGGATTAAATAGTCTTTTTTTTTTTTTTTTTAATCACAAAAAGAGGTAACTGGTATTTTATCAGCAGCTTAAATGACTGAACAGACTTTGCTGAATAAAATATTCTGCAGTTTTTTGTGGGTTTAGTGGTTTTGTTTGTTTGTTGGTTTGGTTGTTTTTTTTTTTTCCCTTTTCAGTCATTCACACTTGTTTGTGATTTCCCTCTGCCCTTTTAAACTACCTCTTCTTGGTGATTATTGGTCTAATTGTATCTAGTCTATTTAGGCTCTTGTATTAAGCTCATCACTGTGGTGTCTGAACATCAGATCAATGCCATGTAATTACAGTCACACAGAGCACAATCAACAATTATCAGTGATCACTTTTCAGATCTTGCAACAAAGAAATGCTATCTGAGGCATTGCTGCAAGATTTCAGATTTCCAAATATTTGCACTTCTAATTAAGCAGATGGAAGACCTGCTGGTAATGAGAAAACAGGTCTCAGAACTTCTTCCATAGCTAATTTCTGCCCAGACCAAAATAAATTATGCTGCAACAATTCTTTTCCAAGGTAAATAACACAACACACCACTTGGCAAAATGCCTCACAACAACAAAAAAATCCAGAGAAGTGTTTAAAGGTATTGCACTCAGTGGGAGATTTTCACACCACAGTAATAAATGCAACACAGCAAAAACCTACAGCTAGCAGAAGGGAATGCCTTCTTATCTAAGTGCTCTGGAGGATATTTGCTGATCAATCCTATGAAAGGATGATATGCTTCTCTGTGTGTCCAGGGGATGAAATAACAAGCCTGAAGGCAATAATGCTCTCATATCATGTTTGAGAATTTTACAAATACAGCATGAGGCTCTGTGACTCAGTCTGAATGGAATTTTTCTCACCACATGAATTTTACATGATATTTCAATACTAGCTCTTCTGGGCAGTTTTCCTAACACAGTGCAATGTTAGTTTTAGGTGCTTTTTTATCATATTGGTAAATACCATGCTACATTCTGTGAAATGTGTGAGGAAGGGTAGCAAACCTGCAAATTTGAAAATTACCAGGATATTTGATTTGTCTCTTTTTTACTTCTGCAAAGTTTCAAATACTTTTTGTTTGTAAGGAAGAAATAAAAAGCAGCAAAGAAAAAAGAGTTTAGTACAGTCTTCACATGTGCTTTGCTTTTTTTTTCTTCCTATGGTCTCTCCTTAGACTTTTAATTCTGCTTCTTGTTAAAGAAATATCTTTATGTTCAATATCAATTAAAAAGAAAAATCAAATAGATAGGTGGATTTTTTTTTGGTTTTTTTTGGCAACAACACAAAAAGTCCATGTCTTTTTCTATTCCCAAATCGCTAAAAGTAACAATTCTTGTCATTATCAAACTTCCATATAGAAGACTGGTCTGCGTGTGGGGGTGTAACACCACAATCTGATATTCTTGTAATAGCAGTTTCCTATAAATAGTGTAATCTGTTATTTATCATTGGAACTATTCATTAAGATTGTATATCTATCTATCTATCTATCTATCTATCTATCTATCTATCTATCTATCTGTCTATCTATCTACATACAGTATGGGCATCTGATACTAGATTTTTAGTTGACTGACAGTTCTAATTCTATTTAGCCAGTGCTAAGTGGAACTTGCTGGAATATAAGCCTTTTCAAGGAGACTTTTCAGCTTATTCCTGATGTGTGTTTATGCCCTTTCTCATGATCTTTGGAAATTTATTTGTTTTTTAAAGATTGACTCCTGAAATCAGGTGAGTACATAAAAATTGCAGCTTCTATTAAAAAACAAAGGTTTTCATTGTAGAGAGCAAGGCTGAAAATTAGACTCTTTTAGGGTTCAAAAGGAATATAAGCATAATACAATTTTTTTTAATAAAGGCATATTTTTGAGCTATTCCCAAGGCTTGAGGAGGTCAGGCCAAAGAGTTTTGACTATTTAGATTTTGTAACAATTCTAATAATATACTATTTTTAAAATCTTTAGTACTAAATCTGTAGTACTTTTGAAATCTTACTGACCAGTGCTGTAGGATTACATATCAGTAGTCCCTTACCATAGGAGCTACCTAAACTTCACATGTTTATCACACTGTTATTTTAAGCATAAAGCATTTACCCTGGGCAATGAAGTACAGATGGTCAATGTGTATATGCAACCTATGTGATCACATTTGTCTTTTACCTCCACATCTTAAAACCCCATATTAATATTTTGTCTCAGATATCCATTGCTACTGTCTCAAAAATATAGCCAACCTCCCAAAAGTGGAGCACCGCTTACATGGTAGCCAAAACCAGGTGAAAACTGACAAAGCATTACAGAAAATTTTTATACTCTGAAATTACTTGTATTGATAATTTTAAGGCTTCCACTCCAAATTTGTCCTTTTAATTTTTTCAAAGAAAGTTTTGAAGAGTACTCTAATGCTGGTATTAACTGGTTAATACCAGTTAATACTGGTATTAACCAGTGTGAATTTTCAGACTAGGAGAGAATTTTTCCCTCAGTCTTTCTCCTGCTCACGTATGGGAGTTTGATCACTTTCTGTTTTCAGCATTTGTTTTCTTTTCTATTTGATACACATCTTCTGTGTAATAAATAACCTAATTCCAGCTCCTATGGCTTCAGATGGCACAGTGCCCTCTGCTCGAACTCTTTGGAGAGGGAAATACTCCAGCTTACCGTCAGAGTTTCATTTGCAAGCTTTACTTTACCTTAGCCTTATTTAAAAAATTTCAAAGCTTTGCCTCCACAAATCAGGTTAAACTGTACATTACAAGGGAACTGCTTGACCTTGAAGCAATCCGTTTTGAGGAAGAGGTGATGAAGGGGCTGGCAGGCAGGATTTATTGTGCTCTGAGGAATGCAGAGGGAGCACATGAACATAAATATACAGAGAAACAGGAGCGGGAATCGCAGATGGATCTGGCAGATAAGACTTGGGCCTATATCTGTAAGTAGGTCGAAAGTGTGATGGTATCATCTCCGATGGAAATACAATTCAAAATCTTATTTGGATGGTATATGATGCCAGACAGGCTTCCTTGGACAGATTATCATCATTATTCTGGTAAGACTGCAGAGTAAGTAGGATGCTCAACATATATTACATGTTTGAGAGTTTTGGGGCAAAATGCGTAAGGTAACTGGAAATATTGCACAGAAAACACTGAACAGTGCCAAAGCTGGAGGTGGCTGTGGAATAAAGGACTTGAAGGGCTGCTCACCACTGCCCAAGCAAAGTAAGGCTGGCAGCAGGGTTTCGTACCCAGTTAAGAACTTCTGGATGTCACACATCTGGGCTGACCATCCCGGTTCTCATTCCTCAAAGCAAGAGGCAGAAATGACAAGCAGAAAGGGCTGGATGTTTTTAGCTGGTAGTTTAACCCCAAGGAAACAAAGCAGAGGTCACAGTGCCCTATGTCTGCAAAAAAAAAAGGAGGACCCTCCTCATTAAAATTTAGTGGTCTATGTGCTTGTGTGTCCATTTAGGGAAATAATTTTTGTTTGCTGGACATGATTTTCCAATGCATTCCCTGGACTGATGAGCTGGCATTGTTGTGATTTACTTTTTTAATGCTCTAGTACTTTCTTGCTGGGATGAATGCAGTGGAAATCAGAATGCTTTTTTTTTTTTTTTCTTTCTCCCATAAGACCTTGCTTTTTGGTAAGTTCTTGCCAGGGAGAAACCCCAAACAACCCTCCCCACTTCCATCCTTGTTGTACCCCCATGTGCTGGTAGCCCACCTCTGTTTTCTGCAACTCTGATCCCTCTTTGGTCTACAGCTCTCCATCATGCTTCTTTCAAGGTCTTTGGGGCTTCAGCTGCCCCAGAAAGTGGAACAAAAAAGCATGCTGAAAACATTGAAAGAGAGGACTGGAGGAGAGAGATGAAAGGAGATGAGTAGGCGTGGGAAAAAAGAGACAGAACAAGCACAGCTGTAGAGTCAGAATAGACTACATATTTATTTTCTTAAAAAAGGTAAGTGGTTGTGTTTTGAAAAGCTCCTGCTGTTGTTCTTTCCAGAAGTAAAGCCCTTTATTTGAGCTTTATTAATTCTCTTGACTCTTTCCTTTTCTCTCACTCTCTGTATTAAAGGTTTAGGATGTGACCTTTCAGAACATGGTTGCTGGATTTTTGGGTCCTTGGATGACAGTGGCTCATTATGTACATATTTGCATAATGAGTTAATTAGGCATAATATGTGGTTAAAATTAACTACACTGCACTCTTTTTATAGAAAGCACAGTTTCTACACAGTGTCTCCCTAGACACCCTCCTGGGGGCCTGTTAGGATTCCCTGCCCAGTTTCACATGTCACTAACTTCTGGTGATTAATTTGTGAACTCTGACACTTCATCTGTGCAGATTATATATATAAACCCCCCATACTCTGGAATTTTAGGGTTATGTAACAATCTAGTTTTGTATTTATTAAAAAAGAGAAATTCAAGGCTAGATGATTATAATGATGGATTTGATAATGCAATCAAAATCCATCTGAAATGTACAGAAATTTAAAAAAAAAGAAGGAAAATCCACCTTTGTTGTTTTTAATGTTTTCTGTACAGCTTCTGTGACAGCCATGTCTCCTGTCCTTCTACTTGGAGATGTCACTGTGAGTGATATTTAAACTCATGAAGCTGTTTCATACTTTTATGTCCAATCTGTGTAGTCTATCACAGTAGACCCGTGGTCCTCAAGGTGTTCCATGTTGACCCTCTTAGCTCTCCCCAAGCATGGTAATGTTGATTTCTGGTGACATGCTCATTGTATGAGACAGGACACAAGTAATTGCCTAATTTTTAATGTTACCACTACCATTTGAAATTGGCCCTCCTTTGATCAGAAGACAAACACAGGTTCTGGGGGTCTCTTCACACCTCAATTACTCTATAAATCTCTAGTTATTTGTACTGTGGGATGTGTGATGAGTGCTGATGCTGTAGCCATGGCTATCACTGGATGACAGAAAGGAGACCTCAGACCTGGATTATCCGAAACAGAGCTAAAGCTCCTAATATCACTGTTCCTTGGTTCTCTTAGGCACAGTGAAGGACAATATAGAACAGCAGATTTTCCTGCCTTTTCAAATGTGTAGGCTTACACCATGGTTCTAAAACTATTATGCAGACATAGCCTAACATCTCCCTCATGGCATTGCAATTCTGGTGATCTGTCTGTCGTGGGGCTACACTACACACACCTGCTATTATATTCTTTGGTCCAGGTGATGTAAGGAGAGCTGTGAGTAAGAGGAAATAACTTCAGATGTGTTTCTTTCCTCTTACTGATCATACACCTTGCTGTTTTCCTACTATCCCTTTCTCCTTCAGTCATGTAAAGCTCCTCTGGGAAAGCACTGGCCACTGCCCAAGACAGGATACTAGAGTAGATGGAGTGACAGCCTAATGCATTTAAACAACATCTGGGTAAGAACTGAATCCAAAGTGGAATTAAGAAAGCAGCCCTGAAGGCACCCCCACTATTTTTTTCTCTGTTAAAATCCAGAAAAGGAAAACCTGCTTTTAACTAATTCTCAGTGTTCAGTGTTTTGCACTGTAGGAGAAAACCAAAGCTGGTTTTTTCATGCACTGGGGAGGGACACAAACACAATTCTGTATGTTTATTTATACAGCAGCTGCTTTCCACAGGCCACTCTTTGGCCTCAGAAACAAAGGTGAATGAATTGTATTGTTGCAGCACAGTGAAATAATTGATGAAATATAAATTGGATTGCAGTATTTCTTCAGTTTGTCCCTACAGTTGTTAGCAGTTATTAGCCCCAAATCTGGAACGTGTGTGTATGTCTCTGAACCAGGGACAAAAGGCATAGACAAAACCACTGCCATTGGACAATAATCTGCAGTTGCATAAAAATGAAGTATTTGCCATTCACTTGTGTACAAGCTACATTATGCTAACTTTGCATCACAGCCTCTTTAAGCAGAGATTAAAAGGTATGGTCATTGAGCTGTACAGTTGGTAGCTTAGACACCATAGAAAAATTTCACGAGTGGGACAGCAAGAGATAAAATCATTCTGCAAAGACCATAAGTAAAATGGATGATTTTTATATGTCTGCTGGAGTGTTTGCCAGAGTATTTTCACCTGAATTCTGACTGGTGGGTGTGGGGATTAGGGGGTTCTTCCTAAGGAATGGCATGGCTGCTGGGTGAAGCAAAGACTTTCCACTTTCCTGTATGAGAAATTCTTCAGAGATGCAAAGGAGATGTAATGGGTTTATAAACTGGGTAATTCCAGAAGAGTATATTAGTGAAGACTATGCCATTGAGTTTCCATGGATAGAAAATCCACTGTTGGCAGAATCAGCAAACAGCTGGAAAATTTCAGAAAAAAGTTTTTAATTAAAAAGTATAGATTGATTGAGATGGACATATTTTGTGGAATTATAAAAAAACTTCCACTGCATAAGATTTCCAACAACAGAGTGGATTTTTTTGTCTCTTTTTCACACTGGGGTGACAGAAATAATTTGTTCTGCCATCCTTAGCATGCATGCTCTTAGGGCTCTCACATAGTACAGGTTCCTCCTCTGCCTAATCCCCATCTCAGCTGTGAACTTTGGACACTAGTTTTGTATGGGATTAAAAGGAGGTCTTGTGCCAGGGCATTTTCATGTTTCACTTCAAAGAAGGGCAGAGAAAGAAGGAGTATAGATCAGTGCTTATGCTGTTAGTAAGGAATTTGAGTCCTTATCCTCCTGTTTCCTATCTACAACTATTATTGTAGAAACCTAGAAGATTTCTGATTTATCTCAGATATTCTAACTGGGCAGGGAAAATACTTTTTTTTTTGTGCATTAACGCTTTAGGAAGTTCCAAAGATGTGCTGATTGAACAGGATGTCCCAGTGTCGTTTCCTTAGCCATCTGTATAAAAGCATGATTTTATAACTCAAGAAAGCCCCTCTATCCCCTACATAAAAAAAAGGAAAGAGAATAATAAGATAACATGGAATTGGATCCACAAATGCCCCATTACAGTTATTTGAAATTCTTCAAATGATTTTGTACTTGATGGAGGTATAATGTAGTCAATCATATCACAGGGACACAACCCAAAAGAGACATTTATGAAGGAAAAAACTGCAAGTAAGAAAAACAGGTTTTCAGAAATCAACATGAAAACAGAATCTGCTATAATCATCCTGAAAGGGACAGATGTTGGCTTTCCACCCTCAGCTCGTCTGGCTTATTCTGTTTCTGAATGCTGAAGCTCACAATGCTTTTTTTCCCCTCCAATTTCAGAAGGCAGACAGGAGACACAGTGCCAGTGAAAAAACTTATACCGATCTCTTGTTAGCTAACTGTGGTGTTTTGTTTCACAGTTACATGTCTGCACAAGCCGTCATTGTGTCAGTCATAATTACCACCTATTCAGTGGCTCCCTTCAGGTTTCATCACCTTTGCAGTATTAAGCAGCCAGCTGCAGGAAGCAGTCGGCTGCCCTGGAGCAGCAACCGTCAGCCTCTGGATTTCAGGGTATAATTGCTGCCCGAGTGCAAACAACTCCCTCCTTCCCCAATCCACTCCCTTTTTCTTTTTAATTTGGCAGAGATCAGAGCCCCATCAAATGCACTTTTTGCCCAGCATAAGAAGACAGACCCTGTCTTCTGCAGGGACAACACAGCATGTACAGGATGGGGGAAGGTGCAACTACGTGTCTGTGCCACCATGTGCCACACAGGAAAATGTGACCCAGCACTCCGAATTGGGAAGCAGCTCCGAGTGGTTGTAAACCTCTTTTTGTCTCTACTGTGAAACAATTGAGCTTACTTCTAGCACAGAAGTCTTACTGCAACATCCTTACTGACCCTCAGATGTGGGACATTACTCTCCTGAATAAAACTTGGAGTATCCATGTCTAAACTTACTTTTCGAGAGCTATACTCTTGTGGAAAGACAGGTAGATAAGTCCTCATCTGGGCCAGAGAGGCAGAAAGAAATGGTAATATGAAACCCTGGAAACTGGGAGGCAGTTTCCGAGCATTCCTGTCAGGCTGCTGCATGGTTTCATATGCCAACTGCCTTTCCCGTCTTGCCATCCTGTTTACCGTGTTTTATAAATTCAGCTTTGGCTGCATGACCCAGACCAGCAGGCCTGCCAACAATCATGTTGCATTTTGTTAACTGCTTATGACTTCTGGACAGTGTGCTGCTGTGATTGTCACACTCTTTCACTTAAACATATGGCACATGGAGACACAAACTACTCCAGCATGCAGCTTTCCATGATAGATTTTTACATACCAATTGCAGATACGATTTGTGGCTGTGAGATTGGCGTGGTGTAATCCTGGAAGCAAAGAAAATCCTTTACTCTGAGAAGTACCTGGCATGCTGGGTTTCTTTGGCTCAATTAGGAAAGCCAAAGATGCTGTCAGACTTTTCTCAATCCGACAGAAATGCTACCAAGCTGGGCTAAGTGCATGTATCATGTTGAAGAGAGAAGAATGACAATAAAAGCTTGGTGGGAGTAAGAAATGTTGAGAGGCTAACTGAGGAGAAGAGCTATTCCATTTGTATCAGAAATAAGGAGGAATTTAGAGATGCAAAAGTGCTATCTGATTAAGGTCTCCACATAGTGAAATTTA
Source organism: Chloebia gouldiae (assembly GCA_003676055.1). Classification (NCBI taxonomy): domain Eukaryota; kingdom Metazoa; phylum Chordata; class Aves; order Passeriformes; family Passeridae; genus Chloebia; species Chloebia gouldiae. The sequence goes on along the minus strand of QUSF01000002.1, from coordinate 54,919,519 downwards.
TAATTATTTGTCACTACAACATATAAAAGTGTGAAATTTTCTGACGTGCTTCATGCATATGAGACTTTCTGAAATAACTTTGAGACCAAGTCACTGTAAGAAAATGTAAAGTTGTCAAATATTAAAGCAAATATTCAAATAAGCAAACAGAAAGCATAAACCCCTCTAAATACCTGCAATCATTCCTCCAAAAATCCACAACCCATCTGTGTGCTGCAGGAGAGCTCTCAATTTCCTCTCTTCATATAAGTGGAGTCTTCTTTAGTTTTGAGGCTGAATCAGAGAAAAATATTTGAAGGGATTTTACATTAATTTCTTGCCATAAAACTCTGAATTGACGATCAACATAGATCTGGCCTGACAAGAAGGAACTGGATAATGATCACTGTCCCCTTTTATTTTGATGAGGTAAAACATGGCACAAATTTGGGGGAGGGAAAACCTGGAGCAGAAATGGGTTCTAATTTTGTAGAGACATATTGCACTCTTCCAACTCATGTATTTTCCACCAGACTTGCTGGATTTCAAAAGATGTGAAAGATACAGCAATAAAACTATCCAACTTCACTAATCTCTTTAATGTAGACAAGTTAATAATGAATCTTCAAGTAGAATATCTGAGCAGCTGTTACACTTCACCAACTGCTGCTTCCACTTGTAATAGTGTTTCATACTGCCAAACTGCATTGTGGTGCATTGGTATGTGGAACATTAGTTTCAGATCCACTGTAAGCTTGGTCATGGGAAATAACTAAAACTTTTTGGCATTTCAAGCTTTTGAAGTGCTGTGATCCACCAGGATGTGTTGTCATAAGAAAAAAATTATTTATCTAAGTGGCCACTACGGACACCACTTTTCTTAATTTTCCTTGGCTTGTTGACATACATTCAGTCCTGAAACTCTCTCCTTTCCTCATATTCTTTGCCTACTACTGTATGTTTCTCTTGATTTCTTTTAAAAGTGCATTAAAACAAATGTAGTTTAATTTCTGAATATTATTTTAAAGAATTGTGCCTGTCTAAATTTATCTCTTCACAGTCAGTTTCTCTTCTGCCATCCATCCCATGCAAATGCAGTGTTATTCTGTTGTCCCACTTTGCTCCCAGTTTAGAACAAGCTATGAGCTTGTTCATGAGTGTTATTTCTCTTGTGAAGTTAGTGGACTGGAGTGGAAATTGACTCAGTACATTGATAGAAGTGGAGTGGACTGGAAAAGAAGAAATTAGTCAATAACAATTGCTAAGGTGCCCAACTGATCTAAGAACATTTCATAGCTGAGGAGCCTTGAGCTAAGTATGGATTAGAATCCCAGCTGTAAATAAACTGGAATTGCAGGAATGTTCAAATCAAGACTTTGCTATCTGCTCTTTTCTAGAAATACCTCAAATTCACTCAATAAAACAACAAATGCACATAAACCATCTGTAGCTTCTGTCATGGGACAACAGGAAACTGTAACTGAATGGTTCTAAGGATCCTCTTATCTGGTAGATAATCAGGAGTACATGAGATATACACAAAACATTTTATTAAGCATTTTTATTTGCTTTTACCAAGAGCACTTTTATGAAGTCCAGTCTGGCTCTGGATGAAGAGAAACTGTTTGGAAACAGCTGGTTGTTAGTGAGCCAAACCAAACCTGGACACGGTGTGATGTGACTGGATTTTTGCTGAAAGCTCACCAGGATGCTATGTCAGACAAATGCGCTCCTACAGTACAGGTGGCAAGAAAGACTTGGCCATATGGAGAACCATTGCTGTTGCTGTCACTGCCAAAAGCTGTACTAGATGCCCCACAAAACAGAAGGAGGATTTACTGCAATTGAACAGGCTTGTTAACTCTGTTGGTCATAAGATAACGAAAGCAAAAATATTTTCCTTCATTAGAAAAAGAGTGATGTTAGCTAAACAGTGGTCAGTATTAAGTGAATAATGCTGTTGTGTAGGAAAGGAGCTACAGGAAGGCCTTATCAGTATTGCAGCCAAGATAAAGCAAGTATTTGCCACCCTCTCCCCTCTATCTTCTCTGAGCACATCAGCAGTGAGATCATGCCCATTGTCACTCTTACCATGAGTTATGTGATTCTTTGACTTTTGAACTGGGCTCTGGCCTGTGATGCCCTCTGTGTCACTCACAGTTTCGCAGTAACTGAGTGAATCTGTATCTGCAGAAACAGCAATGAAGACAGTGACCTGCCAGCTTTTCAATTCTACCCCCAATCAAAGAAGGATTTATTTTCTGATAGGAGTGTAAAATTTAGAGAAAATGGAGTTTAAGGCTTCAGACAGTTGCTGGGCATCATCCTGTCTAAACTTAACCACAGACCAAAGACAGCCCAGATAGGCAGAGACATCTCAGACATCCCTCACACGACACCACTGCACAGCAGTTAACTCTCATCAGAGGGAGAAAGACCACTTTTAAACCTTTCAGAACATGTGGAGGAACTTTCCTGCTCAGCAAAACTGTCTAGGGAGCTGAAGCAAAGTTGGGATAATCCTCCTCAGAGCCCTTGACTCTGCCATTTCCTCATGCCCACACTGGTGCCCTGAGGAGAGGTGGCTTGCCAGGAGCAGGCAAGAATGCCTCACAGCCTTTCCATGTACCTGTGAGGGGTTTTCAGACTGACAGATGTAACCAGCTTGTTGCTTAGGCCCTGACTGTGTTGGCTTAGCCTGAGTCAGCTGCTCTTCCAAAGAAATGTTTGCTGATGACTTACTTGCTGTGGCATCTCAAGAGGTCATCTAGACTGAACCCACCACACCTAAGTTACCCTTGAAAGGATAACTTCACAACCTGTTCTTAAGAGCCACCAGAAGTAAAGATTTCACACTCCCTTCAGCAACTGATTTCTCTGCTAACCTCTCTCCACTGTTTCCCTAAGGTATTTTAAAGTGCTTAATCTAAATCCTTAAGCCAATAATAGCCACATGGACAGGATCCAAAAATAGCACTGACAATGGGTGTTAACACCAGTTCAGTAACCTTAAACTCCAGATTGTCTGCATATGACTGTTTGATGGTCACACCAGACTGGGCTGGCACCAAGCAGCAACCTGTAGGCAAAGTTATGCCACAGCTTTCCAGGGAAGTACAGCTTCCCATCACTCCTGTGTCTGCCTAGAAGTTTGCTGGGTAAGAGCGTGGACAGAAAAACTTATTTCCCTACAGCAATCCACACAGGAAGTTCAGGATTGTGTTGCAGCCTGAGGCAATGATAAAGGGATGTCTTGGGCATGCTCTGAGTCCACACCAAACAGCAGAAGAAAAAGACCTTTTTTGCCAGAAAGGCTGGCTGCTCGAAGAAGAATAGTCCCAAGGTGGGAATGCTGCTTCTGGTGATTGAATTAATTCCCCTAGAGCTCATAACCATGTCTCCACAAGGCATTGTGTATGACTATATGGACGGAGAGGTTTAGCCATGTCAGTGTTTTCTGAATCAGCCACCAGCCCAGTGGTTTAATGCATAAAAACTAATTTCCTTGCTAGACATAAACACAACCCAAATCTGGTTAGAATTAACTAGGTGAAGTCTGAGCTCTTTTCTTCACCTCCGTGGCATTTTTCTGTATTTCCCATAGAACAACTCAAGTGCGGTTCCTCTCCCAAGCATTTCTGGGCTGGCAGTCATGCAGGAGACTTTCCAGTGCTTTTCACAGCTTCCTTCTTCTGTCTGTTTGGGAATGTAAGGAAAACAGACTGCCTCAAAATAGACTTCTTCTTTCCACTCTGACCAAAACCACTACCTGTTGGGAAGATGGCATTTCCCCTGCCCAGCCTAAGAATGGCTTTCTGAGAACTCTGCTTTTTCAGTGATTTGGATTCAGCTGGGCTGAAGCACAGCACAGGGACAATATTTAATTCTTCCTTGTTATTTTCTCTAGCTTTGATTCACTGCAATGTAATTTTGGAAGCTTAATCTAGTTGCATCAGCCATGACTGGAGCTAGAAAACAGGGCAAGTTATCAGAAGATACAGAAGGGAGATAACTAAAGGAAATTTCATTTGGCACAAATTATCAGGAAATCCTCCCAAAATCAAGCCATCAAGGAAATGATGGAAGTACATGATTTCACTAAAAATGAACCCACACATATACCACAACATACACAAACATAAATACACGGCCCCTTTCCATCCTCTGGAAGTCAGTTTGCTTTTTTTTTCTGGGGTTACTACAAATATTTTAATGTATCCTGGCTCCAGTCCAGTCCTCTGCAATTGCTGGCAGCCATTTTATATCATCCCTGTCATAAGTTTGACTGTCACAGTAGTTTGTGCTTTGATTTTTACTATGCTCAAACGCAACTGTCTGGGGCATTTCAGGTCCTGCACTCAGGTCTAAGTGTAGCAGCTGGAACATCTGCCCCAAACAGGTCTTTATCATTTCCTACCTGTGCCATGGGAGTCCGTGGCAGCTGCCTCTGGAGGAGGGCTGTGCTCCTCAGGACGTTTGTGCTGCCAGCAGCTTCTGCAGCTAAAGCAGAGGCAGCCCACACCTGGGGACCAAAAGCTGCATTACTTGGGGAAGTTGGGGTGTAAGGTGGCAACTACCAGTAATAAGTCTGCAACAGGACTGCCTGTGGGAATTTAAAATGCCTAAATGTTTTTCCAGCCCTCGGAGAGCTGAGTGCCCCCAGCCCACAGAAGCCAAGGTCACCTTGTAGGGATCAGGCCCCACAGGCTCTGACTCCATCTCCAGTTTGTCTGGAGGTGTATAACTTCTGGCACACCTCAGTGCACCTAATTGTTGTCACTATTAGAGCACAAGGACAAATTGCTGACAAAGAGGGCTGCATAAAAATGCACTTGGGTGCAATAGCTGCGGCAGTATTTCAAACAGCTTCCTATTGTACATCTCTGAGAGAGAGGCAAGCACGTGTGCTTTATAATTGTGCAACCGTATCGCTGAATATGGATAGCACTTACAAGTGCTGTGTAACGTGTTGACAACTCTGCACACATAAATATGTATTGTTTTTCAGGCACAACCCAGGCAAAGGGAAAAACTGAGTTTTTATTTTAGTTTCTCCTGCAATGTTTGAGCTAACTGCTACAAGTTTCCTTTATGAAGGAAAGTGGGAGTTCTAATAACTTAACAAGCAATTCAAGACAAAGCACCTCAGGTCTCTAAGTTCAGCTCCCTAAAAAATTTCTATCTATGGCTCAGATCCTATCAATTGTTCCTTTTTATTATCATTATCATTATTATTATTATTTTAAATTTTTTGTACAGCTATTAGTCTTGAACTTCTTAGTTTGTTCTCTATCTCTTTTGGGTGACTTTTCAAAATTCAGATCATTCCACAGCAAAAGCTTTAAGCGTCCTTTATACCAAGATTCCTCTTTCTTTTTGACATCAAGACTTTTCTCTTTGATAACTTCAAATGTTTCTTCCTCTCTGCAGTGAGTACTTAATTCTCACCAACGGTTTTGCTTTTCTATCAAACATAGCAGTAACACCCTGAATGTTTTTAATCTGCTTTGGCCATTGAGTGCTTTCTTTGCCCTTTTTTTTTTTTTAAACTTTCTACTGTAATTATGTAAAAACCACCACTATTTGTTCAACATTATTGTGGTTTTTTTTTTGTTTTTCCTAATTATGTAAAAATACTCTTGCTTTTTAAACTCAATTAAAGCTTCCTTTATGTGTTAGCAGAGCTGCACAACAGAGGTTTTCATCCTGTGCACTGCTTTCGCTGACTGTGAAACAAATAAAAGCCAAGCTTTTGCATTTCATAACCTTGAAGTTCTCTGAGTAGTTTCACCTCCAGGGCTGGGTAACTGAATGTTTTCAAGCAGCTTAGAGAGAAAAATGGGAGGGGTGAGGGGAGGAGAAGGCAGCAGTAAACAAGAATATGATTTCAGATTTTCATGATTTAGACTAAACTGAATAGCAGCAGCAGAAGTAGAGAGAGAGACTGTATATACATGATGGAATGGTTTTATAATTTAAAATACATACTGTATTAGACTTTCAACATAAAAAGGCTAATGTGTTTCTCATAACATCCCACATTTTGTTATTACTTTTCACCCCATACCAGCACAAATGGTATTTGAGTGCTGACAGGCTGGAGGAAACATGCAGAGACCATGTTATCTTTTGCTGGGGCATAGCTGCAGATGTGGTATGTGGCAACTGTGCTCATAGTTCTCTGCATTGCTACACAGCAGTTTCAGGACAGACCTGGGAGCTTTACTGGAAAAGAAAAAAATGCACTAGAATGGAGGTAGTGACTCATGAGTGGTTATGAGCTGTGCAGCACTGCTAGGATCATGGGGCAGGAAGTATGTTATTGCTCACACTAAATCATCACTGCCCCCTCTACACACCCAGGGCATTTTTATTACCACAAGTGATCAAAACTCCCTTGTTTTCCAAATATTCAGAGTCCTCTAAGTTCATTGACTTTTCTTACTGCCCCGATTCACTTGCTCTATCAGTACCATTAAAAAAAAAAAGGTCTATCCTATCTAGAATTACCAGTACTGCTTTCTCTACTGGGCAAGTTTACCTTAATGGCTGTTCCTTCCACAGTTGACCTTGTCTGACCTTGGCTAGCTTGTGCTGGGATAGAATTGCAGAAAAGTGCACAGAGAAGTTCAATAAGAGACAGCTTTTCAGAAAAAAACTGGGAGCTATTTACACACACTATACAAAACTCCAGCCCAGACATACAGAAAACCCTTGACTTGATATGAGACACATTTCTGCTTTAATAGAAGAAAGACTGGAGATTAAAAAAAAAAATAAAAATCAGACTTTACTATATAATGAACCCAGGATGTTTTTTAAATATGCCATGTGTTAGGTGTTTCATGGAATGTAGGTATTCTTGGTGAGACCACAGCTGTGAGGTACTACTTCTAAGGCTTGAATAAACTCATAACATGCCTGTGGTATTTATTGTCTTTGTTAAACAAAACCTCTTGACACTCACAATTTGAAATATTTTCTTTAGATTACAAATCAATTTGTTAATGGGTGTGTCCATATACTGAAGTTGGTTGAGTGGGGGTAAATATTATTAATCTTGAGTCTATAAAAAGCACATTTTTTTTCCCCTCTTATTTTATGTTCCTACAACATAGTGCAGTTACATGCATGTAATCTGCAAAATATTAATTTGCAAGCAAAAACCTGAAGCTGCACAAGGGCATGGACCTCTGTCTATGATTTTAAACAAAAAAGATTACTCTTCAAAAAGCTTGAGAAAAAATAGCATAGACACTAGAAAGAAAAACAATTCCTTATCCACTGCAATTTCAGACACACACTGGAATCCACTGGCCAGTGAAAAGTACCCCATGTAGTCCAGAGTGCATCCCTTATTTTTCTCTAGCACATTTATGCACATGAACAAGCATGATTACTTTCATTTACAGCTCTGAAACAAGAAGGCACTGTGAGGTTTACAAGAATTGCCTGGTGTGCTGTGGCCAGTCTCCTTTTTTCTTCATGGTTTCAGCATGCCAAGACACTGAGAGACACAAGGAACAGATTTCATAGTTGGAACTTACGTGTGAAAACATGGCTTCTCATTTAACTGACATGAAAGATGGTATCTGCTCACAGGTAGGATGGGCCAATCTACCTCACCAAAGACATCATAATTGTCTTCCTTTTTTAAGTCCCACAGATGATGACTTTTGACAGGAGGAAGAATGAGATTTGGGGACCAGTCTTATTTTCACTAATGATCTTGAGACCAAAAGTTAAGCTGTGCTAATGTATTTTGCTGCTGGTATGAGGCTGAGGGGCATTGTGAACACAGGTAAGGTTAGCAGATAGTATAGAAGATGCTGAAGATTTAGGTGATCTGGCAGAAGGAAAGAGAGTGACATTTAGAGTCCAAAAAGTAACGGAGAACAATTTTTCCATAGGAGTTTTTTGGTTACAAATGACATGGGAAGAAACACCTCTGTGCACCAGAGGCTAACTGTGCACAGTTACTATGAGTATGTGATGTGATTTCTGATAAGGAAGTGAAAGGTACCAAATACATTTCATCTGCTGTGCATGAATAGGAATCTAAACCAGAGTTAGAACATATATTTTTTTAGTATGATACGACTTTTAAAGACCAGTTTGTAGGAAGAATCAAGCTGCTATGTTCTGGATCAATTTGTGAAGTGCTTTACATAATGCCCTCATCCATTACTTCAAGCAATGGGGTCAATGTGGAAAAGATCCTTTCCACACCTTTTTTCTTTAATGGTACTGCCCTCATCTTTGATCAGAGGTCTTGGCTACATTCCTAATTTGTTGATTAGCTGGTATGTCTTTTTGAAAAAACTAATAGAATTTGATTATACCAACTGTGGCAAAACTATTATTTCTGCAGAAGTAGCAGCACACTTTTCACAACTGGGATAGACTTTGTAATCATTGGCACAGGGTCTAGTTGGAGTCCTGTCACTAGAGATGTCCCCCAAGATTCAATACTGGGCACAGTATTTAAGTTATTTATCAATGACTTGTGAGAAGCCACAGAGCACCTGTTCAGCAGGTTTGCTGATGACACAAAGCTGGCTGATAGCCCAGAGGGCTGTGCAGCCCTTCAGAAAGACCTTGACAGGCTGCAGAGAGGGCAGAGAAGAACTGCCTGAAGTTCAGCAAAGGCAAATGCAGGATCCTAACCCTTGGGAAGAATAACCTCAGGAACCAGCACAGACTGGAGGCTGACCTGCTGGGAAGCAGCTCTGCAGAGAAGGACCTGGGGGTCCTGGTGGACAACAAGCTGTCCATGAGCCAGCAGTGGGTCCTTGTGCCCAAGAAGGCCAATGACATCCTGTGTGCATTAGGAAAAGCATTTTCAGCAGGTTGAGGGAGGTGATCCTGCCCCTCTGCTCAGCCCTGGTGAGGCCTCATCTGGAGAGCTGTGTCCTCAGGACATGGACCTCCTGGAGCAAGTCCAGTGGAGGGTAATGAAAATGATGGAGGCACTGGAGCCCCTCTCTGCCAAGGAAAGGCTGGGGGAGCTGGGCCTGTTCAGGCTGGAGAAAACACAACTGAGAAGGTACCTCATTAGTGTCTATGGGTATCTGAAGGGAAGGTGCCAAGTGGATGTTTCCAGGATCTTCTTGGTGGTGCCAAACAAAAGGACAAGGAGGCAACAGGCAGAAAACAATGCAAGGGAGGTTTCACCTGAATGTGAGGAAGAACTTTTTACTCTGTGAATGACTGAGCACTGGAACCAGCACTGGAACCTCCAGAGAGGTTGTGGAGTCTTCCCCACTGGAGATACGCAAGAACCTTCTGGACACAATCCTGTGCTATGTGCTTTAGAATCACCCTGCTTAAGCAGGGAGGTTGGACCAGATGACCCACTGTGGTCCCTTCCAACCCAGCCCATTATGCAATTCTTTGACTCTGTGGTTCTCTGACATGGCAGTCTGCTGCCCAGTGTCCTGACCACTGCTCCTCCCCAGGCTGCTCTGGCTGGCCCCTGTTTCTTGCAGTGCAGTGGGACTCTCTCCACTGCCCTGTCCCTAGCCAAGCATAGCCCAGTAGGAAGGCTCTTGGCTAGGAGAAACTCAGGTTGCTCTGTCACAGCCCTTCATCTCCAGGATGGATTTTTCTAACATAACTGGGATGAGAGCAAATGGCAAATATAGTGCTAAATTTTCTTCCTATACTGAACCCAGAGAGTCTAAAACCAATGTCCAGCACCTATATACTGAAGAGCACTAAAAGAGCTCTAAACCAAAGAGCACTAAAACCAATGTCCAGCACCTAATACTGAAGAAAGAAAAAGAAAAAGGAAGGCCCTATCACTAAGCCATACATCTATAAAATGCTGTGATACAGCAGCAATGACCTAAGAATTAAGACAGACTAAATAAATAGCTGTCCTTGAATAGCAGGTTTTATGCCTGACATGTTAAATGCAAAGCACAGTGGTACCCGTGTGAAGGTAAGAGTAGAAAGGATGATTATTACCTTCCAACCATTTAATCTGTACTTAGTGAACAATGATTACAAAGGCTGCCCATTCAGTAACGAGATTCAGATTCCTTTAGCTAATTGATATATAGCATATAACATTGAAAGAGATCTTCTTCAGTTCAATGCCACTTTATACTATAGTTGTAGTAAGTTAAATAAAGTTTTCTCTGAGCATTCATACTCAGAAAAAAAATTGTTTGAATTTGCTTGTAAATTTTCATTGGAGAGGAAACTGGGCTTGTGGGGTTTGTTGGAAGTGATGGAGTTTTTTAAGACACATACCTGTAAACATTTATATCATGACCTACTATGGAGTTGTGGTCTCAAGGTACTTCCCTGGCAGAAAAAACCCAATCTTGACATATTTCAGTTCTAGCAGGAAGTGCATTAAAAAGAATGAATTCTCAGACTTTCTAGGAACACAGAGCATGTAGCAGGAATAAAAAAAAAAAAACAACCAAAAAAGAGGAAAGAATAACACTAGAGTTTCTTATGTAATCTCTGCTTATTTTCAGGTTGAATATTTATGCTTAGTTTTTCCTCTTCCTGCACATGTGAATGATGAATTTAACATGCACAAAAGCAAAGGTGATTGTGAGTACTCCATGCTAATGGCTATTATTCATGTGCAGATGGCAGCTGCAAGATATAGAGATGATATTAATATTGCCTCACTTTTCCCAACTCCAACTCCAACTCACTTGCTCTCATGTGTCTGCAGTACACAAGGTGCAGTTTATCAAATGGTTCTGCCCTCCCTGAAGGAAAGCTATGAATTTGCTGGAGTACGAAGGGATACCAGAGACATTTTTTTTATGTAACTGTAAAACGATGGTCCAATTTAGCTAAACAGCTGGGTTTTTTTTTGTTTGGTTTTTTTTTTGTTTGGTTTCTTTTTTTTGTTTTGTTTTTTTAAACTGTCTTGTTCTGCTCATCCTGTGCAATAATTGCCCAGAGACACCATTTACCCCAGGCAGGCTGTGTCCTGAGAGCAGCCTAGTCCCAGCAGCTCACATGATCCTGGACACAATGCTGGAGTACAAAGAGTGCCCAGTCCCACCGCTGTGCCTGTTGTTAGTGTCCTGACAGCACATGGGATGAAAAAACTGACACTCTTCCATGGAGCTGGATGGAATCTTCAGCTGCCTGGGAAGCAGGGAAGAAGCCCCATATATGAAAAAGCAGGCTTGGGAGAGACTAGAAGGGAAAGGTGCACAAGTAGTCTGCTCCCATCTGAAGCAAATTCATGGTACTGTATTCTTGGCCTTCCTTTCTTTTTAGCAAATACCGTTGAAGGTCCCTGGCACCCCTACACATCACTTTTTTGTCCCACACCATCCTCACAATTGGACAGCATCCTACTGCTCCCATGCAATTCACTAACTCCAGGGATGGAGGCTAGTGTAGGACTATTGCTTTGTCTATATGGTGCCAGAGATGTAAATTCACTTCATCTCATCCCTTCACCTGTCCTCTCCTCTTTAAAAAACTGCATACTGAAAAAATATGAAATTAAAAGGAACATGAAGACTGAGAAAAATAATCACTCCAGATTAGCAAATAGGGTTCTAAAGGTACATAAACCTTAGATCAGCCTCTTTCAGTGCATGATTTCCAAATCTGTTTTCACTTACGCGTCATGACAAGGAATCTAAAACTGCCACCTTAGCAGCAGAAAAGGGTTTAGTGAAGCCACAGTCATCTTTACATTCTTGCTGACAGTGAATCACTTCATTCAGCCAGATAAAATACTCAAATTCTGTAAAAGGAACTTTTCTTGCGCTTCAGACAAGGGAAAAAAACCATATGGATGTTGTAGTTCCATGGAAAAAAATTTAACAGGGTGCACTGCATCAAATTTGTCTACAATCTTGCTGTTCTGGTCCTTAGCCCTTTCCAGAAACTAAATCCAAATATAACCTTTCCTCCCCTTCCCAGGGTTTAAAATTATTCTGTTAATATTTTTAGCATGAATTTCCAATTCCTTCCTCTTTCCAGAAAAGCAGGCAGAGTTAATGAATTTTTTCATATCCTGTGGAAAAAGCTGTCAGAGATTAAGTCTTGTGTCTCATATTGTCTGGAATTACAGGTGCTCAGTGATCTCACAGCCCTATGTGCTAAATGCTATGAAGACACAACAGAGACTGCTTAGGAGAGCTCATCTTCTCCACCTCACAAGCTGTGACTTCCTTACTCACAAGATACTATAAAAGGACTCCTAATATAAATAATGCATCATACTGAACTGAAATATAATCAGCAGAAATTAATTTGAATATTAATTAATGAGACACGTATGCTCATCTCTATTAGCTGTCTATGGCTGTCCCATTTTGCTGAGATCTCTGGCCCATACATTCCCTTGAAGCACAGAATGGGATGGCCATCAGGGGTGCATTGCTGTGGTCAAACTAGTCTTAATCACAATACATACATGACCCTTGAGGAGTTATACCGGAGAACATTGAATCTGGATACTGTCCTCCATCCCCTCCCTCAGCACCTGTGCTGTTTACACACAATTTCTGTCTATGACAAAATCCATTCCTGGCTGGGGTGATTCACCCAGCCCTACAAAAGAAATATGGGGGTCACTTTGTGTGATGTCTGAATGAATGATGCGTCCAACCACACTTATATGACCACACTTTTTTCCTTACACCAGAAAAAAAAACCTCCCTATGCTGCTGAAAGGCAGCTCCTCCTGGGAGCTTGACCTTCATTTTTTAGAGGACATTATTCTAGCTGAAGCTGAATTTATATAAAAGCTATGGAGAGAATGCAACAAAAACCTGAAAATAAAGATCCTGTTTTTAATATGGGTGTATGAATATCTCCTCCACAGGTTTGTACAGCAACAGCCTTGAGTGGAAAAATCACCATGCTAGACATTTTGTGTAAACTGCCCAATCTGTTGCTCTCACATTCCTCACACAATCATAAAGCCTATTACCTCCACAAGGCCATAACTGTGATGCGGCTGGACAGAATATCCTGAACAATGAAACAAAAACTCTACAATAAAAAACAAAGCTAGGGGTTGGTATTCATGGCAATATATCTGGGACAGAGTCATTCAACCTGTGGTTGTAATTATTCTCTGAAAAAGCAGCAAAAACTCAGTCATTCAGAGGGAAAGTCTTACAGAGCTCTAGCATTGCTATAAAAAGATCCAAACAGTATTGCCTCTGATGCATAAAAATATCTACTTGTACAAAACAACCAGGTTACCCCATCACTGTAGGTTGATTATGTAAAAACACTTATCACTACTGCTGGCTAAAAGCAGAAATAATACTCAGCTCCTGAAAGAAAAGGATTCACTTTGTTAAGTTTAACATGCAACTCAGAGAGATACTTTCTAATGATGCCGAATAAATTGAGAACACAAATCTCACTTAATTTGAGGCTAGAGGTAAACCTAAGCTGGGGTTTACAGCCCTAGTCAATATTCTTCCTCTATCTTCCCAGTCTTTCTAAATCAGCAAAGACAAGGACTATCAAGAACATATGGGATGCCAACCAGGACATAATCAGCAAAACATGGGACATTCTGAGCATACAAGGCAGATGATCACTCAGAAAGATGTTGATGTCCTTATGCCTATTCATTTATCTACTTGAATCAAAGGAATGGAGGAGGAGGGGGAATGGGTATTAGTAAGCAGGGAGGGAGTCTAGGAATGATTAACAATAGGTGTGAGACAGGAAGAACTAGATTAAACTGATCCATATGCAAATGATCTGAGTCTGATTGAATCAAACCATGCACAGTTTAATGACTATGGTAAGATGCCTTTATCTCTGCTTGGATGTGTTCTGAAAAGGACTGCTCCAAGATAAAACAGTTTAATAAGAAGGTTTTTCATTAAAGGGTCGATCTGCATTTGCATTTCTCTCTCTGAGCCACACAGCTTTTGTCCATGTCCATTATTTTCAAGAGATTAGTCGGGTATGTATTGTTGACGCACACCTTAGGGCATTGCATACTTAACATGTGCATGAGTTTTAGCTTAGTCCTTCATGACCTGGGTAAAACATCTCAGAATGAAGACTAAGTGGAAAAGTCTTACTTTTTTGCTTATCTACCGAGCATTCTTTGTCCTGTTATTTTGAAGTTACATAAAATCTTTTCAGTATTCATACACTGATACAGAGAGAGAACATATCTTGGGTACTTACAGCATCATGGGTTAGACTCAGAATGGCATCATGGCTGCAGCAGGGTGATAACTCCAGCTTCTGTGAAGTTAATCTGATTCTGTGGTACTGTAGCTGAGGTCTAGTCCTCTGTTTCTAAACTATGTGTTCATTTCTTCCAAGTAGCTGCCTTTGAACACTGAACAAGGTAGCTAGGCACTGCCTCAGCCTCACCTGTTGTATGCTCTGCTTACTGTTACAGGTGCAAGTGAGATACAACAGAGGCAACCTTCTCCTTCTTGTGCAAGAAAGACAGGGAAATCTCTAGAGCTCTCAGGTAGGTCACAGGAAAGACAGCGGTGCTCAGACTCCAGCAGAAATGGCATGTAGTAAGTGGCTGCTTACTTGGGCACAGTAAGCCCAAGTTCCTCCAGCTTGAAGAGATCTAACCTGGTTGGATCTTTTAGTGGCCATATATGGATACTGTGACCTTCCTCACTCAGGACAAAGTTTTCCTGTCCAAGTACTGTTTTTCTCTAAAGCCTTTGTACACAGTAACATCTGTGTTCATGTACTACATATTGCAGACAGACAGTGCTTCAATCTCATGTGCTGATCCCGCATAATTACTCTCCATCTAATACAGACAAATAAATGCCAGTGGTCATCCAAATGCCTTCATGAAGAAGTCACTTTTCAAAGCACCTATAGTTTGTCTGTATAATAAGGAACTCTTGAACTAGGCTGGTTGTCTACCTACTCAACTGTAGCTTCAACTGATCACCTTCATCCTTATATCATGAGCATGAGAAATTTCAATAGAAACAAGGCACTTGAACAAAAAATTTTCCATTTATTTCAACAGAAACAATCACAGGCCTAAATGCCTTGCAGATTTGGAATCCAAACCTCTTATTGCATATTCCATCATTATTAATATCATTACTTCTTTTCCATCCCTGGGCTGCTTCATGACTTTAGAAATTTCTGGGTTATTGTATGCTTATGTCATATATTCAAATTACTTTGAATCGAGTTTCATTTCTATATTTTTTAACTTTCTTAACTCTGTGCTGATGTGTCTGCAGCTTTGCTTTTCATTATTAATTCTGGCTTAGCAGCTACCAAGTCCATTCTTATCTTAGATCATAGTTTTCCCCCGTATATACTCCTTTACCATTAATACTACAGCCATACCATCTTTCCTCACAGACTATGGGTCCCACAGCAGTAGAAAGCAGAATCTTGTTAACCCAGTCATAAAACACAGTTGTACCAACAGTTAGAAGAGTCCTACTTCTGTCCTAGCTTACTGTTATTTCTTATCACCTAAGGTATCTCATTGCTGATGGTTCAGGGGCAATCAGGGTAACAGAACAACTAGTTACTAGTGGCAGAGAACTTACATGCCCCTTGTGAGAAGATGCACTCCTCGGGCTTGGTGTGAAGGAGGTAGTTTGAAAGCTGGCACACACCTCCTTACCTCTTGGCATGGTCTAATGTGCAATAGAATCATAGAATAATTGAGGTTGGAATAGACGTATAAGACTGAGTCCAACCATTAACTCAAGTCCACCACTAAACCATGTTCCTAAGCACCACATCTACATGTCTTTGAAATACCTCCAGGAATGGTGACTCAGCTTACTCTGCTGGGCAGCCTGTTCCAATGTTGACAACCCATTCCATGAAGAAACTTTTCCTAATACCTAATATAAATCCACCCTGGGACAACTTGAGGCCACTTCCTCTTGTCTTGTCATTTGTGACTTGGAAGAGGAGGCTGGCACCATTTTGAAACAACCTCTTTTCAAGTAGTTGAAGAGACTAATAGGAT
The DNA here is from genome assembly GCA_003676055.1 of Chloebia gouldiae. Lineage (NCBI taxonomy): Eukaryota > Metazoa > Chordata > Aves > Passeriformes > Passeridae > Chloebia > Chloebia gouldiae. Next base: position 54,903,588 of record QUSF01000002.1, on the reverse strand, counting down.
GTCTCTGAGGCCTCCTTTTCTCCAGGATAAACAACCCAAGGGGGATAGATGCTAAACAAATACAGGACAAAAATACACTGCTTTTCCCAAAATGCTTATCCTTGAAGTACAAGTAGATATTGACAGATGAGCCATACAAAGGGTTAATGGGGGAACATTCACTGATTTTAACTTAAGAGAGCTAACTATACTCTGTGCTATCTGCCAACATACTAATAACAGCTGCATTGATAGACTTTGCTGTCAGGCTCCTGTGGGGGAAGTTCAGAGAATTCCTAATCATCCCTCAAAGGATCCTGTCTGTCTTTATGGATTAAACAGAGAAATTAGATTGCTAACATGGTGAGTTGAAGTTGGATGCTTAAAATTAAGTGATGTGAATGTTACCTTTCCTCCACTCCCACTTCCCATCTTCTACCTGATGATGGACTGGCAACAGTGTCAAAGAGCTCCTAAGTTTCATTTGAAGGGAAGCATTTTTAAGGTCAGATTTGAAGACAGAGAAGAATGCAATTTTGTGACTGTGTCAGGGAGTTTAAGTGAAGTCACAGAGATGGGTGTTGAGAAGTGTAGTGAATGGCTGATGGAGGTTGGCACCACCACAGCTATCCAAGGCATGATATGGAGTGGCTGTATATTTTTAGGCCTACATCTCAGGCACAGTTCCAACCCTCCTTTGATCAGGTGCTGTCAGATGTCTCTCAGAAGTCTCTGCTCTTCTTGGGCTCAATCTGTCTTGGTATTAAAACATGAGCTCATCCTGGCATCCTTTCTCAGGTGCCTGTTACAAGGAACAAATTTATCATCTTGCTTGGGGTGAGATTCTGACCACTCTGTAAGTCCAGTTCACTTTTGGTTTCAATGACCTCAAAACTCAGTGATTCAGTTCTAAACATTTTCATCTTCTTATGCAGGTGGGCATCCCTGGTGGTCTGGACCCTTGCCTTGCCTTGCCTTGCCTTGCCTTGCCTTGCCTTCCCTTCCCACCCCATGGATGGGAAGGATGAGTCTATCTTATTTCAGATGCTTAGCATCTGTCAAACATGACAGTTAAACTCCTTGTAGTCCTCTCAGTTGTCCATTTTCCCATTATAATCAGAGGAGCTGCCATTCATAATCACTCCAGACCTGGTGCGAATATTTAAAACCTTTATAACTTTTTGAGTGTCAGCTGTGGAATAAGTCTGATGACTGTGATCTAGGATGAGTAAGGACTTTTTGGACTCCTCCCATGAATTCATGGTGGGAACCAAAGCTGTCAAAAACATCTGCTATTAATGCCAGCAGAGTGTGCTTCTGCTTTATTTGTGTAATTTTATTCTGACACCTTAGTCCCATGAAATTTGTACTTTTGCCCCTAGGATCAACACTGAATTCTGTATTGAAAGTTGAGAGCAGGTATTTACTGTAGGCTTTGAGCCATACTTAAATGATGTTTGATCTCAATGCCATTATCATAGCATAGCTGTCTCTTTCTTCTTTCCAATTCTCTTTCATTCATAAGGCTGAAAGACCTTTTAATCTTTAAGCAATTTCCTCTGCAAGGTCTAAATCACCTTGATATTTGGCAACATTGATTCTGTCTTTCCCTTTTTCATTGCTCAATCTTAGAGAATTTCCTGAATAATAAAAATTACGTCCATATATGCAAATGTGGTCGTAAGGTATCTTTTGGCACCTTTTCTCTATTTATTATATCTAATTTATACAGGATTTGTATTAGTCCAAATGTGTTCTTTAGCAGGCCTGATTCAATTTCTGTTTAAGTCTATGGCACTTTCATGATAGATCTTAATGGCCGTGGGATTTAGCCCAAAGCCTGGTGTATTTAAGTCAGTTTAAATCTGAAGGGCCTGTAATAAAACCAATGACTTTGATCTTCTTTTCTGGGAGTTCAACTGAATCAGAGACTTTAATTTTTCTTTTTTAACCTCAAGTAACTGCATGTTAGCTGGGTGACTGTGAGGACAGTCCTCTTCTGCACAAGCTGTTCTTGTTTAGAACACTGCGTAGGACTTTGGACTATGAAGGAAACTATTTTCATTACAGGCAAAAGTAGGATACATTACATAGAAACTTTACTACAGAAATAATTATCTATTTCTATTAAGGCCTAGTAATTATACACATGTGTATATGTATCTGTGTATGTATGTAGGTATATTTATACATACATATGTATGTATGTATATTTATATGTATGTATGTATATTTATACATGCATACAGGAGCTGTATTGATCAATTAAACTCAATTTTTTTTTTCTAACAGGACACTAAAGCACCACTTGCCCTCTTCTTTTTTTGGGCTGTATTGTGATATCTTTTATAATCTGAGCTTCTCAAATAGCAGTTGTGATGAAATTTTCTCCTGATATGCTTTTCTATCCAGTAGGAATTGACTGTAGATTACCAAACTGTTACCAAGTAGTAACTAACAGATGCTGTCAAGATTTGCTTGATATGAACTGGTGAGCTAGAGGTGAGGGAATAACTTACCATTCTTTTAAGTCACATATTCCCCAGCACTGACAATTTAACAGAATTGCCAGAATGCTCATCTATTACAATCACAAATCAGATGCCCAACAACCTAAGTTTTTTAATCTTACTCTGCCTTTGTTTCTCCCCTTGTTTTCTGTTTCCCCTCTGCCCCTAACACATACAAACACAGAGACTTTCCGCTTTTATAAATACAATAGATGTTGTTGTCAGTTCAGATAAGAGCAAATGCCAGATAGGATAGCAATATTTTCAGTCCTGGCAAATGCAATCATAAGTTCAGTTTATTAATATTGCAACAGTTGCACTAAATGAGATCACTTGGATAACAAAACATTTATCAACAAAACGCTGCCACCTACTGAAGTTTTGCAAACAGCCCAGATGATTGGATAAGATCACAAATTCACTCTGTCACAAGCTTATGGTCTTTGCTGAAATAGTTCTGAGGGAAAAAAAGCAAGAATGATAACCAGCACAACAAGACAAGACATCTCTTTCATGCAGTCTGTTCAGCAAGTGTCAGGGTAAATCCTGGAGAGCAACCTCCAAAGAGGAAAGGAGATTTGGCTCTTTGTGCTCAGTATGCTGTGGAGTTTTCAAGCATTGTGGCTAGGGAACTCATCAAACACTTTGGCTTGCAGCCCATTATAAACTACCAGTTTTCTTGTGCTGATGTTCAAAGCTTCTATTCAGGCCCTCCTAAACTGACATTACAATCTGCCATCTTTTTGTTGTATTGCACAACCTTAGCTTATAAAGGCTTTGTAAATAAATGTAAAAGAAAACTTAGTGATTACAACAAACCTTGTGAAATTTCTGTTTCAAGATCTCAACCAACTAAAAATTTTTATTATTTCAGTATAGGAACCATGCATGACATGAAACAAGAAGTTCTGCACACCATACAGATATGTCAACCAGCAGATGATTATACATGCAAGGGCTGATAAGGCTTTGGATAGAAATTATTGTCTCCACTTGAAACTGCAGACAGCACTTCTAGAATGCCATAATGGCTTTCAGGCAAGAATGTGAATCTCATTTCCTAGAGTCTTGGGAGAACTGCTTTGTGGATTTAGCTGTTAGTTATTGGTAGAAGTATTAAAAAGAAATGTAAACAAAATTATTAATGGTGCAACTATTTTTTTTACATTATGGGTAAAAAGAAGAATTTATGTTAATCAAGTAAAGCAAACTCAGAGTCAGGACAGCATAGTTTAGGAATTACAGTCTCACTGCCTTTACTTCATGCAATGGGCAACCCACCTTACCCTTGCAATAATATTCAGTTTCTGACTTTTAATGATCACAAAATTAATACCTACCCTTGGAACATCCCTGGATGCTAAAGTTATAGACAATTTACAGGGCATGTAAAAGTGTCTGCTTGTTAAGTTGACTACAACAGAGCATTCAAACATGTGCATAACTTTAAGCATGAGAGTAATTCCACTGAAATAAACAGGACTACTCAAATATTTCTGATTTTGCATGTGCTTCTGTGCTCTGCTAGCTCAGGGGCTAAGAATGGATATGCTTATTTAAAACAGTGTTTATCTACTAAGCCTATGTTCAGCATTACTGATTCCTTTCCCTTTCATCAGACAGCTACAAGGACATCTCAATTTTTCTAGCCTCCTTCTGGGTCAGTGTCTTGGGGTGACTGTATGATACTGTATCCACTATCATCTGCTTTATTTTCATCATTTCCTCCTAATTTGTCTCAAAACCGAGACAGTCAGTTTCAAACTTTATTCTGCCTTACAACGCATTTGCATTTTATATCTGACATAGAGAATAGCTACAAACCTAAACCCTGAGTCCTGAGGGAGTAAAGTGGATGACTTGAAAGGAAACACTCAGAAGTTAGTCTAGATTAGGGGATACAATTGATATTAGGCTGGGGCTGGATCTTTCTGGGGCTGGATCTTTCTGACCTAATTTTGGACATTTTTGCACTGGGAAACAGGATCTCCTTTCTTTGGATTTAGCTCTTTGTGATTGCCTTTGGGTTCCCATTCACAGCTTGACCAACCCTGGATTCAGTCTCTCTTCCTAACGCAGGAATTGTCCTTATTGCTGTGATGCCAAGATTGTTTCATGCATGTTTTCATGTTTATATGCACACATATACTCGCTACTGTTTTTGGAAACCCCAACAACTGACAAGTGAGACCTAGAATCATTAACTTGACTTGGCCACTATGTTTAACTCATTTACAGTAAAACCTACAACATATTTTAGTCTTCATTGAGTTTTTAAACACGGATTATGAATGGTTAGTTATCCTGCTGTACCTGTTACATGTATCCAGTGCCAGCTCTACCATCTTTCTTGCTGTGCAAGCAGGGCAAAACCTGAAATTCCCACTGTGGGCCACCTGGAACTGGTATTACCAGATGTAAGCTCTGACTAGTTTAGGTAGGCTTGGGCCTCAAGCTGTGCTTTGCTGCAGCTGCTCTCCAGCACAAAGGAACTTCAAAGGGTTTTGACTCCACTTAGGGACACTGCAGCCAACACATCTGCTAGCTGTGGAGGTGGAAGAGACTGTTTAATGCACACCATTGCCCTAACAAGTGTGCAGGTGCAATTTCTGGCTGCAGCTCTTCACATTGGCCTGTCTAAATTTAACTTCTTCTACCAGGACTTGTGGTTATTTCTGAGCTCAGAGCTGCTAGCTTGTCACTCAGTGACACCATTCCTCTAATAGCAACTAGAGATTGCTTCTTCCATGGGCATCTGCAGACTTTTCACAGTTGAACTGTACCTTGCCCTACGTCCACATTAGTGAACAGCTGTGAGAAGCCGCTCCTCTTGTGATAGAAAATGGCTCAGAGAAGACACATGAGAATACAGGTTTCTAAGACAAGCTATGCAAAAAGCCAAGAAAATATTGATTTAGGGCCAAAGTCCCACTGCAACTTATTGAGGGCATGCTCACTCTGCCCAGGGCAGAGCCATGTCATCTGCTCCCAGGAGCAAGACATCTGTGTCTGTGGGGTTTTCCAGCCCTCCAGTGAAACACTGCTCATGGCAACTGTTCTCCATCATTAGAGGCTCCAGGGGGGTTTACAGCACCATCCTGAGGTACATGTGCCCACAGATATGTCTGGCAGCCTATTTAAACAAGAGTGTATGTAGCCAGGCTTTTGTGCAAAGTGTGGAGCTTGTCCTTATAGATCTATGTGTCCTGTGAGTTGGAATGGAGGGGCAGGGATAATTCTGATAGATAATTTTATTCTCAAGTCTGGCCCCAGGTTGATGAAATAAGCTCTTACTCTCTGTGGTGAGAGAAGTCTCCAAGCTGTTAGAAGCAGCTGTGGCTCTCAAAAATGATTTTTAACCTTCTTATAATCATTGCTTGGCTTTTTAAACCATTAGTGGGGTGGAAGGAGAGATCTTGTGGAGCTGCCTACTAGGCAGCACTGTTACATTTGGGTGGTGTCATGATAAATGCCTACACAAGATGCTACTCTCAGGCTGGGGAAAATAACTACGTTGGAATTGCTACAGTGGCAGATCTGATATCCTTGGTATGTATCTTCTGGAAAAATCACTGTTCTTCACCTCTTACTGCACAAGCACATTAACAAAATTTGACATCAAAAAATCCATTATGATTTTTAGTAGCTAGTCAAAACAGTGTATTTTAGGAGGTTTTTCTAATCAATATCAGTAGAAAAAATATTTTACTCCATCCAGATAGAATTTTTGAAGCTACCACATCTAGAGGTTTTCTCTTGCATATGGGTGTGTATCACCTGTCTTACAAGTCTTACAAGAAAATTTTGTATACGTTAGATTTTCTGGCTACACCTATTAAAGAAGTTGGTCACTATGTCATTAAATTAGCAATGCTTATTAGTTTGCATTGTAAATCTTTGCCAGTGAAGACCAGAGCACAATCACATTTTTCATGTAGAAGTTTAGAGTGGAGCACACAAGCAAATATTGTCTCTTTGTTTAGCATAGATTATCCTGAGCTATTCCAGAGTGAAGGCAAGGCTTGTGCTGGGGAAAGTTAGGCATGAGGAGCTTGGCTGATTCTGGCTGGTAGGAATAGCTCCTGGGTGGCTGTTACTTGCCCTCTGAGCAGATTAGCTTTTTAATAAAGAACTACTATTTTCAATTCAATGTTCTTACAAAACTGACAAAGGTAAAGTTGTATGAAATCCTAGAGCACTGTGACACTGCCATGGCAACAGGCATGGGCACCCAGCTTCCATGTACCTTGCTAGGGCATCACCTCCTTCTGGACTCCAAAGTGTGTCTATAAACAGGCTGCAGGAAATATGGCTGCTACAGAGAAAAATCTTAAAAAAACCCCCATCTACCTGAGAAACCACCTGAGCTACCTATAAGCAAAATAGAATTGACACAAGCAGCACTTTGATGCACAAGAAGGTGCACCAGACAAGAGATGGGTCCTAATCAGTCCAGACATGTCACTTTTGTGTACCTCACTCTCAGGAACTACTTCTGGAGATAACTACATCTTGATAATTGTTTTTTTTTAAGCCCAGACTAATTTTCGCAGAAGCAGATGTTTGCAAACACAAACATATTGATGTCTATGGCACTCACTGGACATGTAGGTGCTCAGTTCTGATCTCCAGTAGTTGTTGTTTTCAGTTCCTGCCACTTGGGAAGCACCTGTGAAGAACTGTGTCACTGCCTCAGCAAAATGGTACATTTGGTTTAGTCCTTAAAAGACTGAATAGAGAGTCTTCCTTCCTTCCTTCCTTCCTTCCTTCCTTCCTTCCTTCCTTCCTTCCTTCCTTCCTTCCTTCCTTCCTTCCTTCCTTCCTTCCTTCCTGCCTGCCTGTCTTCCTTCCTTCCTGCCTGTCTTCCTGCTCCCTGTCTCCCTGTCTCCCTCCCTGTCTTCCTCCTTGCCTCCCTTCATACCTGACTCCCTCCCTCCTTTTGTTTTTAAGGCACTTCTGGAATTATCTGTAACTGCTAACTCAAACTTATTTTTTTTTTTTAATGCAAGAAAACACTCAGTGTAGGTTCTATCACAGAAAAATGAGATAATCATAATCTATTTTAAATTTTGAGATAAAGAATAAACTACACACCATGGACATGATTTTTTTTACTACTCATATTATTCAGGTCCTTTAAGAATGTGGATAAATTAGCTCCAACTAGAATAAATATAGATACTTTTTAGCTTACTTAAAATTTATTTTTATTTATTATTACCAAAATGAACACCTTCACACTCTTTCTTACGTTCTCATTTATTTCTGAGAAACAAACATGGATATTTATAATCAAAAGCCATTACAGGCAAGATGTATACCTAATTTCTGGAATCACATTACACCACTATAAATTAATTCTGCATTTTAAAATTAATTCTGCCTAGTAGGAATAAGCAACATTAACCTAGTCCACACAATTGATTCAGTGTCACTCTAATGAAGTCAAAGACATCCTTCTGCAGACTGTATCTGTTCCTGTTCATTCAGATAGTTAATCCGTAGCAGGTCAAGATCATGACTGGTCAAGAACATATGAAATGTCCTAACTGTGAAGTAAAGTTGTTCCTCTGTGAGAGCAGAGGTCCACATTTGGAAGGAAGCAGTGATGTGCAATAGGATGAAGAGAGACTAAGGCATAGCAAATCTGTGGCTGTGAGGTCCCCTAGCTCTTACAACACCGGGCAGCAGGTGGGGAGGGAGACCTGCTGTTCTGTTGTTTTCCTCAGACAGTGCAGCAGTGCTCACCTTGCTGTGGGGTAGGCAGGGAGCTGACTGGTAAAATTTTTAAAGGAGTAAATCAGTGCAACGCACCAGGCACAATGCTGATTCGCACTGGCCATTGCACAGTGTGTATAGGGCTGTACTAGTTGTGAACCCAATCCTTTCAGCTGGATTTCTTGTCTCTTCCCACTACAAATGCTCCAGTTTAACTTAATCAACATTAATATTACTTCAGTGAGGTTTTCTTAATTTACATGGAGCCAAGTGTGCTCCACTTGGCACCGCATGAGTTTGTTCCCATTTCATGAAGCCGGCACCTAAATAATCTGTAAGCCAGCATTGTAACTTCCCTGCTCTTTGCCAAGTGTTTAAAAGTCACACTACACAGATTTAAGGCTGGTGGATGGTAAAGAGATTAAATTTTCAAGTGCCAACTCATCACTTCATGTTGACACAATTCCCACAGTGTTGCTGAATTTACTTGAACCATTTATTATGGTGGGGTTAAGGGGAGTCTAAGAAAATTATTTCTTTACCAAGACAGCAAATAAGGATATATATGTTTTAAAGTGCAAACTCTTTATTCTGAAAAATTGGATATTGTGCTTTGTGTGATGTATTTGCTGTCTGAAAATTACACAACTATGAGTTAAACAATGTATATGTGTGTGTATTTGTGGTTTTATTACAGGACGCTCAAAGTGAGACCTTAGAGAGCTGGACACCCATGGAATCTACTAGGTGGAATTAATGTTTGTGATCTTTCCTACTGATGAGTTAGTAAACCACAAAAGTGGCAGGAACTCATGAATGTGGCATTCTCAGACTACATCCCATAAAGACAGGGAGAAAGACCTGCATTTCTGTAAATGGGCTCCTTTCTTAAAGTAACAGCCCATGGGATGGGACCAGCCTTGTAACAGCCCAAGTCCCCATTGCTGGGGACCACTAGAAGGTTTCAAAATTTTCATACTAGAACCTTAAGGGATAAAATCCCCAACAACCCAACCCTCTATCCCCTGCCTTCTCCTGCTAACAGCTTACTGTTGGGTCAGGAAGAGATGGTTAAAATTATGGAGGTCCTCTGCTCCCCACTGGAAATACCTCTGCTTAGCCAGTGGATGTCATATAGGGCTTTGACTGAGGAAAGCTGCCAGTCATATTTGGGTTCATAACTTGCAGATACCAAAGACATGTGTGCTAACAGATACTCCAGCCCCTGCTATGTTGATTACAGTGTTTGCAAACAATGACATATAACACAGGTATATCCTGATGCTTCATTTATCAGGAAAAAACAACATTAGAGGAAGCACTGGGGGCCCAGTTCTGCTTTCCAACATCTACACACCTTAACCCCCATTAATTTCAGATGGAGTCACATGTGTGTATCCTGAGGGGGTGACTGCATCCTACATCAGCTACAAGTGACCGAGAAAGGGAAAATAACCAGCCTGATACTGGTCATTTGGACAATGTGTATTTGATGTGTCAGAGTCGTTCCAACCTTCCAGTTACCAGATGTCCGTAAAAATTCATAGCAGGCTATTAAATTTAGCAGATCCCATCTTAATTAGATTAGCTTCTGCTCAGCATGACAGCCGAGTATTTCACTGATGGAGGATTTATAAAGATTTCTGGTGGGAATTCTTTATGGAAGATGTAGTCTTTTATCCAATGGGATTTACAAATGGAGAGGGGGGAGGGAGGAGAAAAAGCCCTGATAAGGACACGCAAACATTGTCATGGCATGTTAGAACATAAATGGGAGCTTTTATTTTATGGATGTTCTCTTTTTATTTCTCTTTCACAATACGGACAGGCAGAATGAGTGTTTTTTGTGTCCTTGCATTATCAGGCCCAGCTAACATAATGGCATACGGGTGGTGGAAAACTACAAGCAAATTCTTGTTGTCAAATTCCCTCCTAAAACTAGCACCAAAGGAGTACTCAATGTTCGGTTGCCTGTCAGGTCATGAGTTATTTTTTCACCTACAGGAAACAGAACTGTACATTTTGTCTTGGGCTGGTTTTATGTGCTGCAATCCAGCATGAATCCATCCATTGCCCTTCTTTCTTTAAGGTCACTGAGAAAAAAAGACATAAAAAACCCCCCAACAACCAACAAACTCACTTTATTATTAATTCTGCCTTTGTCCCAGTTCCAATGATTTTCTGGTTTTCTCTGCACAGGTTTTTATGGAAGATATATACTGTTAATGGTGACACTGGTGTCAGTAACAGAACGTGAGCAGCAGCAATGCCTGTGCTCTATTCCCAGAGTGTAGATAACTTCATAAAGAAAAAAGGTGGGTGGAGGGGAGGGGAGATCTGGATAATTTTTCTTGTCATTTGATTCACCACTGAAAAGGTCACTCCCTGTATGAAGAGACAGTCTTCTCTCTGAGATGTCTGGGGGAGGAGCAGGAACGACAGAGCCAAAATGGGGGGGACCTTTGCTACCATGCAGCTTTTGTGAGGTGGCAGAACAGCCCTTCTGAGCACAAGGGCATGCAACGCCCAGAGTATGCATGCTGGCAGCCGATAAAAACAGAAAGGGTCCATCCCTTGCTCACGCTGCGGGATGATAGCATTCACATCATACACCGTTTGTTACTAGGCAACTGATTAAATATACGTGCTGGTCCTTCAAGCAGTGCTTGCAATTAATTAACCAAACCATTTTCATTCTGACTGTCTTCCGTCCTCCCCTCCCCTCCCCACCACCAACCACCTTCCCAAATGCTGACGTCTGACAAAAGTGAGAGGGATTTGATGCTCCTCTTGACCTGTGGCGTAATAAAACAAAAATGGAATCTTTGCATAGTGGTTGTGATCTACACCTGGGCGGTGGACACCTCTGAGCATCACTGGTGGGTCCAGACAGCAGTGGACACAAGGAACAGACATTTGCTTTGCTTTGCTTTGCCAGGGTCAATGTAAATTGAACTGTGAAAACCACAGGGCAGAGCCCAAAAGAAATTCTGCTGGAAAATCTATTTGAAGTGCAGTTGTATTGAGGATGGAGACTGAGTCTTCTTTCTTGGTTTGAAAATTGGGATTCCTTATCCCTAAAGTACTCATTCTCAAATTTCAAACTGCTATGGCGCACATTTACATGTGTACATATACAGACACACATATATATATTGTGATTAATGTAAGAATTTATACAGCTACTAATGTATGTGAGTGGTGTCAAAGTCCAGATGTCACCAACTCTAAGTGTGCACTTATCTGTCATGGCTGTTATGCTGCCCCAAACCAGGCAGTCACTGCACCACTGAGCTCACAGTGCCTAAATTGCAATGACAGGCAAAGTGTAAGAAGGGATCTAGACATCAAAGGTTATTCAAGGTCATACAGGGGGTCAGTGGAAGGGCTGGGAATAGAAATAGCTTTTGTTTATGAGATCATATTTTCTAATAAAAAAAGAAAAGAAATCAGTGAGTCATCTCACCCCAAATCCTCCCTCTAATTTTGCAATACAGTTGTCATATTAAACTTGTATGAAATAGACTGGAATTACACATGGAAAATGGGTAACTACAAGGATCCTGGAAGATCTGACTGTTCCTATTACACTTGATCAAATACAACTGTCAGCTGCTTTGGCAGAGATCACCTTTGATGATTAAAAGGAGAGGACTACATTACAAGAGGGTTTGAGCATGAAACCACTTGCTGCAATCTACAATTAAACAGGAGAGGCTATTGTTCTGTTTCTGACTGGGAACAGAGCTACAAATTTATTGGAGTTCACAGGCTTGCTGCAGAGCTTGTCTTTAACAAAATTGTAGCCCCATTCTGTATCAGAGCTTCCTACTCTGCTCAAAACCTCGAGTGCATTAAAGAAGCAATTTAGGGTTTATTTGAAGGGGGAAAAATAGAATGTCGAGTTGGGTTTCTTTCTTCCTTCCTCCCACTGGCTTTCTGCTTAGGAAGGAGGGATTTGAATCAGCAGATTCTCAATGGCACTGTCGCCTATCAGAGCTGGTATAGATTCAGTAGAAATGGGTAAGAAGCAAATAATGAAGCACAGACTAACTGACAATTTAAGGGTTTTTTTAACACACTGGCCAGCAGCTGATTTGGTCTGAACCATCTGTGGATCCATGCTGCTTTGTGCTGCCTGTGCCTTTGAGTCAGAACTGGAATAGTACCTCTCAAAAAAAGCACTCTTTGGGTTTTTGACTCTTTTGAATGAGTCAAGGCCATTTTCCACTCCTGATGGGACTCAGTTACCTTGGCCTGCTTTGCTTTGACTCTGGCCTGTAATTTTTTTGGCCTGTACTCCATTTTGAACACAGAAGAGCTTGTGGCTTCTACCAGCCTTGCATGAGTTGGGTAAATCTGCACAGTGGCAAAAGCAGACTCCCAGCTGCCTCCCTCTCTGCCACATGTGCTCACAGCCTGTGATGACAACTGGCACAGGTTGTCCCTTATGAGACAGCAGATTAAGTCCCTCTTCGCCAAAAATCTCTGATTGCTTTAAGCAGCCCCACTGAGTTGTGCAGTCCTCCTCTTTAACTTTCACTGTTGCTTTGCTGACCTTTGAATGAGAAAAACATTAGTAAAGAGCAATTTTATGCCCTCATAAAGAGTTATATGTTACTAGGCAATAATGGAAGCAAAAACTAACCTGGCCAAAAGATTTCAGGCGCTCAGCCTCCTTCCATTGTTTTTTTAATGGTACTGCTGCATTGTTAATCTACTTCGAGCTTGTCAATGGCTGGAAATCCCACCCAGGTGATGTGAAGATGGTTCACAGTGCCAGTATGGGCCCTGCTCCTCAGTCCTGCTAATCCACAGGGGTGGAGGGAGAAAGTCAGAGAACACCTGTATTTCTTGCAGGTTTCTGCATGCTGCTCATTTTCTCTTGTCCTTACATTGATTTATATTTAATTGACTTGTAATTATACCCACTTTTTAAAAATCTTTTTCCCCTTCTAGCTCATGTCAGTTTTCAAATACCCATATATGGTTGGTCACTAGCCTCAAATTTTTCCAACACAATGAGCCAATAAATCCTGTGGGGCTGGACAGGAAACCCAGCTTGCCAAGGAGAGACAGGATGAATATCTCTTAGAGACAGCCAGAGGTTTGAGTGTGTATTGTCCATACAGCATATTTCAAGGAGTGCCCAAAGCAATCCTGGAAAAAGTTTTATATCTGTGACAGTATTTTTTTCTGGAAAAAAAGATTTTTAAAAAAGCCCACTGTGTATTTTTTACTCCTTTTATGTGTGTGGAATTCATGATATACAGAAGTTGGTTCATTTCAAAATTTCAGCTAAGACCTGTTTTTCTATAGGCAAAAGATAATCACATAGAAATGCCTCCTTTAGAAAATGTGCATTTCCCGTGCCCTCAGCTATATGTGTGCATATTCCTCAAGTTGGAAATGACTTCTGGGATCTTACTGCTCCAAACACCTTCATTAAATACACTGAGCAAGTTTTATTAATACTTTCTTGGGCTTCCAAGCATGTCTAGGCTCATTCATGTTTGTGCTTCACTGCAAACACTGGTGAACTCTCTCATCACATGTTTCACCCAGCTGCTTGTTCCTTTAAAGGCAGGAGAGATCTTGAGACACTGGGCTATTGTAACAAAACTCAGATGAACTCAATAAAATGGTGGTAAATGGCACGCTAATGACACAGTGACTCATCTGCATGTTCTCTATGAAAATACATATTGTGGATCCCTTTTGAAGGAATCCTTTCAGTAAGACACCTGTGGTATTTGTAGTCTGGAAAATCCACTCCTGGCCTTGCAAAAATATTACCTTGCAGTAAGAATATGATGGTGTTCAGATACAACACTATCTTACTCTGCGTGTAATGACATTGCTTTGCATCTTGGCATAGTGGTGCAAAATCTCCATATTTTAGAAAGCACTGCTTTCAAATAAGAAGTTACCATTGCTGCTGCTAGTGTAAGTTCAAGGGAAACAGAAGCGGAAGCATTGCTACCTATTATAGCTGACTACATTAATCACTATGTCATTCAAATTAAGCCACTTACTGATATAGAAGCTGGTTTGTAAAAAATCAGGAAAAGAACTGACTCTTTGGTCAGTAGTACATGGGCAAATAAAATTCCCAGATATACACAAGTCTGGGAGTACAGCATCACTTAACTGTGCTCTCTTGCTTGCACACATACACAGCCACACTCCTAAAGGGTTGCCAGTGCAGTGTAGTGTTGAATTATACAGGCTAACTCTACAAGCTAGCTCTACAGAAATTAGCCTGGGGACCGGAATAAGCCTAACAGCAGTAGCAGGATACATTAGCTCGCATGGCTGAGTTAGCCTGTCTGGCAATCACTAAGATTAGAAGGCTTCTAGGATTAGATTGCTGGAGCTAAATTATGAAAGCTACCTTGGGTCTTTCAGCGGGTGAATTGTGACCCCCTCCTCCCCAGCCCCTGTCCAGCAAAGAGCACTTTGCAAGACACAGGCTACCCCTACTTGCATTCAAGATCTGGATTCTTAATGGAATGAACTGGCCCAGCTTCACTGTGGAAGTCAGTGGCATAGCTACACTGATTTACACTGACAGACTCCTGGCCGAGATGTTTCAGTCTGTCAGTTGTATTTACCATGCTCTGCCAATCTGGGGGGGTGGGGCTAGTCATAGTCCTATTCCTTTTAATGATGATTCTGCTGCAGTTGTCTTTTTTTGCTTGTTGCAGTTAAGGCCAAGAGGCACTATTATGGTCTTGTAGCTTGGTCTTGCAATGATTTTAGCTTTAAGGGATAATTTTGCATAGCACTGCAGAAGCAGTAGCAGCTTCCTTACACTGCCAGACGTCAATGCTCAATCCCTCAGTCTGCTTCCCCCATGTTTCAACCTGCAGAGTGTTATGCTAATTTTGCTTGCAGCTTCAAGTCAGCTGAATTTCCGGCTGGCTTCAACTTAAGCTGTTTTTATTTCAAATAAGGTAAATTACCCGCTTCAGCCCAGGGCTCGGTTTCCAAGCTTCCGTTCTGCTGGTTTTCAGGCTTCACTTCCAGCAGCTCTATATAATCCCTGCAGAAGGCATGTCCTCCACTCCTCCTGTGCCAGGGACATGCTGCTTTATTTGGCTGCTCCCTGGGCTGGAATCCTCCTCTTCCTCCTCCCTCTTCTCTCTGAAATCAACAGAAGTTATTTTTAAACCTTTATTTAAGAGACTTCTGCTAAGAGCAGCTTGTCTGTCCCTAGACCCTCTCCCCTGTTTGTCTCCAGACTTTGCAGAAGCTCCAACTGCAGAAATGGAAAGTGTGCTTGACAGTCATCCCCATTACTACAATTGTGCAGTACACCTGATGGGGCTGAGAGCTGCCTAGCAGGCCCATAGTTGCCAGCTTTCTTTTCCTGAGGCTTAGAGGGCTTGTGAAAAATTCAGTAGTAACAAGACTGTGATGGCATGAAGGTAATCCTAATCTGATACTGTAGGAGAAAGTAAAAACAGGAGCATCTGTAGGGGCAAACTTTGGTGGTTTGCCATGGAACCCAACAGTATATCCAGTCAGATTCCTCTAGCCTGGAGCCGCCTTGCACTTCCGAATACATCAGAGGACAGCCATCTCTGCCATTGTGCCTAAAAAGCCTGAGACAGTTTCTCACTAGAGGGATTACATTCAAATAAACAATCCAGATAAGTGAAAGAAAACAAAGTACAGAGAGATGGGGTGGGGGGTGGGGGGTGGGGGGGTGGCTTACTTGTGGCCACATGGCAGATTAAGGCTGAGATATCAATCTCCCTCACTACACTGATCCCATTAAGTATCATGGCCCTATGGAACACATTAGTGTATGCTCCTGCTTCAAAAACTTCAGGAAACCAAATATAAACCTAGAAGAAAACTGCATGAGGCATCATATTATAGCATAAAGGAATAGCATTTCTTTTCTTGCTTTGTGGAGAGCTGACATTTTATGTGCTGTGTGTTGGCATTTCCTGTGATATTGCCACAGGCACAGGACTCAGATGGATTGTTCAGGAGCACATTAAATACTGCTTCATAGATACAACTTTGCACAGGAATCTGTTTTATGCATGTGGATGGATAGACAAACGATCATCTGAGACAGAGATTGTTAGAATCCAAAAAATATTATTGAGGTGCTCTGCAGAAATCTCCCCTCAATAAAGGTAATCCACCCCCCATTTCCCTATGATTTACTCAAAAGTATCCTTTTGGTGTTATTTTATTCCCATTTTATAAGACTTACATTTGTCTTGGTTCACCCTTCATATGTGCAGACAACTCATTTAGGAACGTAAGATAATTGCTATTGTGGTGGATTGATCCTGTCTGGCAGCCAAGTTCCCACACAGCTGCTTACTCACCCTTGCCCCCACAGCAGGATGGGGGACAGAAGAGGAAAAACAAAAGTGAGAAGGCTTGTTTAATTGATGAAGGAAAAAGAAAAGGAAAACCACAAGTAGAACAACCAATCTCCAAGCACTGAACACTTTGGAAGCCAAAAAGTTCCTTGTTCTTTCTCTATCCCTGTTTTTATTGTGGAGTTACACTATATGGCGTGCAGCATCCCTTTAGCCAGTTCAGGTCAGCTGTCATGACTTTGTCCCCTCCCAATTGCTTACTCATCTCTTACCTGTTTGCTCCAGGAAATGGGGACAGAGTAGAAAAAAGAGAAATCTTTGATGCTATGCAGGCACTGTCCAGCAAAAGCTTAAAGATTAGTGTGCTATGAGCACTGTTTTAGATACAAACACAAAGCACAGCACCATCAGGACTGCTATGAAGAAAGTTAACTCCATCCCAGCCAGAATAAGCACAGGTACCTTTTTAGAGATACCTTGCTTCAGAGAAGGTTGTAAGTCTCTGAATCAATAGATAAGAGGGGATTTTACAGGACACATAGGTACTTCCAGAGAATGGTCCCTTGGATATGGATTTGTCTCTCTCCTTTCACTACCAGTGTCAAGCTTTTCATTTCAATACCGAGCTTTTAGATAGCTGAAGTGAATTGAGATGATCCTTATTCTTCAGTGATTAGCCATGAGACTTTTTCCTATTCTCTATCAGTTGTTATGCTATACCTATCTATGTGATTGTTATCTGTCCCACAACAGGTTTCATGTAGCTTATAATTTTACCTTTAAATAGAGTAACTAAAAGCAGTTTTAAATTTCCCTTTCTCATATTTCTCCTCAGAACTGGATCCCAGAGGTTAATATATATATTTTTTCTTCTAGTAGTGTGTATTTTTATTGAGTAAGCACCTGTGGATGCTTCTTGCCCCTGGATCCTACCTTCTCAAATGTAGAGTGCAGCTTCTTTGCCTAATGTTAAAAGTGACCAAAAACCTGAGCAAATGCTCTAAACCATGATAACTGTCATGCCTAAATAAATATTGGTTTTTAAGTGTCAATTCTTAATAAAGATAGCTTTCAAAGCCCAAATTACCGTGCAATAAAATATATTTCATAACTCGAGTTTAAATATGTGCCAAAGCTTTTATAGTGTAACATGGAAAGACCCAGACTCTTGCACGGGGAGCAGAGGCAGAAGAAACCCAACCTTGTCAGACCTTTTGGCAGTTCCTTTCATTTTTTCTCCTTTGAGCAGTGTGGGCTGAACCTGAGCGTGATGGCCAAGACAAAAACAGGTCATGCCATCTGCTAATGTGAAATCACAGGATTGTAGTCTTTTCTTTACTGGCTTTTTAAAAAAATAATTTTTTATAAGTTTTTCAAAAAGACTGATGCTTTCTCAAGTACCAGTGCATGGTCAGGAGTCAGTCTCATTGAGCTGACTGTACAGGTGCCTGATTGATTTGGGGATATTTAAAAGAAACTCAAAACCTACCCACACACATAAGTAGTTTGCAGTGTTCTCTACAAAGTGTCCTTCTCCCGTGTGTGCTTAATTTCATTCACTACCTCAGTGCTCTTAATTTTTTCATCCTCTGCAATTTCTCATGACACAAACTTTGTCACCTTTGCTCTTCATCATGGCCTTCAAATCATTAATAAATATCCCAGGTGCATGTCATACTTTTAATCTTGGGGGCACCCTACATGGAAGTTCTTTCCATGCTGAGATAGACCATTGTTCCTCCTTTTTGTTTCCAGTCCCTGAGCTGTGGGCTTTTTTCTCCCCCTATGCATGTAGGATTTTACCTCTCACCTTGTGGTTACTAAGTTTCCTTTATAGCCTCTTCTTAGGAGCTTTATCAAAAGCCTTTTGAAGGTCTAAATAAAAAACAGACTGTGGTTGTCCTTTATCCACTGTTTTGTTAACTCTTTTAAAGGTCCTGAAGAGGCCTGAGGTTTCTTCTGAGACAGAGGTCATTCTATTTTGTCCCTACCATATCACCCTCATCTACTGCTCCTGCTTTATAAGAATGTCTAATGACTCCCCTGAACCAGGAGTGTTGCTTAAGAACAGAAAGCAGAGGAAGACACTTGTCTGTGGAGACCTTTCCTTACAGCCTTCTAGCTGGTTGGTTTATGCAGCCTTTAAGCCCTGTGGTAAGGAAACAGGAAAACAGATTAATAGACATAGCAATCTCCCCCAAGATACTTCTAGATAAACACAGCCTTGGGCATTTAAAAAGTTGGATTTATTACACCTTGAAAGAGGTTCCTGAAAACCATGGCTGTTTTATTTTAATGTATGCAGCCAAAGGCATGCACTTCTTTAATCTCTGCCACTCTTTCCTGGTAGACAACGAAAAGCACAGGTCCCAGTGTTTAGAAACAGTTGTGTATAAACTGGAAACAATCTCAGCAAGCCTTTAGAGCAACGAAGATCTCTTTGGGGGCACTGAAGTGGATTTGAACTAAAGCCAAAATACATTTCCAGTGCACAAGCTGTACAGAAACAGACACAAATGCACAATTGATACTGGTAGGGTAATATAATTGCCAACATTTTCCTGGAAAAACGAGGATGCAGACAGTGATGTTTGAAGGTAGGTGGTTTTTTTTATGCTCAAAACAGCACTGAAGAGCAAACCCAGGTCTCAGTGTTTGGCTGGCACTGGAAGTCTGGGATCCCAGCTGTGACCCTTGTTGCCTGAAAAGTGGCATTACCAGTGTACTCACTCCTCATCACTGGTTGAACGTCTCCCAAGATCTCAACACCTACCTGCACTGTTCTGTTGGGTGAGAGTGGGTGGGTTGTATACACCCAGCTCAGTTTAGGTATTTACTTCTGGGGACCATTGGAATTTTTCATTCATTTTACCTGAGCTAAAAGTCTTTGAAAAAATGGCTTTGCCATTCAGCATTCATCTCCTTTTTCACAAAGGCAGGAATATGTATTTGTTGATTTGCTTTTGACATGTGAAGGAAAGGCTCATAGTCCTAGTTACTCTCATTTTGTAATTTTTTCCCCCTGTGTGACCCCATTCCCTCCCTTCCCTCAGTTCCCAACAAACAGGTAAGTACTGTAACTGGAAATGCTCTGACTCCTCTAAAGACTCTCTTCTCTTAGAGCTTGAGGTCAAGCACCCACCACCCTGGGCTCATGTGAGAAGGGACTAATTTACACCAATTTCCATGCCAGGTTTATAATTTATTAATAAAACTTTGTAAGAGTCTTTTGCAGATCCTCTGACTTTTGCTGCTCCTTTTTGACCATAAGCATGTGTGAATTTTGGGTGCTTCCTTCCCCTTAAGGGTGGGACACCACAAAACGTATTTTTTTACTTGCTAAATGTGTTACTTTTTGATACTTTTGAAAAGAAGGATTAAACTCAGGTCTTGTTGATGCCATGCTGGTCTGGATTAAAAAAAAAAAAAAATTACAGTATCATTGAAAGTGATCTCAGTTCTGAAAGGAACTGCAGGTCCCTCTGGAGATGCTGAGGGCTGCTACAAAACTATAAACCCAGCACTGTTCCTAGCCACAACTGCTAAAATGAGTACCACTATTCTGGGACTAGAGCACGCTGGGCTGGGTGTTGTAAGATTCCTTTTTTTTCAAACTGGATCCTGCCTCTGATACATCCACCTGCACATGAAAAGGGCACTCACACATGCAGAAAAAAAAAGTGCTGATAATGTGTGTTAGAGGCTGAGGCTAGCATTTAATATTTTGTCTTCCCTTCCAGTGCGTCTTCACAAGCCTCCCTGGATACTCCTTGTCCCCAGCATTTGGATTTTTCTGCACTGCCTGAAGCACAGTTTGCTCATGCTTAGGTGATTTACTAAAGGATGCATAATCACTTGGAAATATGCAAGGCTGTTTTTGGCAGTGCTGGTGTAGATATTTCAGTGCCCTGCCTCAGATTGATAGTGTTGTGCAGGGAAGAGAAGGCAGCTCTGGAAAATATTTGATTTCAAAAGGAAGAAGAATCTCTTTAATCACTCAGGCTTTCAGGAAACTCAAGACTCAGTGGGACAGTTTCCTCACAGTTGGGACTGTCCCAGAAAATCTGTGGCATTTGAAAGCAAGATCACAGCCAAGGAAAGCGCTGCAGAGATGGAGAGGGCCCCAGCCAGTGTGAGCGAAATGGCTACTGCCTCTGCTGCAGCCAACAACTGGCAGGGAGACTTGGGGTTCATTATTGCAGAAAGAACAGCATATTTAGCAATGTCACCTTTTCTTTTTTGAAATATCTGTGAGGGTTTGGATCATATAATCAGCTTTTAAAATTAGTATGGTGCAAGGAACTATCTGAAGTCTCCCCAGATTATATTCAGGGCTTCATCCAGCAATTTCTTGCTTGCTTTCTTCTATTTCTCCACCTCTCTAAATATATATATATCCTGACTGACTCCTGTGAGATTAATTCAAACAGAGCAACTGTTGGATTAGACCTTAATCCCTTTTCCATCCATTTAAATCATCCTGAATGGCGAGGGATTGCAGTGTGTTCCAGCGCTGGCCTAAGATTCATTTTATTCTGGCATCTTGTTGTTGTTTTGCATCTGTTTTCTGTCTTTTTTTTTTTTTTTTTTTTTTGCAAATTTTTTTTTTTTTTTTTTTTTTTTTTTTTTTTGGCAAATTCTCTGTCTTCAGTTGTATTTGTATCTTGCAATTTTACCAATATGGTCTGGCAATGACATTTGTCTTGAGGGGACCACTTTTCCCCAGTCTTGCTCTGCAACAGCCAGTTGATTCTTATGAAACATCCCTCTCTTATCCGCCTGCCTCTGCTCTGCAGCTTCATGGGGTGTGAACTTTGAAAGGCTCAGCTCAGATTATCCACATTTATAACTGGTTGGTTGTTTTTTATTATTTTCCGGCAGTACTCCCTCCCCCCAGCCAGTCACTAGCTGCTCAAATAGCAGAGGGTTTGCTATTGCACAGAAACCTCTTTGATACAGAGTTTCCTCAAGGGAAGCGGCGGTCACATCCCAGACACCAAACTCCCGTCAGTCTGGGGAGCGGAAGCGCCTCCCTGCTCAGCCTGAAGCGGGGCGGCGGGACGGGCACACCGTGACCAACGCAGTGACAGTCCCCCCCTGCGGAGCCAGCAGCCCCTCTCCTGCCTCTGAACGCTGCGCAGGGACAGCCCCGCTCGGCACGGGGGAAGGCGGCGGCAGCGGCCCGGGCCGCGGAGGCGCCCTCAGGGCCGCGCTGCCGGGGAGCGGCCGGGGCGGGGCGGCGGCGGGGCCCGCCCGGCCGAACGCGGGG
>QUSF01000002.1:54820617-54876764 GCA_003676055.1 Chloebia gouldiae | reverse complement strand
CCCGCCGCCTCGAGGCGGCGGGCGCGGCTCTGCTGGAGGCGCCCGTGCCCCTGCGGGCGTGGGCGGAGGTGCGGGCGCTGAGGCGGGCTCGGGTGTGGGTGCAAGCAGGGGGTGAGCGAGCGCCGCCACCTCCCAGCACAGAGAGCCACCTCGTGTTGTAGCCCCGAGCATAAGCCAGTGCCACGTCGCTCTCGGCCCCCAGAGCCTCTTGAAGCGCCTTGGGCGGAGAGTGGGGCTGCAGTAGTTTAAGAGGAAACGACTCTCCCTGTGTCCCGGAGATGTAAAGCAGCCCGTGGCAGCCCTCAGTGAGAGCCCAGGCCCCAGCAGGGGAGCCAGGCTGGGCGGATCCCTCCAGGAGGGTCGGGCACACGATACAGGGGCAGCTGGCGCTGGAGGTGCAATCAGTGCCCTGGCCCTCCTCTGCTGCCAGGCTGGAGTGCCACGTGGCAGGAGAGGGGATAGAATCATTGACTCGTTTGGGTTAGGAAGGACCTTTAAGATCATCAAGTCCAACAATTAATACAGCGCTGTATCGTGTCCCCAAGTGCTACATCTTCATGTCTTTACAATTCTTCCAGGGATGGGAACTCCACTAGTCTCCTGGGCAGCTTGTTCCAATATTGACAGCCATTTCAGTGAAGAATTCTTTTCCTAATATCCAATCTAAACCTAGTAATAAATCTAACAATAAAGCTAAAAATACATCAAATAGGTGCCACCAATAGCCAGGTGGCAGCAGATTAGTGAGAGTATACACCTTCATTTTCTCTCTCATTTTTTCACTCTTGCCCTGCCTAGCTCTGGTGTGCTTTTGTTTTGCTGCATCCTGCTTTTGTTTTGTTGTGTCCTCCTGAAGATGCCTGCCTATTAAAAACTGAAAGGTTTGAAATGATGGTTGAACAAGCTGAAAATTTTAGCTGGTGTAGGTGTGCTTCTTATGTCTTACTGAGCTAGACTTGCTCACTCTTAGACACAGTTTTGCATCAACTAGGTCAGGAGAAACCAGCTATGTGTCACTGTTTGGGATACCTATATTGGATTTATTTCTGGGGGCTGCAGAAAAAAAGTGACGTGTTGTCCCTTCCAGCCACATGCAAGAGGTACTTGCAGATTTCAGAGCTGAAAGCCTTTCTAGAAACAAGCTCCTGAAGAACGGGGCGGGGGGGTGCTCTTTGCTATCTGGCATCAAACATGTTTTGAAAGTGTTGTTTGCTCATTGTCATTGGTGCCAGCCCAGATCTCTGTTTGCCAGTGCTGGTGGTTTGGCATCACTGATCTAGAGTGAGCTCAAACAAGGAGGAATATGGAGCCAGAGTCTCAGTTTATTTACCCTAGTGTGAGTGAATGGAGAAATGCCAGTGTTAAATGTAGGTAAGCAAATACATAATCTGTCACTTAGACTCATTTTGACACTTGGTAAGAATAACTTAGAAAGCATCCTGTTGGACTACAGTAAAAAAGCAAAGACTCTGTGTATCTACTTTATCCATGTGCTTCTTACTATGGAAGAGGTTAATAGCCCAGTCCATCAGCAGAACGGAGCATGAATGTTGCCTGGCTCCACAGACCTCTCACCCTATGTAACTTGCATATGTATAATTTCCTTTCTGTGGAATGTGTTTATCCCTTCAGCAGGAAGAATAACAACTAGTATATGAAATACTTTAATTCTCTTGAATTGCTTATAAGTGTCAAGTAGAGATTGAAAGTAACCAAAATACCACCTTAAAATACATTTTAGTACACAAACTGAACCACTGAACAATAAAGAATAGCCAAAGTCCATACATGTATTTTCAATATTCTTTTATTATGCATAAGATTTTTTAGTTGTTACAAGCTGACAGTATTCTTAGTAGCTTGACACAACTGATATTTTTTTCCTGGGGAACATTTGTAGGGGGTAAGCAAGCAACTCAGTCCATCAGGGAAGCTGGGAGCACTGATCTTTTGTTCCTGATGAGTGTGGTCAAGTGAGCCTATATTTCACCATTTCTGATTATTTGTATGTGTAGCTGGGGCTCGGTGTTTCCCAAAACAAAATGAGTAAGGTAATTGAAGTTGTTATGTTCATTTTTTTTAACTTGTATGAAAGAAGTAGTAGAATTAGTTTTAGCTTGTATCTGTAAACCACTTTCTTGTGTGAATTTGAAGGTATGTCCTGTAAAGTCTGCTGCAGGCATCTGACAACTGTGTTTGCAAGTAGGCAAACATTATTTAACCCTCAGATAATGCTGTGTTTAAATGATTTAAGTAGTTTGATTATTCTTGCTTTTTCTGCTGAGTTTCACAACTAGTCCATTGAATGAATTTACTACTAGCTATTGAAACAGTAGCATTTAAGTAAATATCACACAGTATTTTTGCAAGGCTATTTTCTGTTTCAAAAGTCTAAATATTGAAGCAGAGACTTGATTCAAAATGACTCATTTTTCTAATCAAGAAAAAGAAATATCTGCTCTCTATCTAGTATTCTGCTTTAGCATTCTTTTGACTAGTCATGCAACGAATTGCTATGGACAACAAATAACTCGGACAATAATTTCAAATGAATAACTGAGAAACTCACAACGTCTGCAGATAAAAAAAGGGATTTTTAATTGAGTAAGTTATTCACTGTGAACTATCCATTCAGCCATTACTGTGCAGTAACTGTTCTTCATGTGGGGCTTTGGAAAACATTAGCACCTTTCTCCTATCCCTGCAGGATAAATATGGCTTGTTGCATGTCAGACTAGTGGTTAGGTAAGACATCTACAGTGAATGGTTTCCAGGATTTTCCTTCTAGGCCAACAGTTTGCAAACAACCTTTCAAAGTGCTGTGAAAATGGTTCAATTTTCCCTTGGCCTCTGGATAATAAGTAGCAGGAACCCCGTGATTCACTTTGCCTTCTCCAGTTCTTGCAACAGTGAAATCCAGGGTTAGAAGCCAGTTTCTTTTGGATTTCCTTCATGGTTGAAATTTGTTAACAAGAACTTGATTACTATAGTGGAAGTAACTTAGGAGGTAAGTGGCTACTTCTGGCTATTTGCTGAAGCAATCAATTGCGCTAATAGTGTAGCAGCAATCCCCTGCTGCTACTTCAGGTGTTCTTCCAATTTCAATAGCATTTCCCCCCTATAGAGTGAAGGATCTTGCAACAAAAGGCACTGCATGCTCCAGGCATTTTATCAGGCTGTGGCTGGGTGACAATAGCTTTGTTACACCTCAAACAGACTCTATGGGATATATACAACCTTTCTCACCTTCGGAGCTGAATGGTAGCTTCCTGCACATATCCCTGACTCTTTGCTTGGTCTGGGCTGCCCCATTTGTGTATATCAGTAGCATGTTGAATACTGTTGAGTGAGATTGTGGCAAGTGTTTTTGTTTGTCAAAGGTAACAAATTACACTTACATTTTTGTGAGTGTGATCAGAGACCACAGGCAGAAACAGGACTATATTTTTATGAGAAGTGTGCAAATATGAAGCAAAAAAATCTTGCCATGGTACAATGGCTGTAGGCAAATGGTAGTTAGTTCAAATGAAGGACAAGCTGATGATAATCAAGATAACTTTTTATTTTAATGCATGTCTTTCAACTGGCGAATCCTATGCACATTTCTTTTCAATTGTGTTTAATTTTGTCCTTCCTTATGTTCTGCAGGTATTGTGTAACACAAATTGTTACATTTCTACCTCACCTTTCAGACGCTGCCAAAGGCAAATGACCTTCATCCCAGCATTTTTCCATGATAAGCTTTGCCTGGAATTGGAGAAAGGAAAAAACTGAAATGAACAGCTCACTGTGACCATGTAGCTTGAGTCATTTGAACCATGTCAGATGGAAAACTATTCTTAGCGGTCTTTCTGTGCAGTCAGCTTATCTTCCAAGGAGAAAAGAAACCCCTTTTTTGGGTGGGTGCTTCACCTTTCACCAGATTTGCTTGGCCTCTTTTGCTGCTCTAACACATTTGTTCCCTCATGTTTTTTGTATTATCTGTGCCAGTAAAAATGCTGGATTTCACAGAATAAAGACAGTTAGGCAAACAAGGTAATCACTGAGGCTTTTATCAGTCAGTTCCTCACAATTAAACTGAGCAACATTTATCTAGGAAAACATAGCATTGCTCTGCCTGGCGAATTTCCATTACTCTTGCATAATGTGGATACATTTGGCATAGACATACCATGAGGTTCAAGTCTCAGGAAAGGATGCCAAGTAGTCACATCTGCTGGCTTGGGTGCCAGAGCAAACACTCCACATTGCCTGAGTCAGGGCTTATGCTTCTTTTGGAGTTCAGAAGAATAGTGGAGGGAAAATTGTCTGCGTAAAGGAATTTCAGCTGAATGTTTATATAGCTCTCAGATTTCTTTGTGCTGCTCTGATGTCTCAGCACTGATTATCACCTAGATAACTGCTCCCCCAACACCAGGATGCCTCTTCTAAGATCAGTGAGACAATATGCTAGGAAAGCACTAGGCTGATAATTTAATATGACTTTTATGAGACAAATATGTGGAATTCTATGTTGTATTACTTGCAAAATACCACCTATTTGTAAGTCATGGTGCATGCAAGTGATTACTCATAAATCCAAAGAAGTTAAATTTCTTCATAGACCCAGGTACACTGCCCCAGTGGGAGGAAATGCTGGTAGATTTCTTTCATTCACAATTACCTTGTTAAGCTCATGTACACTCATATCACATGGAAAACTACCTTTTTTTTTTCATTCTTCCTTGGGAAAAAGAATTGGACACAACCAATCATTTGGCAATTAAATTCCCCATTTGATTTCAAAAATCCTGAGAAATGGCTTGCCTTAAGATAGTGGTGACTCACATATGTCCTAACTATTGAATGCAAAAGTGCAATTATACAGTTCAGTATGATAAACTTGGTACAAACAATTGACATTGAGAAAGCAGCTGTTTTCTTTGCCAGCTGAAGTAAAAGATATACAGCGAGAGGGTTTAAAAGATAAATACAGAACTTATACCTCTCCTATGCCAACAGCAACAACAAAAAAAGTGTGCAGGTGTAAGGCTGGAGGAAAGGTAAGGCTGGGGAAGTTGTCACAGGTCAAAAGTAAGTATGCAAGATTCCCACAACTATCTCAAGGTGCACATATCAGAGATTACTTTTAATTACTCAGATCAGTTGTACTTCTGTAAACAGAAGTTTTCTCTGAAAACAGAACCAGCAATAGGAGAGATACCAGGTAGATACTACCCAGCATCACTTCACTATAGCAGGGCTGCCTTAAGATGATAATTTTACAAGAATGAAATAGAGCATGCACCACATCACAAGCAGCAGCATCATGTAGATTTTGAGGGGGAGAGTCAAGGAACATTTGAGATGTTTTCCCTTAGGAGGACTTCCCTAGAACATTTTGTGGATCCTAAGCTGCAGTTTTACTTCTTCAGACCTACTTCTGCAACATTTCCTTTATCAGTTAAAGGCACAGATGTTCATGAAGCTTAAATTTCAGAACAACAAGCACACATTATTAAACAGCCTGAAATAGGTATGTCCAAGTGTTCCTGGCAAAAATGGCTGATAGCCTTGGAACTGGAAATGAACCATGCCACCTGAATCAGACATATCTAGCAACTTCCATGAGTGCAGGATTTAATACTTGGAAAGCATATTTTGGCAGTTACACATGGGGTTTGTGTCTCATTCAAAAATAATTAATTCATTCAGGTATTTGATGGCATACTTTACTAGAAGTAAGCATAGACTTCATCCATGTGATGCATCATTTGCTGCAAGCAATTTATGCAGATGTTATTCTTCACTTTAAAAGGGAAGTTTAGCCAGTGTCTTCTGTGGGGATATACTTTATTATGACTCTCTTCAGCAGAGATCAGCACAGATAAAGAGAGGCATTTGACTGTTTAATTCAGGCTTTGTCTGGACTAAAGAGGGGACAGACATGATCAATTCTTAGAGGCAGATACAGCCCAGGCTTGGTGAGTGGATAGAGGAACAATGCAAGTCCTATCATGGCAAGCTTGGCTGTGCTTGGAGCTTTAAGCAGAGCTAATGGAAGGGCAATGTTACTTTTTTGAATTCCTGTACTTATTTCTCTCTAAGCAGGTCTGTGGATGTTGTCAGGAGTCTAGCCTCTTTGTCTGACTTCTTCCAAATGTGATTGGATCTGGAGCATTCAGCTTCCTCCTGAAGTGAAAGACTGTGGGAGTCCAGGGCATCCCTCTGGCTGCCCTGGAAAGTCTGGGACCCTGGCAGAGGGTCAGGAACCCCCCTGTACAGAGCCCCGAGGGACACTGTCTCTGATCTCTGTCCATGGAAAAGTGTTTTCAATCTTACAGGATGAATTACTAGCTCTGAATGTTTGATATAAGTAATAATTAAGTGTGGCACAGGTGCAAAAGTAAAATTTTAGGATTCTAGATAAGAGGTCCAAAGGGGACAAGATGAAGGAAATTGGGTGTGTCTTGTCCTTTTTCTTCTTCTTCATGCCCTCCATGTTTCACTGCAGTGTTGGCATTTTTCTATTGGTTTAGGCTGGGGGCACACTGTTCAACATAGGTGATAGATATTGGCACGTTATTGTAAATACAGCACATGTAGTTTCTAGTATATAATGTTTGTAACATCCCACTGAGGGGCAGAGCCCCACATGCTGCCCTGCAGGACAGAACCTGTGGCAGGGCAGCAGAACATGTTATAGATAAGCAAGAATAAACAACCTTGAAAACCAGCACAGACAAATTATGACTTCTTCTTTGGCAGCGGGGCTGACAGAGACTTTCTACAATCTCAGAATCATCTAAATATCACAGATTCTGACAAAAGACATGCTTTTTCATGCACTGCTGAAACCTGAATAAGCCCGTTTAAAGAAAATTTTGTATATTAGTCCTCAATAGCCAAGTTAAGTTTGCAATAAGTCAGACCAGTCTGCTCAGGGCTTCATCTGGCTGGGTCTTGAAAACTTCCAAGAGTGCAGGCTGCACAACCTCATCACTTTCATGGAGAAAGGATACTTCCAATAGTTCAGTTTGCCACCATCAGAGGTAAAAGCTCCACACATCTTCAGCCAGGCTACTCCCTCTTTCTGACAAGTGTAGAGTCTTCATTACTGAGATTGTGGATTGTCAAGATGCTTTGTCACAGAAAATAGATTCAGTAAAGCAGAGTAGAGGTGCAAAGAGAATTGTGGGCAGTTTTAGCATCAAAATACTAAATACTGAAACTGTACCTCTGAATTGTGCCATCACACCTGTGGACAGCTGAACCTAGCAATCCAACTGCTTGTGTCATAATTTTAAAAGTCTCTAGATGAGACTTTTAGGTATGAGGTATTGAGGACTGTGTTTAGAAACTTGGAGTTTTCTGATAATTTCAAAAATGTTCCCCTTTTCCCATGTCCTGTAGAAACTGTGCAAATCCCCATACTTGCAAATGATCTTTAAAATCAAAATTTTGTTTTAATCCAGCAACAATGATGGTACTTTTGTATTTGCTATGGTTTGTTTTTCTAAATAGCATTTAGACTATTTCTTGTATTCAGAGTTGCTACAGGTCTACCAGACTGAAGCCTCTTACAGCAGGACTATTTTTTGACATGGATAGTTGTGGAGGAAGGGCAAACACAATCCACTTGCAAAGCTCCATTCTAAAAATAATCTTGAAACAAGCTACATTATAAAAGAGTAGCCCTAAAAGCAAAAGCCCCCACATGGACAGTCTCTCAATTATTTCTCTGCATCAGCCTCCTGATTATGAAATGCCATCAGGACTGACCATAAGGAAGTGATTTATAGCTAAAATGAAGCCTGTAATGACTAAAGGTCTACGTGAGACTGGAGAGTTTATTTGCTGAATTACTATGCAAATTTAACAATTAAATATTCTTTCAGCTCCTAAGAGAATAAGGGGGATTGCTAAAGAGAAGGAATTTGACATGATTGAAAAAAAAAGAGATGGAATTGGAAGGATTCTCTGCTGTTGATCAATTCTGCCCTGCACAGTAGGCATCACAGCAGTTAATAGGAGTTACTACAGAGATTTCCGGGAAGATTTGTACAAAGCAGGGGAAGTACAATGAAGAAATATAAAACCTCCACTGCGTAAGTCAAATTGTATTTGTTTGTCTGTTTGCAAAACTGAACTATAAATTTATCTTCAAGACTTCGAGTGAACTCCACACTTCTTGCTTCTGTATACAACCAACTCGAAATAACCAGATAGAAAAGAAAAGAAAAGAAAAAAATAAGTCAACCAAGAAACAACAAGTCTCTTTAGTTTGATCTGAGCCTTTCTAAACTTATTTATTTATTTATTTTCATTATCCCCCCTTTCTAAGCTTGGTAGTTTAAACAAGAGACTTCTGTTTTGACAGCCTGTCTCCTGGGTTCCCCACTGAAAAGGCCAAAGCTCCCAGTGAAGCAGCAGTAGCTGCCTTTAAACAGGAGCTGAGCACTTCTCGCTTTCCTGTGCTGCATGCAAATGGAGAGGCTCTGTGCTACCCAGCTCGGCCAAGCTTTCCCCTAATGTGCCTTCTGCATGGCAATGGCCACTGCAAGTGATCATCCAGCGTGTCTGTGAGCGTGTTAATGCTCCTGACCCTGGTGCGCTGATCACCCAGTGTGGCAGGGGACTCGTCATCTGTACAAACAGCGCTGGCAGAGCCCGCAGCCTCCCGGCTGTGTGTGACAGAGTGCTCTACTTTATGCTCTGCCTGTTCAGCAGAGCTCAGTGAAGGGCAGCTGCCCCTTCCATGCTTGTAAGTAACACTTCCATGACAACACCTTCGGCTCATTAGTTTTGTTTGTTTGGTTCTAGAATAGCAGTAGATTTTCTAGGGTTTTTTAAAGTGTGCTAAAGAATGGGCCATCATATCTGTTACTAAGCTACCCACGGGGTAATTCAAGAAAAGGCTGAAGGCTTTGTAAACAGAGGAGAGATGATCACACGGGAGAGACTATATTTACTCCTTCAACCCCCACCTCACCACCTGATCCTCTGCTGCAGTGCCAGCACCAGAGACCAGTACATGCATTTGTAGTCACACATGCATGAAAATGTGTTTAATAAAGTGAGAAACTCAAAACCCCCAATTGACAAAATCTAAAGCAAAGGTAGTCAAGATGCTGCCCTCTTCTACCTTGCTGTTTGTTCATTTCTTTGATGGAGGAAAAAGTGATTCTGCCTTCTGTCTGCTAAGGGGAAACCAAGTAGCCAGGTAACCCCAGAAGGGTCAAAGGGGGATGGACTCATATGGGAGTGGGAAGCGGGTGAGTTATCTGGGTGTTTGTGAAAGTAGATGTTTGAGTTCACATGTGTAGTGGTTTTCTTGGGGTCACACAGCAGCTCTGGGCTGCCAAGGCACAGGCCATGATTCACACCTGAATTTTAACCTTGCTGTACCCTCACTGTCAGGAATTTGAAGCTGTAAAATCTGTGCCAGTATGAGATTTCAGTGCCAAAGCTTGGGAAAAACCTTATAGTCAGTTGGCACCATGAAACATGCCCTAAATTGACATCATAGAAGTGAAGAAAAGATAGAAACGTGAAATCTCTACTTAGTCATGTAAAATCTTTTGCTCACTGCCCCCTCATCCCATCCAAAAATTTATTTTATCATTCTATATGGAAGTTTACTTTCCTCCCCAAACCTCACAAAATCTGGTTAGATCTCTATAGCCTAAGAAAAATTTTTGATACATTTCACAGCACAAATATTCTAAAGCTTCCACTTCTGTGTGGAAGGTCATGCATGTGCAGTGGATATTCCCATATTTTTGTTCTTTTCTGTTAAATCTGAATGGCTCTTTTTTGCTCCTGCTATCTGGAGCATGTGGGCTCAGATGAAGAGCAACAACACCATTGTTTTTCTGTTTTCTACACACACCTACCCACAATAAGTACAGCTAACTCTCATTACTGCTATGAACTGTGCACAGGAGCAGCAGCCAGGCAGATACAGCAGGCCAGGGATAAGGACTCGTACAACAGAAGATAAAGCAGGATTAGTGCAGGGGTGAAAGAGGACAGAGGCAGCAGGGCACCTCAGCTAGCCCTCAGGTAAGAGGGGCAGGAAAGGGTGCACGGTATGCTGCTCCCTCAAAAGATACTGAAAGCAGAATGGGGAGAGAAAATAAGGGACTGGCCACTGGTTAAAAAAAAAAAAAAAAAAAAAACAAAAAACACAAAGAAGAGAAAATGTCACCTTCAGGGGTGAGGTGGTTCTCTAAGTGCTGATTCAGGTATAGTCTGAACCAGGGCAGAGAGATATTGAAATGAAAAGGCTTCTGTTTACTTTAAAAAATTGCTGTGCAATGATTATCTACTTGGGTCTCTGCCACTTTCTTCCCAGCAGTTTCTCTCTCCTATAACCTGGTGTTTCTTATTTGCAGTGGCAGTTTGGCTCACAAGCTGTTCTCTTCCAGCTCACCTGCTACCCCAGCCTGCTTTCATAGTAGCCACAAATTCTCTACTGCTCCTACCCTTTGCTGACAGCACTTTCTGGAGTAAATATCACCTGGTAGCTCAACTTTAAAGACCACAAGGGGTGTGGCACACATCAGGTCACTTCCTTTGTTGTCACCAGTGTTCTCCATGTCAGGATGGGAATAAGAAGAAAAGACACAAATTGTGACAGAGATAAGCTAAGCCTTCGATGTCTAATTGCTGTAAGCCATAATGCCCATCCCTTAGTTTTATAAGCGTCAACTTAACTCACAAAATTAAGTAAAAGGAAAAAAATACACCCTGAGGCAAATTTTCTCATTCAAATTAAACATTTTTCTCTTGAAGAGCAAGGTCTATAAAGAAAACATTGATACAACCTTAAACCCAGCACAAGCACTGGGGCTGTGTTAATCAATGTAAAAAGCAGAATCAGTGCTTCAAGCATTAGTAAGAATCACTGAGATCTTTGCATAGAGTGGTACATAAAAACCAAAACCAAGTCACAACTCAAAAAAAAAAAAAGGCTTAGAAAATTCCCTTCCTCTGCTGTGGTTAGCAGGCTTCTTTCTCTATCTCTGATATGAAAACAATATGAAAATAAATGTCATTTATGCACAGTCTTAAAGCTGAAGTCTTATCTGCAGCCACATCTTGACAGCTTGGGGCCAGAAGTACCCACATGTTATTACTACATATGTAGAAGCTGTGTACATGTGGCAGAACAGTTGCGACAGGGACAGCCTGTTACTAGGAAGCAGATATGCTGAGTTTCAGGTTCATGTTACCAGGAGACTCGAAAAAGTTGAAACTCTGCCTAACCAGGCTGCCAATGGCCTGTAATGAAAATTGCCATTTGGAAAAGCTTGATGTTGACTTGGCATGACACCAAACAAGCAGCCTGCTGCAAAATTTTACACCAATTGTATTTCTCCTAATTAAACCCTGTCTGACCTCAGCATTAAGAAACAATTTGTTTCAGGATATAACCAGCACACAAGCAATTACATTCTGTTTGCCCTATTAACATTTTTTGGCTTCTATGCTTTCCAGTGCTCCTACTATTGCAAATGCTGCATGGGAGCCCGAGGTATGGAAAGTGTGGAGTGTCTAAAATCTTTTGTTGGGTAGAGAGGGAAGGGAGGAGATAAACAGCAGCTTGAACTGAAAGTATCATCAACTTATAGTCATATGATAGGCACCCAAAAGTAGTGATCAGATGGTGCCTTCAAGTTTATCAGGGACAATGAAAGACAGAGATGAAGTGACTTATGCAAACCACTGAGAACATATATATCAGTATTCAACAATGGAAAAAAAATATGACAATATAATTCTCTCTCCTAACCTGTTATTTTTCATTCAGTTCTCTAACTTGTGCTTTTCACCAGTCAGTTAGAAATATCAGAAAGGACAGCCTTTGGTGCTCTGCCTGTGAAACCCTGCCACTAGCAGGCCACAGGATGCACTTGTCTCTGTCTTTCTGAGTGTCAGGGAAAAGTGGCTGTCGTAAGACAAGAGATTTGGTGGTGAAGGTGGGGCTGTGCTGCACCTCCAATACTAAGGGGTATCTGTGGAGAATTTTCCAGTTCCTTAAGGATTTTTCCCACTGACAACTTCAGTACCCCTCAGGCACAGGAGAATTACTTAGTAAGATATAGGATGTAAGAATATAGAAATGATTTGTGCATCATGGTCTCTTCACAAACCAATGCTCTGGAAGAACCTCTGTCCCCTGTGTATAGGTTGGTGCTCAAAGACCTAGTGGGGAATCTGGAGGTGAGGATTCTGGAGGAAGGAGTGAAAGGAGAAGGGGGTGGCCCGTTGACCACATTTTCTGCAACATACAAGGGATTCATAAAATGTAAAAGGCAGTTGTAGACAGCAGAGGAAAGAGAGAAATGAAACAACCAAATGAGGTGCATCCCTAACAGGACAAATCAGATACAGTTTGGAGACTTCAGTATTTTTAGTCCACAATGGGATAGCTCTAAAAGCTAGATTAGACCTTTCTGTGTTTGTTTTCTGTTGTGAGACTGAAGAAGACTTTCTAGTGTTCAGATATTCTAGGAACTGTCTGGAAAATAGCAGCAAGATGTGTTCGTGCCAAGGCCATTAACCCTCTATTCTTGCCAACATCAAATTAAATAAACTGAGAAAACAATTTGCATAACACTGTCACAGCAATATAGAGTCAAGGCAACCTTTTGGAAAACTGAGCTTATGAAGAGGTTTAGTAGAGTAGACACTGTCAATGTCTGCATGTTAAGACCTGGGAGTGACCAAGTGTGACTTTTGGAAATAAGCACCACAGGTCTACACTTAGCTCCCACATACAGTTGTATTGGACTTCTGCGCAGCTCTTATGGGCCCCAAAGTACAGCCTTCTGCTTCGACCTCTGTGCAGACTGCTGGCAAGTTTCCCTGGTGGTCTTCTAGAGGCTAATGAGATCCAGAAATGTACATAAATATGTGAGCCACTTGAAAGCAACAAGAGAGCGGCAAACAAGAGTCTGTGATTGAGGGAGAGCATGGAGTCAGCTTGAGTGAAAATGTCTAAAAGGATCACTTCTGCCATTGTCTGTACCTGTTCTTGCTCTTTACAAGCAGTTGAACCATCTCTTTGAGTAGAACAGCAGCAGCCACTTCCCTGCCCTGCTTTCACTTGAATTAAGCACATGAGACACTTCTGTACTGGATTTATGTCCTGGCTATATTTTATGTCCACATGACAGCAAATGGAGAAGCAGGACGTGCAATGCAAAACACAAGATCTGAAACTCTGAGATGGGACACAAAACAATATAAGGCACATCTGGAGTCTGAAATCATTATGCTAAATAGTTACAGCTATTTACAGTTGCTTCAGATTTGTTGTGGATTAGCAAAAAGAAATAAAAAATGTATGTATGGATAATTATCAAAGTATGCTTTAACTTGAGATATTCTTTCAGCTCTCAAGAAAACATTTAAGACTGAGTAAAAATGTGCATTTTACACATTGTCTAACTATGTGCATTCTTTTCAAAGTATTTGCATATTTAAACAATTGTCTGTAAAGAATGTGTTGTTCAATCCCACAGATAAACCCAAGAGAGCATGGCTAAATCCTATGCTAACTCATTGAAATCATAAATCTTAATTTTATTTAAGTACCAACTCATGTAGTTTAATTTTCTTTCTTGTTCTGATTTTGTTCCCCCATCTCAGTCTCATCAAAAACAAAATAAACACTCAAATACAACTTATCTTAGTGTCTTGAAAAGATAAGAAAAAACCCTACAAGAAGAGAAACTCTCTAAGTTTTCTCATGGAATCGTCCAGGAGCAGATACAACATTTTCTTTACAGTTGATTGTGTAAATATGAAAACACCTGGAAATGGAATCTATTTAGGCAAGTTTTAAAATGCATAATATTTATTCAACTCTAATAGCTTTTTATTAGGAGTCAATAGGGTCTATCAACTAAATGGGTATTTCAACCATTTTCAATAGACACATTATTTACTCAATAGACCATAATGATTCTGAAGGAGGCATTAGGGCCTATTATGCAAATCTCTATGTATTGTAGGTGTATTCAAAAATAGTGAAATTTTGACCCTGGCTGTTCCACAGATCCTGATGCCATCGCTCTTTAGAAAGCAAATTGTATAAACCTAGTTTGAATGAAATAGAAATGTTAGAAGTAGCACAGTGGAAATAATAAACTTTTTTTTTTTTGTTGGGCTGCAGATCAGAGAATATAAAAAAAGTTTTAGTTCAACTTGAAGCAGTCTTCTTCAACAAAATATATTAAAAAAAAAAAAGAAAAAAAATTGTGTTTTAGAAGACACATTTCCTTTCCCACATAATGTTTTCACTAATTTTTTACCCAGTAGCTACACAAATAACTGTATTGTATTTTTGGCTGGTTAAAACATTCTCCCAGGAGACTTGCA
This sequence comes from Chloebia gouldiae, assembly GCA_003676055.1. Classification (NCBI taxonomy): domain Eukaryota; kingdom Metazoa; phylum Chordata; class Aves; order Passeriformes; family Passeridae; genus Chloebia; species Chloebia gouldiae. The sequence goes on along the minus strand of QUSF01000002.1, from coordinate 54,862,394 downwards.
ATAAATAGCCTGCTTGACATTGGATGTGAGCAGGAGAGGTTTGAATAAGAATTTGAACCTTTGCTAAGATGTCAATGCCAGTCCCCCAGCACTCCAGTTGGTCAGTCCTCTAATTTCTTTCTAGCTATACTGCTGACAAATTGTTTCAGGCTGATTGAGAACAAATTAAAAAAAAAAAAATACTGCAGGTAAAAAACCTATAGAAATGGTCCACTTGTAATGCTATGGGGAAATCCCAATAGCACTTGGTAGGTGGCCTGATTCAAAACTAATAGGTATTAATGGAGATGTTTCATACAATTTCAATGGGCTTTGGCTCTGTGTTCCTAGTTGCATGCCAGACTCAAATACATTTCTTTAGGGATACTTATTAAAATTCTAGAGGACACATATAACCAGAAAAGATACTTCTGACTCACATAAACGGCATGAAACTCTCTCAAATTCAGCTAAAAGTGTCAAAAACATGTGTCTTCATTCTTATATAGTACTGAATAAACCATTTCTGAAATTAAAAAATATATAGTTCTATACTCAACAATTTAACATAGAGCAATGAATCCTGGACTAAGACATCCAGACTGACTCAAGGATCATAGGTAATATTATAAAAGTTTGGACAAAATATTTTGTACACATTTCTTTATAGCTCGTACGAAGTTTTTAGGTAGTGGGTGAATGCTACTGCCTGGTGCTTTGGCTCTCCTCTGTGTCTTTACAGAATAGAAAGTAACATTAATATGACATTACAAAAATACTAGATTGAAATTCTTTAATTTGCTGTGTACTGCAAAATTCTTTTGATTTGAAGGGCTCCTTTTATTTTTTTTTATTTTAAAGGCTGAAATATTCAGAACCAAACAAATGACCAAATGACTGGGTCTGCTTCTGTCAGGAGCAAATACATAGAACATCTGCAGAAAATCTTACATGTGACTTACATGCAGCAACAACGACTTAGTTACATTCTTTATCTTTGTGTAATTAAGTCTAATCAATGTTTTCAAGAAAGGGCACAGTCTCTAGTGAGGCAGAGTTTGTAGAAAGAAACAATATTTTGTATGAAATCATACTGTTTGGAATTATGTGCACAGAATGAATGGACATACATTCTCGGTTGTGTACAGCTGGTGTATTTGGAGAAAACCAGATGGACTTCTGCGTTCAGACCCTTCATCATGTTCTGTTCATCATAATTAATTTGCAATTACAGCCTGGAGGATGACCAAGATTATACAACTATGTTACATTATATGGTATACTTGTCATATCCTTCTCGGAGTACCACATGAGGTGAGTTAGACAGACTGCCACTTGTAGCTTCCTTAGTTTTACTAGTAGCAGCAGGTAGGTTTTCTTCATAGAATAAGGCTGCTAGTAAACATCAGCCATGGTCTCCACAAACCAAGAGCTGACACTGAAAGCAGTGTGAGCCAAATGGCCGTCCCATGACGGTGTAGCTGGGTAGCTTTTCTTGCTGGCCAGGAGCTTACAGGAGTGAATGTAAGGTAAAGTGTACCGTGCATAAGGATCAACCAGACATGAGGATGAAGACTTGAGTAACTTGACTATTTTGAAAAAAGAACCTCAATCTTTCTATGCTTATCTGAATTTTATTTGTGCTTTATGATCTCATGCCAACAACAACAAAATTTCCATTTTCTTTTATTTCCTTTTTTTTTTCTTTTACCGTGTCTTGTGAGAGAGAGTTATTGAAATGAGTTTTGGGGCTGATTAATACCTTGGAGGTGCTTTGGCCCATTGCTTTCTTCTAGACCGTTTGCCTTTAGCTCTCACTTGAGCTTCTGTTCGACAAAGTTAATAGCTGCAAATCCTTCAGGGATGGTTTGTTAAATCATGTCCAAGAAAATAAATATAATGAATGAACAATCTCAGGAGAAAGCCCTGACATTTAAAAAAACAAAGTAAATGAATCTAAGAAGTATCAAGCCATAGAATAGACAAAGTACATTAGCAAAAATGAGATATATTTTGCAGTTAGAGGAGGAGAAAAAATCTTTTCCAGAGGAACACACCCGAGTTCTTGAAAACTCAACCAAAAGCTGATTGTGTACTGCATCCTGGCATCTAACAGGTCAGACCTGAACATTGCTCGTAACTTCCCTCCCACTCTCCCAGCATTTTAATGTGCTTCATCTGCCACTGCATCAATGGACTTTGAGGAAGCTGGAGTATAGCTTTGAACTCCACTGAACCCAATTACATCTGGTCATTTCAGACAGCTGTGGTGGTGCAGCTCTGAACTAGGAGGCAGAGAGTTCACGGCAGACTCAAGCGCTGCAGCTGGAGCAGCAAATTCATCTGGCACTGTGGCATTGCAGGTTTTGTGCTCCAAGAAAGAACTAGAAATCTGAACTAAGTGCTGCCCTAATTAAAAGGAAGGCATTTTTGCAGTTAGTGCTTGGTATGTGCTGGGATTAATGCCTTTTAACTGCCATGGCACAAGTGGTAAATTTAATCTCTGTGTTCTACTGGAGGTGCATAGGGCATTTAAGGCACTTACTGAAATGGGCAGAATTCACCTTTTTCCCCACTACCAATATAGAGCAGAACTCTTGTCTTTAGCAATGGCCCTTGCCCTTTAATGCTCGAGAGAGGATAAGCATAGCAGGGATCTTAATTTCCTAGAGATACAGGGAATACCACATCAAAATGGTATTAGAAAGCAGACTTAGTTTTGCCCATGGCTTGTGTAATTAAAACCTAGTTGGGTGACAAGGTTCTACTACACATAGTGATAAAGACACCCTTGGGCAGAGGACTACTAAAGTCTTATGCATTGCTAAAGTCCTATTAAAGCCCTTTTTTGCTTGGCTTTATTAAAACCAATTTCATCTCTCGGCCCTGAAAATGCACCTGTGAAATGTTTCCATAGGCGCTCTCTAGTATTGATAGCTTTCAAATGTTCCTTGCAGTTCTGTTCTCACAAAGACAGTGAAATAATCCTGATCTCCACTTGCATTAGAAGCAAGAGTGGCTTCTACTTGCTTATCATGCCTGCTAGCAATTTCCTTTATAAAAAGACGACCAGGAAGACTTGCCTTTCCAGTTCTTTCTTGGGTGGAAAGAACAAGAAACTTCACACCATACATATGCACACACATGCACAGTCCTTTTTTGCCATCAAAAAAAAAAAAAAACCCATGGTGATGTATAGCTCTTCCACTCCAAAATACATTTTAGTTACAGGTAAAGCTTTGCATTGGATACAGAAGATATCTCCTCTTGTCTTCTGGTCACATAACTGGAGTTTGGCATTACCGAAATCTCTGGTAAACCTGTATTTTTCCTGTGCTTATTATTTCTACTGTCTAAGAGGTTTGGGCTCTTTTTATTTCCCCCTTTCAATTGTAAGAATTTTTTTCACTCCTTCTAAATAAAATTTTAAGTGCAGGAAAAATATTATTGGGATGGACTCTGACCAATGCCCACTGGAATTTAAGCCACCTGAATTATTCTATCATATGGATTTGCAGTTCTGATTATTCCTTGTACTCCGTATGAAAAGCTGCCACTAAACAATAGTGAAAAATTAACTTTCCCATGTTAAAATTGTGCTGAAATAAAATCTGTGGTAAGAATAGAGAAATTACCAGGTTTCTAATCACTCTTTTGATCTTAAAAGGATCATTTTTAGGTAGTCAGACTGAAAGTGGGAAGGGACCGATTTAAAAAGAAAATTACGAAGAAACAATACAAAATTTTAAGCTGCAAAACTAAGCCAAGTTCATGGTTATTATTAGCTGAGAAAAAAAATTGGAAAGTAATTGTAACAGAATTAAGAGAAAATAGTTCTGTCCTAAAAAAATCTCAATGTGCAGAAGAAAAACTGTACCCAAATGGTAGCCATACTCATAAAGGCTCTATCTAAGGACTCTTGCTTGGAATTTAAGAAAACATGAAAGGTACTGATTTTTAAAAATTATAAATAGCATTTAAGACAGAGAAAGCAGCAAGCAGAAAACAAAACCAAAAAAGTCCTATTGTCTGAACTCCAGAACTGCTGGAGTAAAAATAATCTGTGTGCTCTTCAGATGCTAAAGGATGATTTTTCTGCCTTGATATAATTTCACTAAAAATTAGTTCTGTTATGTCTAAAAACCCTCTTACACCTTCGTCTTTTAAAAATATTTCACACACAAACAATTTGTAGTAGTCATCTAAGAAAAGTGTACAATGGCCAGAAGCAGAAGTCAACTACAAGCAATATGAAATTGAGCTTTGTCTTCTATATCTCTCAGGCTATGTACATATTTAAAGATTCCTAAGACCAAAATTTCATTTTGTTTTCACCTGAAGAAATGTACTCTGCAATAAAACAAAGATCTGATGAATGTTGAAGATGGGAAGTATTTTATATCTTTTTTATGTCTTCTGACATAAGGAAATTAATTTAATTGCTTTAACAAAGAAAAATACAATCCTCAACAGAGTATTAATAACCTCAACTTCAGCAGAATGACATTTGGTCATGTAAAGTGGGATTTCTTTTGGATCATAGACAAACCTCACTCCAAAGTAGTGTCAGATGCAGAATTTTTCTCTCTGTAGTGATACGTTCAGTGTAGCAACAGGTTAAAGTCCAGGGACTAAATAGATCTGGTTGGGTTTTTTGGCATTTTTATGCTCAAGCTGCAGTTGCTTGAGCATATCCAGGAATATTCTGAAAGGAAATGGAATTTTTCTATTTTTTTTTATATATAGGACCACCCTTGAACACTTGAGTACTTTATACTTCTATTGCCCTTTGGGTCTGGAAGACATATATGTAGTCCTATAGAAGTCCACATAGTCATAGAATGCTATAGAATATGGCATTTTCTCATTAAGGTCATCTGTGATTTTTTTTTGTGTGTCTGTTTCTTCTGCCCAGTTGATAAAACCAATTGCAATTTGTTCAATATTCCATCTACCATAGTTAGAGTTGACATAGTCAGAGGACAAAACTCCCACAGGGTATAAATGCTCTGAAATCAGCATGTTAAGGGTATCATTTCAGAATGGTGAGGACCAAGAATTCCCACTGAGAAAAATGGAAAACAATATCTGCTTGTTTAATTGTCTTCTATGATGCCTGAACAGGCTGTGAAGTCCCAAGGACTTACGAAAACATAAGTTTCAGGTTCTAGCCTGGGAGCATGTGTTGTGAGGGATCTTGTTTCCTGACATATGGTCATGTGAGAAGGTAGTTTAATTTCCCTTCTAAAAGCAAGATTTAACACCAGCTTCACTAATCTCACTTCTTTCTTCTCAGTCTGTGCCTGGATTCACAAAATCTGTACCCTTTGTTTGCAATACTTAAAAAGGAAAAATATTTTGGGTTATCATCTTTGGGTAATTACTGACAATAGAAATATAATAATTCTGTTACAAAACTGACAGTTTTTCTCGGTGAGTTGTCCTAATCACTTGACAATGACTGGTCAAGAGACTGCTGTGGTCTTCCTTCATTTAAACAAACTGCTATTTCTTCTTGGTTTTGGGATTTTTTTTTTGGTTTTGTTTTGGTTTGGTGTTTTGGTTTTGTTTTGTTTTGTTTTGTTTTTATCTTTTTTTTTTTTTTTTTAAAGGGGCTCCTTTTGGGTAAGGCAGCTGTTGCCCCTCTGTTGGGAGCTGTGTTTCTTGCTGGATACTTGAGCTTCATCACGTGGTCATGAGTTGGTGGTGGTGGTGAATCACTTCTTGAGGCACCTCTCATACTCTTCAGTGGCCTTTTTTTTAGAGGCAGAGCAGTTTCACAGCTGATTTCAGGTGTGCTCTTTGAATGAAACTTTTCCAACTGCTCTGTGGTTCAAATGAGTTCATCCATCCCTGACACTTGCACAAAAACACTCTAGAAATGTATTATTTAAAGCCTGCCTTCCTTGGTGTTTCAGAAATAAAGGTGTCAACTTTCCTTAGAGCCCTGAGAAAAGAAATATTTCCTTTGCTCTTGTAGGAAGAAGTGAAAGGCCAGGCTTTGAGCTGCCTGTATACCCCCAGAGGGCCCTTATGGACGGAGATGTGCGAATTAACAGATATTGTTGTCTTCCTCACGGCATCTGAGGATGCTGAAGCCACCAAGGAGTGTTGTGCTGACACCTTGCCACTACTGTCACCAGAGGGATGCTGTGATGTTACTAGAGCAATTAGCGTGTCCTTCATCACACCATCACCTGGACTGGGGAGGTAGGAACTGCTCTAAAAGGTAAAGGTCTCTTATAGATTTAAGACACTTCCATGCTTTCTGTTATTGCCTGTTTGACCAGTTGCTCAAGGTAGAAAGCAAAATAAGGAGTCTAAAGTGAGCACTGTATGGTAAACATATTTTGAAGGGCCTTGTGAAGGGCTGGGGTCTGGAGACAGCATAAAGAGTGTGAGGAGAACTGGCTGGATCTTATTGGTATTTTCATTAAATGTGCTTTTTCATTTTCTTATAAATGCTTTTTTGGGGGCTGCCCATTTGAAGGAAGGTGTGAAGAAAGCACTTTTTAAGGGTAAGAACTCCTTGTCTCTAGTGTATAAAATTCTCCAGTTTTCTAAGCCAGAGTTGGGAGTCTTCTTCTGCAAGTCAAAAATTTTGCAAAATATAAGCCTGTGAAGGCTCTCAATAGATGGGTTTTTCACTCTGTTACAGGATGAAAACAAGTTTGAAAGCTTATGAACTGGAATTGCTGGTCTCCAGGTAGCAGTACAGGGTGAGCATTTCCCTTACAAAAAAATCAGATAAATACTCCAGAATATTGCAATAGCAATCCCACGTAGAGCTGTAAAACCAATGTACAGAGGATATTTTGGAGCAGAATGGTGACAAACTGCAGCAGTTTCAGTGAAGCATCTGTGTGTGTGGTGGTGTGGAGAACAGAAGCAGTTGGTGTGTCGCCTACAAGAAGTACCTCTCGTTGGAGCTTGTCTCTGTAAAGCAATAGAAAAGAGCTGAGCTTTTTGAAGCATGGTATGTACGAACATCTGCCCTTCAAAATGACAGTAATGCATCAGGTAAATGGAGGGGAGCTAGAGCTTCCTGCTGCATCTGACATAATTAAAGGTGATGAAAAAGTACTGCTGTTGTAATGGGGGGGATATGGTTTACTACATCTATCACAAAGAATGCCATTGTAAGAAGAGCGGAAACAGGAATAAAGATGCACCAGATTTGTACCCGCAATAGAATTCCCCAGTACAATTTCTGCAGTTTTCATCAGAGGTGCTTGGCAGCACCTCTGCAAAATGACTGTTATCTCTGGGCATGTTTGAAGTGTTATGCTCCAGTTCCATGGAGTCTGTCAGGTTACATCTTGCTGCAAGGGACAAATACTGTGCAATGGCTTGGCCCTCCAACTTCTGTTCTTAGAGTAAATCTTTGAGTAACTCTCAGACAATATGAGAATTGACAGCCTTAGATCCGTTCAGGTGACAAGGGTGTTGTAGTATTAGCCCCCCACTCTGTGCTCTGTAGTGTCCTTCTCAAACCCTATTATAAAATAATGTAAATAAAACAAGACTGGTATAAATATCTTAAAGGTAATATGCAAAATAAGAATAATAAAATGGGAGTGACACAAGTAATAGTATCATGAGGACACTGTGAAACACAAAACAACAACAAAGAGCAAACAAATAAACAAAAAAATCAGGCTGGGCAAATGACTGCACAGATTTCAATTTCAATAGAATAAATGCATTAAAACCAGCAAGAAGCCATTTAAATATTCAAGCTGAATAAGAACCAAAGTATGCACCAGAGTTTTGGTTTCCTCAATCATTAGCCAAGCACAGATTTTAAAGATGTTCAATAAAGGGAATATATGGGTCTTTGCAACACAGTTAATATGGAATGAAATGACAAATCAGAGTAAAAGGTCATACCCAATTGCTATGCTGTGGCCAAAGAAATATGATGTGGTGATATTCAGGAATAAGAAAGAAAAAGAAATGAATGGAGAAGAGGGAATTTAAGAGACAGGGCCTAAATAAATCTTTTGTCTTATCCACATAACTAGAAATAAAAATTAGTATCCACTGGGAGATGTCACTGAAGCAATGCAAAGCATGAGGAAAAGCATCCTTTAAAGAAAAAAGGGGCAGAACCAAGTGGGCATTTTAATGTAAAATGTAGTAGATTTACTACAAACATAGACTCCCAGCCAGCTCCTGGGTGAAATGCTTGACCCAGTGCCATGGTTAACATGTTATGGGACAAGCAAACTTTGGCGCTTTCTCTGTCCAGAATGGAAGGACTTGATAATACCTACTTAAAGCCTACAGTGAATCAGCTCCACTGTTGGCCACTTTTGTATCCTTCTCAAGCTGAAAACCTCCTAAAATGGCTTTCTGAGGGGTCCCTGATCCTCTCCACTTCACCAAACTTTAGACACGGTTAAGCCTGTGATGTCCTTCAGACTTCCTTGGGAATTATTGAGCCCGTCTTGCTGGACAACAAGTGCCGTGAAGAACCATGTTGTATCAGAGCTTCGGCAATGGCAGGAGCAACTCATTGGTGCAAGCAAAGCGGTTCCTGGCAGAAACTTGAGTGGGCAGGAGTCTCACAAGAACTGCTGTCTCTGAGCTGTGGAGAGGGAGCTTCCAGCCAGCAGGTCTTGGATGGTGAGGTCTCTAGGCAGGGTGGCTGATCTGGGAATTCCTGAAGGAGAATAACAATATTTGCCAATGCTGTTGCTTTTGTTGCTTTCAGGAAAATGAGTCTTCAGGTGAAATTTTTCCTTTGTTTTTGGAGGGGAATAAATAAGCAAGATTTTGTAAGATTATACCAAACTACAGTTGACGTACACTGCTGATTTCTTATGCAAATAGAAACAAGGCTTTGAAACTTTGGCTAATCATTCAACCAAAATTGCTACTCTATATTAATAATAAGGACATCTATTGATGATTATGTTCTGGATTCACTAATCCAATCACAAATGCCTTTGCTCTGTAGTTTCTTTGTACTCATATTTCTTCTTTTTTTTTTAATATGAAAATAATTGCAAAAACCTCAATAAATAGATTACAGGAACAGAGAGGAATTCCATTACTATACAAGCTCTTCCCCTTTCAGAATTCGCATGATAATAATTTAATAGCAGAATATAATTAGGGCAACTAGGGAAAAATTTCTGTTATGTAATATCATCCTTATTTGCCAATACTGTGAGTGCACAAATGGCCCATAAAGATTTCATTTGAAAATCCAGATTGGACACTGTTTCAGGGGTTACATCAGGACCTTTTGTGAATAGAAATGCATGTCTTAGAACTGTTCCAGGCTGTTTTTCTGCTCAAAAGAGAGAGATTAACTGAGATTGGCTGTTTCATTTTTTATTTTCACTAGTAATTCTACAGACAGGATTATTTGTAATCCAGTTTACTGGAAAGAACTAGTTCATGCTCAGCAATTTAAAAGTTTCCTGCTCCTTTTCCTTCCAAAACTGCCGTGCTGCTTCTGCTCTTGCCTCTCCCTGTGCTGCCTTCTCTTCTCAGGGTCTCCTGGGTTCCAGCTGCTGTAGCATTACGGATATCTTCTCCTGATCCTTTCAGCTCAGTAGAGAAGAAGTTATAATTTGATAAAAAAAAAAAACTGGCCAGAAAAATGCATTGTTCCAACTCTTATTAATCAGATACAAATGACATCTGCCAGGCAATTGAGGAGATTATAGTAATGGTCTGGAAACAACAGAAAAGAGTAATTTCTGCTGTGTCTGCCCCACCTCATTATCTCCTCCCATCTCCCTTCCAGACTATCGCCTATACATCTCCCATGTCCCTGCTGTGCACAAGGTGCACCCCTGTGTTACCACACATCTCCATCCTCCCTTACATTGCTTTTGAATTTATGCTATTCAAGACATATCAGGAGGTCTTCTTGTCTTTTCTAGATAAGGGACAGACCAGACATGGTGCAGATGTAGAAAAGTGAAGATTGCTACAGCCTTGAAACATCCAACAGGGTTGTTCATACACAGGGAGCTCTAGGGCTGTCATTTTTCTTTTCCTTATTTCCTCTTTTTTTTTTTTTCTACTGCTGAAACCCTTTTTAGGGGGATACTATTTTGCAAAAATTTAGTCTCATGAGCTGTCTTTCTCGGCTGGGCAAAATTCTGCTATATTCATGTGATGAGATTATTTATAAGATCTTTAACAAGTACTATTCATTTCACAGATTATGACTGCAGCCTCCACACAATGGATAATGTTGGCAGGGGAAACATAATTCAGTCAGAAGGCTCAAGAAATAATCTGTCATGTGTACAAGGAAAAGCTCAGTAAGAAGGTTTCTGGAAGACTAAAGTTTATGGTTTTGTGTGCATATGATATGGAGTGCTGATGGCAGTGGTGAAAATGAGGTTGGACAAAACCAAAAAATGCTCAGCTTTTTTCACTTTGCTTTTGTGACAGTTTTTTTAACAGTGTGGGACTTCACTTTTTAGCAAAGAAGTTTATAGTTTTATGGGAAGTAATATAATATTGGCAATAGTTTAGTCATACAAGTACTGGGTTGCCAAAGGACTTGGATTCTAGCAGTCTCCCCTTTTCTCATACCTATAAGGAAAGATGTGCCCTGCATAATCAAAGGGTGATTTTCAATGTCCTGCAAAGCCATTCCACAGCCTCTAGTATTGCTTATAAATGAATGCAGCTGGTGAAACAAAAGCATGTTGTTTGCCCTCTGCTGTTCTGGAAAGAAGCCCTGGTGCATATTGTTGTCTTTAGGGACCACAGCCTCCTTGTGACTGTGCTTCAGTCCTCGGCAGTGCAGTAACATCAGCCTTCATACTTTCCATCCTTGCTCCCTGCTGCCATTCCTGGGAAACACTTGGGTCACTGCTGGGCCTGCTGCTCTTCCTGCTGTGAGGCAGAGCAGAGACAGGGGTGCAGCAGGGGCACTGCATGGCTCAGAGGTTTCTGCCGGTCCCTGCAGAGCTCTCAGGGGAGCTTGCAATTGTCCAGATGCTTGTGGGCAAAGGAGGAAGCAAGGAAAGCATGCGGGATTGAAGCGGTGACTGCACATCCCACAGCTCCCAGGTTTTCCAGCTCCTGGCTGCTGCAGGACACTGGGCAGTGCAGACAATATATTTTCTCCTCAGATATCATGTGCAGAGGTTAATGGCAGTAGCTTAATGCTTATTATTTTTGCCTATAACTGATATGGGTAATAGTCAAAAGGAAAATGTGACTCATAACTTCTGTTTGCTTTCACTCACTCTCTTTTTTAGAGTACACATATTTATGTGCCAGTTGCATCAATTAAATAGCAACCAATTCAAGTACATTTACAGTCTGCCTTTAAAATGCTGTTCCATATTGTTCTTTCCAATTAAGCATGAGCAGATTAATAGGATGTATTGTTCTCTTGAGTTAACTCTACCATATTGTCATTAGGTGGATACACCCTTATGAATCCAAATTTTCTTTCTGTGAAAGGAAAAGAAAGTGCATGCTCAAAAATAGGCCAATTTCTACCAAGCAGAATCAGCTGAGAGGAAAAAAAGACGAGTCCCCTCCCTCCTGCTTTTTATTTCTGTTGTTGTTTAATTGTTACTTCGATCCAGTGGCTTAGTGATTTCACATCTATTTAATTAACAGAGAAATGGATAGGGTGCACCGAAAAACAAGAAAGGAAGATCAGATAGACAAATGGTCTCTGTAAGTTCACAGTTCTTGAAACAGATGTTCACCTCCGCTGGCTATGGTATATCATTATCTCCAGGAACCCTGAAGAGAAAGCAAAATCCTTCATTACTTGTAGGAAAAATAGAACAGTCTTACAGGGCTAAACACCAGCCCATTTCATCAGATCTCTTCTCACTGCTGTTGTATTACTCACAAGTCAACAAGTGTGTGTGTTGGTAAACTGAGACTGCAGATAAACATTAAAGTTGTCTGTGGAATGAGTGACTATGGAGATGTGATGATGAGGTGGTGTCTAAAGCAGCAGCAGCTAAATGGTGGGAGGCTGAGGCAATTCCTCCATTATTTATTTGGTGCAAAGGCAAGCTCTCAATTGTCTCTTGGACCTCTTGCTTTTTGAACAGGGTCAGGTTATTATTGAAGTGGGGTTGCCTGACTATTACCAATAGCTGCCTGAGCCTGTGACTGAAGGGTTAAGGGAGTGTGTGGAAAAGCATATTGCCTCTTGCTTTCTTTTTACTATTTTCACTATATGTTGCAGACATAAATAGGTAAAATATCAGTCCGGTGCCAAGAAGTCTTCATCTATTCTGCCAGGAAAAAAAGCAATAATTATGGGAATTCCTCCTGTCCTAGGGAGATGGACAAGAAATAGATAGACAGGAGAAGTTTGTCTATGCAGTCAAATGCATATGCAAATACATGCATAGACACACCGGTCCACTGCCTAACTTTCTTCCCTTGAATCTGGTTTTCCCACCTGTGGGGCAAGAAGTGCACGGTCCTGATGTGTGAGCAGTTGGGATGGCAACCATGAAAGAATCCCTTGGAAAATGTACCCTGAACACTTTGATTACGGGTGCCCCAGATTTAGCATGCCTTGTGATTATACTTTTTTGCTCTTACTGTCTCCACGAATGTTTAATCACAGCTGATTATTTCCAATCTGACTGCCATTTCTGACTTCAAGTGTATTAAAGGAGTCTTCAAACTCCCACACAAGAAAAGTGTGGGGATTTTCTAGGAAGGAGGCACTAGAGGGACCCTCTCTGCTTCCCCTCTAGCTTTCACCCTTCACCTTTACATCAGAGCCCTGGTAGTGGAAAAGAAATGTTGAAATCAATATAAGAATAAATTTCCACATGGTCCTCATTGTGGAGGCAAGGTTTCTACAGAAAATCCTTGTAATCAGAAAAGAAGGAAGATGAGATTAAACTGATTAAACTGAGAAAGTCAAAAAAGGACAACTTGAAAGATTAGCTCGAGGACGACTGAAAAGCATAATCCTCCATGCATGTTAAGTAGAACAGTCCCTCTCTGTTATCAGCCCCTTCATCTGGTGACCTTCTGTTGCATTAGCACAGAGCTACTTGATCCAAGGCAAATAGTGAAAATTGAAAAGCCAGAATGCCAGTGACTACAACAGGTATCAATATTACTGCAGTGATGGTTTCTTATCATTAGGGAGCTCCGTCAGAGCTCATTCTGAAAGCAAAAGGAACAGAAAATCATAAGTCATTACACTTGTGACAGGCAATAGAAGAAAAGACCTTGTGTTACAGTGGAAAAGCGCTTTTCATCTGCTTCAACCTCTAAAATTACAGCGTCATAACAGGAAAAAGATGGGGTAAAGCAATTCAGGAGCTCACCTGTGTTTCTTTCCCTGGGAACAACTGAGCCTCAGTAGGTTGCACACAACCAGTGTGTGGTACCCTTTTCTTCTGGAGTGAAACAAAAGGCCTGTGTCACTTTTACTGGTTCAATGACCTTTTCTTGCCCCACATTTATAGTAAATATGTTCTTATGTGGTCCCAGCAGCAGCAGCAAGACTGGTACCTCTGCAGCCTTACAGCTCCACATTGCAGGGCTGCATGTCTGAGCCTTTTGTGGTGTTCAAAGGCAGCATCTTCTCCCTTCTGCTTCAGAGATGTAGGAAGGTCTGGAAGGAGAAAGAAAGCAAGGCTGCTCTAGCCAAGTGTTGTTTAGCTCAGGTACATCACAGATCCCATCTTAACTTATAAAGGAATATTGTTCCTGATTAGACTCACATTTTGTGCTTTGGAAATGTGCTTAGCACCACATTGACATAGAAACATTTTTAGAAGATTATTTCATTGTCTTTCCTCTTAAGTTGGCAGAAACCACAAAAGCTAAGGAGTGGAGAGTGGTACAGGTTTGTGACTGTGTGCTTCACCAGTTATATTTGCTATAATGCTTCACATTTGTGTCTCTTTTGTACTTTTCTCAGTTTCCCCTTGCCCCCCCAAATTCTGTCTTTTAATGCCACTATTGCCCAAAAATGTATTATACTCAGGCACTCTTTTCTTTGCCAGAAGCCTGGAAGTCTACAGTGCTATTAATCTTTGTTGTAATGTTGCTGATTTAAATGGCGAAGCATGACTCTGAATCATCTAAATGTTTTGACTGAATCCTAGATTTGTCGCTGAGTTGGTGTTTCATTTTGTTCAACTTGCTGCAAGTTAGTGCTTCTGTTTTCCCTGCTGCCTTTGTTGGCCTGGAAGTTAGGCAGGGTGTCTTTGTAGGTCAGAATTGTTTCTTACTGGGCATTTGTCAAGGGCATATGACTCCAGTTAAAAATTGACAAAAATACTGTGGTCACCTGCCATTACTGGAAAAAGACAGTGTCTATTTTTAGATAATTTGTCATCATTTTTAAACCCACAACATTTTACATTAAAAAAGCAAAAAAGATTAATGTTACCACATCAAGCTTAAATGTTTTGAAAAATCTGGCGGGGGGGGGGGGGGGGGGCAGGGAAAGGCCCTGCTACTAGTGAAATTTAATCTAGCTCCAGGATCCAGAGAACAGACCCATTTCTGGCAAGGCTCTTTATCATTCATTTGAAAGATCTTATCTGCATATAGCACTAATGTCAGTAAGGGAAACTAAATGGTATAGTCTTACCTTGCCTTTCTTTACTGGAGAAGTAAGGATCCCACTACACTTTGCTCCCAAAAAGCTTTTACCCTTTTGTCAGTAGGGCGGGTCAAACCTAATCTAGGTAGGAAGAAGCAGTACTATTGCCTTGGGAGAGTTCCTACTTCTGTCATGTCTGAATTTGTCCTCAGTTTGCTTAAGTCTCAATGAAAAGAGGTTTTCAGTTCAGGAGGTAAAAGGATTCATTAGATCTCATTCCCAGAAATGTCTACCTGACTGAGAAAGAGTCCCCTCAGGGGTAATGCTCATAAGCAGGTGGAGGCCGAGGGGCTGAAAAATGACCCATTTTGAAGTTTATCTAATTAGCTTCAAATATATAAGTTGGGTGTTTTGCTAGATGGATTAGCGTAATTATCTTAGTGCACCTATTCATGCTAGGAATGTCAGAAAACCTGAGAACAGAGGAGCTCAGAAAAAAATCACTGTGGCTCAGCCTGTTGACTGCCCTGACCGATGTGTAATTGTGCTGCAGAGGAAAGAGAGAAAGCTGGAAAAAACACAAGGTGAGAGGAGCTGCTTCAAAGACAAAATATTGACAGCCGACCTAGAAATAAATTGACAGGAATCTACCTTGGCCCAAATTCCTTACTCACAAATAGTACAGAAAAATCATCCCAGGCACATGCAGTCATTGCATAAAGGTAGTATCCTTATTGTTACACCAGCAATTTAGTCTGAGATATTCACTGTAAGCTCTGTATCTTTAGTTTGGCCTCTGTCACTGAGCCATATTTAAAATGAATTAAAGGATTTTTCTTCATCTTGAAAGTTCTTCTGATGGAGAATGGATTACTATTTTATTTTTTGGTTACAGAGTTTTTTTTTCCTTATCCACTGATAACAAAGATCCTGCACATCTTGTGAGATCTGTTTAAAATTCCCTTGAAAGACAGTCAATATCTATGAAATAGCTTTTCCCAAAACCAGCTTTCATTTTTTTGGAGGAAGGGAATGGGGAATTAAAAAAAAAAAATTGAGAGAGAAAAAGGAAGAAAGAAAAAAAAGTAAATAAACATAGAAGTGGGGCCAGCTTCTGTATTACTAAGCTTGTTTTTGTTAGGAATTGTTTTTTAGGTACACATCTGCCATTATGTATAGAAGCAGACTGGAGAAAAGAACAGCACTGCCAAGTAAACCTGAGACCAATCAAAGGCCCTTCTAATGATTTCTTTTTAAACAGTGAGTGCTCCAGTTGTATGGTTTGTTCCATCCACAGAAAACATACTGCAAATCTTAGGCTGATGGCATCAGTGCCACACAAAATCCAGTGTGGCATGGACTTATTCACCTACCTTGCTAAATACCTTCTTTTGCTCCTAATTCATGCTGTCTCCATGCCCCCATTCTGTAGGATTAGCTGAGTTTCCAGCTAATGGTGTTTCTAAGTGTATCAAGTGTGTGGTGTTAATTCCCCCAGCATCCCATTGACTTTCTAGTCAATATTGCCGTGATCATTTCAGAACCACTCTTGTGTTCAAAGTGTTGTAAATGAGTTTAATCACTGGAATGACCTGGTTTTCAGCAGGGTTGTGCACCCTTGGTAACCATGGAGTCACCAGGTGACCAGCAGCCCTCTGCCCCTTGATTCACCAGGGCTTTGAGTCATGCCTGTAGACTATAGCACCAGGATTAAAACACCCTTAAGAGTATTCAAAATAGTCATAGTTTCCCCAGTAAGTAATTTTTATTTTTGTATTGGAAAGGCCTATTTTACCAAAATCTAGATTTTTCATGTGAAAAATGCTAATTATTACCTTTTTGTTTTGAAAGAACATCTAAGGTCTAGCACCAGATAGTGAACTTAACTGGGCCCAACAACTGAATTGGTTTTTGAAATTCATCTGATTTAATTTGATATATAATTTATAATAGAGCAAGTCGCCTTTAGCATTACAGATTCCTGTTATGTTTACATAATGTGAAATTGAAAGGATCAAAATCAGGAACATGATATTTTAATTTTAATAAAATTGTATGTTTGTGATTTAATAATCACAACTTGAAATAATCATTGTTCTTTTTCTTGTAGTGTTTTCCATTTGGAATTTGGAATGAAAACAAACTTCAGAATGTGTCAGTTTCAGACAGTTTGAAACTTTCAAGTGACAACCAGTTTTATCTGCCTGCTTGTGCTTAAGTTATTTTATAGGTATATGAACTTTCTCCTTTTGTAGATTTTTTCTTGCTGCTTTAAAGGCAAGTATTTGTCCTTTTGAGTCACAGCAAAGGGCAATCAAATGGATTGAAGACTGGACTTCTGTCCCCAGCCTTTATTTTTGGGAGAGCAGAGAAAGTAGAGGGAGATGTGTTCTGACATCTGTGGCACGTGGTGGTTGGTGAACTCGCAACTTCACAGCTACACTCCTTCCTCATATGTATTCCTTTCCTATCTGTTCCCCTGCACATCCCAGAAGAGTAACTGCTGGCACCTGGAGAAAGAGAGTTTGTCCTGGCTACAGAGGGACATTTGTTCTGAAGCAGTGGACTGGTATAAACATTTTTATGCGCACACACAGATGAGAGAAGAACTCAGAAAGAGAGACCCCAAGAGGCAAATGGAGAAGCGAAAAGCTGGGAATTGAGTGGTTTGAAAGGAGAAAATAAATCCAGACCCTGAAATTATATGTGCCTTTTAAGCCCATTAGAAATTTCAGGGAGGTAACATGGAAAAGAGTTAGGAGGTTCCCACCAACCAGCAGGCTGCTTGCACTGCCAGCTCATGGCTTAAGGCCAGACTCCTACCCAGCTGCCACTGCCGTTGTGCCCTGCAGGATACCTTAACTGTTGTACCTCTGGGTGGGTTTTAGCACTCTCCTGGTTAAACTCCTTTGTTTCCTCAACAGTTCTGCTTCAGAATGTGGTTTTGATTTTGGAAATTAGGGAGCTCTGTCATTTTTAGTGAGATTTCAGTTATCTATTTGATATTATTTTTACTATCTATTTAAGACATTCTAGAAATCCTTTCAGCATGTTCCTATTTGAACATGAATGTTGTGTCCCTGCTACTCTAGTGGGAAACTTGCTTGAGAACACTCTTATTTACTGCACATATCTCCTCAGGTCAGGGCTATTTCTCTTTCATCTGACACTTTCCCTAGGCTACAGAGGCCTCTGTTTCTGCTATTTCCACTCCTTTGCAGATGGAGTGCCTGTTTGCTCCTGCCTTCTGAACAAACATGGATCTGAACTTTTCACATTTTAGGTGACAGTCAGAATAATATTGTTAGGGATCTGAGCTGAGACTATTTTTGATTTAGGAGTTGAAAAGCTTAAACTTTCAAAAATTTGAAGAAACTAGCCTAATAGTCGGAGGTAATGTAGTCTTGTGACACATAGAGAGAGAGAGACAGACTAAATCCCCTCTGTTCTGTTTAGCAATTGGTTACCTGTAAAATACCTCTCATTTCAGGAACAGCCTGGTTTGGTCCTGTTGGCATTGCCTATGTGTTTGAGAAGTTTTGTGTCAGCCATCTGTGCCACAGGAGCTGCAGGTGGATGCATGGTGCCAGCAGGAGCTGTGCCAGACCTTTCCTCATGCAGCACAAGAGCAGGAGTACTGATACTGTGGGAATTAGTATTATTGTCAGTCACTTCTTGTTTAACTCGGTTTGAAATGAGCTCGGTAAAGCTGAAGAATGGCTTAATAGTTAACTGCAATTTGGCTGAATGTCAGGTAGTGCCTTTGGGTCTGTAAAAATTTGCAGTGATTAAACCCCTTCTTAAGAAACCTGTTTTACTGAGCACTTTGAATATGTGTTTCTATTGTCCCTTTGGTACACATCATGAGTACAGGGCACAAGATGGAGGCAGTGTTGTTCTTTAAAATCAATGAACTACATACATGGAAAAGATTAAGTGAGGGACTATTGACTCGTAGATCTGTGATACGCCTCACAGAGGTGGGGCGTTCAAAATAATTATTTCCATAAGTGGTGAGAATGTTTCAAAAGGACACAGCACACTTACCACACTTGCCAAATCAAGTGAATTTTACTTTCTGCGTGTTAATGTCTGCACTGATTCAGAGTTGAGGATTAAGGAATCTCTGCCACCAAAAACCCAGAAATTGTTAAATGGTTGGAGCCTTGAAGGGAATGTAAGCAGTAATTGCTGATCTTTGGGCTGGCATGTCTTCCTTCCTTGTGTCTTTGTTTGCTGGCCTCAGATATGGCTTGCAGTCTGGAGGCAGATTTGCCTGGTTGTTCCCAAAATCCAAAATATGTGAGATCATCTGCATTTTTGAAGAAATACGTGATTGGAACCATTCTGTGGGTTCCTTAGCTATTGTGTGTCATGCACCACCACATTTTGCAGTTACAGAGACAACATGAAGGATCTGCGAGGACAGGTGCTGCTTCACTCTCCCTTTTTAACAAGTCTCAATAAAATTACCAAGATAATATCAATTAAAAATAGTGACCCTAGTAAAATTTTCTTTCAAATCTCTGAAAAAATTTCCCGATGACCCTATGCTGGAACTTCAGAACTTCTTCTGATGTAATATAAAGTAGCTCATTGGAGGTTTATGGATCTGGGGGGTTGGACTAGGTGATCTCCATTCCAACCCTAACAATTCTGTGATTTGTAGTGGCTGAAGATGTGTTCCAATGCTAGAAAACTGCTTTCTTCATACCCATAGTTGCCACAGCTGTTTTTATCCTCATACTATACAAAGTCCTTGTAACTATTGCCCTGGATAAAGCTGCAACTTTACATGAAATGCTGAAAAAAAAATGTATTTCAGCAGGTATTTCCAGATGTCTATGAAGTGCAAGAATAATCAGGCTGCAGCTGCTGTTGTTACTGCTGCATACAAAACGAAATGTGACCAGGAACCCTTGTTCTGGACTCAGCCCTTCTCTGTTATCTGCCATTCAATAACAGAACAAAAAGATAGTTTGAACAGTCTTTTTAACAGAGACCAAGTTTTGCATTATCTGTTCTGAGAAAAGCATGAGTGTAAATAAAGGCAAATATGCTGTTTGCCCCCAGCTACTGTCTGCCTCGCGTGCTGCAGGTTGGATAAGCGTGTGCCATTTGCTGCCAGCACAGGTCTGTCTGCACGGAAAGGAGTTCTGTTGCATGCAGATGTAGCCAGGGAAAACCTTTTGTTTGTACAAGAGGCTTACTGACACTAATTAAATATTTTCTTTATTTGGAAAGCAGACAATTCATGACTACCTACATGCCCCCAGATTTACACAAATAGCTGATTACAAACCTCTTATGTTCTGGAAGACTGAAAGGGAATTCCTATTTTAGCCCTGCTGAAATGACAGAGGTAGGCAATTCAAGTAATGGCCTGTTAGTCAGTTATTAAATATTGCTCTTCAGCAAAATTGCTAATGATGATGGTCTTTCTATGCTACCTTTAGAAGAGTGCAGAGTATATTCTGAAGAGAGATTATCTTGGATATAGAAGGCCACTAGCTTGAATGCTGTCCAAGTCAACCAATTATCTGTGACAATCAACTAGCTCTGCCAGGCCACACAGAGATTAGTTGCTATATAAAGTTCCATGCTTTAAATTAAATTGCTAACGGTAGAAAGGTGAAATTGTTCAGAGGATGAGACTTGATTTTTAGAGGAAGGATAAACTTTTAGCAGAGGTAGGCTGCCTCCTGTGGGTATAAGGGCCATTGTTCAAAGTGTCTTCATCATCCTTTACAAGTTGTTTATAAAAACTTTGCAAGTATAGCTAATCTAAAATCCTTCAACCAACATCATGCTGTCCAGGTATATGCTGATGTGTGCAGGGAGATAAATGTTGGACAGGTATGAGATGTGAGATGGACAGGTATGAGAAGCTGGTCCCGTTGGGTGAGATAAGCAGTAGGACTGACTTCTGATGACATATTGTGCTGGACTTAGCTCTTGGGTAGAGTTAATTTTCTTCACTCTTGCTGATATGGGGCTGTGTTTTGGATTTGTGCTGAACACAGGGTTAACAATATAGTTTTTTGGGTTTTTTTTTAATTGCTGAACAGTGCTTACACAGAGCCATGGCCTTTTCTGCTTTTCATACTGACATGCTGGTGAAGAGCCTGGCGGTGCTTCGGCAATTGGGTAGAGACACAGCCAGGACAGGTGACCCAAACTGACAAAAGACCATTTTACATCATGCTCAGAATATAACATGAGGGTAAGGTGGAAAGGGGGAACATTTGAAGTGATGTCATTTGTCTTCCCAAGTAACCATTACACATGATGGGGCCCTGCCCTCCTGGAGGTGGCTGAACACCTGCCTGCCCATGGGAAGCAGGAAATTAATGCCTTGTTTTACTTTGCTTGTGTGCATAGCCTTTGCTTTCCCTATTAAATTATCTTTGTCTCAACCCAAGTTTTCCACCTTTTACCCTTCCAATTCTCCCCCTAGTCCTACTGCTGGGTAGGTGTGTGACTGGTTGTGTGGTACTTGGTGGCTGTCTGCAGTTAATACATATATTCAGAGCAGAGATGAAGAAGATTCTTCACACATCATAAGAAACTAAACTACTGGACAAGCACATGACCTTTAGCTATTATTGCTAGAAATGTTTACTTCTGTCCTTGCAAACAAAGCATCAGCTGCCACTACTGGCAAAAGAAATACTTGTCCTCTGGGCAATACTAGAGAAATGTTGATTTGGGACAATTATACAAGGAAATAAATTTTGACTGATTGCATCTTAAAAGAATTTAAAAATAGTGTGTGGGCAGAGAGAGGTTACCATGAAGAAACAAGCCAAGCAGATACAAGGTTCCACTCAGAGTAGCTTGCTCAAAATTACCTGCATCAGAAAGTCCCGGCTCAAGTGTCAAACCTCTACAGAAGACATGTGGTACTGTCACTCCCACTGCTGTCCAAACTAAGAGGCAAGGAAGAAATAAGCAGGAGGAAGAAGGTGCTACCTTTGCCAGGAGGAAATGCAAATGGGAAGAGGAGGAATATGAGTAATCATGAGCATAAACTGTGGGTCAGAAACCCCTGCTCCTCATTCAGCTGGCACTTGGCTGCATAAATCCTGTGCCCTAAACCTTTTCCTCATTCTCTGCCTGGTCACCAGCAAGTGGTGAGCTTTGCTAAAGCAGTGAAATATGGGCTTATGTCATAGGGCCAAGCCCTCATGGAATGTAAACGGGAGCGACTCCATTGCTTTCACTGCCTAAGGTTCTTGCCCTCAGTTTTCAAGATGCTTTTAAGTATTGAATATAAACAACCTGCCACCATGGTTACACTTTGGTTCAGAGTGGATTTTTCACTGCTCTAACGTACCTATTAATTGCAGTAATGTTTTGCTGCACTCCTTTGGATTAAAATGCTATTTTTAATTGTCAGTTAATAGGTTTTAGTGAAAGTAATTTCTTAAACATTATGTACTCAGTTTAAATCTAACAGGGTAACTAAACATTAAAGTAACAGGGGGGAAAATCTATATTGCTCTAATTTGTATTGTATGTTCTTTTCACCAACTATAATTGCTATTGAATGCCTAAAGCAGCATTCTCCAAAACATGAATAACAAGAAAAAAAGTTGCAATTGTATGTAAAAAGCAGTGTCATACCTTCCTAGCATAAACATGGGATGAAGAGAAAGAATGATGTAATATGATGCTCTGCATTCATTGCTGTTTCTCCCTCACCTAGATAAGGTTTTTATGACTACCCAGCTCCCAGTGGTGTGAGAAGATGGTGAACATAAAAGATACATGCATGTTTTGTTGGTAATGTAAGCTACATGGACGGCTAAAACCAGACTGAACAAGTGTCTGTAATTGTATGATGGACAAGGTGATGTTGTGTCACAGATTGTCACGTTTTTTCTTCCACGCTGGAGAATAAACTCCATTTTCATATTTCCAGTGATGGGTCTCCCTCCTTAGTGCACAGGGGGTTATATTGCCATAGACACAGGGGAATGGTGCTCATACTGTTCTGTGTGAGTAAGGGAGGAGCTGGTGTCCAAAGTATAACTGCTGCTAAAAACACTTCCAAGAAACAAAAAAAAAAGCAAAAATACTGATTTTATCTTTATTATTTGGAAAGTAAATTACCTCCAGACTTATCAATAGTATGTATGACCTTGCAGTCTATAATATTCCATCTGATATTTCATACCCAAAAATAATTTGATGTAAGAGGAAAATCTATCATTAAGGGGGTACTCTTGATGCTTTCATCATCCTAATGCATTAACCAAAACTTTGTTAAAGCCCTGTGTTTGACCAGCATAGCCATGCATAAATAATGTCCTGCAGCTTCAGAAAACACATCATCAGCTTGTAAAAAGGGACATCTTTATGGGCCTTTGTGACCTTATTCTCAGAGGTTATCTGCAACATTTTTTATGAAATCTAACTGACCAGTTATGAGGCACACACTCCCTTGTCTTCACTGTCATGATCCAAAGAACTTCTCCTCATTCTGACTCCTATTCATAGTGATAGAGTGCACACCTACAAAAGAAAACTTATTATTAGGAGAGGAGGTATGAGCTGCTGTATAGGAGCCTTTTATTCACCAAAATCAAATCTTTAATATTTATCTGCTGTCTGTCTCTTAACTTCTGCTCTCCAAACTCTAAAACCTGATGCTACTTTTAATTTCCTATAGCCAGATAATTTCCAAAGAAGAGCTATAATTCTTTTCATGTTTAACTACTTGCTTGAGAGGTGGAAATGTTCATGTGCTAAGTGATAAAACTTATGTACTATGCAATGCATTCATTTTGTGATGTATGCCTTGCAACCTGCTTGCTCCTTCACCTGTGCTGTGTCTGCAGATCGAATCCCCCTGGCAGGTGCAGATTTATGGGGGATAAAAAGAGAACTTCATCTTCCTCACCCTCAGCTCTTGATTCACACCTTCCCTTCATGACATCCACAGCACACATTTTCCCAGAGTTATGCTGGAGATTATTTCTGAGTCCCTGTGCCTCATTTCAAAAGCAGACAGAGAGGAAGCAGTCAGGCATTTTGGGTCTTATCCCCACTACTAACTTCCCTTCTTTGTGCACACCCACCATGTGGAGGGGGCATAGAGACATGTTTTTCTTTCAGCTGACATCTGGGAGACATCTGTTCCAACTTAAGGTCCTCCTAATTTGTACTACTCCTTAGCAAACAGAAACAATCCCCAGCTCTCTCCTAAAAGTCAGCTTAAATTTTGAAGTAAATTTTTTTGGTGGCCTGTGTGGAATCCATTTGCTGAAAATTACAGTGGTCTAAGACTTAAATCAGGTTGATTTTGGAAGAGGTAGTGCACATTTTCTCCCAGGTTTATGTCAATGCTTTTTCACATATTTTTGTGGAAACCAGTTGAACTAAATAACCTATCTCAGGCCTATTCATTACCTTCCCAAGTTGTGTCTGGTAAGTTTTCCAGGGTGGGTTGTACACCTGACTTTTGTGCTGAACTCAGTGGGAAGTGTTGCATCAGCCTGTGCCAGCAAAAGGACAGTGACGGACAGTTGTAGGGTAATACTGTGTCAAATTGGCACAGACATTTCAGGATGAACTTGTCACCTTCCTAAGCAGAAACTGAAAGTTCAAGGGAGCTGTAGAGGCTCAAGTTGTTTTTTGGCACCTGAGTGGGTAGACCTGAAAGCACAGAAGCTTCTTGGGGCAGGACCATGTCTGTTTTCTTTAGTATTGTATCAAGCTTCACATTCTGTAAATAAAAAAAAAATAACAGTGATGCTACAGTGCATTAGTGTTTGTGTGGGGAGCCCTGGGCTGGCTGCATTATGTGTGTCAGTGGAGAAACTCCTCTCTAAAGAGCTGTGGACAACAAAGATTGTTCAGCCAGTGGTGTGACAGGGGTGTGCAGGATTGATTCTTACAGTGCTGTTTACACTTTACTAGCAGAAAGAGCAGATCAAAATGGCTTTAGACAGAAATTTCTTAGCAAATCTGGGACATCATGTGTTTATTGCTTTGCCTGTGTTGCAAAAGTATCTTTCAGTATCTTCAGTCCATATTTAAATAGAATGACTAAGAAGTTCTTATGGTATAAGCATGCATGCGTGCATTCAAAATAGCAAGAAATAAGAAGGTCAAATGCATTGACTGTAAAAAAAATTGCTATGAAACTACTGAATATTGAAAACTACAGAGATTCAAATAATGTGTAATAATAAAAGGAGTTGCTGTATATTTTATGGGTATTTTTAGTGAATTATGGGTATACTCCCTTACTATCCAAACATTTAGATTTAGCTGTCCTGCTTTTTGAACTTTTCATCTCCTTCTCTGCATACATACATACCTACAGGATGGTCCCTGTTGAATGTTGATGGGATTATCAGCACCATTCTACTTTCACTCTGCCTTCTCGTAAGTCAGTGGTGACAATGGAAGGGTTTGTTTGCTACTTGAAAAATAGTATATGTGGGAACAACTTTGGAAAAGGTCTCAGGATCTGACATTTGTGTGTCAGTGTCGACTTTGTTAGCTAATTTCAGCACTGCTTCTAGGCTGCTGATTGCCAGGAGCTGGAACAATTCACAGAGGAGAGAATCACTCAGTCCTTTCTGCTGTGGCTTTTATATTTTTTCACCAGGCAGTTACTGGCAGGTGTTGGAGACAGGATATTAAGTGAAATGAAATTCTGGTCTGACTCCCATAGGGCAGTTCTTCCAGTTTTATTTAGAGCCACATCTCAGCAGTGGAAGAGTCTGCAGCCTGATCCATTACCCAGTTAAAAGAACATGTTGCAACTCACTTAAAAGCAAATGCAGTCTTAAATTACACATACAGAAGCTAAAAGTAGCCTCAGCTTAAATTAAAGGGTATGCTTTCCCAGAGGGGCAGCCAGCTCTGGTCGCCCAGAATGAGTCTTTTCCTGTGTGGGAGATTCTTTTTTAAGGCCGTATCTACTTGTGCCAAAATGCTTCCTGATTCAGAGGCTGTGCTAATGCAGGCAAAAAGGGAAAGGTGAAGCATTACACACTGCTATTACCCACTATTTAAACAAATATTCTTTTTTTGGACCTATGGAGGTTTGTGGTTTTTCTTCTTGTTGTTGCCTTTTTTCCCTTTCTTTTTCTTTTTTTTTTTCTTTTTTTTATTTTTTCTTTTTCTTTTTAAATACTGAGCAGGCTTTTGGCAGGAGGATAATAAGGACTCCAGAAGGAATTCAACATGATGCTTTTTTATCATGCTGCCAGGGTTTCATAGGAAAGATATGGCTGTGGAAAACATTTTCAGATGTGGTTCACAATAACACCTATCATCTGCTTGCATGTGGGACTCCAGTGAGGACTACACAAATGCTTTGTGCCAGCCAGACAAAGCAGAGGGGACTTACATGGCAGGTTACTACAGCTGTAAGAAAATGCTTAGGTAGGAGGCAGCCACCTGGACTAACAATTGTGTTTGTAACAGATACTCTCAGCAGAAAAGGTTTTTAAGGTCATTTGCAAAGTCGAGGAAGACGGGAGGAGAGGAGAGATGGGGCAAGAGTTAGGTGAAAGTTGGACAGCTTTTTCAGAATCAGAGATCTGAATTAAAAAGCCTGCCCTCGGAGAGGTATTAGGCACTTGTGATGGATCTGTTCCTAAAACTGCAAGACAATAACTAGAAAGGTTTTGATGTGAGGAAGCCAACCTCAGATACAGAAATGTCTCTCAGGGTTAACATGCCTGTGCAGGTCTAAATTAGCAATAATATGACCCAGAGGAGAATGAATAGTACAGATCTGCCTGTTTTACTTTTCCTGCCTCCTCCCTTCTGAAAGTTAATCACACATTTTGCTTCATTTTTCTATACACTAACTTCAGACCCTCATTTGTTGCTCAGTTCGCACTTCACCTCTTGGGTGTATTTTGTTTCTGTTGTTCTATTGTGCTCGCTAAATAATGCAGGAAGACTAATAAATTAAAATATAATTTCTGATTGGTTTAGCATCAGTTTAACTATCTAGAATAATTAGGTGTTATTGGATACTTTATATGATGAGTCCATAATGTTTAGACTATAAAATAATAAAATGCTCTCAATTGATTAAGCTCTTTGTAGGAGTCTAAGAATTAGCATACTGTCTAATGGCAAATAATTTATAATTACCAAGAAGAGCTGATAAAAGGGTTCAGTGCTATTGACTGCCTGAGTTGATAACCTTGATCAGCAAGCTTCATTAAAAGAAAAGTCCTAGCTTATTCATAACTCTGTAAAAGACATGAGATTACTTTAACACTTTGTCTCTTGAATGGGATGCTGCTGTTTTGACAGACAGTCCCAAAGTGCTGCCTTTGGAGACCACACATGCTCCAGATTGAGGGGCATGTTGCTAGGCTGACTGGCAACATGTTCCCAAGTGGAAGTTTTCCCTGCAAGTAAAACCTCTGTTTTGAAACTAAGTAGTACAGGATATATATAAAGATAAACTTACTGCAAGATTTTGGCCTGCACTTCATTAACTACACTTGTCAGAGTAGGAAGATGAGTTCTGCAGTGGTATTTGCTATACTCTGTAGACTGTAGTTGGAGACACAGTCTGGTTCCTTTCACACATTTCTCTGCAGTGACAGTTGTTTGAGCCAAATTTAAGGTTAGAGATAACTTATAGAAATGTAGGGATGAGTAGATCACAGCTTTTGGGGTACACCTGTGGACACTTGATCTTTTCTAAACTAGAGAAAGGTGAATAAGTGTGACTTTCATGGAGAGGGAAAGGTACTTCATGGAAATGGAAATAAATATGCCAGGAAGGTTGACAGCTCTGCCATTTAAATGTCTCTTTTCAAATGCATTCCCCATTCCCATGGCTTAGTTGTGGCTGGTGAGTTCTCATTGAGTTTAGAATTGCCCCCATCTCTGACTGACAACATTTAAACAAACTTCAGGTTGTTTTCTTGTTCTGATGTTGTGGCTCTGGGCACACCAGCCTTCTGCTTTGGCCCACAGCCTCTCTAGAGATCAGAGAGCTCTAGTTAAGTGTTTCACACATGAGCAAAGTAAGAAGAATCTGTGACTGTCTCTGGTGCATAGTGGACTTGCCACAGCCACAAACTTATATGCTTTTATGCAATTTTTTGGCCTGCAGAACAGGATAAAGATGATGAAGGAGGGTAAATCCTTGGTGGGTTGAGGAGTGCTATAAATGCATCCCTTTTTTTTTTTTAATTGGTATGGATAAATGTCATTGCTTTTGAAAGCTAGAAAGACTTGGATTGTTACCCTCTGCTGCTGAAAAAGATTCAAAATGGACCCTTTGAATGTGTCATTCCTTCTGTCCCTGTTCTGACACAGCAGAATAATTGGTTTGAATGTTTGCCTCCAGCCATGCTCTCTTCAATCATCTACTCCAAGATGCTTGCACTCAGGTCAAAGAGATGGAGTTTTGCAGCATACCTTTTATAGTTTTGAAGACACTTTTTAGGAGTACTGTGCTCTGGTGACATTTATATCTGGGAATGCGAATTGCTGTCACTCTATGAACAGAAATGGCTGTTTCCCCCATATTTTCACTGTGTTTTTGAGATGTCAGTTTAGAAAGGCTGAAGCTATGATGATGGGCTGTCTATCAAACCAGTGCAGCAAATCATGTAGCAGCAAAACTGCTTTGCTAAGAAACAAACAATTCTCATTTTCGGAAATAAATTTGCACTGGTTTTAACACTGGAGTGCAGTAGTATAAATGTATATTATGTGTTGCAAGGTGTTAGTCTGAATGATTGAGCAGAGGCTGGTTGTGTTTCATGCTAAGATGATAAAACTTTTCATGTTTCTGCTAAATAAAAAAATTATTTGGAGAACATATTTAAAACTCACATTTCTATAAAAGAGAAATTTATGGTAAATTTGGAAGTTAAAACTTTCAAACTTGAAAGTTTCAAATCTCCTTAAACCTTTGGGTTTTACATTTGTCTAACTGTAGTGCAGTATAAGTCTAATTTATATAGTAAAACAATTCAGTACATATATAGGAAATCCTTAAAATATCTTCAAAGTAATCGTGACTAGCTTATCATAATATAGAAAATTCTATGACAATTGATATTATAGTATATATTCTATACTATGATTATATATTATATATTCTATACTATGATATTATAGTGTACTACTAATACTAATAGTAACAATTAACTGTTTTGGGTAAATTCAAATACCTAAACTCATGTTATCTGACTGAGATTGAAACAGAGAGAAGATAGGAGTTCATATGAAGGAGCTATAATATCTAATAATCAAGATTCTTCCTGTTCTTGGAATGCCTGTTTTGATTTTATTTGCTCTTGCAGTTTGTTTAAAGAATATCTCACTAAAGGTCACTCTGTGGATAGCTTTCAAATATTTGGCATTTGCAATTGGTTCTGTTCTCATTGGTCATATTAGTGATATCGTGTATTCTGTTTCCCAGACAAAATGAACTAACATATTTTGTCTGAGATCCTGGGATGAAAATTCTCCTGAGCTAGTCATGCCAGGCTCCCTTTTTGCACAAATATAGACAGTTCCAGAATATGAAACATGACCTCTTAAACAGATATTAAACATATCTGGTAATGCACATCTAACAGAGTTTGCTTTCTTCCTTTATCTGCAAAGGGATCACAGAGTGACTAGCTTGGATGTTGATGTCCACATTGTGGAAGTCTGAAGCCGGATGAGAGAAATACCACTCTCGATGGGTACAAATTTGATTACATTCATAGTAGAGATTGCTGTAAAAATATTCTGCCAGAAACTTTATTGTCCTTATAAGCTGAACATGGTAGAAACATGAACAACTCTCCAGTGAAGAATGATAGCCTAATACTCAGCAGGACTGAGTTCAAGTAAAATAGATTTCATCTCTGAATTCAGGCAGGTCATTTGAAGTTAGTTTCCCTGAAAGAGAGAAGTATTTAACAGAGCTTCTCCATCTCACAAGAACTTTGCTGCAATTAATACAATGGAGGCTGCAAGCAAGAATTCAAATGTCTGAAATACACTGTGTGTGCCATCTCAGAATGGAAGAAAAGTGATCCAATCTTTTAAAATGTTAGCACCCACTGTTGCCTCTCCCTTAAGATGGAAACCTCTCCTGATCACCATGACCTTTCAAAGATGATCAAGACTGGCCTACAATGGCACTGGTCAGCTCCCTGAGCATTTGTGGGTGTCTCCCATCAGGTCCCAGGAACATGTGTATGCCATTCATCTCAGTGCTCTTCACAAAAGGAAGGAGTGGTCCTTCACAAAGAATAAATTTTCCTTTCTCTGGAGCTTCCTCCTGGCCTCCAGACTGTGGAATACCTGATACAAGCAATTAAAAGAGACGCAGAAGTAATGGTGAACTGGACACTCTTTGTGACTTTTTGTAAAGATCCACATTCCTATTCAGCAGCAGGTTCACATTTTTCCCAGTATTTCTTTTGCTGCTGTTGTACCTGTATCAGCTTTTCTTGTTGCCCTTCATGTAATTTGTCAGACTGAGATCCCTGTGGTCTTTGGCTTTCGTAATCTCATCTCTACACACTTTCACAGTGTCTTTATTCCTCGTGGGTTACCTGACTCCTGTTTTCCCTCCCTTTTACACTTCCTTGTTGTATTGGGTTTTTGTCAGGAGCAGCTTGTTCATCCCTGCAGGCCTCCTATCACCTTTAGTCCTCAGGGCAGAACGAGCTATTCTAGATATTGGAAGATGTAGCCCTTGAAAATCAATTAGGTCTCCTGTGCCCCTCTTCTCTCTGAGACTGTTTCCTTGGAATGCTTCCAGTCCTTCCCCCTGAAGTCCATGGTTGTGACCCTGCTTTTTGCCTTGTTTCCTTCCATTAGTATTCTGAACTCTAACCTGTTTCATTTTATGAACTTGTGATGCTGGGGTACATAATTCTTTCTCATTTTTAAAATACAAATTTAGCTCGTGTATATTTTCTAATCCACGACTGACCTCTACCTCCATTTCCCATTGCTCACTTGGAGTAATGTACATTTCCCATTGCTCAGTTGGAGCAATGTACATGGATTTACCCTGCAATAATGTTGGAGTGGTTCTACAGGATCAATCGACTTGGAATAAATCTGACCTGAGGTGAGAATCAGTCTCCTCAGTCCCTGTAGCAGAACTAACACTGACTTCTATTACACAGTCTTCTGAAGGATTCTCTGAAATTGTTTTTTGCCTGGAATACCTTTATTTTATTAAAGTAATGAAATAATACATCTTTAACAGCTCCTCAATGCCCTTTATATTAACAAAGCATGCATTATTTCATCTCTGTCTAATTAATACCCTGTTTAATAGGTATCTCACTTCATGTTAGGTTCCTGTATTCTTAAGAATTTTTACTAATTTAATTGAGAGCAGTCTCAAATTAATTGTATAATTAATCTTGTCAAATTAGGTAGCATTCATACAGCACCTTATTAAAGAAACTTGAATATTTTAAATTACCATGCAATTAGGCATTAATAAAGAAGTTCTTCCTCTGTATTGTTCTGCTTTATATCACAAAGAAGGTAATTGCAATATAAATTGCAATATAAAAGCTAAGTTCTATAGTACATTAATAATTAGATACACATTATTCCCCACTAAAGCTTTTTCTCTTATTAATTCAAGTGTATAATGGATAAGCCTTTTATAAAACAGGAAAAATATACCCCCCCCCCCCAAAATACTAGGAATGAACTATTGTGCTGATGCCTGAACAACAGTATGGCTAGAACCCTAGCTGTTGCTTGAGTGAAGACTCAGAGAATCAGGTTTCTGAGAAACCTGGTTCTGTGCTGCAAGCAGCTTAAAGACTTCTCTGGCTGTGGAAAGCTTCATTTGCATCTCATGTTTGGGAATAAGTGTGAGTCTCAATTTCCTGACTGAGGGGGGAAGAGGTGGGCTCCGTGACATGCTCTTATGGATTACAGAGAACAGCAGCCTCCTTTGTAGAGCTACCCCAGACTCCCCTGGAGGTGACCATAAGACTGATGTGCAGGACCAGGGCATCGGAGGTGGTGGCTGTGATGTGGGAGAGAAGGGTGGGCAGGATGAGGAGAGGGGAATGGATAATGAGAAGTGCTATCAATTTTTAATGAGTATATGGAAATTGTACTCAAGGTCAGAAAGCCCAAATACTGTATTATATCTGTGGGTGCCAAAGAGATTTTCATTTATATAATATATTGGTCTAGTATTTTAAATCCTTAATCTTAGTGTCTGTAGTTGTGTATACTAAAAGTGCCCATTAGATTAAATACTTGAGGAACAAGAAATCATCCATGCATGAATGATGAATGAGTAAAACAGCATTTCACATAGGGGCATATGCTTGGGTATAATGTGTGGGATACAATAAATTGCAGTATCAGCCTTATATGTAGAATAGCCTGTTCTGATAAATTCAAAGTTACTGCTGAGAGGGAAAGCCATAAACTAGCAGTGTGAAGTCTGCTGTCACCAAATAGCAAACCTTATTGGCCTCTTACAGGTGCATCACATGGGAGTTCACAAAATTGTCTTTGTGAACACACTCTACCATGGGGCATAGTATTACCTGTCCTGGGCAGATGACCATGCAAGGCAAGACTGAGAAGTTCAGTTTCTTTCTCTTCCTTTTTTCAGCCTTCTTCTTCCTCTTCCCCAAGTAAATTCACTCCTGGATTACCTGGAAGTGCACTGAGCCACTGTCTTTCGTATACATTTGAAAAGACTTTGTCATACTCTGCTCTAGCTCCCTCAAGCAGAGCTTTATGAATAACATTTTGTCTGTTTTTTTCCTTATTAACAAAATTGCACAGGAGAAATATGTTTTAAAATGGCATATATGAACATTTAAACAATATATGAACATTTGAAGTTAAGGGGGAAGAGAGAAGCAGGGAGATGTTGAACTGAAACATTGCATTCAGCCTGACACTAAGTGTTCCCATTTGCTATTTGAGGCTAGACCTTTCTCATTTTCTTTGTATTTAGCTCTCTTCTTCCACAGGAAAAAAAAAAACAACAACTCTTTCAGAACAGAAATCCATATTTGTTTTGAAATCTTACCAAAAAAGTCGTCCTTCATTTTTCTTGGCTGAGACTAATCACCAAATGTGATCAGCATTTGCAAATAGGACTTATCCCCATCTTCTGTCCAAATCTGCTGTTGCTTCTTCGTGCTCTCTCTCTGTCACCATCTTTTGTTTTAATTGTCTTTTTTTTTTCCCTTCCTCTTTAATGATTAAGCTGGCATTGAGGATTTTCTGCCTAGCTCTGCCCTTAGGTTCCCATTATCCCTATGGCTGGCTATTAGACTGATTAGCTGATCTCTGGAATGGGGATCCATGCTGACACTTCATGTTTGTTTTGCAACAATAGGATGTTTATAGGATGCAATATCAAAGAAACCTTTTCCTACTTACTCCCTTTTGAGGACATAGCTTCCCAGATTTGTTCTTGGGTCATAGAGTTTGTCATAAAACACCTAGTTGGTGCAGACAATGTGTGATAGTCCAAAAGACCATTAAAACCTAAGAGGGTAGGCAAATCTGCAAGATGCAAGGTTGGGAAAGCCTGCAAGTTCTCTTTTTCCAGCAGAAGTGTGTTAGATAATATGAGCTGCTGCTGAACACTGATAAAAAACTACAAGAATTCTAGGATTTCATAGCTCAGCAGGCAGTTTGCTGCCAACCTGAGGAGTGAGTAGCATGAGGAGATGGCTTCTGAAGACAAGTGGGAGAAAAAAAAAAGAGCTTAGCACAACATGTTGAGAGAGACAACTTCAAAGTTTTAAGCACAAATGCTGATTTTTCACCATAATAGCAAAAATATCACACACTGTGAAAATCTAATGTGTTACACATCCATGTAGCTGTTACTTGAGTGAGTAATTGCTGTGGGAGTGACATTGCCATTACCTGATAACTCTTGGGCACTCAAATACTGAGCAGGAGCTATGTGGTCACTGCAGAATGCAATGCTGAGAAGGTATCATGTTGGACTTCATCCATCACTTTCAGCCTAAACATAATCTAAAGGCAGAAAAGCTAGTATTTTTTACGAGCATATGAGCCCTTTGCAACTTTATCTGCCTCCTTGAAGGAGTGTGAGATGTAATGCTTGTCTGTTGCTAGTGATATTTTTCTTTGTAATTCAGTATGATTTGAATCAGATGGAGTTCATTTCTTGCTGCTTTTTTGCAGAGCTGTCATCCTGATTTGTTTGTGGGTTGTTGTTTCGGGGTTTATTTTTGCCGTGTATAATGATATCTGAATAACCCTTGTGCATTCCTTCTCCCCCACATAATCTGTAATATTGGCTATTCTGCACTGTGCTACTTCTCTTGGAGGTTTGACTTCAGTCCTGTCAGACACGCTGCTCAACCTGTCACTGCCCTCCTGCTGGCAAGACTGACAACACCAGACTCATCACATCTTACCCTGCAAAGAGAAGGGGGGCAGAAATTGTCCCAGAAATGTACTTCTGTTGCTTTTATTAAAATCAATCTTGCTCACCTGCAGGGTTTCTCTTTATTATTTTAAACATTTTTTCCCTCACAGTCATTCCACATTATCGTTCAATGTTAATAAAACTGATTGCTTGCAGTGAGGAGAAAAAAAATTGCTTTTTATCAGGTGTGTATTAGCAGAACATGCTGAGACCAATTGCTGCCTCTTGCAGTTAGTCATTTGTTTCTTATGGCTCCTGTCCCTCCTCCCCAACATCTCACCTTTAAAGTAAATGGATTTTGGGAAGAGAAACCCGAACACAGATGCTAAGCCCTGGAGTAGTACTGCAGTCAATTGGATCACAGAGTGCGCCTGTTTCCTTAGGGCCCAGAGCTGACCCATTTCTAGGCTGGGACTTGGACATGGCCTTGTCTTGAATCCTTCAAGTCTTTGTGCCATTGGCCACAGAATCCAACCTCATAAATTGCTACTGTTTGGATCAGTTCTGAAGTGCAGGGGAATACACAGTAAACAGGACAAGTTTATATAAATATTCAGACTTCCTTCATTTTTTTTGGAAGCAAGATTTTTCATGGATTATTTGGTAACACAAGAAAAGTCCTCCACTGAAAACAACCCCTAAATTCATGATTTCTTTAAGACATTTGTCTAGAACAAGCCTCATATTCATGTTCAAGTAATGAGCTTAAATGTTATCCAATTTTATGGTATACACAGACAAAATATCTGGTTTAGGTCAGCCTAGTTCTGAGATCATTCAAAGATTGTGGTATTTAGGGAGAAAGTGAAGTGATGCTGTGTACAGCTTTCAGATCAGAGATGAGAGTAAAAAACGGGCTTGAGAAAGAACCTACTTATTTGTGCCACACTTAGATTCCTCCCCAGAGGCAATTCCCAGCACCTGCCGGAAAAAGAAAGGTTGCTTAACCTCCACCCTTTCATGAGACTCAAGAAAATACGAAATTCTGTTGCGACCATCAGCAAGCACAGCACTGTGAGCTTTTTTGACAAGCAAGTTGGAGAGATGAAGTAGTCAGTTGTATGGGAAATGTGTGCTTGGATGGATAAGATTATTATAGCATCGATGGATGGGCTGGGAGAAATGACATTTGCAAATTATTTTGAGGTGAACTGGTGAAGGCTTCACATGCCAAGTGTAGTGGAGAACAAAAGGCTGATGTGGGTTTGGCTCTTTTTGTAAGTAAAGATTTCTCATGTCCAGAGGTCATGTGACTGATTTTTCCTCTTTTGAGTGAAAATGAATCATATATGTCCAAAATATGTCCCAGCTTTTAATTTGTCATATATGCTTCCAGAAAGAGCTTTGGCTTATTCAGTTGTCCCAACAGAGATCTTGAAGTGGTCCAGTCCTACAGCTGCTGTTGAGCATAAACTCTCAGCTCTCTGCTGCTATTTTGAACCATGGCTGTTTTCAGAGGAAGTAGCATTACTGCTCTCCCCAAATTCACAAATCATTCTTTTAAACAGAAAGTGAGTTGGCACATACATTCTGCAGTCATATAGGGTAACTGCCCTGCCACGGTCGAATGGCCATCTTAAATTTGGTCTTTTCTTTCCCTCTCTTTCTCACTGTTACAGTTCCTAGTGACTCCAGCAACAGGACAGCCCTGGCTGCTCTTCCAGACCCTCCCAAGAACACATCTGCAGGGAACACACCTGTGGAAATGGTACAAGAAGGTCCAGCATGCAGCTTTCCTCCTGGTCATTGCTGTAAATGAGAACTGGAAGGGGACAATGGGGGTTTGGTCCTTTTGCAGATATTGTAATCTTTCCAAGAGGTTCAGCAGCAACCTAGATTCTGCTCAGTATGGGTGTGGTCCTGTTCAATGCAGCACAAATGGAATGCACTGGCCATACTGAGTCCTTGGCAACTCAGACAAAGCCTCCATATCATGAAGGATGCAAGGTCACTGAAGACATGTATAGTTCAGTAGGGACTTCAGAATGAATATGTCCCTTAAAGCAATTCTGTCTTTGTGAATCTGCTTTCATTTTCTTTCAATGTGTGTCTGTAGAAACTGGTCTGGAGGATTGTCTAGATCCAAGATTTGAGGT
Source organism: Chloebia gouldiae (assembly GCA_003676055.1). Lineage (NCBI taxonomy): Eukaryota > Metazoa > Chordata > Aves > Passeriformes > Passeridae > Chloebia > Chloebia gouldiae. The sequence goes on along the minus strand of QUSF01000002.1, from coordinate 54,826,372 downwards.
ACAATAACATTTCCTTACTCTCATTTCATTTCCTCATTTGGTGGCAGAGGAAAGCAGCTCCGAACCATTGTCATGGCAGTAGCTGCTTCGGTAAGATTTTGGAGCTCTCTGCTCAGAGCAACATTAAACCAACACAACAATAATATAGGGTGCAATATGTCATATTAAATTTGAGTTAGCCCACTAAGCTTTCATCTTGGTGCTCTTAACAATTTGCTGTCCTTCAAAAATGGTCCTAGTTGATGGAAGCTCCCCGAGACTGGCATGCACCTTCTGGGATTTCTCCCATTCTGCAGGACAGGAGATAGTCCAGTGAAGCAGAAAACATAATTTGCTTTGCTTAAAACACCTGCTCCCAGATGATTATATTTTTTTCCTGTGAAGGTTTTATTTGGAGAGAGAGACATGAAGAAGGCAGGAGGGGGAGAATGAAAGGCAAACACATGACATTTCAGAGAACCTGAACATTAAAGACAAGAGTGATCTTCTTATGCATGCAAGACTTTACAGAACCATCAGTGTTTCTCACTATGCCACTACCAATTAAGGACAGAGCTGTAATCTCTGTGCTTTGCAGCGCTATGCAGAGAGTAGGAGAATACCACCTGGGTGGTTGCTGCAAGCAAATGTAGCTACTGAAAAAGATCTAAAGGGACAGTATTAAATGGTTGGGGTTTGATATACATTATTTATATTGGAGTCTCCCTGGTTAGGATGAAAATGTCTTCCATATTAAAGGTCAGGAAATGTCATTCAACCTTAAATCAGCCCTGTTATGCTAGATAGAATACGCACATGCTAGGATACCAGCTGATTACTCAACCTTGCAGTACTTCTGTGGGCACAGGAAGCACTCAGAGAGCAAACAAATAAACGGATGGATGATGAGGCAGGGTGAAAGGAAAGACGGAGCATCCCCTCAAGGATTTTACAGATTTGTCATGAAATATTAGATAGCAAGGTTAGTCCAAAACTCCAGAAGTCGCAATGCCACATGATTGAGCCCTTGTCATTTTTCTTTTTAATAGTTAAGAATTTAGTAGTGGGAGACTTTTTTGTTTTGTTTTGATTTTTTTTTTAATTTCTGCCTTGATTCTAGAGAGCACCAACTACTGAAAGCAATCCTCTAGAGAAAAAATATTGATTTCCCCCCTGTTCTTCATTCTGTTTGAACTCTACAACTTCCCTAATTCCTCCAGGGAGCAATTCTCTTCCCTACAGAGCTACACTCAGTTTCAAAATTGACTTGAAAACAAGAAAACAAAAATCTGCCTTTCTTTTTCCTGTGTTCTAAAAGTTCTGACAAGGCCTTTCTCCAGAGAGCCATCTTCTTCAATCTCTTTGTGTTTACTGTCACCTGCTAGCATTTTGTTCTGCCTTAAGCAGACAGTAAGCTAGCTACACGGTTTTCTTTTTGTGACTTCCTCCACCCACTGGCAGCGTCCCTCTAGATGTATCTGAATCTGGTCTTCACCTTGATCCCTCTTGATTGCCCTGACTGTTTTTCTGTAACCAGAACATTCAGATTATTTAATGGATGGGTCTCTGTAATTGCCTCCCTTTTTCTCTGTCTTTGTCTCTTTTTCTTTTTCAGTTTGTTCTGCATCTAGGAAAGATTAGAGGTCATGATTGTGTGTATGGCACAGGAGCTTTCACTAGTGAGATATCCACTATTAATCTATTGTAGGAATCTCCTAGTTCTACTGGAGTTCTGTATTAAATTACCTGGATACTTAATTAGACAGACTTAATTTGATTTTAAATATCCACATGACTCATTATTCAGCTTCTTGTAACTTGCCTCTGCCTATGATATACTCTGTCTGATGAGGATAGTGACACATGCACAGAGGCAAAAAAAGGTCTGTCATTCTAAGCATCGTGTCAATGCTGTTTCATGGACTATTTTAAGATCCTCAGGCAAGTAGGCATTTCCCTGAAATCAAGAGCATTATCAAAATACAGTCTCATTTCCTCAGCTGTATACACTAGCCAAGTTTCCTCAGCAGGCCAGGGATCAGAATGCTGTTTGGAGCACGTACCTGGGTATAAGATCCTATGTGTAGCACACTTTTATGAGGTCAGAAACCTCTGTTCAGTTGCCACAGGCTTGAAAGCTGGATTGCTTCTGTCTCCACAGTAATTCACTTTCCTGTGCTCCAGCTTCATAGGCACCCAGATAAATGGCTTCCTCCTTCTACAGCACATTGTGAATGAAAGACCTAACAGAAAGTTTTCAGATGAAATTTATTTAGTTAGTAGAAAATACATACAAATCTGGATAAAGAACTTGCATGCTTTTCACATCTCTTTCATGACATGTTGTTTTTGTTTTCTGGTGCAATTATGTATTTTCATGACTGTGGTTCATCATGACTTTCCCTCTGGAACATGGCATATGTTGCATCTTTCCCAATCAGCTTTTTTGCCCATTGTCAGATGGATATTCATTTTCTAAAAAGTGGTGTTCTTCTTGCTGTTAATCCTGCTTGCTTGCTTTATCAAAAATCCTAGTCTGAGAATGCCCTTATTTTTGATTGTATAAAAATTTTCTTCTTTCCTAGGGATGACCTGGGCAGAACTGTTTCCTGTCCAGGCAAACATCAGCCTTTGTACAAACATGTAACAAGGACTGATAGGAGGTATTTGGTAAATTTGAAAAAGATCACAAGTAGTATGACACAAGTTATTCTATGGCAATAGGTTTATGCACAGAAATGTTCAAACTGAAGCAGGTTTCAGCTGTAGAAATAATGGAGGAAGCTCTCCAGAGAACCCATGTAGTGAGTGATTTCTTGGGTACCTTCTGACAATAATCTGAGTAATTTCTCTCTTTATTAGAATCTCTGTTTCTAAACCTGAATGACACCATGTCACTGAATAACTTCTGAGCCTGTGTCCCACGTTGTCTTTGAAGCTGTTGTTAAAGAAGATAGCTATCTACTAACACCTGTTTGATGGAAAAACAATCCAATCACTCTCTCATGTTTTCTGTCTGAGGAGTCTTCAATGTCCTCCTCAGACAGAAAACATGCACCAGTTGCCAACTTTGTGTTTAAAAAATGTTTACATGAGACATGTTATGAAGCTAGGCATTTTGAGCTGAAGAGCTCTTAGTACCTGTTTAACTTGTAGCTGGCTTAGTCATATACTATTTTAAGATTTTTCTGCCTTGGAAAATCTCATTTCAGTATTAAAATATTAGTGGCACTGCAATGTTATTTCCACAGTGCCCTGCTTAGCTCCAGGTCACTTATATTTTGTCAATCAGTCCTGCAGTGTTAGTTATTTATCTATCACTTAATAACCATGCTGCAGAGAATAATTTATCTGGCATAGCATGGTAATTTGTACTATAATTTCACCCCCGCTGCTGCAGACTTGCATTCCGTTACAGCAATGATTGAGGAAAATTAAGATTCCTAGGTCGCACTTTGGGCTCTATGTTTTCTGCCTTTCATAATTTCATTTCACTTCATCATCTTTGATTGAAGAAAGGGTTCATCTAGAAATGTGAGAAGTGGCTAAAATAACTGTATTTTTCAGCCCACTAGGACACAGTTCATGAAGATAAAGGGCAGGGGACTGTGCAGTCTTGAAATTAGTTCAGGAGACTCGTACATCACTGAAGCTGAATCCTGATTCCACTCTAAAGACTCTGCAGACAAGCTCAGATTACATTTTTTGTTTCTCATTTCTTTTCAAAATGTAAATAAAATATATGTCTAACATATGCACCCCTTTTATTTCAGGGTATAGCCAACATTAGTTCCAGTCAGGTATTGAATCCAACTTCATCAGCTCTAATTTTGGAGCAATTAAGCAATTTTTGGAGCAATTTATTGCAATTAAGTGTAAGACTAGACAAGGGCATAGATCTGAAGAAAGTAAGCTGGACGAGAAGGTGAAAATTTTTACTCATAGAATTGGTTTTATTTATCCTCTTTTACAGAGCATAATAAATCTACATAATTTTTTTAAACCATGACTTTTATTATGATGATTAGATAGTGGAGCTTCTTGTGGTCCCAGCAGATGGCCATCACAGAAACACTCCATTTCAGTTGTTCACTTTCAGGTGGAGGAAAAGGTGTGGACTGTAATATGCATTGGGCAATGGATTTTATCCATTGCTGGCTATTAAGTGCTACAATTTTTTCTGTTTCTTCTGTGGAACAAAGAAACTTTCGTGTTCAAATTGTCTTCAGATGTTGCATCCTTCAAGGAAGGTATTAAAGATGGTAACTTTTTTGATACAAGAAAAAATAATTGATGCTTGTTAAAAGGAGTATCTAGGCAAATTTCTAAGTGCTAAGGCAATATAAACAGTAACAAAATCAGCAACATCAGTATTAGGGAGATTAGTTTCTATGTGAACCTGCCTGTGAGAGATTCAGTGGATTTGCCACAAACCTACTTCTGCATCCCTAACATTTATTGATATATTTTAAGTGGTGTATGAGGAACACAAATTATATTTAACTGGAGAACTTCTACAGAAATTGCAGAGCAGCCAGTGAGTGTCATCTCCTTGTCCAGAATTGCCACCAGGTTTCTCCTTTTTCTACTTTTGTTTGCTTGTTTGAGGTTTTTTGAGTAAAATGTTCCTATGTTTTTAGTTTTATTTACTTCAGCTCTGCTTCCGTATTGCAAAACAGCCTAGGAAGGAAAGCCTATTCTCATCACCAATCAATTCTTTCAGAATTGTACTTTATCTTTATAGGACATTAAGCTTGGTTAATGGGTACTTCAACCTGGCACCTCAATTTTAATTCTCAGAGTTACTTATATAGGACTAGGGAGTCCATCTTGGACCTGTATTTCTTGTTTAATAAGGAATGTGAGAGGTAGATATCTGATGGTAAATACAAATGTAAGCATGTAATCTGAATGATGATTTAGTTATTTTCAAGTAATAAATAACATTTTGCTGGTATTCCAGTTGACTTATTTTTCATTATCCCAGTCTCAGACAGTCTATCTAGAAACAGTCTTGAGCACATACTGTTAAGTGATCTACACAATAAATGAATCAAATGAAAATTATTAGGTAGAAGAGGGACCTGGGAGGAGCTGCTGCATAGATACCAATACAAAGAATTTCTTAGAAATTAGTTAACTCCATGGTATTTTATACTTGTAGTTTATATTTTACCTGAATTGTTAGTGAATGGGGAAATACTAATGGATTATGACAGCATCTGGAAATAACCAGGGCAGCAAGAATTCATTACGACTGTTTTGCCATCCTTGGAATTGCTGATGAAATATGCACATCAAATTGTCAGTCTGATGAGAATCAGGATCAACAGTTTTGATTGTGATGTGGTTCCCCTTCTTGCTTTAATTATAGGAAGTATTTTCCTTGCTGAACTCTCAAACATGACTTTTAGGCTAATTAATTTGAAAACTTTACTACTCAGTTTAGTCTCTTGCTGCCTGTTTCTCTTGCTTCCCTTTCAAGGGCAACACCTTCCCCCACTTTCCTGGTCTCATTTTGCAGGTGTTCCTTTTGTTTCTAACTCATATTCTAGCAGGTGGCTATTCAACTTTGGCATGACTTTGAGTTATTGTGATCCAGTTCTGCTTTGGCAGGGAATCAAGCCTTACAAGTCTGTGTCTAAACTTCATGTCTTTTTGTATGTTTAGCCTCTCCAGGTGGTGGGTGATAAGCATCCACCTTTTCCCTTTTGCTAATCTCTAATGAAAATGCAGGCAAGGGTTCCTAATGGTCTTTTAAAAACAATGAAGACAA
>QUSF01000002.1:54794342-54812836 GCA_003676055.1 Chloebia gouldiae | reverse complement strand
CCTTCCTTCCTTCCTTCCTTCCTTCCTTCCTTCCTTCCTTCCTTCCTCTCTCCCTCCCTCCCCTTTCTCTTGCACTCCCTCTCCTTATAGGGATCTACCAACTAATACTTTGAAATAAATCTTATTTCTTTCATCCAACAGTCCATATGTTGATCAGTGATCTGGAAGCTCCTCAGTTAGAAAAAACCTATTTCCTGGACAGTCATAGTTTCAAATGCAGTCTTAGACACATAATGTTTACTGATGCTTTCCTACACTTCTAAAACACACAGAAAGTGGTAAACACCAGTTCCAATGCACACATTTTTGCTGCACCCTGGCACTGCCTTACATAAAGCATCTGTCTCAGAACCTTCCAATAACCACACCATAAATGATCTTTAGGCTTCTCTTTCCTGATGAGGCCAATGATTATTAAAGAACTAGGCAACTTAAGCAAGCAATTCTGCAGGTAGTGAGAAAACAAATAAAAGTCTCAGTCTAGTTATCCAAATAATTAAATTTCTCCTAGTAAAATCAGAATGGATATCCCATTCAAAAATTCTGGATAGAATGGATTTTACAGAAGATCACCTATTAATAGCTGAACTTCAGAAATCATTAATCTGTCAAAACCTCCAAAGGGCCAGCAACCACATACTTCTCAGGATAACTCCATATTATGCAGGTAAAACCAGGCAGAAATCTGAACCATGTTGTCAAGTATTAGTCCTTATAACTCTGCACTTCAAATGAAAACATAATTTTTCAGTCACCAAATTGATTAAAATTGTAAACTACAATTCAGGTCTTGAAATTAAGCACATAATAGAGCCTAAGTTCTGTTGCATTGCCCAAGCTACCATGGCATTTTCCAAAATCATAAAAAGTAAACAAGCCCAGCAATATAATCGAGCCGTTAAAGTGGAAATCTGTCCTCAATTCAAAAGTAATAAAAGGTCAATCTCTTTCAGGTCTTTGTGGCTTAGAATTCCACTGGACAAACAGAAGATAAATTGCTGGTCTGTGCACGTATGTGCTTGTGTTTCTTTAACATGGCCATACTCCAGTTCTCAGCTTTCAGCACATAAATCAGTGTTTGCCAGCACTTATATGAAGGTGTAAATAAGGGGGGCTTGATGACTCACTGCACAATGGCAATGACTGTAGTATTTCACAGGCAGGACCGCAGCTGCTCCCCACCTACCCTTGAATTGGTTCAATATATCCTGTCCTGGTGGATGTTATTGACTTGCCTCATTTGTCTGTCCTAACAGGCTCTCTTTGGAGCAGGAAATGGGGGAACCAAGACCAGCCATTCTGAAATTGCCTTTTCAAGATTCAAAGGTAAAGCTCCAAGTGCTCATTCATTGCAAGTCCCTCTAAGTTATCCATCAAGCAGTGTATGCACCTCCTAGTTATGTAGCTTGCCAGTGATCTGCACAGGAGCAGGAGGCAGCATGGGCAAGCCCTCTTCCATAAACACAGTGAGGTGCTGGGGGCTGCAGAAAAGTGAATGGGACTGGGCAGATGGAGGAGAGGCTCCAGGAAGCATTTCCCAGTTGTTATACCTGGCTTTAGGGGACAGTGGCAACCCCTTGAACAGTTGGTTTCCTGTACTTGCTCAGGTGCCTTGTGTACATATATATATATATATATATATATATATATACACACACATATATATTTGTACTCACACAAAAACATATTGCAGCCTCTTGAACCCTTGTTAATGGCAAACAAATAGGAGATAAATCCAAATGCTCAAGAACCCTGACCATTTTCACACCATCTGATTTTATGAAGCAAAGATGATTTGTTTATGTATCTTTTATAATCTCTTATTAGCAGAGAGTGAAATAGGAGGAGGGTGAAATTACAGCCTTTTCAAGATAATGTATAGGATATTGTTGTGTAGAACTGTTTCTTACCTCTTTCTGCACAGAAGAAAGCATGGCTCTGTCTAAGGAAACTATGCTTAGTTATCCTAAATTGCTGGAACACTATATTTTGAGCATTTTGCTTCTCTCCTGAAGTAGGAGTTAAATCAGACTAACTTATGGCCAGTTATACTAATATATCCTGATAGTGAAGCATTTTCTTCTGGCCCCAGACTACTGTTTTCATCACCCAGTTACTTGCTCCTTTGCTGTGTATGCTCACATGTACAATTAAGGTATTTTTAACTTTTGTGCATTTTTCAATATGCACGAAACATTGAATATATTTCAATATATTCAATATATTGGATATTCTTAACATTAAGATTGTCTCTTCATTGATCCCTACAAGCTGGAGCCAAAGAATTCATGATAAGACTCCTGTGACTCCTGCCTAGCCTAATAAATATGGGCTATGAGGCAATGCAATCTGCTGAAACACTGGAGCACATTTCTAACAGTCGTCATGGTGTAAATATTCCTAAGTAGAAGTCCATGGTAATCTAATACAATACTGTGATCTGCAATATGGTAATTACAACTGTGACTTGACTCATTAATTTTGGTAACAGTTGTTAAGCAGCTCATTAGGTGGGTATCGAACAGCAGACGTCAATCTGGGGAGCCTCTCAAAACCTTCCAATATTTTTCTTTTCACAGCAAGCAGCATAGCAAAGGAAGGAGGAGGCTGGAGTTTGGGACTTCTGAGCTCTTAAATTCTGGGTCCTTTGTGATCTTGACAAATACTGTGCTTGCCTTGTGAGCCAGAATTAGGCAAATATATGGCAGTGTAACACATTTCAACTCCTGGGCTTGAAAAATTCTCCTTGGTTGCTCAAACAGCAGACCCTTTAGTTTCTACTGACAAGCAGAGGGGATAACAGGGTACATCACTTTATGGGACTGCACAGAACTGGTCTGTGCTTTCATTTTCTCATTCCATATCACACTTAATGTTCTAAAAGAATAATTTTTGGTGCTTAATTGAATTAATTCAGCTAAAGTACCTCAGTTGGAAATAAAGAAGCATTAGTTCTTCACATATGTGTGTGCTGGTTATGGCGCACAAAATTCACAAATGTGAAAATTAAGCTGCCAATGGCAAGCACATGAGGTATAACATCTTGAACATACGCTTTAATCTCCCTGCTTCTGCATATTTCATCAATTTGCTGTTGGGCACTTAAAGAAATGGTGTAACAATGTCCCAGACTGACCAAAAATGGACAGTGCTGGCTATATAGCCACTCTGCACAGAGATAATTAGATTTGGCTTCAAGAATTTAGCTTTTCCTTGAGCAGATTACTCAAGGGAATTTAAACAGACTGTTCTGAAGCTGACTGACTACAAATAGCAATGCCACTACAGATGCAAGTCAACATTCAGTTGCATTGTCCATGGATTTGCACATAGTTTAATCTTTGAGCTTAATGAAGCCTGAAAGTTGTCAAACTTGTCTTCTCCTCCCTTCTACAGAAGCTATCCGGCCAGGCAAAAAAGTGCCAAAATCACTATCAAGCTCTACAGTATAGAAGGAAAAGCTGAAGTTATTCAAAATTTGTTAGCAAAATCTTCCATGTCCAACCCTGCAATGCTTTGGCAGGAATAGAGACAGAAGCCCAGCATCTGAATAGTGTCTCCTGGCCAGTGTATCACAGCTAGTTTTCTCTTGGTGCATTTCCCTTCCTGTCTGCAGCCATGAGCGGTGTCAGTCTCCAGAAAACAAGAACCATCATGGTGCAGTTTTGCTTCAGAGCAATGGTGTACTGTAGGTGGGAGACAGTTTCTCGGTTGTAAAATCTTAATCTGCTTTCTTATTATTAGGCTTCTTTCTTGTGATTGTAAAAGCCTATGCATTTCTTACTCCACATTATCAGCTCAAGAGATATCCTGACTCAGACATATAAACACTTACTTGCTAAGTAAATGATAATTTTCTGATATGTAGACCAATTAAACCAATGGTGCAATATAACTGCCTTTCAGACATTTAAGTATTTTTATCCCCTGTGTAACTGAGTAGATTGGATGGTGCTTTTCATCCACTTTTTCCTTTCCTCTCCTTTAATCATCCTTATTTCATTCTTGATAAACAATGATACTGAATAACACCATAAAAGCCATACTACTAGGAGAGGCACTACTAGTGGCGGCATTTGAATGACAAACACTGGTATGTTTCTGTCAGACTTAAGTTTAGCTTAGAGATGAGAGATGTAAGCTCCTTACTGTGAATCTGTCCAAGATGTGGTCTGCTGAATCTTTGCAAACTGGACTTGAAAGGATCTAGCGTCTCACTGAGTCAGCTGGAGAGTACAGCCACATAGGGTAGTTTTGATTATTTGCTAGTTTTTTACTTTTCCTGACATACTTTCTATTATACAGCCACATATGGAATAAGACTTTTAAAAGCCTTTTCTCCCTCCTGTTCTGTTCCCTCTCCCCCACCACAAATACAATCTGGCTGCTGTTGAATGCAAGCCTTCTCCCTTGGGTCACCTTCAGGCAGTAACATAATTTTTTGTCTCTATCTTGCTAAGTGTCTGTCTATTTTCAAGCCTTACTGGCAAAATTCTCCTCCTTCACTCTTTAAATTTAATTCTGGAAAATAAATTTTAGTAGGATACTGGTTATATGAAATATACTGCAGGCCAGTTCTACCTCCCCTAATGTGAGCTATCAAAAATTGATTGCCTATTCCAAGTTAGCTGTCCAGGTTCCTTATGTAGTCAGTGGAGAGACAAATCATTTAGCTCATCCTAAATAAGTATTAGAGGACAAACTTCAAGTAATATATGGACTGGATAATATTGTGAAGAATTCTATTCCTTCCTAATTGTATAACCAAGACCCCAGTACACCTCAAAGTCAGTTTGTATCTAAATTCTGACAGCCCATCTGGTTTCTCAGTGCACAAGCAATCTTGCATTGTGTGAAGGAAGTTTTATTTGATGCTGAGCTCAGCCAGTCTTTCTTATGTGGAATAAGCAATTTATTCTTCCTCTAGCTGATATTTTTCACTCATCCCTTAAAAGAGAAACTGCTGGATTTTGTAAGTGCTCCAACAAACAGTTGTCTGAAGTCCTGTAGGAGTGACACCACAGTTCAAGTGATTGATCCTCCAAAGTGTTACTAACACTCACTTCCCTGTCTACCTCTTTCCACATCACTCACTGTCACATATTTTTAGAGCTGAGCGCTTTCGCTCCTCCAGCTCTGTTGTGTGCCTTCTCTTTGCTGCATGAGCTGTTTGCCAGAGGTGGGAATTGAAAAGAAAAAAATCTTTGCTAGATCTTTGCTTCTTATGGTTGCCTGCTTCCTGAAAAAAAAAAAAAAAGCCGCACTAAATAGAAGTTTAGCTTTTGGGCAAACATAACGCCCCAAAAATCTGCAAAAAGTTCCCCTACTCAGAGTCAAACTGTTTCAAGCCTGGACAAACACAAAGGTGTTGACTCTTGTTTGCAGTTGCCATTCTGTCATGGTCTAGCACTGATGGCACTTTTGGTCCATGACTCGAGGCTGCTGGGTTGTAGGGTGTGAGCCCTGCTGGGAACTCATAAATGTCTCATAGCATGAGACAGAAAGGTAGAGACAGGGAAGAGGGAGAATGATGCAAGTCCTTAGAAGTGTTTGTTTTGCCTCAGATCTCTCATATAATGTTTGTATTCCTCTCTAATGAGGAGGATAACTGTGCAGTGACTGAAGGAAGCTAAACATTTTTTACCTCTTTTACTGAAGTCAGTCCCCAAAAGTATCTTCTATAGAACTTTTTATTTTGGAATTTCATTTTCTTCCATTCTTTATTTCCTATGAAATCTTCATGAGATACAGCACTTTTTCTCATCTTCAGATTTTGTTGCACCCCAGAGACAAATTTTCTAAAAAATGTTTCTATCCTTCAGTAAGTTACTGGAGAAGTTATGAGAAGAAAAAAAATAAGGAATAAATTCTGCTTTGAGGAAGCAGATTTTGTCAGCTATTCCTTATTTTAAATAGTTCCAAAATACAGAAGTTCTAATAAACTTATTCTTCATATAAAGAAACTGTACACTGTACACTGTAAAGCAGCTGAATTAGTTCATAAACTGAGTATGCTGTGTGTGGTTACTCAGTTATGATCCACTAGATACAATCAATAATTCTGCCCTATCATTGTACCATAACACTACTGCCTAGGCATAAAGGGCTTACAAAATCCTCATCTATTATGAGCTACTGTCTCAGTTTTTCTATTGCAATTCCTCACAATCTACTTTTTTTATGTGTGTCAAGCCTCATCTGTGGGGGAAGAATAATTTAGAAGATCAGTAATGGGATGTGGAACATTTCACCTCCAGGTCACTTGTTTGACTCTAACCCTGAACCAGTAGTGATTGAAAATCATTGCCATGTGATTGGTTTCCTTTGCTGGCCTAATAAATATGAGCTGGTGGTCCTAGTCTACAGCATAAAGGCCATGTCCACATCTAAAATCTTCCTTTGGAAAGCAGTTAGCCTCTTTACGCTCCCAGCAGAGAGAGGACCTGGGTGGAATGAGTGATAGTGAACAAATTGCCTTATCCCCACAACCTGCAGCAACCTTTTCATGTAAGTGAGATGTTCTGGTAGAGTTATGGAGAAATTTTATTGCCTACCTGATACTCTGCTGAGAGATAGCAAACCAAGTCAGATCATGTTATGTGTTTGAGTGCTTAACTTTACAAAAGAGGTAAAATGCATTAAGAGTGACTCTCCAACTTCCACTACCAATCAAGAACAAAGTTCAGCAAAGATTTAAAGGGTTCTGAAAAGCATTAGAAAATGTGTGGGAATAGTGAAGGCAGGTAGGGGAAAAAAAGGCAGAGATGATGATTATACAGAAAAAAAATAACAGAAACCATTACATTATAAGCCTAACATTTGTAACTTGACTAATATACCACAAATTGTCCAGCAAAACTAGCCATTTTAGGTTGACTTTGTAGTGATGAAGCTCAGCTTCTCTAACTGATGCAGTTTGCCTATGATCCTTCCCTTGGCTTCCCTTCTTTTGGATTGGTCTACACGGTTGCTTGCCAGACATTGTCTGTGACTCATTCTCTGTAGCCTGCAGAAGAGTCTGTACTTACACCAGAGCGGAGAACTGTTATTTTTAGAAGGCACTGTTTGGGATCTGTGGGGGTTTTCTGGGAATGAACCATCTTCTCTACTGTTACCTGAGCTGGCTCAAGGGGCAGATGGTCATGACAATGCAAATAGCCCTGACTATGATGCTGGTGCCTTCTTTCCTCTGTCTCATTGGGCATGAGGCACCTCAAGTGCAGAAGCTACAAAACTGTATTTCTTAGCGCTGCCTCAACTCATATCTGGTTCTCCTTACGCAGGTGTTTTTGTTTTCTCAGGACAGGAGATCAATCAGACAGTGCAAGGAATACACTTATTATTTTATTCCACAAGACCAGATAAAACAAAATCAGATCTGTGAAGCACAAGCAGAGCAGCAGAGGGATTGTTACTACTCTAACCATAAAGACCTGTCTTAATCACAGAGGTCTTCTTAATTCTTCCTCTGATCTGCTTAGGTAAAATCCTTTCTGAATTAGTATGAGTAGTGACAAATCTGAAAGATAAAGTGAGGCTTCACGATTTGGCCCTATATGATATTGGGCATTTGTTTGACTCTAACCCTGAAGCAGTAGTGATTGAAAATCATTGCCATGTGATTTGTAATGCAGGTCCTCACAGGACCTTTCAGGACACTTTCAGTACAAAGCAGTGTGCAATACCAATGCAGGAGTTAAAAACAATGAAAAACTAGGACTGTACTTCTGCCCTCCAGGAGCCAGTAAGAATAATGTCTTAGATTATAAGAAAGCGCAGTAGCAATATCACCAGTGCAAAGTACAAGTAACAGCTTCTGGCTCCTTTATCACTGCGGATTTTTTTTTTTGTTTGTTTGTGTTTTTTTTTTTTTGCCAATTTAAGATCAAGATCTTAGAAAGAATTACATTCTGTCTTAGGAGAAACTGACAGAAACACATTTTCAATTACCAGTGGGTGACAACAGAACAACAATGTTTGTACTTTTTAAAACAAGGTTATTTCTTGGTTTACAGAGGTGACTATTTATAAATGACTGAACAAGATTCTCTTACAAATGATCTTATTTTTTAAAAAAGAAATGCCCTCATTTGGGGAATGGGGATGTTCAATTTATATCATATACTCTGTTTTAAAGGGCAAGGGGTCTTTGTGCACAGAATAGTTGCAGTAAAAATATTTTGAATTGATCAGTTCTTTTAAAAAATCTAGCTGTGTGATGAGATCTCTTCTGCCAGCACTTTACATGGACACTGCATCCTGCCAGACTTCAGTGACCCCCATCTGGGTTCTGTCCTGTGTGAACAGGGTCCTAAAAGACAGTCTGGTATGGTCTGTAAATCACCACCTCTTTGAAGGTAGAACAATGCTTTACTGTGCAACCACTGGAATCAGCAGGGGCATAAACTCTCTTACAGATAACACACATTAATGTGCTATCGTTAAGGAGAATAAAGAAATTTTGCAGGTTTTCTGTGCACTGAAATGTATGCTTTCAGTGAGCTAAGCAGTGGGGGAAGAAAGGTAATAGCTCTTGTTTCTATGCAATTATAATGAAAAAAGAAATGTTACTATACCATTCTTGCTTAAAAATTTATCTTGTTTGAGCTTTGTCAATATAAAAAAAAACCTGAACTGTACAATAAGATGACCTGGAACCACCACCTTTTTGATGGCTAAGCACGGCTCAGCAGTGCTGGAAATGAATACATTACACAGATGCAGGAGTCAGAAAATGATCCAAGCAAAAGGCAGCCTGACTCCCACACAATGGGGCACTTTGTGAGGTTGTAAAACAGGTGATGTATAAATTACACCAGTATAACAGCCCTTGGTATATAAAGGAGTCACATAAACATGGCAGGCAGTGTGGTACCTGGGAGCTGGAAGCTGGGTAGCAGTAAAGTAGCAAAGAGTCCATAACAGATGGATTCCAATTTGACATATGTTGATAAAATCCTAAACCTGGCTGGCATCAATACTGAAGCTGTATCCATTTATGTTAGGATGATAGCCCTGACAAATGCTAGGCTTTTCTGGTACTGGTTTAGTGAATTTTTACAAATCTGGAAGTGTCATGGTCATGCATGAAGTCCCGAAAGGAAGGGATGACAGTCCCGTTGAAATCTCTGGGCAGTAACAGAAGGCTGGAAGGAGTGATCTGATGCTGAAGTCTGCCATTGAACACCCAGCCTGGGAGATCAGGTGTGATGAAAGACTTGGTGTTGACGGAGGACTTTAAATACCCAAGAATCTTTTAGAAAGCTGGTATAGTGACAAACAGCCTGTCAAGCAGTTCCTACCCCACCTTCAAAGAACTTAACAGAAATTCATTGCAGAAAGGCAGCTTGTGTGAGAACAGTTGTGAAGTAACAAGAGGGCACAATTCTTAGGACTATATAGTGAGAGAAAGAGGAATATACCTAAAAGACTACAGAAGAAACATGACCTTGGCAAAAATAACCTAGGAAAAAAAAGGGGTCTCCCTGGGGACAATCAGCTTGACATGTGTAAAAGATCTAATTCTGAAGAAGAATAAACAGTGCCTCATATTCTCTCTGAGTTGGGCAATGGGAAATATGTTTCAATTGCATAAAATTTAAAAATCTTAGAAGACAATTAGACCCTCAAATGGATTGCTTAGGGTAGATGTGGGTTCCCTCTTGGGGTAGTTTCCAGGGACAGGGTAGACAAAGGATTATGAACTGTTCAAGTACAGCTGGTATTGCATGGGAGTCACAGAGTAGGGAAGGCTTTCCCCATGATGAGGAAATTCAGTCTTCTTAGAAGAACGATGAAACTCAAACACTATTCTTCAAGAGAAAAAATAATGTTTTGACATTAAAGACTCCTAAAAATCTCCCAACTTCCTCATTGTTCAAGATTAAAATTTTGCCTATATGAAATTATGCAAGCTTTATTTTTTCTTTCTGGTTCATTTAACTATTTTAAAAACTTCTAATTGCATGAAATATCTTTCCCCCACAAGTAGATTTTGCCTCAAAGCTCTTTTACAAACCTATCATATATTAGTCATTTTACAAAGAGTGAATTTTCTTTTCTTTTTCTTATATGACAGATATGTTTTAAATTGGTCTAGCACAACAAATTCTGTAGTTGAGCAGATTGTAAATTGTCACTGGTTTTTCAGCAATGGGGGAACATTTTAAATTTTGGTAAGAAAACATGCTTTACCTCCACTGAATCTGAGAAATTTAAAGAAACTGAATTATAAGTTGTTGCTAATAGGAATAACAACATTTAATATGTAAATTAATATGATGCATTATAACTGATCTGGACAGATTTTCCCTTAAAGCCTCTGGTTTGGACAAAACAACCTTGCAATTATCAGAAACTGGAAGAATGCTAAATAAAATAATTAACACCAGAATTTTCCTTCTTTATGAACTATAATGTCTAATCCCAAAAAGGCTAAAAGATGAAGTTTGCTCCATGGCCTTCCCAGGATTCATTGTGTTGCTGAACTGCACTTTCTGCCCAGAAAACCACTTCCCAAATCTTATAAAATAGAAATTCCATCAGTGGAAGAAAATCTCAGTTAAAATCCATTACCTTAATACTGTCACTAGACAAATCTGTACCAGTTATAATTTTTTTTCCCAGCAAGATCTATTCCAAAAGGGCTGAGATGTTTCAGTTTTTCTCTGAACTGAAAATTTTCACCTCAGTTTATTTGTATACCTCCTCCCCACAGCCTTTATGCTTGCTGTGGAGCTTGAGAAGACATGAAACATTTTTCCTGGCACCAGCAATAGTCCTGGGATCCCTCTTTAAAGCCAAAATTATATATTCACAGTAGGAGGACTGGTTTAGATAATCACAGGTCCAGATGCCTGGACTACTACTTAGGCTAGAAATACCAGAAGATTAGTTTTTTCCAGTGCTGTTTCCCTAATCTTGTTTCTGGACTATGATAGAAAAAGGCACATGAGAAGTACTTTACAGAAAGGCAGAAGCATCTAGGGGAGAGAATGGACTCTGCATATTTTAGAAAAGACTTTATTTTATACTTAGTTTTATACAATAGTGAAAAATTATGTCTGAATAAAGTTAGTCACCTCTTTTTCAAAATATTGAAAGCAACACAAAATCTATTGCCAATAAACTTGTAGGTATTGCCCTGTGGCTAGGTATCTCCCATTATATTTATTCAATATATTTTACTATATGGTAGCTATGCATGTGTTTATATATTTTTTTTGTGAATCACTTTGCAAGGTTGACTTGTGGTGTTTTTGTGTTTTATTTCCCTTTCTTTTTTTTTGGCAGGGGGGAGGTAAGAAAGTAGGAAAGGGCTTGTTTCTGTGGAGAAAGCAGACCAAACCAGAATTGCCATATTGGCTACATTTCAATTAGAAGACAGTACGTTATTTACATATTGTGGTGGGTTGACCTTGGTCATCTGCCAAACACCCACTCAGCCACTTTCCTGCTCTGTCTCATCAAGAAGATGGAGGAGAAAATTATAGAAAGTCTCCTGGCTTGAGATAAAGACAGGTAATTTATCAATTACCATCACAGGCAAAATGGAATTGACTTACAGAAAGTATCAGTAAGTGTCTATTGGGTGTAGGTGGCCAAGCGTTGATGGTGAGGAACTGTATCCAGCACAGTGTAGCCCTGAAGACCCTCCCCATGCTCCTTCTGCCTTCCCACTTCCAACACCTGGCTGGTCTCACCCAACACACATGCATTGACAAAGTGTGCCCTAGCACAGACACTGAAGTGTCTTTACACTGCAGGTCTTTGAGACCAAATTAAGTTTTATGGACTTGTTTTTTGAGTTCACAGCCAAGGAGTGTCAAAACCACCTTTGGTCAGCATGATGCTATGTTATTTAACTCACCCTATAGGAGTGTCTGAGGTTTTCTTCCTCTTTTTAAAAATATTTAATCTTCCACTGAAATATGCATGAAAATATACAGAACAGATACAGAAGAATGACCAGATTGGCAGGTTGCATATGACCATGAAAAATGGAAATATGCCATTTAAGTGAAATTAAAGCTTCTTCTCATGTTGTTTCTTTAGACTTCATGTGATTTCTTTCAGCAGCTCAACTGGTTTAAACATCTACTTCAAACTTTCTGTAACTCCAAACCTGCAGTGTGAAGTTTCCACGAGTGCAATGTAGCCACTAAACCCGGCCTTATTTTCTCCAGCTGCTGAGCATCTGTCATTCTTAATTAAAGGAACAGGAGTTAGCAGTGTGGAAAATCATGTGCTTTTAAAGGTGACTTTCAGTGGGATGGAAAAGTGGAATTTTTCCCTCTCTTCTTCATGATGTTCAAGAAAAGCTAGAAAATGTTCTCCTTTTGAGGCTCAGTTTATTTTATTTAAGTGATGTGCTTAGAAATATCAGGAATATAAAAACAGGTATTTCCTGGTTTTGGTAGGGGACCCTTTGGAGGCTTCATCTCCACATATTATTTATTTTTCCTGAGGTATGGCTGAGCAGGGATCAGTGCTGCACTGTGCATATGTGATTTATGCAGCATCTGGCACAATCTTTATTTGCTCTTAAAAGCTCTGTGGATTTTAAATCTTAAACAAAGGAGTGTTTTCTCACAAGTTTTTTAGGTAGAGCTGTTGAATTAGTGTGTTTGATTTAAGAAAAGGAAATAAAATTCCTTCTCCATTTCATCAGTGTGGGAAGAAAATATTTTGGCTTGGCCTTACATGGTTAACCTGGGAAACATTCAGTATATCATTGATTATGATTAAAATATGTTTTGTATAATGTTTTTAGAATTATGAGCATAATAGACTTTCAAATATTTGGTTTACATTAGTGAACTTTCTCTAAATAGAAGGTGGTAGTCAAAAATGGAAAAGAAACTTTATTCTTCTTCAGCCTCAATAAAACTAAATACTTTGGAGAATATATTTAGATCAGTTAGAATATTTCAATTAACCAATTTCCATTAGTTTTTTAGGGTTTTTTGGGGGTTTTGGTTTTTGTTTTTTTTTTGTGTGTGGTGGTTTTTTTTTGTTTTTTGTTTTTTTTTGTTTTTTTTTTTTTTTGCTGCCATAACAAGATAGATTCTTCTCCTGGTTTTAAAGTTTTCCTAGAAAGCCAAACCAAACTAAACCAAAATGAACTTCTGCAAAAAATATCAATTACAACTCTGAATTCTAGAAATAAATAATGAAAGCCCAAAACAAAGCACGTGAACTAAAAAATTAGCAAATATTCAAGGACCTTTATGAGATTTGTAAGAAAGGAGCAAAACCAGAAGCATATTGATTCTGTTTTCATTTGTAGTGTACCTCTGAAAGAAATTTAACTCAAATGTTAAAATAGGAATCTGTCCTTTGGAGCTTCCTGTGTTTTCCCTTCCACTCTCTTGGTACTTCTGGCTACTCTGAAAGACTTAATTGTGCAGAGACAAGCTATCTTTTTCAGCTGAGTCAGAGGCACCCATAAAATCTGAGCAGTTCAAATCAGATGGGGAAAATGTAAACAGGCTCAATCATGCATGAAAGCTTTCTCACTGTGTGCAAATGTAGAATATAATTTGAGAGTTTCAGAAGTGCAAAAACTTGTATTGTTTGCATGGTGAGATCAAGGTTAATAAAAGAGGTGCTGAAGCAGAAAGCTTGCTTCCACAGACACGAGGAGCAGAGCATGAAGGTTTTTTCACTGAACAAGGATTAATCAAGCATCTTTGACAGTTTAAAAAGACACTTCATACAAGGAAGTGTTAGTATCTTTTCATCTGTAAGGAAAAGATGGTCCACAAAATCACTAAGGCATCTTCCCTGGCCCTGTATGCTCAGCTGCTCTTGATTTCATATGAAAACAAAAGCATGGAAGACAGAACTGCCTTTTGTAGATAAATATCTGGGCTTTTGTTTTACTTTTACTCGGGTTTAAGAATGGAGTGGAAGGATGTGCTAGATTATTTTGTACTATGATATTTTAAACCATAGCCAGAATCTTTAAACAGATTAGTGCAGCACAGAGTTCATTTTCCAAACTTGGTCTTTTATCTTACAGAATGGAAGCGTTTGTTAAACTGAATTATTTCACTTCTTGCTTTGGACCACATGTAATTGTAATGAGAATGAATCCTGATAACTGTTGAATTAGAATGGTGTGGTGAAATTCTGAAACCCAAGGGGTTTTTTGTATATAGCTAATATGCTTCCTGCTAACACTGTCAATACTGACCCTTCTTTCCTGTAAGCATATGCTCTGTAGTTTCTTTTTGACCAACATTTGAGTTGGAAACAATCTACCTAGGTTGTCAGGGGCTCTTTAGACCTTTTGAGAGGATATAAAGACCCCTTTATCTCTTACTTCTCCTTAATTTGTTTGGGATCCGTTTATCTTAAAGACATAGGAAAAATGCCTATTTTGTTAAAATAGCTCAGTCTCTATTTTTGTATAACCTATGTTTAAAGAACATAACAGCTTTTCACTTATCCTTTATATCCTTTACTTTAAAAAACAAGCAAGCAGGAAAATATCAATAGTTGTGGCATTCAGCCTAGTTAGGTGTGACTAAACCTCAAACTAATAATGAGTTTTAACATGTTGTGTGTAATTTACAGAAAATAAAATTAAACTCTGATGGATCTTCTTCACACTGAGGCTAAAAACAATCAAAAAACCCACCAAAAACAAAACCACAGCTTTACTGAGAAAAAAATAGTGTGAGCTGAAAACTACAGCTTTTTTGATTTTCAAGATAAAAAGTAGATCTGAATAGAGAAACTAGCTCTTCCAAGACCCCCTCTTTGTATGAAAGGGAGCAGTATTAGAAAGACTTTAAGGATTTCACATTCACACAGTTGTGAAGCAGCTGGTTCAAGGTATACCACAGTGAAGCACATTGATCATTAGAGAAATGCAGATTAGAGAAATGCACAGATTTTCAAAGAAACTATGAAAATAAAAACATTCTTCGACATTCAAAAGCCTCAAACCTCCAAACTCTGGGGATATTGAGGTAAGAAATACTACACAGCAAGTGCTAGGAGAGAGTGTGACCAAGGGAATGATGTTAAGGGTGCTGTAGGATTGGATCCTTTGATTGCGCACACTTTTCTGGTGAAATGTCTTTCAGTCTGCAATCAGGAACTTCCTCTTGGCTTGCTGGAAGTAACATTCTTTTCTATTTTTAACCTTGTTTATTTTTAACAAATTAATTCAATATACCTGACAAATTGTCATTCTTCCTAATTTCTCTTGTGTTAACATAAGACAATGTTGTAGACAAAGGCTTTTACTTTTTAAGATCCAGGCATACTTTGGGGCCTTGCTAGAAGGGATTTGAGATCTGGTGATGTCAGCTGTCAGGATGTAGGGGACAAACATGCCCTCTCAGGAGTTCTCTGTGTCCTCAGAAAGGAGGCCCGAAGTGATGGGAGAACCTGTGGCTTCAGAAGCAACATATTCCTGTGCAGATGGTGTACTTAAACAGGAACACTTAAAAATAATGGTGGCAGCTTGAATTTTCCTTCATCTCTTGTGCCTTTTGGCAAGTCACTGAAGTTGTAAAGGTGATCATTATTTAAGAATGTGTGCTCCCCTTATGTACGCAGGTTTTCTTGCACAGAGCTCACTGAAAGGCAGGATGTTTTGGTTTCTTCCAGAAGCTGTGAGCTTGTAGTCATTTATGGAACAAAACTATAGAACTGGTATAATTTTCTTCAGTGAAGAAGATCCAAGAAATTAATCAAAGTCTTTTGCATTATTGACAAAGCAGAACTGTCCCTTGTTAGTCCATTCTAGGCCAACTGGCTCTGACTTGGTGTCTCCAGTACATTGCAGCTTTCCAGAGGACAGGAAAGCTTCTCTGCAGTGGGCAACATGTGAAATGAGCCAGTGGGGGTGAAAGTTTCATCCCAACTCCCTGATTAGATACTGGTGGACTTAGCTGAGTATGGAGCTTTAATACAGCTCACAATGGTAGAAGACTATTTTTGCATGAGTTGCATCCTACAAAATCTTGGTGTGAATTTTGCTTCAGGAATTGCATTGCATTCTCCGACTAATCATGTAATGTTTCTTGAGAATACTTCTTTTCTCATAGTTTTCTAAACCTACAGGGGACTTGAACAAAAAGCCTTTAATCACTAACTATGTCTATATAGTTTAAAGGAACCTGTAATAGACAGTTTGAAACCATATTATGCAATGTTGTATAAATCAGTGTTGGACACACTTATGAAATTTTAATCTAAAACCAATATTTGCTTAAACAGACCTCATGCTGATATCTTTTTAAGTACTTTTCTGTGCAGCTCTTGTAATACTTAAAAGACAGGGTGAAAAATTCATTTGATTTTGAGCAAAGTATCATAAGAATGTACCTTTTGTACAAGGAAATAGCTAAATCAGAGGAATAAGTAACTGAGCTATTCTACATAGATGTTTGTAATCAGTTGATATCATTAAAAGTCAAGTTAAAGTATTGGAAAGAGAGATACAGTATAATTTCTTGTCAAGAAATGGTTGCATAAACTGTCCACTAACTGCCTATAGGAATGCATTAACATTTTTTGGTTTAACCTGCATAACCTTTATATTAAGCCAGAAACAGTTAATTTCCACTTCTCTGACCCTTTTTATTAAAAAGACAAATGAACATGAACACAGAATACTCTAGCAATTTTACATACCTCAAAAATGTGCCTTTTTCTCAATTAATGTAGAAATCCTGATCTTGGTACCTATTATTTGTGTACCTATATAGTTTTATCCACATCAGGGCAGCTTCTTGTGAGCCTTCACTTAATCATGTAGAAAATTGGGAGTAATTTTTATTCCTTTTGAAGACCACAACCTTGAGTGTAATGAAGGAAATCACTGTCCTTTAGGTTTTTTGTTAAGAACACAGGTTATATACATTTTTCTTGATGACAACATCCAAGGCCAAAAACAGAGAAGTAAAATCATACAAATGAAACTGTATCTGTCTTATTTACAGTAGGAATATAACTGTTTGTGTGTGTGTGTGTGTGAGAATATTCTCCCTTTGACCTGGGGAAGCCTGAAAGATTTTTGACATTTCTTGTCCTTTACAATTATTTTATGGATGGGTCCTAGCTACCTTTACTTGCTCCTAAAGGAACTCTGCCTTGATAAAACACGTCAAAGATCAGTACTGAAATTCAAAACCTAAACAGTTGAAAATAATCAGGGTGTATTGACTTGAGGCAGCTGCTTTCCCAGTACTGCTCTCACAGCAGACTCCTGCTCTTACCTCATCTTGCCAGTGACGACTTACCCTTCTTGCCCATTTGTTCCTCCCCTGGGTGCTGGATTCAATGGAAATTTAAAAAATAAATCTTCATTAGCAATTCTGCAAGAGCCTTTGATCAGGTGGCTCATTTAGGGGAAGAAAGGAAGAGTGGAAGGCGAAGGCCATATAGTTATTTCTGCTTGTTACTGCTGGCTATTCTCTCCAGCCTTCCTGTTTCCGATGCTGACATGTTAGAAAACTCTAGAGATGTCAGAGTTTCTAAAATGAATACACAGTTTTATTTCTCATGTGCACCTTGATTCTTTAGAAAAGAACAAACACCATACTTCAATCTCTACTAATTTTTGCTGGATGCAGTGCGCATGCATTCCTCCTTATCAGAAAGTCTGAATGACTGACAGTTGTTAGTTCCTGTTATGCAAATATCTACTCAATTATTACAATTTTGTGGGAAAGTGCACATGAGCATCGGTAGAGAGACCAGCTCTTACAGAGGCAATGATTTCCTCACCCACAATCTCAGTGTCTCCTGTGTGTGGCTTGGGTTAGCAATAGCTGCCTCCCTGAAAGGGATTTCAGTTTTTCTTATTTCTGAGGTGAAATCTTCACATTGATCTAAATCTTTTCTTACTGAAAAAGAGCCAGAGTGAGTAAAAGAAGTGAGAAAGCTCTGGTTTCTGCCACTGGAAGTTCACAGCAAGAGACCTCACACAACCATCTGATAAAACTTTTCCCAGAGGATCTGTTTGCTAACAGCTGCT
This sequence comes from Chloebia gouldiae, assembly GCA_003676055.1. Lineage (NCBI taxonomy): Eukaryota > Metazoa > Chordata > Aves > Passeriformes > Passeridae > Chloebia > Chloebia gouldiae. The sequence goes on along the minus strand of QUSF01000002.1, from coordinate 54,794,838 downwards.
AGGAGTGGAGTGTGGAGGGCACTGAACCCCCCTCAAGCTGCCCAGCAAGGGCTCAAGCACTGCTTTTGCCAGAGATCCATGCTGGATTACCATTGCAGCCTATGCAGTGCTAGAGAATGTTCTGGATTCTTGGAAGAGCTGGGAACAAAGTTGTCTGACAGCCACTGTTGCCTATTTTCTGTCTTCTGGTGCTTGGATTAAAGCAATGAAGTCCAGACTAAAGAAGGCAACTTCTGCTTCCAGAGCACTGACAAAATATTGGAAAAGAGAAACAAATTTGAATAGTCCATTATTAGCCTTCTTTTCCCCACCTCAGCATTTCCTTTTACTTTTCAGCAATGGACATGGACTACTCCTTCTGAAATTTCTGTGAATGTCTTACCAGCCTTCTTTTTCCCATGCATGTTGTAAAAAAAAATAAAAAAAAATCCATCCAGTGTTGTGTGTAGCATTGTATACAGACACCTCTCCTCTCCTCTCCTCTCCTCTCCTCTCC
>QUSF01000002.1:54650305-54794242 GCA_003676055.1 Chloebia gouldiae | reverse complement strand
CTCTTCGTCCAATTTTGCAACAGCAAGTAGTGTGATCTTATTTCTATTCTACTGTCTCAAATTCAAAAATCTGTATGCTCTTTGACAAGTCAGGTTTTGTATGCAGACCAACCTGGCTAGAGATTTTCAGCCTGAATCTAGCTAACAAAGCATAAAGGAGACAAAAGTTTGTATATTCTCACACTGCTCATATAAAATATATATTTCAGACATGACAGATTAACTTTATCCTGTTACATCAATTGAGGATGTAGAAAAACTTTGTCACTGGCCACATGACTTGTATGTTTGACCCTTTCTCCAATTCAGCAACTCTGTTTTCCCTTTGGATAGTCTCTGCCCTGCAGAGCATACAGTTTACTACACCATTGTGCTGTTTAGTCACAAATATAACCATCTCAAAGTTTGCTAATAACCTCCAGTGACTTTGCATTGGAGGGAGGAGCTTATCTTAGAGCATCTTAGAAATTACTGCAGACCCAGCAGCCCAGCAGCCTTTACCTTTACAGGAAGGCAGGAAGTGGGAGAGGTGCCTCAGCATCAAAATCTGTGACTTGCCCCAGGGTTAATGCTTCTCCTGTTTGGTGTCCCCTGCAGCTTCACACTTCACCATTTCACAGGAGATGAAGTGAGAAGTGCAGACATCCCGAAGACAGCAAAGTCTGTAGGGGTCTTCCAGGAGGAAAGACATGAGAAAAAGCTTCTGAGCTGAACATGGAAGGTAAGGCTGGACCTACCAGAAAAATGAAAATACTAGATACAACACTACAGTGCAATGGCTTTTTGCATTTGGGTAAATGAAAATATGAAGATATACAAATACACATAAGCCTACCCTAAATGCTAAATTAAGTAAATATTATGTATAAATACATGAGTACACATTTGTATTTAGGTATGTGAAAATAAATTGTATTATTACTGTTACGTACTGTGTCTCCAAAGATTCTCCTTTTTTCCTTCATTTGCAATATAAACACCCACCCACAAAATGTTTTTAGGTGGACATTATAATACTATTTTGAATGCTAAAATTGTAGCTAAGAAAAATAAGAGGGCCTTGGTATTGGTTTTTTAACACCATCACACTGGAATACTACAATGTGTGATTTTTTTTTTCCCAGACGACTCAGGCTTCCTCAAAGCAGAGCTTTGTGCTGCTTTTCTCAAGTTATACTTAAAATGACCCATAAGCAGAGTGAGACTGGATGAACATCTCTTTCTTCCACAGCCCTGTGAATTTTTAATGCCTGGCATTAAGGTGAAAATCATCATTTCTCTCTGCCTGCTGGGCGATGGGCCATCAATTAAATTCTCTTTTGTCCATATGTAAAATAGCTAATGGTTGCAGCTTCTTTCCATAATAGAGCCATTAGTGGTAATCTGCCCCTCTCTGCCAACTGATTTACTCAGATGGGTATAGATGAATTGGCAGTAATGTGCTGTATAAACCTGGCTCTGTAGATGTCCTGAAAGCACCAAAGGTCTCTCAATTTGCTACTTTGCTGCACTGTATGGCTGTTTTATATGTAATATAATCATATGCTGGTGTGGTTGTAGCTGAATATTTTGAATGTGGTTGTATATTCCAAGATTTTAGCTTACAAAAATCTGATTAATGATCTGACATAATGTACATATGAGATATCTTCAATATGGTAATGTAAATCTGATTCACATTGATTATATTCAGAGCTGGTGTTCAAAGCTCTAAATTTTCTTGACTGTTTGATAGCTTACAAATACAGTGGATAACTGTTAGGGAATTTGTAACCCTTTGAATATATACACATTTGACTGTGGAACACTTAATATTTTTGATTTTATTTAAAAGTTTTCTTCTCTAAAGAATTCTAGCTTTTTCTTGGGAGGTGGGGAACACTGCAGAGGGGACACTCTGTTCCATGGTAATTCTAAAGGAAGAAAGGAAAGCAAAGTAGGGACATCTTGTGAACAGTGATAAATGTTTCAGTCATGCACTTACCCACATCAGTGTGCAGTGGCTGAATAATCAGTATGATAAACCATCATTTTCTTTGTATTTGCTGTTTGACAAGTTTAACAAGCTAAGTAACTTATTCAGTAAAAAATGGCAATGATCCAGGGGAATGTGTTTTTATTTCTTATTTTCCCTGGGTTGAAAGCCAATAATGTATGTGCAGCTGTTACGAGATTTATCATTACTTGAACATATAGGAAGACTATAGCTATACGGAAAATCTCTGCAATGGTTAGGAAAACTGGAGAGAGCATTTATAAGTGAAGTTGCCAAAAGAACCATAGAATCATATTGCAGAATCATAGAAAGGCTTTGTTTGGAAGCGACCATAAAGATCATCTAGTTACAATTTCTGTGACATAGGCAGGGACACCTTCCCTAGCCCAGGTTGCTCAGAGCCCCATCCAATCTGGTCTTGAAGACTTTCAGGGTTGGAGCCCCCACAGTTTCTCTGGACAACCTATTCTAGTGCTTAACCATCCTCTCAGTAAAGTATTCCTTCCTAATAGCTAATCTAAACCTACTCAATTTGAAGCTATACCCATTTGTTGTGCCACTACATGCTCTTGTAAAAAGTTTCTGTCTATCTTGTAGGCTTCTTCCGGGTACTGACAGGTCACCCTGAACACTTCCTTTCTCCAGGCTGAACCCCAGTTCTCTCAGCCTTCCCTCACAGGAGTTCCATCCCTCTAATCATCTCGGTGTTCCTCCTCTGTATTCCATCAAGTGGGCCCATGCCCTTCTTATGCTGGGGATTCTAGAGCTGAATGCAGTACTTTAGATGGGGTCTCACAAGACTGGAAAAGAAGGGACCTGCTGTCCATGCTTCTTTTGGTGCAAGACAGGATACAGTTGGATTTCAGGGATGAAAACACATGTGGCTGCCTCATATACAGCACCAGCACCATCCCCAGCCTGTTTTGATGCCAGAGGTTGCCCAAACCAGGTGCAGCACCTTGCACTTTGTTTTGTTAAACTTCATGAGATTCCCATTTCTCCAGCTTGTTCAAGTCCCCCTGCATGGCATCCTGTCCTTCAGTTGTGTTGGCCACACTGAATTTGGCATCATCTGCAAATTTGCTGAGGGTGTGCTTGATCCCTTCATCTCTGTCATTAATGAAGATATTAAGTAATACTGGTCTCAATATGGACCTCTGAGGACATAATTTCATTGATGTCAATTGGGAATCTGGACCATTGACCACTATTCACTGGGTGTGAGCATCCTACCTGCTTCTTATCCATCTAACAGCCCCATCAAATCTCTCCCTCCAATTTAAAGAGAAAGATGCTGGGGGGAAGACTGTGTCAGAAGCTTTAGAGAAGTCTAGATAAATGGCATCTGTAGTCCTTCCCTTGTCCACTGATGCAGTTACTTTTAAAAAGGACTTTAAAAAGAGGAGATACCTTTCCTGATCCACTGAACTGTTCAATAATTAAAATATATGATCTGTGAAGAGAGCACTTCTGGCCTGAAAGTAATTCACCTAAAGGCCAGTGTTTATTCCAGGATATAAATGAAATATTTAAAGATGCTTCCCTTTCCAATAATACAAGGGGGGAATTTAAAAAAATAGGCAGCAGTGATACTGGAGAGATGTTTCAAAAGCTATTGTCAGTAGTCCCACTCTACTCTCATTTAAGTCTAAAGCAGAATTCCAAGGAGCTGATACCAAAATGAAGTTAGACCGATACTGAATGCTCTTGAAATTTCCATAGTCCTGCATTGTTGTGTGCAAGCATTTACATTAACATTAAGCATGTATACATTGCAATTAATGTATCTGTGTCCAATAAACAGATACACGCTTTCTCGCTCTCTGCTTGCTTTTCTTGTCTGGCACACTCTGCAGATTGTTTCCAATTTGGATCATTTCTGTCCTCCTGCCAGTTTTCCAGTCCAGTGTGATCCAAATTAAATAATCTTCTATTATGCCTTTCCTGATGAATGTCAGATTAATCTTAGCAGAATGTGGGACTTTGCCTGACAAGATGATTACTGCAATATTTAAACAACCCTTAGGGCCTTAATTCACTAACAATTTATGGTTGTCCCTATATGTGAGCGCTGTTTCTGCATTCCGAATGCCCATGTGCACCCTGCTGTGAACTGCATTGTCAACTGGAGCTTGGTGACATGCACTCACTCCATTTTGCTGCACAACAGAGTCCTTTAGACAGAATCTGAGAAGGGCTTTAAAGTGCTCTCCCTCCCTGGTCCCCAATCCCCAAAAAGAAATCTCATCTGAAAGAAAAAGACAAAAATGCTGATGGCAGCCAGTGAGAACCAGGTAAGGGAGATCCTCTTTCATTTGCATTTAAGTAGAGCAGACATGATCTGCATAGTGGTGACTGTCTCCACCAGTCACTTGAATCAGGAGAGGTGCAGAGCCTTTACTCAATTCTGGAGCCAGCTGTGAGTGTAGGATCAGAAGTTGCTGGGGCCAGCCAAGGAAAATCCTCGTTGGAAAGCCCAGTCCACAGTACAGACACCAGACAAAGCCAGAAGCCAGAAAGCCAGAATAGAATCTGAGAAGTTTAAAAGGAATTTAAGAATGAAGCCAACACTTAATGAGGCTTGAGAAGACACTTCCCCTAAGGCCCTGTTATTGAATAGCTGCTCGCTGTAGGCTTTATTTTTTTTTTGGTTGTTGTTGTTGCTCTCTTTTAGACCAGCTGGAAGTGGCCATTGCTGGAGATGGAAAAGCTGACAGGTTTAGACATGCCAATGGCTGTCTCAAGGTTTATTCTAATAGAGTATAGATTCTTAGCAAAGGATGCAGTATGATGAGGACATTTTACAATGTATGAGTGAAGGAAGTATCCCACCTTCTCCCTCACATTTGTGTCCAACCTGTGTCACATTTGTGTCCCAGGATACAGGGTTATGTTTCACTTGCACAGTGTGCCTTTAACTGTCTGCTGTCTGTAGCATAAAGCAACTGGTAGTGTTCAGTGGCTCTATGCACCAGTAGCTCCGTCTTGAGGGACTGAAATTGATGTAATTTATCATGGCAGGTGAATATGCAAGCTGTGCCTCTTGGCCCATCGCACAATGTAGCAGAAGAAGCAATAGACAACGAGTCAGAAATAGCTCTTTTTTTTTTCCTCCAGATTTCTGAAACAGCAACACTGTGTGTCTGCATGGTTGGAATATCTAGGTACAGCAGCTCTTCTTAATGGATCTGTGTACCACCACACACTGTCAGGAGCTGTTGGGGTTTTATTACTGAACCATTCACTGTGAATCTGTTTTGCCAGAAGTAGTAATGAAGACTGCATTTTGTTTTGTGACATTTTTTCCAATTGAAAAATTTCTTTGTGTTTATACTTTGTCTTGATATTTTTGTACTGTCACTTAACACTGAAGTACTGTTTTATCTGTTTTTTAATAGATGTATCCCAAGCAAGACCGAGCACATGGATGGGACTGTCATTCCCTGGATCAGTATGTTTTTTTCCTCCTTGCTTACTATTCCCTAATCATTCTGTATTACCCTGGCTTGATAGATTCATTAAATATCATAGCTTCAGGCCTTTTGAATGTATGTTCCTCCAGAATTTTAGGATGAAGATTACCAGTCACCTTGACTTGACTGCAGTGAGCTCCTTGAGTTTTGGTACCACCTCAGATGTGGTGTCTTTCCACAGACTTGTTCTGATTAACCTTCTTGCCTGTGCCTCCACTTTCAGCATCATTTCTCTGTGCCAGAAAGACAGGAAACGTGGACGTGAGTCATACCCACAGGGGTTATCCAAGGGATACATAATCCCATTCTCGCTTTGAAGGATCCCTCAGCATGGATATTGCAACCTGAGTTCAAATATGCTGCTGCTGTTATTTGTAGTAGAGATTCTGCAGGACTGGGGGGAAAAGACAGCAAGTACCATAGTTTTGTCTGGGCAGGGACCTGTTCCAACCATTTCTAGAATTTATCCTGATTAGCTGGGCTCCTCACAGGTGCTGGCTCCACATTGTCCCCAGGGTGGCTGGTAGGAACTGCAGCTGCTCTGCACCCCTGCAGCCCAGGCTGCTCGTGTCTGGGACTAATCAGAAGTGCTTCAACCATGAAAAGGTTTGTGACTTTGAGAATATTTTACATATCCCTGTTAAGAAACATCAAAATAACCATAATCCCTTTGCAAACGTTAAGTCTTAACACAATCTTTTACTTGGCTCTGTATGTGGGCAGGGATACACACGTTAACAGGGCTAATGAGCAGAACAGCCAAAAAAACAAAATAAGCAAAATAAATACAATAAAATAAAATGAAGTGAAATTAAATTAACTGAAATAGAATAAAATAAAATATCAAACAAAATAAAATAAACACATCCTACTCCCAACAGTGTAGTCTTATCACAGTTGGACTGTATTTTTCTTCTGCCGAATTCAGTTTTATTTTAAATTCTGCACATCACAGCCATACTAAATATCCCCTTAGACAAGACACAAAGCTGCTGAGTAAGACCCCTGCAAATCAGGGATGCTTTTTCATAAGACCAACATGCATAATTTATATCTGCATACAATTAGCCTGTTTACATTTATACATGTTCTGTTTCCTTTTATGTAAAATATTCCACAGGATACTTGGTAATGCATTCAAAGTAGCCTGTTTTTTTTTAATTTTTTTAAAGGCTGTAAGACTAAACAATTTATAAAACCTCACACCTAATAAATACTTTATATTAATACAAAAGTGTTTTCTTGCTAGGTAGCAATAGCTTTACATTAAAAATAGTCCTATCTTTTCCCAGTTTAGAAGTTCTCTCAAGCAATAGTCTATAAATTCTTGACACATTTTAAAAATGTGTTTAAATTGTGGGTTTTGTGAATGCATTCTGTGTCAGAGTCATAATCATCCCTGCAGAATGGATACAACAGAACAAAGCCTTTCCATCAGCCCTGATCTGAATGGCCACTCCTTTAAGACTTCAAGGTCCTTTAGGGTGTTTGGATTTGCTTCACCAGGCATACTAAGGTTTTCTTTAATCCTTCTCTGCCCACTGTGTGGTGTCTCTTGGCCCAAATGACAATGCAAACCTGCATGTGCACAACAGATGATAATAAAGAGGCTGGGTGTGACTGTAGGATCATAGAAATATTTAGGTTGGAAAAGACCTCTAAGATCATTGAGTCCGACCATTAACCCAGTACCCAAATCCACCACTGAACCATGTCCCTAAAGGCCACATCTACACATCTTTTAAATACCTCCAAGGATGGTGGCTCCACTACTTACCTGGGCAGCCTGCTCCAAAGCTTGAAAATAAAAAGTTTTTCCTAATATCAAATCTAAACTTCCCCTGGTATAACTTAAGGGCCTTTTCCTTTTGTCCTATTGTTATTTGGAGGTAGAGATCTGACTCCTATAATTTCTTTTCAGGGAGTTATAGAAAGTGATAAGGTCTGCCCTGAACCTCCTTTTCTCCTGGCTAAACACTCCCAGCTCCCTCAGCTGCTCCTTGCAGGACTTGTGCTCCAAACTCTTCTTTGGCCCTGCAGGAGAAATGCAGCCAGCTGGTGAATGCCATGGTGGAGCATGGCTGTGCTGCACGGCAGCTGAGAAGATGGGAAAGGGCTCACAGAGGGGCTGTTTGCAGCAGGTTACACAGCTTGAGGTGTGTGAGGATAGTGAGCACTCTTTGGGGCAGGGGCAACTGGTCTGAAGAGGAACTGGCATGGAGAAGGTTACCTCAGGGAAGGACAAGTGTCTAAAGGGGATTAAGCAGGGACAGATACTGGGAGAGGTGCTTGAGAAAGAAGACTAAGATTAAAACAAAAAAACAGCCTCTTGTTGAAGGGAAAGAAATCCTATTGTTCCCTGGGCAGGAAAGATCATGTGCATTCTATATGGATAATATTTAATAATGAAGACACACAAATTAAATCCCTTGGCAAGCAACACATTACTAGCTCTGTACTAATGTACTTAAAATTGAAGAGTTTTCTGCTATTATAAAAGCCCTGACAGAGGTATAGCAGGAATACTCTGTGTTTGCATGTCAAGCTAAGAGCAATGGAGTTTTGGACTCCCACCACTATCCAGGCATGTACCATTCTGCAGCTTCTTCCAAGCAATGGTGAGTTAGGTCAGTAATGTTTTAACTAGTAGCTACTGAACTTTGGATTTAAATGGCTGGGCACAGACTGGCACTTCATCCCTCAGCACACACTGTCACTTCTCCTGGAGCATTTGTTTTTGGAGCAGATTTCCTTTTCGTATTCCAACCCCTGTCTGCCCCTTGTATTTTTTTCCCACTTGTCCTCTGAGAACAGGGTAGCCATTTTCTGTCCATGATTCAGTGTTGAGAATGGTGAAGATTTTGGTACAGGATGATCTAACAGAGGAATTACTGGTATTACTTTGCACTCACTCAGCACCAATTCTCCAAAGAGGTGTTATTGTAACATAAAACACAGCTGGAACATAAAACATTGATCCTTATGAGGTTTTTTTTTCCCTTCAATCAATATTTCTTTATAGGGAAACTTCACTCAGGATGCAATAAAGAGGTACATCATAACTGCTATGTGCCACAGGACACAAGGGATCATTTTCAATGCTCTGAGTCCTGCTGGTATTGAAAGGGGACTGCAGTGCCACAGCAAGCCTGAAGATGATACATTTGGAGACTGGGCTTTGCAGTCTGTGATGCTGTAGGTGAGAACCAGGACCTTTCAAACAGGTCCCTAGGGCACAACCCTTGAATTTGCTAGTGGCTGCAGCTCTTGGCCTCTCCTGTGCCTTAGACTCCAGGAAATTATTTTTCTGTTATATTTTCACTCAGTGGCTTTAAGACTCATAGCTTCTGGCTGGGGAACAGGATGACTAAACACTGATCAGAACAAGTCCCAGTTTCCTAGATTCTTATAAAGCCTGAAGGACTGAAAATAGGCTGGGAAAAAAACAAACACAAAAAAAAATCACACAGAAACAAGTTGCCTTGCATAATAAGACAATTAAAATATCCATACCAGCAGTGCATTTTTATAAATGAGTTCTGTCAGGAGCTGAGGAAGAGCTCCGAGTCACCCCACAAGGCAATAAGGAAAAAGTGTCAGATAGCAATTAGTGTTCATACAACCAGGCATATGGATTGTCCTTTGCAGCTCAGATGTGGAAGGGGCTTTTGTGGGTTTTTTTGAGACTGCAAAGCACCGAACAGCTTTTGTTATAATAGAACTTGTCTGTCAGATACTGAAATAGACCAAGATAAGTTCATATGCTCACAATTCTATGTTTGATGCTAAATAGAGGATTACTGTTCAAATAAATGGAGGAAAATGCGAAGAAAAAAAATTCCAAGACAAGTTCCCAGGCAGAGAGGCCCTGCATAGACATCTTGTCATAATAGCAGCCTGAGCAATAACCAATGATATGAAGTTTAAGAAAGACATGAGCCAGATTCTGCTCCTGGGACAGGGCAAACCCTGAATGTAGGTACAGACTGGAGAATGAGAGACTGGAGTGCAGCACCATGGAAAGGGACTTGAGGGTCCTGGTCTGTGACAAGCTGAACATGAACCAGCAGAGTCCTGGCAGCCAGGAGGGACAACCCTGTCCTGGGGGACATCAGGCGCAGCATCATCAGCCGAGCAAGGGAGGGGATTGTCCTGCTCTGCTCTGCTCTAGGACAGGCTCACCTCCAGTGCTGGGGGCACTTCTGGGTGCCACAACATAAGGAGGATATAAAGCTATTTGAGTATGTCCAGAGGAGGGTGAACAAGATGGTGAAGAGTATGGAAGAGAAGCCATATGGCCTGCAGAGGTCACTTGACTTGTTCAGCCTGGAGAACAGGAGACAAAGGGGAGACCTCATTGCAGCCTACAACTTCCTGATGAGGGGAAACAAAGGAGTAAGAACTGATTTCTCTTTGGCGACCAGACCTGAGGGAATGGCCTGAAGTTGTGTCAGGGGAGGTTTACATTGGATATTATGAAGAAGTTCTTCACCCAGAGGGTGGATGGGCACTGAAACTGCCTCCCAGAGAAATGGTCATGGCACCAAGCCTACCAGAGCCCAAGAAACATTTTGGTAAGTTCTCTCTAGAACATAATGTGTTTCTTGGGGTTCTGTGTAGAGGAAGGAGGAGGCCTTGATCATCCTTAAATGTCCCTTCCAAATGAATATATTCTATGAATTCAAGTTAAGCTTTAGTCTGATTGTATAGCTTGCTATTGTTTTGCAATCATTCCTTTATTGTTTCACTTTTATTTTTAGGAAAATCCTATTCCTTACCATTAACCTCGGCTGTTCATTGTGAAGTTAGTAATGACCAGTCAATGTTGCTGAAACTGACCTGAACTTTGGTTCATTGGTGCTGCTCAAAGACCCAAAGATCCTGGTCAGTATGTGAGCATCATTACTCTGCCATTTATCATTTTCTGCAAGCCAGTGACCAACTGGCCATAGGACAAGCAGTCCTGTCTCAAGTAGCCCAAAGATTTGGTTAAATCTCAATAACATACACAAACATATGGGGAGAGAGAGAAAGAGAGAGAGAGATCAAAGCTGGAAATAGGATCTGATAGTTTAGGAGCACTTCTTTTTTTAAAGATCAATAGAGATGCCCTGTGAAGAAGGAAGGGTTATGTACAGGACTAAGTGTCTCTGTGTTGACTCATTTCCAGTTTCCTTTGGAGGGTAGGGCTATGGCAACCTTTGCTTCTTCTGATTTTCCCCTCCATTTATCTCCCAGTGTTTGACAGAAAAAAAGATACCACCTGTGCTCTCTCTTTCCCCCTGACCCCATCCCCAGTTCAACCCTAGAGTGCTGAGAAGGTAGACCACTTTGTGGATAAGGAGGGGATCCTCACAGACTGATTAAAATCACTTGAAAATAGATTAAGAACTGCGCATCTCATTCTATTTTGGCAGAGAAGCAAATTATCAGATATCCTGTTACAAAAGCTATAAAGAAACAGATAAAGAACCTTGTGAGTTTTTGAGCAGACTCTTGTCAGTTAAGGGCTGGCTGGCCCTCAAGTAGCAGAGATTGCCCAGCCCATTTTCATCTGCTTTCTCTCTAGCTGTTCTTGCTTTAGTTAGATGAGCTGTGGGAAAGAAACACTATTGAGCTAAGCAGAAATGGTGGTTGACTTCACAGATTAGAAAGACGTCAATACTAACATATTTCTTAACTCACCAAATTATGCAATGGAAGTGCTGCTGATTTCAGAGAGGTGTGAGAATGCATGAGGCACGTGCTATGTGCACATGTGTGTGTGTGAGAGCGATACACACATATATAGCACACATGCACACGTTCACAGTGAAAAAAATATCACAGTGATGTCCAATGGGATGATGGTATTTTTTCAGACAATTCCAGATAAAAGGATTGCTTTTTTGATCTACTATGTTGACTGTGAACAGAAAACAAGATGGAAGCGTAGGCAGAGGTATGAGGTAGGCAGAAAGTGTGAGAGAGTTCAGCACTGTAGCTTTTAGTGCAAAAATGCTTTGGCAGAGCACATAGGTGTAAAAATATGAAGATAGAAAAAAAGGGAATTCAATTTCTTCCATTTTGAGCCTTTATTTTACTAAAGAGGTGAAAAGTTCTTGAAACATCAAAGAGAAAGCTTTATGGATTGTTTGAGCTGTGAAAAACTCTGTTTGGTTCACACAAGCATTGATGATTTTCTCACTTTCTATTGATATGTTATGCATGGAGTTATCACACCAGTGATATTTCACAGTGTTTCTTAGACCCCTGAAAGGTCATGGGATCAGTTGCCAACAAAGTTCTGCTACAAATGCTGATCAGACCTACAGTATTCAGTGCTAGATAAGGTATGCCTGAGCATTTTTCACTTTGAAGTTCACTGCAAAGTTTAGGAACACACCAAGCTATTTATTATTGAGCACACTAAAACAGAACAAAGGGATCTTGTTAAAAATGAAGATGTTCCTCACATCTATCCAGCACGTTATGGGGCACCAGGTGGAAGTATTAGAAAAAGATAGGCTTGCTGAGTAATTTGAGAATAAGGGATTTGTTACACTGTCAAAGGATAAAGATCTCCTGGTCTCTTTGAACAAATCTATTCCTCATACCTTAATACTCAACAATGAAAAATAAGATATTTGCACAAAGAATGCTGGAAATAATAGAATCATTTATGTTGGAAAAGATCTCTAAGATCATTGAGCCTACCATTTACTGAGCTACATAAATGGAAGTCATCTGTAAATGTGTAAAATACTGGATTATTCACACAAAAACAAAAAGAAAGATTCTAAGAAAACACATATATAACCTGGAATTTAAAAAAAAAATCAGCATTAAGAATGGTCAGTGAATGAAAAGTAGACAAATGATTTTTTGTTTCCAGCCTGAATAAATGACTGACAATTTGATAGAGATGCTGCAAACATAGCTTTCTGGCCATGCTGAGTAAGCTGAGAGGCCCGTTTTCCTATTTATTTTCCCATTCACTTTCTAGGTTTGCATCTTCTGCCCTCTCTGTGCATGCCTCTTGGGGTGGTGGAGAACAACCACCAGAGTTATTGACTTCTCAGCCACCAGAGATCAGAGTCTACTGGCATTGCAGTTTATGATACCTCTCAAATGACTACTCAAATTTAGGACTTATGTTTGTTAATGTTCCAAGGTGCCTATTTTGCAGACAGATGAGGTATAAATGTCATGATTTTTAGTCATCCTGGACAATGCTGTCTTTGTTTGCAGGTCATGTGAAAGCTGGATGGGAAGATCTGAAATCCCCTGAAACACACATATGACAACCGCAGTGAGAAAGTTAATTTAGTGATACATTGAGCATCTTCATATTCTGACAGGCAGTAATATAGCGGACTAAAACCAAGCCTTTTTGCTTTTATAACTTTACTAGTCCTAATTATAACCAGCAACAAACCTAGGTGGAGAAATCTTTTGTTGGTATAATTTGTATGCAACTTGTTTTAATCTATGTTCTTAGCTCTTCAGATACTGTTCTATTGACTGATCTCATTGCTGGCATTTGGTGATGTTTAGCTGTATGGATGAGGTGGGGTTTCCTGACACATTTAAGAGATGCCTGGCTACTTTGAAATATGCATGATACAAAACATATCAATATAGAAATGAAAAACAGGGTGACTGGGCATGTAAAAAGCCATGAAAGGAAGTATTTAGACAGAATAGATTGTGAAAATCATGGTTTTCTATTGAAATATCTTTCTGGAGAGAATTTACAGGGATTTACAGGGCTAAACTGCTGGTGTTTTGGTAAATAAGGGTCTGGGCTTTTTTATTTACTGCTTTAGTTCAAACAATTTTAATCAGTTCTAAATAATAGTGTAATTTAAGAAAAAATCCTGACTAAGGTGAAAAAACCTGTTTCTTAGGATAAGATCACCACTATCTCCATACATGTTTTGTCCACAGGATCTGCTTGTTATCAGCCTCTTCCCTTATCTGGCTCAAACCCCAGCTTGTGGCCTCCAGTGGTGGCTGTGCACCCCCTCTGTGCCTCGGTGGTCACCTTGCACAGGATGAGCAAAGCACCTGCTGCTTTCACAAATGGCCACTTGTTCGAGTCATTAACCATTAACATTTCAGTCTCACACATGGGGAGTGTCCTGTGCAGTCCACAGAGCCAAGACAGAATGCAGAGATCCCCCTAACAGTCCAAGGAGATTCAGACTGGAGCAGGTGGATGCCTGAGAAGAGGATGCGACCCAGAGAGAGGAATGTGCTCGAGCAGGGTCCTGGCAGGGACCTGCAGACCAGTGGAAAAAGGAGTCCACTCCAGAGCAGAATTCTTAGTAGGACTTGAGAGCCCGTGGAGGTCAGGGTGGAACAGGCTGTGCCTGCAGGACCTGACCACATGGAAGAGTGATCCACATTGCCATAGTTTGGAGAGGACTGTTGCCCATGGGATGGACTCACACTGGAGAAGTTTATGGAGAACTGTCTCCTGTGGGAGGGACCCCACACTGGAGCAGGGGGAAGGCTCCTCCCTGAGCAGTGGCAGAAAGAGCCTGTGATGAACTGACTGTAAACCCCCATTCCCCATCTCCCTGCACTGCTGAGGGGGATGAGAGGGAGCTGGGAAGGAAAGAGGGGTGGGAAGAAGGTGTTTTTAAGATTTACTTTAGTGCTCATTAATCTGCTCTTATTTTGTTTGCAACTAATTCAATTAATATCCCCAAGTTCGGTGTGTTTTGCCAGTGATGGTAATCACTGGATGATCTCTCCCTGTTCTTATTTCAACTCATGAGCCTTTTGCTATATTTTCTCTCCCCTGCCCAGTGGAGAGGAGGTATAGAAAGGCTTTTGGTACGTGCCTGGTATCCAGCCAGGGTCAACCCACCACAGTGACAGTATTTATAGAATTAGTGAACAGACTCTATACACAATTTACTGCTGTTTGTGTTTATTTGTTTGCTTGTTTGTTTGTTTTTTCACTTATCAATGACTGTGGGTTTGTCCGGTTTTCTACTTGCCTAAACTATGGGGTTTTCTGCTCTAGTCTGGCAGAATTAATTCTGTGTGACAGGTATGCTGACGTACATAAGCTTGTGTAGATGAGTGCAGGGGGTTTTCAAACAGTCTTTAATTACTCATGACATTAAATTTACAGAACTTGATTCTCAAATAAAGTACTTGAGAAGGAGTTGAGTGTATTTTGAATTTGTAGAAGACATATCAGGGTTCCCATTTAAACTGTATATCAAAACAAGGATATGAATATAGTGGTGTTATCTTCAGCTGAGACATCAGTTTACAAACTGGTTAATTATGTATCTTAAATATATAATTATATCAAAGGAAAATTCTGGTTGTATTTCAAATAACTGGGTATTCTATAGCCAGTAAAGGAATTTTCCAATTGCTTGGGATAGATATTTTTTCTTCCTTTTCATTTAAGAGATTAAATAGAGCATACCCTCAATTTGCTTGTCAGAATTAGAAAGCTAAGTTAAGAAGTTTAGATAGAGGATTTTTTTGTTACCTTGCAGTTAAAATCATGTTTTTCAACCTTGTAATGCTAGGAAGGAAGGACAAGATTACTAGCTATCATCTCTGATTTCCCTGTTTCCTGTTTCATGTCTTATATGGCCTAAAATTTCAGTAGATAAATGCAGTTTCTAAGTTAAACACAGATGTGGTGCAGTGTAATTCTGGCAGGTGCTATTGTGTTTGTGCTATAAGAGGTGTTACCTGATCCTGCTTGTCTTTAAAGCTGAGACAACAAGGGGGCTGATTTGGCTTTCCCTTGAGCATGCAGTCATGTAAAAAAAGAAATTTTCACCAGCAGGTTCTTTTCAGAGGTGAACCAGGTCCACAGTGAAGAGTTTGTTTTCCAGTCCTTCCTGGACTCTCACAAATACCTGCCCGCTGTTCCTTAAGAATTATGCTTTCCTTTGCAATTTTTGATTGTGCTTTGCAGCAGTTTGTAGAGATGCTGATACAAAAGGACAAAGGTTAAGGGTGTTCTAAGAGATATCACACAGAAAGTAGGTAAGGGGAGAGAAATTGGCAATATAATGCAGAGATTAAGAAAGAGAGTGTGTTGCAAGGAAGGATGTAAAGATGCATGCAAATAGAAGAATTAAACAGGAAAAAATAAGATAGAAGGTCATGATTGAAAATGGTTAACATGAAAACACAAGGCAGGCAAAAAGGAGCTAAGACAATACTTATTGAAATTTCATTCATCAGAGGAGCAAGAAAAACAAGAATCTAATTTTCATGAGCATCCTAAAGTTCAGCAGGCATAAAATCATACAGTTAAGATACAGAATACCAACACTCTGAATCATGCATACATACATACAAACAAGATGTTTAAAAAAAATAAATGTAATCTTATTTTAAACAGCTTATGGTTCTCCCCCAGAACCAATTTAGACATTTTGTCTGTAATACCCTGGCATGGTTCCTGTAAAAATGGGAGCACTTTGAGATTCAGCAAGTTGGTTAGCAATTTAACTGAAAAAAATCAACCTGGTATAGTCAAATAATAATAAAAGGTTTTACTTAAGCTCAAAAATCACAGAATTCAGGCATGACTAAAGGGATGCTTGCTACTTAACCCTCTCCACTCTGCTGCAGGATTATAGCATCTATTCATTGTTTGAAATCATTTTTAACACTTAAATCCAGGAGATTAAAGATAGGATTTTGAGAACTGAATACTAGGTGAGGAGATTGTGAGAAGAATAATGATAAAAGGAGCCATTGTCATCAAATTATTTTAATTTGATAGTTATATTTATAGTTGAGGGGGATAATGCGTAGGAGCTGGAAATATTTTTAAATCCTGCTTCACTTCTTGTCTGTAATTTTTCTTTTTGAGTGTTATGTCTGTTGTGCCTGTATGAAAGTTGCTCAGAAACTAGAGATAATACTCAAGTTTAAAAACATCCTTTTTGCTTTCACTTCTTCAGTGTTGCCAATGTGATTCTTGTGGTTATCAGAACACATTGATTTGTAAGAAAGCAGATGCTTGCCTAATAAAAAGTACTATAAAATCTGGAAACCATTAATAAAAAAAGGTTAAGAAACAACTGCTTCTATCAGAAAATAAACAAAGTCTACAGTCTTCTTCTTCTCTGTCATAGACAAATGTGTTTAAGGCATTTTGAGAATTGTGTTGTTTGAAGGCTTCACAAACCCAAGCTCAAGAACCATAAGCAAAATAAATTAGTCCCTCATACCTTGCAATGGCATGAAAGTCTTTCTTCTCACTTCATTTGTCCGTCCATCCATCCATCCATCCATCCATCCATCCATCCATCCATCCATCATCCATCCATCCATCCATCCATCCATCCATCCATCCATCCATCCATCCATCCATCCATCATCCATCCATCCATCCATTCATCTGTCCATCAATCCATCAAGAAGTACTGCTGAATTCAGAATATTCCCAAAGTCTTTTATTTAAGCTATCATAAAATTTTGTTTTGAGATCAAAAGATAGTAGGCCAGTTGCACAAATGATGATAAGACATTTCCCACCTTGGCATACTGGTGAAGGCAGATTGGCTGCAGGATTTCAAATGCTCTAAGACCAGAGCTACTGTGACTGGAGGATAAAAAGCAACAACACATCAGTGAAGTAACCCCATCTGAGAAATGGAGGTCATAATGTCCTGTATATTTTTGCTGAAGGGAAGGATTATTTGTAAGCAATTACTCATTTTTGTGATACTGTGCCATTTTCTTATCTGTTTATGGTACTAATTGTTAATGTAATTTAAGACTAAATATATGAACCCTTACAGCCTTAAATGTTATGAACCCTTACAGCCTTCAGAGTAAAACATTATTTAAAATATTGTGATTAAAATATTCTGGGAATATATTTCTTACTTGGAATTTTTTTATAATATTAAGATGAATCCCACTGTGGCTTATGTCAGTCATGTCAAATTCTATGATGTCAGCCATCAGAAAGATAAATGGAACAAAGAGTGGAAACAAAGAGGTAGTTCACTGAACAGGAGACAAATCAGGATGTATATATAGCAAGAGATAGAGAAGATTGCATAAGAGGATGAACAGAGAACTGACAGTACAGTCCTGTATGGGAGTGGAGAAAAAAAGTGTTGCTACAATCAAAAGGGAAGATAGCTCCATACAAGACTGAACATCTCCATTAAGTCACCTCCAGTAAACAGCCTAAAAATACTGTAACAACCTTAACCTACTTAAAATTAGTATCTAAATGCAATTTTGTTTGACCATTATTTGTTGTTCCCTTCCTATCAGAAATCCCAGGGACATTCATGCATTACTGGTGTTTTTACCATCCTTGTTTCTAACATTACAGTGGCCCAACTCAGTGTTCATAATAGTGCTATTCAGTGCTTTGTACCCTGCAAAAAATATGTCTCCCACCTGTAATTGTCTTATCTAGTTTTTCTTTCTGGATCTGCTAATCATGGACAACGCTGTTAGTACATGCAAAAGGAAGGAGAATATAAAACAGAGTCTTTAGTATATTTTAAAATATGACATGGCAGAGCAAGTGAGTTTTGTGTGCCTGTGGAGAATGCAGGTTTGTAGTGTTATAGCAGATGACTTGTTCCACCAAATGGGCATGAAGTGCCTGTCATCCTGGTACCCAAGCCCTCGTGAGAACCAGACTGCCTATAGTAAGATGCTGTTACTGGTGTTTTCAAATATTTCAGTTGCTTTTTTGCATATTAAAAGAAGATTTAATGGATTGTTTTTTCTTTCCTGACTGGGAAGAATCTCAGTAGGTACAGCAGCTGGTTATATAGAAACAAACTCGTAAGGAAGAACATATTATTTGATTTCTCTATCACCAAATATAGTTTAATGGTGACAAAGAGGAAAAGCCATCTGGCAATTTGCCACCATCTTGATGGCAACAGCATATATTATTTTGGTCTTGAGGAATCAATTTGGGAACCATCCTCTAGGAGTGAGCACTATAAAGAGAAATGTGTTTTCTGTGGCTGCTCTTGAAGCTCCATGAGGAATTTAGATTTTTATTTCAGAAGCAGAGCTGGTGGCAGAACTCTAGTGAATACCAATTCCTTCTCTCCCACAGCTGAATTTTCTCCACAGAAATCTCTAATCTCAGGCATTTTGTAGCAATGCCTATCAACTGTCCTGGATCTTGATCTTACAGTATGTAAACTTTTTCCATAAAGGTTTTTAAAATATAATACATAGTCAGTGTTTGCTTTGGAAAGGCAAGCATGAATTTATATGCATGTGATGAAAGTAAAACAAGCTTTTTGCCCATCAGAAGACTGAAGGATTTTTTTGCTCACTGAGCAACTAGCAGCATCCCCCCCAGAAAGCATGTTGGATGGGATTGTCAGAGCAAAAGTCTCCTTCATGGAGTGGTGCAAGGAATGCACCACAAAGGAAAGTGAAAAAAAAGAAATATGCTGTAAAGCAGTGCAGAAACAAATCTCAGGATGTGACAAGGGTGCTGAAGGAAAATCAAGATAGGAAGATAAATGAAAAACAGAAATACAGTTGCAGCTCTTTATCTGAGATTAATTTCTGCCTCCCACATGGGAATAAATATTATTTTCATACTTAATGGAACTTCAAAATTCCTTTAAGACTCTTTTTTCAGTTGAGGGCTAATTTCAATTAACCTCGTCTTTTAACTCTCACATGAATTTCCCCCTGATAGCTGGGATCTAGATAGTGAAAGAATTGATGCCATTTACAAATTCTTCAGGGAGAGGCTTCAGTAATTTATGCTGCATTGATGTCAACTGTGTACAAAACAACATTTGTAGGTTAAGGAGGTCAATAAATGACCCTAGGTTAATGCTAAGCATATATTTTTACTAAGAGGTCATAAAGCATCCCAGAATAGCTAGCAGATATAGAAGGTGTCTGATCATCCGGTCTTAACATCTCAAAACATTGAATGCTGTCATCTTTTCATCAGAAATTTGACTATCATTTAGAGAAAAATCAAAAGAATCCACAGATAAAAGCACAGCTTAGAAGATTGTAACATCAACTGACAAAATCAGGCTGAAGATGCGACCTAGGACAAAGCCTGTGTTTCTCTTTGCAGTAGCACAAGACAAATGTAAAGTTCCACTCCTATCGTCAAACTTCCTGGCTTTTGTCATTTTTGTCATGATGTTAACATTGATAAGCATTCATGGATGCCAAAGGGGTGTGTGAAAATGATTGCATAAATACAGTATTACTATGCATATAATTAATAAGAGAAAACATGCACAAGCTACTGCTGTACTTGACTTGTTTGACTTTCATCAGTTAAGCAAGATTCTGTACTTAGTTTCAAGTGTTAATATGAAGTGGGGATGAGGGAAATGTGCTAATTCTTGGAACCAATGCCCTTCTGAAGAGTGACAAGGTGGAATTTTCTAGGATACTTGAAATTTCAGTCCACTAGTATGATTATAGCATGTTGCAATGCAAAGTGGAATTTCCTAGTTAAGAATGTATCTCAGGTTCCTAAGCCCCAGGCCAGTGAAAGCTGAGTGTACTGTGAAGGTGAAAATGTTCGGTCTCTAAAGCGAGAGAGCCATCCACATCAATTTGCAGCAGGCTAAGTGGCATCAGCAATGGGAGGGAAGCTTACAAAGCCGAGCTTAGAGAAATGTGCCACAGAAATTGCATGGCACTGATTGAAGGAATCTGCATAAACAATTCAGAGATACAGATGAAACACTCCAACAGCACTAAGTCTTATAGGAGCACAGTGCTGGGGGGAGGAAGATGATGTAGGACAGGAAGTGTTTCCTATATAGCAATAAGCAATGTCAACTCTATTAAGGAAGGAACGTGATTGGCTTATATTCTGTAGCAGCTGGGATTTACATCCGAGCATACTTTAGGGAAATCTGTGAAGCAAGATCTGGTATTGCAAAAACTTTGAGATTTTACACTTGCAAGTACATATACAAATTTATATATCTATATCTGTATCCTATGTGAATCTGCATTTCACTCCTCCTCCTGAGGTTCACTGAGGAGTGAACACCAAATCTTTCAAAAAAAAAAAAAAAAAGCATTAAAAAAGCTCCTCAGTAAAAGCAACAAGAATTCTCCTGGTACCACCACTAAGTACAATGTCACTGATTAGGTGCATTGATTCAGTGTGAGTTAAAAAGAGGCCCAGGCTGCTTCTTAAGTTTTGTGGCCTCTGATGATTCTCTAAAAGCACATATCCTATGAATTTTGTTATTATAGTAACAACTGAAAGCAGCCAAGTTTTCTGATTTCAGGTTTCACTTTGCTCTTCCGAGACAAGCAATGCTTCTGAGTTAAAATTGGCTGGTAGGAGATAATTAGGTAACATTTACAGAAAAGTGCTTGAAATGGTGATAATACTGCATTTTCAAGAGAACTACAGAACCTTCAAATAACACTTGTTTATATTAATCTCTTCTTATTTTCTTTCAAAATATGGTTGATTGTAGAGACAAAATCTGAAAGCAGAATTTGCAACCTGGTATGCTGTAAGGTATTGAATGTAAGGTGTAAATCTAAGTTCCTTTCAAAAGGTATACAAAAATGAAATCTGTCTGGAATCAAAAAGGGGTTTGCTGATAATATTATTATCTATACACAAATCCAAATCCAGACAAGCCTGTATGTGGGAGAAAATACTTTCCAGAGACCTAGAACCAAGCTATATTGCTAGCTTCCAGGAAAATTTTTTCACCTTTAAGGAGTTTTAAATTTCAGCTCCAAACTTAACTGGTTCAATTTCTAAATTATCCAGATATTTGTTGTATACTTATAACATTTTCACGATCTGCATAGCAGTAGCAGGTGTTGAAAAACTAGGTTTTTTTCTTATAATGAGAACAAATCATAATGGAGATCCTTAAAAATGCAAAATCAATCTGTGTATCCAAACACAAAGCCCAGGACAGCTTTTACTTACAACAAATACATACATTTTTCAACAAATACATACATTTTTCAGCTAGAGAACTGCAATGGCATATACATATTTGAAAAGTAAATTTCTTGTTACCAGAAGAAAAAACAGTGGCAGAAATTGAAAATATGAGAATTTAATTGGTGCCCTCTGCCCTCGCTAGCATGCTCCATTTCTTCTTTAGGAAAGAGACTGTCTGAGTTGCTGAACATCTAAAGATCTTCTGGGTTCTTAACTTCAGGTTCCCACACTTGAATATTTTTTGTTTTAAAGTTCAAGTTTTTGGGCTATAAATTTCAAGCACTTTTATTTAATGAGAAGCTAGGCATCATACATGAATATCTTCTTATGAACAGTTTCAATAAAGCATTATATATCATTACTTGGAAATACAAGTGGAGATTGTGTGTATTTTTCTCCTCCTCTGTGAATGCCAAGCTCAGCACACACTATTGGATGCCAGGTGGTGTACTGTTCCCTTTTTAACAATTTGCTCATGTCAATTCCCTCTGACTTGGTAGCTCTCGGAGGAAGAGGAAACAAGTGATTTGGTGGAAGCTGCAAATATTTTCAAGAAATTATTTTCTACACGAAAAGTTTGAAATCTCAGATTATAAACTTTAGGTTGTGTTATTTTGTCTGTTAGGGCAGAATTTGAAAGAGACTGAAAAGGAGAAAGTAATAAATATGAATAAAATTATTTGTCTTGATTTTGATCCATTCCTGA
Organism: Chloebia gouldiae; assembly: GCA_003676055.1. Taxonomy (NCBI): domain Eukaryota; kingdom Metazoa; phylum Chordata; class Aves; order Passeriformes; family Passeridae; genus Chloebia; species Chloebia gouldiae. The sequence goes on along the minus strand of QUSF01000002.1, from coordinate 54,772,130 downwards.
GCAATCTTGAGACACAATATGTGAAAGGCCTTGTTGCTATGACACACAGGTTTCCATGCTGTTGATTGTCTGCCTCATACTGGCAGACTGGACAGTTAAACAGAACTCAGCAAGATGTAGAGATGGACAAAACCATTGCAGACATACTTTCCATTTAAGTGCTTTTCTTCTTTTCTGAGCTTCATTTATCTCTTTGAGATTTATGCCATCCTTTAAAAACAAACAACAGAGAAAAAAAATAGTGGTGGTCCCATCAAGTTTGCACTGTAAACCATGAACACATGGGTTACCTATTCCCAGTGGCAGAAGGAGACCCTGGAAACTAGTTGGGAAGGGAGTGACAATAAGGATAATGACAGAAATTGAAGCAATACCTTAAAATCATTGTTGCCAGCTGCTTTGAAAGCAGGAACAAACCTGAGGCAAGACACAAATGCAGAGAAGGTGGTGTTATGGCAAACCAACAGTTGTTCCTGATGATGTGCACTGGAGTTGGAGGGTAATATTAGTTTCACCCAAAGCCTCCTTCTCCTTTATCAGTCAAGTGTTGTTAATGGAGAAAAAATGATGTAGAAGTCAGGAACAACTCAACTGCCAGGCAGTGCTGACATGATGGTTTGGCATGGTTTTACATCCCTTGTCTGCAGTTCAAATAAACATCAGACTTCTTTATTGTTCATTTTACCTTTTCTGAAGTTTTCCATGAATATGTCTAACTGCTGTGTTATGAAGTACTTCTACGTCCAGCAGCACATGAAAAGCTTTGATCAAATGCCTCTCTGATCATACAAAGACCTCTCCTTCTCATCCTGTATTTTCAGGGAATCGAAAGGCTGCTATGATAGTTAGAACAGTCTGTTCCAATATGGAAGAGTAGATGCTTTATGTAGCAATTTTGGGTTGTAGTGCACAGTATTATGATTTCCGTCTGGGAGAATTTCCCAGTGATGATATGGAACTAGAGTCATAAGCTTTGTGATTCACAAACTACACCTAGAGTCTTCTACAAAAATATCTTAATTAGGAGGGCTGTCTGACAGGTATGCTAGACAATAGTATCACCAGTGGAGCTAGCCAGGAATTTTGTGACAAAATGGCTTTTCATCATAGCAGAATGATTCATCAAGCCTAAAACTTTCAGTGGAAACTTTCTCTTTCATCCTACCTTTCGCAGAATGGTTTTGCAGGCTCAGGGTAGATATAATGACAAGAGCTACAAAGCTGGTCAACGCTGCTGTGAGAAGGAAACTTACCTTAAATGCTTGGCCTGGTTCAGACTGGAGATGCAGATCCTGACCTTCCAAATGTCTCTCTCATATCCTGAGTTTTTTTCTGGAGGGAGCTCTTTCTGCTTCAGGAGAGATGTTCTGTTCTGTGCAATTAAAATAGTGTGAAGCAGGGACCTGAGCCTTGCTCATCCATGCTCCTTGTGACTTCTCCAATGTGTTTCAGAGTGGTTTCCACCTGTGCTGGCACAGTGGCTTCTGAGCTGCCTGAAAAGATGTAGCTCCAGTGAGGAGGCTGAGCAATGAGGACTCGGGTATTCATCTGCATTAATTGGGAATAGCAGAGTGAGGAGCTCCCACATCCAGAGCCCATTGACTTCTTTTCCATCTTCTTTCTGTCTCCAGCTGAAGAGACTGAGGGGAAATTTCCAGCTCCTGTTTATTCCTCATCACATTTCTTTTTTTCAGCATCTGGTTAACAGCAGCGTTTTGCTCCTGAGCTCTACCATAAGATATATTCTCTGAGAAATCTAGGTATTCTGCATTAGCATGCTTGTGAGAGAATCCTTCAGGTGACAAACAACCTGTTGCTGCCTGTGACAGAAATGAAATAATTCTTGCTGAAAGCTGCTTTAGTCCCTTGGACCAGGATTCCCTGAAAGGAAAAAATATGCATGTGAGTTGTCTTAGAACAGCTGGGTTCTGTTGTCAGAATCAATATTAGGAAGCTCAGGTAAAGCAATTCTAGATTAGGGGCACCTTTTGTTTTTATTTAAACATTGCCTGCACTGTTCCTGGCAGTTGTCTTTTCATAACAAATTTTCAGTTTTTCATTTCTTCTGTTAGCTCCTGAAAAACTATTTTATCTCTTAATGTATTGATATCACTTCTCTCTGGAAAATCTTTTCCCCTTTGTCCAGGTTACTGCTGCTTCTTTATTCTCTGTAGGGGTCTCATGAGTATGGCAAAAATAAGGATTTTAAAAAGTCTTTTCAAACACAGTTGAATTTTTTGGATTGCATTAAGGCTAATATGTATTCAAATGAACATTGCTGCCCTTGCAGTCTCAGCTCTCCTTCATCTGGCTGGAAAACTGAACTGTGACACAAAATTTCTCAGCTGCAACAGTTCATGGGTAAAGAGATGGAAAACATGCCTAATACTGAACTTTGTCTTTCTTTAAGGTCAGATAGATTTGCCTACATCCATGTCTGACAAGACATTGTATCATTAGAAAGAACTTTCTGCCACTTATTGTTTTAAAATTTTTCCCCAGGATTGGACCATGTAACAAAACAGGCAAAGTATATAATTAAAAGATCGTATTACTTATACATAGGCAGAAACATGCCCAGTTTTGCCAATGACTACAAGTAGAAAAAAGTCCTGTCTTTAATAGGAAATAATGTGTTACAGAAACTAATACAACTTCCCTTCCCAAGTGTTTCCTAAAATTTGAGTCTGGTTATCAATCATAAGGAGTTCCCTAAGAAAGAATTTTTATAACATGCTAAGGGAAGGAAAGCATGATGCCAAAAATAGGCAGTCAGGATTTTTATCAATTTGTCCCCCAAAAAAATCATGACACCATCTTAAAAAGAGTACATTTGGCTATTTTTAAATATTTGCATCCTTTTTTTGTGTGTGTTTGTGTGTATTAGAATTTCTATTCAAAATATATTGTGTAACAGTATGGGCAAAGCATTTTTTTTAAAAAAGGACAAAGAAAACATTTTCACATAATACCTTCAATTCAGGAGAAGAGATCTAGGAAAATCACATAGCACAAATCCCTCAATAAAAATTGCCAGAGTTGACAATATAGCCTTAAAATTATAATTTTTTTTTTCACTGCAGGTTTCTATCCTGATAGAACATCCAGAGTTCAGATCCAGCATACAGAATAGTCCCCCTTGAATGCATTCTTTCCTAACTAGGAAAAGAGAACTATTTATTATCACTTCCATTTGTACTGCCACAAAATATGACACTTTAATTCATTATAAGGATCACACGAGAGAGTCTCACAATGACTGTATTTGGTCTACAACAGTAACTTTTGCTTAAGAAAAACAATTGCTGTTTGGAGGAAGTTCAGCTGCTCCACAGACTTTTCACAAAAAAAGACTGTCAGAGAGAGATTCCTGGACAGGCCATTAAAATTTAATATTTCAAAAGTGAACTCTATTGTATGCTTAGCAGGTATTTTTAGCTTCCAAAATTATTTTTATTGTTTCTTGGAGACTGAATAATATATACTAAATGAGAGAAATTCTTCTTTTGCTTACCAGTGAGTGGATCCAGAATAATTCCATTCTCTTGAATCGTATCACTTCAGTTTAAGGGAAAGCAAAATTAGGTTTTGTATGTCTTTCAGTTCATTGTGTTTCCATAAGTGTACTACTGTATTTCACAGTTTTCCTAGTGTTAGTTAAACAAGTATATGGGGGTTTTTGTTCAGTTCAGGCAATTTTATTTCTCTTTCTCAAGTAGTTATTTCATCAAATACTCTCTAAGCACATATTTACCAGTATCTGTAATATTACTTGATATGGTATAGAGATATTTTATTGTCTTCCTAATGTTAGTTGATAAAGTAAGTATTTCTCAGTTATTGGAATACTGTAGCTCTTATATATATAAAGGAGGTATTTCACACTTTCATGGTTGGGAGTATTCTTCCATTTATCTGCAATATTTCATTACAGTGCATTTGAAAGTTCCAAAATTGATTTTCTGGCCTATAATGTGTTTTGTACAGAACTTTCTTAGTCTTAATATTGATTTCACTGTAGCTTTGTCTCTAAATTTTTTGTACTTCCCAATTTTCTTTATTATTAGCTTTGGGTATAAAAGGAAGTGTAAGTCTTGCTCTTTGATGGTACTTGGACTTTCTGAGTCTCCTCTTCTAGTAACGTTAAGTTTAGTCTTAGATTTACTTAAAAGTCAGGAGTCTCCCTGGTTGTCAAAAACCCCACAATCATTTTAAAAAATCTACACATAACCTCTCTACAATAAATTTAGGACTTGGCATTTCCACTTCCCACTCCCCTCACTCTCTTGCATTCCAGAGTTTATCTCTCATCTTCCTTGCTTCCAAATATTATGTTTTTTACTTATTCACTACATCCTTCATTATTCTTCAGTTCCTTTATCACATGTTATCCTCCTTTTTTCCCATGACACCTTACCCAATTACACTGTTCCCTGCTTCTTCTCTTCTAGCCTGCTTTTCTGCTCTATTTCCCCAGTTTCTCCCACTGCCATATTTAAGGAATGCAGAAATAAAGAGTGGATCTTTTTTTCACTAGGGGCAACTTAATATTTGCCTGCAGAGACTTCAGAGAGGTAGTGGCTATATTTGTTGAACATATTCTAGCTAGAGCTTTATTCAGAGCAGTGGGAGAAAATGCCGTATTGATAAAGGGGAAAAAACCTACAGATTACTTCAGGGGGTGAGTTTTAAGGGGAAAAAAAGACAGTTGTCATAGTTCTGGTAATCCTGTAGGCATTTGGGATTCCCTTCATAATGTCCTGCTCTGAAAAATATCCTTTCTCTCCTGCTCTCAATTTCTTCAGGCAGTGAGGTAGAATGGGAAAAGAAATGGTCTGTGAGGAGGGAAAAGCATGTGTGAAGCACAGAGGGAGGTTCAAGCTGCAGATTTTGCTTAAGGAGGAAATATTTCTCTAGTGCTTGATTCTAATTGTATTTTTCTTTTTCAAATGAGTTATCCTGACATTATGCTACACAAATTACAATAAATACTGAATTATTTTTCCACATAAGGAAAATGTTCAAAACTACTAGAAACTGGTTCTATTTTTAGAATGTTGCTTTTCATAACAGTTTTTACCTTTCTCCTCTGTGTTATGGCATGCTATAGTGAATGTAGGCACAAGGACTAGAAGAAACAAGCTGGAAAATCAGAAGTACGTGGCATTGCAAATGGGGCTATGGAGCTACAATTCAGTGGACCTAGACTTACCAAAATTATTTTGTCTAATTCTACATTGGCCTCAACATATTAACGAATGTTCAGTTTAATACTCACATACTGAGGGTTGTTCACTTCTCACAGAAATCTACGAGCACTTTGTTAGGTATTTCATGGGGTAGACTATTGTTATTTACATAGGTCTTTCCAGACTTTTGCAGTTCACTGTGAGTCTGAAACTTGTGCAAGTGATGGATGGACTGAAAAACTACGTAAGAGTTTCCATTGTATTATTTAAACCTACTGCAGTAAACGAATTATGAGGTTTCAGCCCTAAATTTGATGGTATGTAAACTCTACACGTATAAGTTGTAGGACACAGAGTATGGCATTGAACTTTAATTGGTCATTATAAGATTTAAAGACAATATGCAGTGGGGAATGAAATCTACATGGAGTGTATTTGTCTAGGAGAAATAGATATCAACAAACATAAGTCTTCGATGGCAATGTGCAAAAAAGATTCAAGTCTGTCAATCCAATTCTTAATTATGATATAGGATTTTAGTCTGGACTTGCCTCATGATGGTGCCACACAGAGGAAAGTTATCAATATGAGAGGCTACTAGATCATCTCTGATAAACTTTCTAGTTACAGAAGTTCCCGTTTTATATCAGGAAATTAGAATATGAAGTAGCATTATTAATAGCTTTATTGAGTGAAAAGAGGTTAAAGTACTGCAGAAATATTTTGTCAAAATTCCAAAAAAGCTTTTAAAAAGTATTGTTCAAAACAGCATAGAAAACCCTTTAGATGTAGATAGAAGGAAGGCTTGAATGCAAGATTTCCTCTGCCTTTATAGTTCTGAAGACTTCATGGACCACATGGGCACAATGGACTAAACACAGAAGCTGCAAAAAGTTTGTTCTGATTTTGACTTCTATGTGGACATACATATGTGCACACACTTATACAACAAAACTGAATAACCAGGAAACAGAGATAAAACGGTGTAGAGAAAAGGGTATTACTTTTTTTCTCTTCAATGTTATCTGTGGGAAAACTTACAAATAATCTCTTACAGAAAAGGTGAGTTTTCGGCAGAAATAACTTTCATTTACTAATTCTGTCTTCATAATGGGGCACATTTATCGTAACTGTATTCTTATTAACTGAAGTCATTCAAGGTTATTTTTGCCTAATCTGAAAAAAGGAACCTCTGAGGCGTTTGGGGACATTTTGTTGCAACATAGAGGCTTTCCTTAGGTCGAATATTTACATATTCCATCATTCCTCTCTATGGTGCATTACTCTGCTTTGCACAGAGAAGATGAAGAGGGAGAGAATTCCTAAAGCAGAGTTTTCATTCAACAATGTATTTTAAATGGCATGTTTATTCTATCTGTAAACCATATACCTGTCTGTAAGTGAGCAATACCAACATTAAAGTGAAATGCAAAGCACTGAAATGGATAAAGCCTGTAATATGGGTTGAAAACTTTGGGTGCCCACTTGGAAATGCTGTGGGATCATTCATGGCTCTAAGCAAGTGGACTTGGTTTTGCATCTCATCCAGCACAAAAAGTATCACTGTTATTGTTGAAGGCAGCTGAAGAACTTGGATTTTTGCTTACCACGGCATTAAAAGGACTCACATGTTTGTGCCATAGGAGGGATCCTGCTTGAACACTGACCAGATGTGATCCTATATATCTTGCCAAGCATGGTTCAAACCATATATATCTGGCAAAAGCATGGTTCAAACTGGCTCTGTAAGCTTCAGAGAGGTGCAGGATTTGTTCATCCTCACACATGTGGTGCATGATAAAGAAGGACAGACAGCACATCTAACAAATGCTGGTAGTACAAGTGCTTCAAAATGGGGAGAGAATGGCTTGTCAATTGAAAAGGGAAATTCTGTCTAAAACAAAATAAATATTAAATCCACTATTGTCTTCCAAAAGGCATTATGTGATCTTGTAAATGAGAGATGAAAACACAGAGAACCTGATAAAGACTGCATACAACATAACACATAGAAAAACATGCAAAATCTAAGATAGAACTTCTATCTTACAAATTCTTATTAGTCTGACAAGACAGAAACTATGAAATACACACTTCTTGTAAAAGCAAGGTTTGTAGGAGGACTAATATATTTTATCTCCTTATGATATGGGGGAAAAGAAATAATCTCTCTCAAACGTATAAGTACTACATCAGAACTGAAACAGAAGCTTAAAACAATAGCTTGGAGCAATAAATTGGTGCCTTGTGTAAAAATTTCGAGAACCAAAATGGCACTTTGCCTCAAATTTGCTGTAAGAATAACTGAAACCTAGCAAAGTCTTGGCATGGCTGCCACAAAGCAGGTACTTCTGTGTTCATAAATAAAATGGAAGCAAAAATATACATTTTGGTAGAAACTACTAGGCTTTCTTTTCTTTATGACTTCTGTTTTGACTTTGAATTATTTCTTTTGAGTAATTATCCTTATCTTAAGAAGAAAAGCTTTAGACTTGTTGGCCAAAAAAGGCTTTATTTCCTTATAAAATGATAAAGTTGGGAGACGTTTATAAATGGCTCACAATGTTTTGTGATCATCCCTGTAAATATTCCAAGGTGGTGAATAATCTTAATGCATCTACTTTGACTTCAGTTGTCTGTCAGGGACTTTTGTGGTGCTCTTGCTCCAATGAGATTACTGAATTTGCAGATTTTGACTCAGATTCTCTAAGGAATTAGAAAAATGTTACATATATTGTTTCATAGCTGTACACATAACGTGCAACCCACTTACCATTAAAGGGTCCATAAAAGAGAGTTTACTTAACTCCTTTGCTTCATCAACTGAACTTGCAGCACCCTGCAATAGCACATTTTATAATTCTCCATATTAAAATATGACAAACCTCAATGTATACCCTGAGACATTAGAACTTCCTTTTCTTGACAATGCTGGACTTCAGGCAGCAGTGTTCAGGCGGTATCCCAGTACCCAGTTACAAGACCATATAAAACACTGAAAGCAAAAGTAGAGCAAAATCTATTTCTAGAATGGTAATTATTATTTTTTTTTACCTAACAAACAATCAAACACCCCTTAGCACAGTAGAATTAAACCCCTGCATTTTTGCCAGGATTCCTGCTCTACATGTTGCCAAAAATGACGGGAAGTTAGCCTAATTTTCAAATATGGGCATTTTAATAGGATATTCAAATTGTACATTTGGGTACTTACATGGACACTTGCATGTGTAAATGCCCACTCTGTGGATCTAAGTGCTGATTTGAGTATTTGTGTCTGAGATTTAGAGATTCCATTAAAATCTTCATATTTGATATTGGACCCATAGTGTGTGTGTGTGTGTATTACTAATATTTAAATTGAGGAAGGGCATATGGGCCAACTATGCACCTTAGGTAATACTGGGTAGCTGAATGTATTTCTACTGATAAACACATATTGACTATGATAAAACAGCACCACTGACATTCCAGTAAATCTAAAGACCTTGATAGAATATGAAATATCTGCACTGTAAAATTAAAAAAAAAAAAAAGAAAAATCAAGACATGCTTTTTCTTATAACAACAAGCAACATAAAAACATTAGGAATATAAATATGGAAATAAACATTGGAACTCTCTTTTCTGTGCACCATTCTACTGGAATCTGGAGAGAGGTCACTTATTGTATAAAGATGTTCACAGTTTTAGGAGTTTCCCTAAACAACCCTTGACCAGTGTATTGTATATTAAGCATTCTGTACATACCAGACACATGGCCTCATTTGGTCAGGAATTCATGTCTCTACCAAGCTTTTTATGCCTTCCCCTCTTGCTCGCTGAACAATCTTCTTTTATGTTTCTGTGGGCCTTTACAAGCATTCTTCCATGTACTCTAGCTTAAACATAATCTTCTGTGTTAGTAGCACTTCAGGTATTAAAAACACATGATTAGGCAGAAAAAAATGCAACCAACTCAGCCTCCCATCAAACTCCTTAAACTCTTGAGAGCACTATGTAAATTTTTCTGTTTGGCTTTTACTTCCAAAGTTATGAAGTGGTTGTTGTTAAACTTCAATTCATAGTGAAAATACCAAATTGCTGCAACAAATTTGAATCAGCTTTATAAAAAAAAGAAATGACAAACAAAGGAAACACCCTCGTTTGCGGAAGGACTGGTGTTAATGAAGCAGGAAGCTGAAAGCTCTAGCACAGACATCCAGTATCTGTATTTATAAGGAAGCATGGTCATCCCTGAGCCAGGTTTCTCAGGGACTCTGCACAGCAGCCCTGCCTGGGGAAAATGAAAACCAGTAGCTCCTCCAAAGCTCCAGGGTCACAAGGGTGAAGCTCAGAGGAGTCACAGCAACTTCCCTTATAGAAGGTGCAGGTATCCTCCAAATGGCTTTGTTTTTATCTGGAACAGAAAAGGAAAGGTAGAGGTGTACCAGGTTTTTCCTGAGGATGTTTGTTGCAGGTACAGTCTCCATGACCAGTGGTTTTCTCGGCTCTGGTTTTTGCAGAGCCAGAGCAGGATCTAAAATATGTGCAAGGTATGAAATAGCAGACAACAGGTATGAAAACAAGGTGGAGAATGAAAGGATAAGGAAGTGTGTAGGAAAACCCATGGGTCTTGGTGTTATTGGAAAAATGGCAGTATGAAGCAGACAGGAAGCAAGCATACATGATAAGTAAACTGACAAGTTTTCCACCATGAAAAGATCTTAATCGAGGCAAACTCTGCTCAAATTACAACAGATTGAAATAATTTTAACAGCTTTAACAGTTTTAACATTTGAAGTTACAATTATCTTAAACAATCATACAGGTATAAATTGCATTAAAACTCAGATGTTGAGTCAAGGAACTTCAACTCTTGGTGATCTTTCCAGTACTCAGTTTATGGTAGCTGCGAATAAACAATGACTTTAATTATTTTCAGGTATACTAGTCGTTGCCTAAAGTACAGTGCTATTAATTTCAGGCAACATTTTTTTAAGTTTGAAATTAGCTTTTCTGTTCTGCATAGCTTGCAGGATATTTTAATACATTAGTTGACATAGTAAAGATATATTACAAAGCTGTACTCAATGCTGATGCAAACAAATAGAAGTTTCAAGGTTTTTTTGCTTATAAAATACCTGACAAGTTAAGGCCACTTTTGTCCCTGTACTTGAAGATAACAAACATTTATTTTGTCAGTGTAGAAATTGTTGCCACTTCTGCATAAAGGCATAATGGACCTCAATCATAAATAGTATTCTTGATTAATAAAACTTTCTAATTTGCTTGAGAAATGTTGACTTAACAAGTAACAGCTGCTGCCGAAGAAACATAACAGTAAAAATATATTACCTTTAAATTTATTATTATTAATTTCAAGCTAATCATCTACATTTCAGTTCAGAAAAGTCCACAGAAAGTAAATTCTTTTAAAGTATAAATTGTGTATCACACAGTTTATATGATTTTAAAATAAATGCCTGAGTTTAAAAAAGGATTTAAACAACTATATGAGTATGAGAGCAGCTCTTTAGTTATAGAAGTGTGACAGAATATAAAATAAGATTTAATAAACAAATTAATTTTGCTCATAATCATGCTATATTAAATGCATTTGTACTTCTACTCATTTGCATTTTTCAGGCTTTTTCAGTTTACTGATGCAACCAACATTTAATACATCTACCAAAGGTTATCCATTGTACCTAATCTCAGCAAGGCAAAATTTAACATCTGACTCCAAGTGCTATCATAATTCAGCTATTTACAAATACTCAGGACATAGACTTGAGAGGGAAGAGACACATCTTCCTCACTGCAGGTACTGTCTTAAAGTTTTCTGCTTTGAATATCTTGTGAAATAGTCAATGGATTAAAAAGACAGTAATGATTTGCTTTAGAACTTCTGGATAAAATCACATGGAAGGAGATAAACCAGCCATTTTTTCATTCCTGAATCAATAAATTATTTTATTTAAGGGTGAAAAGAAAAGATCCTTTCCCTTTCTTGCTTTGCACCAAAAAATACATCCTGTTCTTAGCCTAAGAATCCATAGGTTTTAGAAATTTGAGAAATATTGAATTGAACCTTGACACAGTATTTTTTTTTAATTGTTTTTGATAGAAACTATTAACTAAACATAATCCTCATTTGTCTGTGGCTCAGACCCAGAAAAAGAATTAATTCCTTTCCCCAAAATATAAATAAATTACCCTGTTCTATTTGTGTCTTGCAGGTTGGGAATTGCCAATGTCTTCTCTAAATGTGATAAACTGTCTAATAATAGAATTCAGTAAAATACAGTTAATTCTTCCTGTGCCTTTCTTTTTTGATATACACTGTTCCCTGTTTCCTGACTGCTGAAGATGGGCTGTTGTTGCTATGAATCTTGAATTCTTTAAAATAAGATTACTGCAATGGTGAATACAAGTGGTGTAAAAGGATAAAATTTCAATCTCAAAACATTCAACACATTAGATATTTTTCCAACCAATCCAAGTTTTTTGAGGATTTTTTGTTGTTATTTTGGTCTTTGGCATTTGAAGATATGAAAGATTATTTGTCCCATCTATTAAATGCCTGAGTTCTGTATTTGTCTCTGAAAGAAATAGACTGTAAACAGGAAAAAGTGTCTCTGGACCTTAATCCAGATTTTTCACTCATCTGCATTACATTTTGCAACTGCAACTGTACCACAATTAGCAAGCAATCTACTCTGATTATGCAAGAAATTTTATAGGATATTAGATGCAGTTAGAGGGAGAAACCGATTCATTTAACTTCTAGACAGTTATAAAAACTTGGAAAATCCTTTAACATGTCAAGGGTGTCCAGCTTAACGCCCTGTGAACAAAGTTGCATAAAGAATAAAGTTGTTGAATATTAGTCTGAGTCAAGTGCTATACATGAAAGATACTCTTATTCCACCCGAGATTTCATCAATGAAATACTGCTCTATAATGAAAAAATAATATTTTTATTGCAAACTGGTCTATTTGTAAAGCATGTTGTTAGAAAGGTATTGGCTTCAGTGTACATCATATTCAGACACCACCAATCAGCCACTTAATTATTAGGCATGTTTCAATTTACCTTTCAGGTTTTGTTTTTTCTTTTCCTTTCTTTTGGGTCATAAAATTGGCAGAGGACTTTTTTTATTCCCAGTTTAGAGACAGATTTGGATTTCAGAAGTTAACTTCTCACTTCATTTTATCTTTCACAAGGCGTTGGTTTCTCCTTGGGAGGATGAGATCCAAAGCTTCTACTGATGGAAATATTTACTGCATGGTTGTACGCCTATTCCTCTGTGGTTTGTTGTTGTTACCATATGAAAAAAAGTGGTTATTGTGGAAATTGCCTTTTTTATTTTTCCCAGGCACATTCCACATATCCCCTTTGGTGGAATTGTAAATTGTGGTCACATTTTGGCAAGATAAGGTTTCTTGCTTGCTACTGGAAACTACTTTATTCCCCCAACTAATTTCATTATTGCATGAATTATTTAATAGAAACTATATCTTCTGATGGTTTACAATAAAAATTCTACTATATTGACATTTTCTGGTTTGCAAATGCTCTACCTTATTGCTCAATGTTCTTTGAATATACCGTGTAAACTCTTGTGCAGATACAGGTGATTGTTACCTTCAGATCTTTTCAGTCTGAGATTGAGGTTATGACAGAACCATTTCTATGTTCAGGGAACTTTGATCATTCCTTCACCTAGCTCAAAGAGTATTTTTTTCCCATGCTTTTATCTGTGCTTGAAAGTTTTGAAGCTCTTGTATTGGTGAAGTGTGTGATCTTTTCACACTTTCAGGGGGAGCTGCTGTGTGTTTTATGGCCGCCAGAATGGTATCAGTGGTCTTTTACTAGAGTCAGGTGTGTTTCGAGGTTGTGAAGTTTTCTTGCAAAAGCTAAACAGACAGACAGGTCCAAAAACTCAGTCAGATGCAGAAGGATATTAAGACCACTTCCAAAATGCCAATTTGGGCTGCTGTGTCAAATCTTTACAATGCTGACAGGCTATATAAGGCAGGGGAAGATGATACTTTAAATATAACTAATGGGGTTTTTTTCTAAGGTATAGTCCAAAATATTTTACACCCTTTTGACTTTGTGCAGATTTGACAATATTACTACATTTACCAAAAATGCTGCACTCTTCCCTACACCCCTGCTATATTTCACACTGCACTTGTTGCACATAATATAGCTCCTCTTCCCCCTGCCATAATTATAAGCAGAAAGAAAATCCATTTGTCTCTATGGATTTAAAACAACACTGGCTGTCTTGGTAAACACAGGGAAAAAATTAAAGGAAGAAAGAGAGCGTAGCATATGCTGAGTGAAAACGCACAAAATCAAAGCCAGCAGTCAGGTAGCTGTGGCTGATTCAAAGGTCCCAGGGAATGGCCTATCATCTTGGGTTAGATCAGACCTGGAGGCAGAGTCAGGGCCCCGTTATTCTGATTTCCAAGGCTGCCTTTATTGTTGACATTACTGATGACATCACGCTTAGTTGTGTCATAATAGACTCATAAACAGTAATGAACTGCTGGGCAGCAGACCAGAAAATAGGAAAAACTGGGAAAAATTGAAGTAGGTAAAAGACAATTCAAGGAATAAGGAGAAAACACATAGCAGAAAGCAAAGATGCAAGTAAAAGTCAGAGGTATTTAGCTGAGAGATGGGACATCAATTGAATGGGACTGTGGATAGGTAGGCTGGTAGGTGACAGGCACAGTCTGTGCCTGTTTTAAACATGCCATTTATCAATGAGAGAGACCTAGCCAGCAAGGAGTTTGGAGAAAAGAAAAAACATGACTGAGGAACTTCAGGAGATGCCTTGAGATACTCTACCAGTGGGTAAGACCTCTTAGTTTTCTATCTTGTTTGAACAACCTACAGCACTTAAGATGTGATTTGGATGACTGCACAGCATGACTAAGTTATATCAGGAAATAGGAATAAAAATTATACCTCCTTGTGTATAAATGAGAAAGGAGGCAAAATTTGATTGGTGAAGGGAAAGTTCTATAAGTTAATTTGGAGGAGGTAGTAGTTTAGAATCTGGCAGAATTATTTGTGGAAGCCAGTGGTATATTTTAAATTGTAGAAGGTAGTTGTACAGCTACCTGTTTTATTGCTTCTTTGAAGATATTTTCTTTACAGTCTATATTTCTATTTCATACTCTTTGTTAGACAGGGCTTGAAAAGAATTGTGAGTACTTCTTGGGAAAAAAAATAAAAGGGTAAAAAGATTATGGGTTTAAAACTTGGGACTGGGGGAAAAATGCTTTTCAGAAGAGGCGTTCCTGATTCTGATATGAATTGCACTACAGATACATGGCAAATTTGTTTATGTCAGTTCAAGACCTATAACGTAGAAGTAATTCCTTCCATAATGCAGAAAAAGAAATACTTTTGTTCCCAGAAAAGAGGTAGTATAATAGAAGAAATGACATTGTTCAGGAAAGGCTTATTGCTAAAAATAACATAATGATGATGTTAGGAAAAATTAATGACAGAAAGTAAAAAGACAGCTTAGAGATTTAACACAGAGTTTTACTTTATTGTTTTGAGTAAAGAATGGACAGAAGGGCATTTAATTTTTTACCAAGATCTGTAATTTCCTCAATATCTAAGTCAAATATATCTAATTTTGTGGGATTTTCAGCTGTCCAAATAAAGCACTGGGATTTAAAACAAGCAAAGCTATCAAATGTTTTCATAATCAATATCATAATCAACCTATCTACAGTCCTAATATTAAGGAAAATCTTAGTTTTCTGGATTTGGCTCCTATCTTATTTTTTTACACTTGTTAGGGCTAACATGCTTCAAGATATACTGAAATAACACACTCACTAAAAATGGTGCAGTTAGCCTCTGTATTTTATTTTTTAAGTCTGTCTTTATTCTGTGTGAGCTGAGGCTCTCTCAGCACAGTTGATCATGGTCTTAAAATGCCATCTTTCTTGACCTTTTGAACCTCTCATGGTTCTCCTGCCTCTCTAAGGTCTGCCTCCCAAAGAAATGTGAAAAGCAATTCTTTTTCCCCTTTGATTGGTTCGTCCCTCTCTGTTACAGAAAACGAAGCTGACTCCTTTGTCTGTCCTCTTTTCATGTTCTTGCACTGATGCTGCCTTAAATTCAGGTAGCAAGTCTTTTGGGTCAGAGTCCATTTTTTTACCTGCTCGTGGGCAGGGCTGCACCAGTCGGGAGATTGGTCCTTCTCTGGGTTTCCTAGACACACTGGTAATGCAGTATATTAACATCATAAGTCTAAGGTCTTTTCTAGTCCAAAGAGAAAGGAAATCAATATAAATTAGTAAATAGTCAGCTGAAAATAAGAGAACCCTCCTTAGTAACAAGGAAGTGACAAAAGATGTATTGACTGTGTAACTATGAGTACAAACAGGTGCACACACTGCTTTTGGAATATATTGTAGAATATAACTCTTTATTGACTTCATTTTTGTATGTATCTTACCAGGCTCTAATTGCTTTCAGCTTGCTACTCAAATAAATTTTTATGATTATGTGCTTTATAGAATCCTTCTAAGAATCCTGTTGATTTTTACTTGAAATAATTTCATCTCTACTGACAAGTAGAAAACACAGGTATCCCAGTTTTACCAGTACTGTACCTTCCCCACTTATTTTTTTAAACTTTTTTTTCTTTCCCTACCCTAAGACTTAAACAAAGCTGTATCTGAGGAGGTATATTTACAGGGTGAGGCATTCTGCTTTGCAGATTTTGCTCTACAGGACATTTTCTGGATCGATGGCTCGCTCAAGGGAGTTTGTGTGCATATTTACAATGTCTTGACCTGTCTGCTGCAGCAACCTAGATGCTGAACATGCCCTACAAATGAAAAAATGCAAGCCTCAAGTGCAAATGAAGGTGTGCTGTAGTTGTAGTGCCCTGATGTTGGAAACCTGCTACCAAATCAGTCGTGCAAGTGAATGTGCTACCTTTTCTCTGACAAAGTATCATCGTAGCAGTAGACTAGTGCAATCCTTGAGTGACAGAAAAAAATATGAGCCAAGATGATTAATTAAGTAGTCAATAGCAAACTCATCCCAAATGTTTGCAACAACCAATATGATTGAGTGTGTAGAAACAGCATTGCATTTAAACCCCAGATACTTATCAATACTGGTAGAAAGCACTCCAAAAAATTGGATGTTGCTTGTAGTGGATCATTTCAGCAGTGATTCATCAAATGCTATCACGTATATCTGACAGAACTCAAAACTGGCAAGTGTTCTAATGGAACATAATAACAATGATGAGTTGTACATTAGTAGCACTTACTAAAAAGAATTCTAGGATTGACAAATTGGAGAGGCAATGTTGGCAGACTTAAAATGAAGCATTTGTACAGTATATACAGTACTCAGAGATGTGGAATAGATTCCAATATGAAATGCAGAGATATTTCTTAACATCTTTCTCAAACTTCATGCCAAGATGGTGCCTAATTTTTATCCTGTCACTCACAAACTCCTTTGCATCTGTTGTTTCAACATGTGAACAGTGACCCGGTTCAAGCTGCTGCTAAAATTTGAGTACTAATTAATAAGAGGGAAGCTGGCTGATGGATAATTAAGATCAGAGAAGGAAATTCTGGACAATGTATTTTCAAAACTGTACTTGGAAGAAAGATGTAGAGAGGTTTAAGAAAAATAAAACCATTTTGAAAAGAGAAGTATTTGCAAAGAGTATCACACATTTTAATTGCCATACAAAACTCCAACTTTTCACCTTCCTAGGAAACTTCATCATAACCATACCAGCTGCTGGTCTGGCCTTGTACTTGACTCAGTTGCATTCCTTCTCCCAAGAGCACATAATAAGAAAGCCAGTTTTATAGGCTCTAGCTCATCAGTGTTACTCAGAGTTGCAAGCCTCTAACAAGTGTAACTGCTAATCTCTTTTTTACCTTCTCTTAATCTTATTTCTCTGTGGCTGAGTACAATAGAGCAGTAATCCAGATTGGAGCTTTCCACAAAAAAAGAGAGTCTCTATCATATCTAGCTCTACAAAAAATATTTTTCAGTTTTTTTGTCTCTGGAGATTCTTTTGATCTACTGTTTGCTTCACTTTAAAATATGATTTCACCAAGAATATTATCTGACTTATTTTTAGCTGTTGGAGGTGACCAAGTTAAGTGGGAATTTTTTATCTGTACATACACACAAATTAGTTTACACTCATCCCCATTTTGGTTGTCATTTAAAATCACGTAAAGTAATACTTTTATTCAAAGACATTCACCAGAGCTAAACTACTAGTCAGAAATCTCTCAGAAATTATCCCAAGCATTTTTTGACTAATAACCACTGGTATACACTGCTACACAGATGATGAAATGCTAAACACATGAAAGCACAATTATCAGAAGGCATGAAAAGGGCTCAGGGATTATATCATCCCTATTTGCTTGGCCACATGATACCAGGATGGGCACAGTGCTTTAAAACAGGATTTTCTGACAGACCTGTGTACTGGAGCAACTGCTTATTAAACCATCTCTGCTGCTTCTTGCATAAGTTTCAAGGCTTAAAGAAGGAAAACAGGATCTGAGCACCTCTACCATAAATCCTCAGTAAGTCAAATTAAATGCAGGAAATCCATTTATGGTGTAGGCCTTGATCAGTATCACACACAAATGTCCACACACATGGTTATACACATACCATAAAAATGCATTTCAGGAGTGAAGGAAACAAAGATGTTATCAGAAATAAAGATGTAGTATACCTGAACTAAATGACCGGCTCTGTACTTTCATTTTCTTCACTTTCTTGCTTTTAAGTCCTAGCACTCCATTTCTAAATTTCACTTTCAACAATGATGCCTTGATGGTCATTAAATATTGAATCCTTTCTGCAAGGAGGGTGGTTTCTCCTTCTGCAAAGGCTGGGATCTGTCAGCTAATTTTGCAGGCATATCAATGTGATCTTCCTCAGGCATTCCTGCAATCTTCTGTCACAGAAAAAATGTAATTTTGCATCTGAGCACCTTGTTCCCAAAAGGCAAGTGAAAAAAAAAAGGGGTTTTAAATTCTGTTTATCTGAGCAAGACACAATTGTTACTTCACTTTGCCTTTTATTTTAGGTGCATTTTTGTTGCCCAGTGCATGCTGTCAAGTTGAGGCAACTGGGTGGTATTTTGGCCATGTATGCCCAATTCAGCAGAAGCGAGGAGCAAGAATCATCTGCCTTATCTGAGAGATGAAGGACGCCACCTATGATATGAGAGGCAGACACTCTGGTTTGCAGAAGGGATGGATTTCCTCTCTGGTGACAGGCAGAGGCTACTGGGTCACGGCTGTCTCCACAACTTGCCATGGCCAAGCTGCAGAGACCTGGCGCTCTGCAGCACGCTGCTCGGCTCAGCAAGAGGCAAGGGAACCTCGAGTCAGGCTGGGAGAGGAGCAGACCCAGAGGATGCTGCAGCCCTGCATCCTGCTGCTTCACACAGGCAGCAGAAAGGCAGCAGGAGAAGGGGTTCCTGCAGAGCTCCTCCTGGCACCCTGTGTGAAGCAGCCCTGGAGGAGAGGCAGAATGTTTGCCCTGTGAGGTTTCACCACGCTGCTTCGTCTCTAGCGGCTCTGAGCAACGTTGTCATGTATGTATGAAAGCAAATCCCTCTTTCCAAGGTTTGAGTAGACTGTAAACAGCACTTTCCCAGGGCCAGGAGGATTTCCATTTTATTCTCCTTTCCTTGAGCACCAAAGTGAGAGACTAAAGCACATAATTCATTTTATTTATGCTTCTGTAACTCTTTACAGTCAATAGAATATTAAAACAGTGAGCATTGATTCCTGAGGCTTTTGGGTGGCTGGGCAAAAGAGATGGAATCTGCAAATAGCACCATCTCTGAATAAGGGTAATTCTTTTCCCTCTAATAATTATAAACTCAAAATTTATTTGTTTACATAATCCTTGTAAAAATTAAATTTGAAACAAATATCACAAATATTGACTGATAAGTTCAATGAAGTAAAATGGCTTAATTTGGTCCAAATTTCAAAATTATATTTTTATTTTGCAATTCAGTTTGGGAACAAGAACTATCAATACCTTTTGGGTAAAAATAACCTAAAAAGAAAGATAATATTGTTTGAGAACTCATTTAAATTTTCTCAAATATTTTGGTATCAAGGTGGCCTAAATGATACAGTTCCTAGTCCTCACTTCTTTATGCTTTTGATTGAAAGATGCTGATGATACAAAGTAGAATACCTGCAAAGGCAATGAAAAAAAAAATCTTTGCAACAGTTTTTTTCTAGCAGCCTACAGGAGGGTGGGCTGGAGGGCAAAGCTTAAACTAAAACTGAGATATTGGAAAATATACACTTGCATTCATTTCAAATAACCATAATTACTTAAGTTTATAATGACACGCAATCAAAATATGATTTAGGAGAGGTGTCTTTGCCACTGTAAAAGCCTTTTCTTGCTGAAAAACATAATAATAACCACATTTAATGACAATCAAGATGCAGCTGGATGATTTGACATGCTCTTTGATAACTATTTCAAGGTGTCAGGACATGTGAATATAATCTTTTCCATGAGAATTTATTCCGCCTTAATGTCGCTGATGCAAAGGTGGAGATTTTAACCTATTGTGCTGGGTTAAGAACAAAAGGAATGTGTTTGTGTCTAACATCTGCTGGAAATGAAAGACCTGTGGACTGCTGACAAGGCCTGTTGACAGAGCATGGTGAGAGGCAAGTTAGAAAGGAAGGACTGCAGATGTCTCTCCCCTCAATGTTAGGGTAATGGAAAGAAGAAGAACTACACAGTTGGTGCACTGTTTGGCCCCAGTCCTTACCACTCCTCAGGACAGATTTTGGGTTTTTTCCCTAGGATTTGTGGACTGTGGAAAATGACTCTGTTTAAAGCTGATCTGGACATCATTCCTGAGAACCATCTGGAAGTGTTTCGTTAAACCATCCACTTAGAATATGTTATTGCCATTTGAATTTTTGTGGAAATCAGAACATTCCTCAAGACTCAGAAGTTCAATACCAGCCACAAGAACCAGAGGGGACTTGGATGAGAGAGGTTGTGTGATCTTTTAGTTCTCAAAAGTCCTATTAATAACTGAAATCTGCTTGTTTTCTCACATTATGATTTATTATTATTTTCTTTCCTTCTCGCTACAGTTTGGAGCATCTTCCTGAGTCTTATGTCCCCCATGGTAGTTTGGAGTCCCACCATGGAGGTGGCATCTTTCTTGGAAATGGTTTGGAATCTTCCCTGTTCCCATGCTTAAGAGCTAACAGTATTGTGCCCTCTTCATTAACTAAGGGGTAGAAGCACTCAATTTTCCAGATTTGTCCTGATGGAATGAACAGTTTCTCATTAGAAATTTCTGTATCACCAAGAATTTGGGATTAGAACACCTTTACTTATTTTTTTTTTATATATGATTCTCTTAAACAAACAGATCTCAGCTTCATATCATATGGGCACAATCATGGATGGCATTAGCCAGACAAAGTACTTAAAACTGAAGCCACTTATTGCTTTCCAAAGCCTGGGCACTGAAGGTAGATTATTTTCTCTGTAACTAGTGCAACCTGCCACAAAAAAAAAAAGTGTAGGAATATTTGTCATATAACAGGGGATTCTTTGTTTACTGCAAGGAAAGGCTTAGCCATTACAAATAAAGGAAAGGTCTGAAATTATCCTCAAGGCAGCATAATTCAGAGGCATAAAAAAAAGCGAGAAATGGATTTCTGGGACTGTGCAAATCTCTTGAAAACTAACAGATAATTCCCAATTTATGCCCCTCTGCAAGGACAGTGCTGCTGCAGATCAGTGTTTAAAAGGGCTATTAAGCATAGTGTCATCCTCCTACCCAGTCAGTGTCCTTTGTACATGGAAGGGACTGGACCCACAACTGAGGTCGAGTGCAGTGAAGATGTTAAGAAGGTGATCAGCAAAAGCAGCTCTTCCCTGACAGCATACATACAGCACTTCTCATTATAAACTGGCAGAGCCATGCATTTTTTCACTTTCTCTATTCTGCAACGGGCTATTCCCTGAAGACCTCAACCTGCCAGAGCACCTGTGGCAGTACCTGGCTCTTCAAGACTTGCATGCCCTTAAAAGTGTGTGTGTGCATGTTGTTGCCAAACTTTTAGGATAAAGTCTGTATTCTTTTACTGCTGTTTAGTCTTTCATACAGCTCCATACTATAACCACCAGAGAATAAAAGCAAACTACTTACTCAGCAGTAATAAAATATAGTAACTTCTGAATATTTTATGACAATGCTTTAGGTGTAGAATTTTATCAGAGTCTGTTACAAAATAATTGTGTTAAGGGAATGAAAAGAACAAGTGGAATATAGAAGGAGAATGGTACAAATGCAGTCTTCACTTATTATCCTCCCCTTTTAAATTTTCTTTTTCCACAGAACTCTGTAACCATTTAGAAACGATTAACATCAGTGTTCCATTAAAAGTTAATTTTTATAAGCCATAAATATATTTTAAAAATAAGCCCTGTCTGTATAGTATACATGAAATAAATTGCTACAGTGGCCTGTGCAAAGCAAAAAAAGTAGAACTTGAAACACTATGCTGTAAAGTAGAGGAATAAGATTGTTTTTTCCTCTGAAGCTTAAAATGAATCAGTTCCCAGACTTTGGTGGCACATCCTCCATAACTGTAATGTGACAACACAGCATTATTACTGTTTATCACAACTTATGCAATGTTTATGTCAAATTTTTGTCTGTTTCTTTGTGTATTTATGTTAACCTTCTGTGCATGGATCACTTGCACCATTAGAAGTTTTACAGGATGTTGTTGCCTAGGTGAATTTTCCCACATGTTCCTCAAAATTATTTAGAAAACATGTAGTCAAAAATATGTACGATTATGTTTAAATAAATTAATGCAAACCAAACCAGAAAAATGCGCAGTAAACTATAAATATGCATGGTTGAACGTAAAGTTCTTCCTCTCTTTTTAACAAAATTATTTTGTTAAAGGCTTCCTTTACGTTTCTGTTCTTCCAGAATTCTTTTTTGTTGTCTTCTCCTTTTGTGTTTTAGCTCTTCTGCTTCTCTCCTCAGAGATCTTTCCAATTCTTGGATCTTCTGTGTTTCTCTGATTTAATGAAGATAAGAAAAAAATAAACCCTCAAACCTTAATTAGTTTGGCAAGATACTCACACTGAATGCTCTTTATCAGCATGATTGGATTAATAATAAAGTTCATTAGCAAAGTATTTGTGCTACAATTATTTTATTTGTTTTTACAGACAGTGTCATCATTAAAATTCAAAGCTAACAGTCAGACGAAAGCCACAGGACAGATAGAGAAGTTTGTCAGTTGTTATGTGTGCAGAAACAAATTCCACATTGTTATGATCCCCTGTGTGCAGGTAGACATCCAGTAGTCTGTTTTAGAGGTGAAAATATTCAAAATGTGTGATAGATCCAAGGGTTCTACTGGAGCCCAGATGGTGTGGGGTGAGCAGCTCCAATGCAGCCCAATAGCTGATGGGCTCCCCCTTTCCTATCTCCTCTCTTATGGAGGTAAAATCCTTGCTTTCCCCAGTCACACGCATTTCTCTATGTGCAGAAAGAGTTTGGTTTAAGCTACTTTTTGGAATTTTACTTTATAGAGTACATCCCCAAACATTTTCAAACTCAAACTGTTTAGCAATATTAGGATTGTTTTTCACCTGTAAGAGCAGCTCATGTCTGGTCCACTATCTTACCATCTAGACAATAATCATGTATTCAATTTTATACCAAGTAGGATCTGAAACAGCTGATGAGACCTGGATAAAGGGTGCAGCAGTCAAAGGCGCTTTTACCTTTGAGTATATGCTACAAGTTGTCTGAATGGTACATAATTGAAGATGTTTTCACATTTAGATAAAATATGTATCCCATTAATGTGAGGTAACATACTAATATAGAAAATCTACTTTAGTTAGAACATACTTCATTGTCTAAATAATGAAGTACGCCTCAATCTGTTAAAACCTACTGATTATATCTGCCTGGTCAATACTGTAATATTACACTAATTTGCAAATACACAGTCAAAAAAAAACCCCACAATTAAATATCTTCTTCCTTCTGCCAGTGGCAGGAACTGTGCTTGACTTGCAGTTGTTGCTGTTTGCTGCCCCTCAGCTGCACTGCCCAGCCCTATGACACACCTTGTCAGGGGCTGACTGCACAAACAGAGTCCCTTGCTGTCCCACTGCTGCTGGCCCCAGCACCTGTCCCCCACCCGTGCCACCAGGGCTTCATCTGCACACCACTGGTAGGAGATTTTGTGGAGGACAATGTCGTAACTTTGAAGGGGGCTTTGATGGTACCTTTGATTTCCTTACGCACCCTTGGGGATCCTTAAGGACAGGACTCTCAGAGAGTTATGGCTGTGCTCTTGGGTAACTCCACAGTTACTTTGGCATGTGATAAAAGTCAATTTAATTCCTATTTCTTCAGGCTTCAGAGCTTGCTGGCTAATCTGCTAATTGTGTTGGAGAAAAGGGAGGAGGAAGTGGAAAAAAGGGAAGTGGTGATGAGAGAGGGTGAAACCCCATTGCTGTCAGGAGTAGTAACAGGTCCATAGAGAAACAGGCCTTTCAAAAGGCTTCTGAAGGGTCAAGGTTTCTCTGACCTGTTTTAACCGCATAAGAATTTCAGCCTGTCTGAATAATTTCTGGTCATTCTCTGCATTTTAAGGGAGCCAAAGTAAAGCTCTCCAAGACCTAACAAAACGTTGCCCCTCTGCCACAAGTTTTACAGTCATCTATATCAGTTCTCTAGTTGCTCCTATTTCCAAATTAACATTTATTATAATTAATATGCTATTGTACTTTTAAATATCATTTATAAATATGTATAAACTGAAATAATCTGTAGCAGAAAGAAATTTGGAGTAAAAACATTATGAAACCTATGCCTCTCCAATATAAAATATTATAATATAAACATATTGCACATAATTACATATAATGACAAATGTGTCTCTGTGTGGTATGATTAGTGCTGCTGTAACAAAAAAGAAAGAAGAAGATATCACTCTAGCTGTCAGCTATGTCACAAAATTAATACAGATGAAGCATCTCTCTCTCACCCTTATTCTATTTACTCATTAAATAGTCACTAGAAACTAACCAACAACTTGTATTCAGCTATAGAGTTACATATATCCAAGAAGGGATCATAAAAAATTATCACCTTTACCCCTTTTTTGGAGACAATGAGCAGCATTCAGGTTAATATATCTCATCTACACAAAGAATATGTGCAAAGAACATGCAAAATGACTCGTCAACTTCACAAAGAACAGAGGAGTTTTGCTGCAGTTATTCAGAAACCAGATGACAAATTATGCTCTGAGCATGCCTTCGAAGATTATTCTTATGGGGAGACCTAGAATATTGTTGAAGAAGAATCAAATCTGAATTGTATTAAACAAAAACAAGCTCTTGAGTAGCTGTGTGAAGCTCTCATCAGAAGTTTCATACAAGGCACCTTCTGAGAATATAAACATATGAAATACCTTTGTGAGAAAATCTCTGGAAGACTCCTGAAAAATCAGAACAATTAGCATGGAGAAAATGATGTAAAGTTGGCGGGAATATTTTAACAAACATTTCAGAAACTTTTGCAAAATTGCTCAAGCCCTGCATGGAAGAAAAACATCCACTGATGTGAGGGTAGACAACAAACTCCCATGCATGGGAGAGGGCAAAGTGAGGTGAAGCAAGCCACTCCAAATAGGTGAGTGGACTAACCAGTGAACTGTTGGCAAATGAATGATGGCCCAGTCTTGCCACCTCATTTTTGTAAGAAGTTTCTGAAGGCCTCATTTTAATCCAGACATGTAGCAACACCAACTTCTAAAGTTTTGCTTTCTCATGGAATAGAAATCTTGTTTTCTGGCCAGCTTGGATGGAGAGCAACTAACACCGAGTGCTGAGATTAATCTAAATGTCCTGGAAATTGGGTGATTAAAATGATATCTTGGAAGAGGTGTGAAGTTACCTTGGAGCAGATGTGAAGTATATTTTAAGAAATATAAGCAATCACACGTGTCTCCTGACCTAGTGCTGCATTACATTCCAAGCCTTCCAGGCTGCTCAGGAGCACTTATGAAATACATGCATTAAACCTGTAGCAAACTACTCACCCAGAGTGGAACAGGAAGAAATACTCCATGCTCCCTTTCAATATAAAACAACTACTGTGACAGTATAAGCCAGTAAATGGTAAACAGAAATACAAAGGTAGGCCAAATTTGTCTTTGCACACATAAAAGTAATTCAAGTAAATATAGGCCCTGCTTATAAGTCTAGGTTTATTGCTGGCTAAATGTCCACAATAATTTTTTTCAGACATGAAAAATGTACACCGTCTTTTTGAAACTGTAGACTGAAGCAAAGTTCTTCTTCAGTTACTAACACAGTAATAGATATTTTCTTGTTCTCAACACCTCTGAATTGTGGAAAAAAATACCAATCTTAGACTAACTATACATCCCCCTCTCCCTCTATATTCCTTTATTTTTTTTCTAAAGAAATTAAGTAACTCATGAAGGATCAAATTAATATCAATTAAGTTCACGCACACTTTTTTTTTTTTTTTGCACACAAAAGATTAATAACCAGAATGCAATATTTACTACAGGGCCTTCTTTCCCATAAGAGCCCTTGATTTTGCCAGAATTGAAAAATGCTTATCAGCTGCCTACAAAATCACATTTTTTAACATGAAATCAAAATATTCCGTGAGTAATAGTTCCTGCAAAAGGAGAGCTCAGCCTTGTGACAGTGAGATCAAAGGGGAATGAGGAGATTTTCAGATGTGTGGAAGGACCTCCCCAATGAGAGAGCATCTCTTTACCCTCAGATGGTGGGAGCTCTCCTCTATCTTCTGCTAGCTTTTTACCTTATCCTCATTTCCCAAAATGACCCTTTCTTTTGTTCCCCCTGAGGGAAGAGGAGAAAGAATGACTGGGATGTGTGAGGTCAGACCTTGTGTGCTTGGATGGTATGATTAATTGTTCTAGAGTGACAGACCACTTGGCACAGGATGGGCTGCTGGCTGAATCTGGCTTTCAGGAAGTCATGAGTCTTCTTTCAAACAAAATTACCTGAAGTAGTTTCAGTTTCAGTAGTTTCTAGCCAAAAGAAAAAGGTATCAGAAGAGACTGAGTCAACTCAATTATTTTTGGCCAGTCTAGCGCTGCTCTAAAAGCAGGGAGGGCTGGAGCTCCACATCCTTACTTATAGCCTGGGCTTCAAAATTACTCTGCAAGAAGTAAAGCAAGAATGCTTTTATAGTCAGAGTCAAAAATTTTGCTGTCCAAGGGAGTGCCATGGGTGTATCCTTCAAAAGCAAAGGCAGAAAAACCCTTGCAGTGAGAGCCAGTGTCTCCTTTGCTTTGTGATAAACTGCTGGCTTCTGATAACAGCTGTAGCGTCTCAGCACACAATCATCTTGCCATTACAAATACTCTGAGGACAAGCAGGGCTGTACTCTACAAAGATCTTGTTTCTTGTAAGTCAAACTCAGCTCTAAAGCCTACAGCAATCTCAGACCTCTGGGGTCCTTTGTTTATTCTTAATTGGCTTTTAAGATCTGAGAGAACAATTTCAGAATGTCACTTTTATCAATACAAAGCTCACATTTCTCAGTCCCTTTTGTTTGTGTCATGATCTTCTAAATTTTTTAATAATTCAATTTTGGATTATGGGCTTAAAGTGGTCATTTTGAAAAATTCTACTTCAACATTTTATTTAGAATGTACTGTGAAAAAAAGTAGGTTTTCAAATGCACTTTTTGTAGACAGCTTTTCTTGAAACAAAGATTCTGGGAGGACATTTCAAACATCTAGCATTACTACTGACTTAAAATGTTATTTTATGTTAGATCTGTTTTAAACTCTTCTGAAAATTAAAACTAAGCACCAACAAAGCCAACTATGAGCAGGAAATGCTGCAATTCTAAAGCACACAAATCTCCTTTCAGCCTTGTTTTCCATCATAGCTGCAGTTGAGATTCACTGTCTGAGTGGAAAAGCCTGGAAACACTGCAGTAGGCAAGTGCACAAGGTAAGCTTCTCCTCTTAACCCTCTTACCGAGGTCGCCAAATCCTACCAGCCATAGGAATTTCATCATATTCAAAACTACTAGCTTTAACTCTTTTACTGGGTATTTTTGTCACTTGGTAATGTCATTTGTTTGTGGCTTGTTGTTTGGTGTTTGCAGAGATTTTATAATTTATTGCCTGATTATGCCACTGAATAGCATACACAACTCTTAATGACTTCAAGGGGAGTTTCACACAGAGAACATGGCAATATAACACAACACTTCTAAAGTACTTCCTATAACTATTCATGACTTTGTCTACATTGGTGTTAAGATGTGAACTGAAGAATGGAAAATTATTCCCAGTAAAACCTTTTGTCATACTCTACTTTGTGTGTTATGAAGAGAATAAAAATTTGCAACATTATGGTTCCTGCCAGAACAGGAGAGAGCAAATAATTTGCCAGTAAAGCTGGCCAGATAGAAATCTATATGAAGAGGTCTTGGCACACATAAAATTCAGCAATAACTGACTGAAACTGATCTATAAATGGGAAATCACAAGCACTGAGAAATCTCCAGGACAAATAAGTGATTGTAAAGCATCTTCTGACAGTATTTTGCAAGCAGTCAGGTAAATTTGTATTTATCAGTTCCCTGCTGAACATAGGATGATGGCTACAGTTAGGGCATCAGACAGCAGTTTTAATGGTTGAGACCCTCTGTTCACAAAGGTAATTATTGTTCATTTGCTTCATTTAAACATTGAACTAGCTCCAAGGAAGGCTGTCCACCAAGATATGAGTGTATAAATCCCGAGGAGAATCAATATCAGGGCTCAGAAAATGTCCCAGTTGAACTCACCAACCTGGCACCTCCAGACCAGAGGTTTCTGAATAATCCTCCAATACTTGTTCATAGCCTATTTCTCTGAAGCACAAAAGGTGATTTACAAAGGTGTCATTGGAGGATGAAGACGCAGTGGTTCGTCCCCCAAAACAGGTCATGACAACCTTGTGAAAATTACATTTTGCCAAGAGAGGGAAAGAGATATAACTCAATATGTATGAACTGTAAGCAGCAAAGACTCATGCTTTCCTACCATTGATGAGAAACAAACTACATTATGTTGGAGAACTAAGATGGCATCTAAATTATTCAAAAATAATTTTTTTCTTTGCTGCTAGCTTTGGTTTAAAGGACCCCAGATACTCATTCTGAATTGAGTAGAATCAATTGAGGAATAAAAATCTGAAGGGAAAAATCTCTTCCTTACCACATACAATGATCATTGAGGACAGTAAAGCAAAAAATATTTCAATCAAAACCAAAGCAAGTATAACTTGGAAGTGTCATCAAATGTAAGCCTTTTCAAATCCTCCCATTGAAGAGAAGCGTATTCACAATAGGCAATACACATATCTTTGCAAGGTTAGGATTAAATCCACAAAAAGTAGATTCCTGGCTCAGGAGATCTTTGCAGACAAAGTGAATTTCAGTGGAGATTAAGAAACCAGTTCTAGAGACAATTCAGATTGCATGAGATACCAAATTAGGAAAATCTTGTTCTTCATTTAGTATTCTCATAGAATGGCCTGTGTTGGAAGGGACTTTAAAGATCATCTAGTTCCATCTTCCTGCCATGGACAGGGACACCTTTCATGACCAGGTTGCTCAAAGCCTAGCCTGGACCATGTGCAGAGATGGGACATCCACAGCTTATCTGGACAACCTATTCTAGTGTTTAATACCCCTCACAGAGAAGAATTTCTTCCTAATATCTAATCTAAACCTACCCTCTTTCAGCTTAAGGCCATTATGCCTTGTCCTGTCACATGTTTTTTTTTTCCAACAGGTCATCTCAGGTTTTTCAGAAGACTATCACTGTATCAACACTTTCCAGTGGACCATAACTTCCCTGTCAAAGAGGACAAGAAGGACTAAGTAATGATCTTGCATGACCCTTTCTCTCCTAGTTTCCTTTCTTGACACCTCAGACTGTTTCCCCTCTCATGATTACCCTATCACACCCCTCTTTTTCACACTGAGAGAGGAAATAAGGTATCTACTACCCAGCCACAATGCAGCAAAAGAAAAAGGGAAACTACTTCAACTGTAGAAGAAATGGATATTTTATTTTCAAGTACGTGAAGCAACAATACTGCCTTAAGACATGAGATGTTAAAGAATGGTATACACCTGTTGTTAGCTGCCTTGGAGTGGTTGTAAAGCATCTCACTGCAATGCTAACCAAGTCAGAGGGAAATTCTCTTCTATAACACCTCTGAAATGAAGAAAGTCTTCAGTGCTGTTGTACACTTCTGGGGGTAAAAAGTGATTCAATGTGTAAAGGGGTATTCTGGAAGAATGGTTTAAATATATTACAATCTGCATTAAATTTCTTAATTTTAACTCAGATGTACAGACAACTCATATGTTTCCCTTTTTTTACTAAAGAATACAGTAGAATATGATAAATAAATAAGCCCCATCTAGCCTGGTTGTAAAAACTCCAAGGGATGGAGCACCTGTAACTTACCTGCTCCAGTGCCTCACCACCCCCATAGTGAAATTTTTCTATAGTCTATCTATTCTAAACCTACTCTCTTTCAGCTTAAAACAATTCTCCCTTGTCCCATCACTACATGCCCTCGAAAAAAGTCCTGCTTCAGCTTTCTTGAAGCTTCCCTTCAGGTATTAGGAGACTGCTAAAAGGTCTCCCTGGAACCCTCTCTTCTCCACGCTGAACAGCCTCAATTCTTTCAGAGTGTCTTCATAGCAGAGGTGCTCTAGGCCTCTGATCACCTCTGCAGCCTCCTCTGACCTTGCTCCAGCAGGTTCACATCCTTCTTATGCTAGGAGCCCCAGAGCTGAACATATTAGTCCGTGTACTTCAAAACCAAAATAAAAACGCCGACGTTTTCTGTTATCTCCAGAGCTTTCCTTGCCACATTGTCTTTCATTATAACAAGCTGGAAAACAAGACTAGATGCCTAAAAATTGGCAGCAATCCCTTTACTAAACAAGAGCTTTTAAAAAATAATTTTAAAGTTATCTTTTCTGTCATTTGTAATGCCTGTCTTTTTTTTGCAGCCCAGAAAGGCTGTGCCAAAGAGGTCCCCCAAATTTGTCAGAGTTAACTATTTCACTAAACTTCACTATGCTACCACTGCTGATGATTAATCAAATTTTGCTCTAAATAGGATTAATTCGGGTGTATCTGTGAAGAAGCTTGTCAGAGTGCACGTCCCTCTTCTCATCTGTCCTCAGGTCTTTTTTTCTTGCTGAATTTAAAATGAAGCTTGAGCTATAATCTTGCATGGCAGATACTGGATCGTTCCTTTGATAAACATCTAAAATGCTAATGAATGTGGGCTGCAGTTCTAAAACAGCAAAGCAAATGATTTGACAAGAATCTGGAGGGTAAAAAAAAAAAAAGGAACTTTCTGACTTAAAAGAAAAACTCTTTTTGTTCACATAGAGTATTGTTTCCCCAAGAAAAATTTTTCTGCTCTGCAGAAAACAGAAAAAATCCTAGTACATCAAAATGCGGAAGCATGAAAAACTGATGAGCTTTCAGATTGTCCTCTTTTGCATGCAAATCATATCAGAAGTTCTCATTAGCATAAATGCATGAGCAGCTCTAAATGCTTTTAATTTCCAATCTCAGCCAGCAGAGGAGTAATTTGTCACTGTCAGGGTGAAAATCTAAAAAGAAAAAAAAAGAGAGAAGGACTCCATGCTAAATTGGAATCATATAAATTTTTGATTTGCTAATTGACTGATGCTACAGTTCAATCAGCTGCCTTGAAGGTGTAAATAATTCAGTATACAGTCAGAAATAAAAGCATAATGTGCTTCTACTGAAGTCATATTAGCATTCAGTGCACCAGGACACACCTGACCGTGTCTTTCTTACAGATACCCTTTAGACATGTTCTATCGCTATGCTGGCAAGTGCACTACACCAACAAATATATATTTAGTCTTTCATAGTCTAAAAAGATTTAGTCTTTCATATTAGGAAACATTATTCTGGAGATGATTTAAAATATTTTCACTCCAAATAATCTAGCAAGTCAGTCCTAATGCTTGCAGAAATGCTGGAATACATTTGTATAACACTAATGCAATTATAAAACATAGAGAGTGCATAAATGGTAATCCAACATTTCTATCAACTTTTAATTACCCTTTTTCCTTAATCAACTGCTTTAAATGTCATATGCAAAGTGTATTTTTTGCAAAAATGATTCTCATCAGTGTGCATATTCTAAGGGTGTTGTAGAATCTGTATCGGTAGTAGTTTATGATTTACAATAGAGAAATTATATTCAGATCCTTTGTATGGTTTGTGCTAATGAAAGAAAAAATTTATTTCAAAGCTGTTGTTTAAGTAAAACTGATTTTTATCTGACTAGCCACTTCCTTCTCATCTAGATCCAATAAGATTTACAGCCATTGTGGACTTTTGTAATGCATTTGTACTTCCAAGAATATAAACTAATAATTAACAAAAATATCTTGAATATAAAAAACCCCTCCTTTGGAGCATATACAAGTAAAAGATCCAGTTCATGATTTACCAGATGTTTCAAGTTAATTATTAATGTCTCATAGATTGGTGTATGTGAAAATCAAATATGACTGCTGAACCCCAAAATGACCATTTGACTTTGTTTTTAATTCTATTTTGCACAAATTATATCTGTACTATTTTGTTGTCATAGCACAGAAATTTATCAGACGCATCCTATGCAAATCTATTTTCCATGTCCTCATCCCTCCAAACATATATTTAAAACAGGTTCTATTTAAACAATTTATATGAAGACTTTATCCTGGGCAAAGAGCTGATTTTAATTGCCAGAAGCAGTTTTGAAATGGTTTTTGCAATGGCAGTCTGGGTTTCTGATAATGAAAGGTTTACACCAAATTCCCCAGTGTTTTGAACAAGGATTTAATCTGAATAAAGTCTGTAGGATTATGTTCCAAGGTGTTCATTTTGACTGAGCATTTGATTTTGCAGTCAGTGAGATCAATGATGGCATTGATTCAGTCATTCACACCTTTTCCTTGTCATAAATTGCACATTTCCTTTCAAAATAGTGTTAAAATGTAAAAAACAATATAATCAAGTAGTGGGAGAATGTGAAATATAATGGGCTGAATGCAAACTGTGAGCATTCAGTTTCCAAACAACCAGATCCTGCTTGATTTGATAGTTGACTAAGGAAGAAAGAAAAAGCCTTTCAGTCTACATTAATCTAGAAAAAATAAATCTGAAAATCAGTTTTATGAATATGAGCTAGTTTATCCAGTGCTCTGGAAAACCTAACTCAAATGAAAATCTCAATTAAAGCAAGTAGAAATCTTGGGTAAGAAAAATTTTATGACAGCAGCCTGTTTCTCTCCCCCAAGCCTAAAAACCGTTCAGCGCAAGCAGAAGAAGCAAACAAGCCAGGCAGGGCAGATATCCATGGAGGTCATTTCACAAAACAAAGCATGGCTAGCAGAAATTATTCCTGCAGGCCCTGCTCCTCTTTCTGCAGACTCTTCCAGGTTCTAGAATACCAATAAAAAAGGAGTGTTGTTGGGAAAGCCTTACTAAAATATGGATGTTTCGCCAGCGCTTGGTTCACCATTTAAAAGATGAGCTTTTTGTTCTGCGGGTCTGGACCCCAGTGGGAAGAGAGAGGGGTCAGCGAGGGGAAAATGAGCTGGATCATAGGATTAAAAAATGGGGAAATATTCTGGAGTCTCATTCAGACTCTAAGTAGACAATTAAAAATTTGTACATAAATTTAAATGATTTTTAAAATAGTTTTTCAAATTACTCATATATTCCTGTATATTGGTATTTTGGTCTTTTAAATCTCTTTTTATGTAGCTCACTCTAGTTCTCTTGTGACTTGTACATCATTCTGGCAACAATTGTGGCAGCCTTTTAGATGCAGCTGAGGGAGATTAGTTGAGTTAAATTCCGTCTTGCTCTAGCCAATTGTTTTGTTTGTATCTATAGTTTAGACATTCATAAGGAGTACAACTAGCATCTCTGGCAAAAAAGTTGCAAATAATCACGATGATGGTTTCACAATGGTTTAAGACATACACACACACATTAATACATCCACTTATCCTTTTTACATAATTATCATGAGGAATACGAGAAGGGAAGGAAAATTTGGAAACAGATTTTGTGAGCAGGTTGTCTTTACTGTTTAGAGAGTAGAGGGACTCAGATGCCAGCTATAAAACCCCAGTCAAGTTCCTGCCTGGCCACAGGTACAGGTCCAAGAGTTAAACAGATATTGCAGTTCTGAAGCTTCTAGACAGACAATCCTGGCTGGAGGTAGATGAAGTTGTGGTGTGTCAGCATCTCTGCATCTCAGCCTGGACAGGGCTCCTGAGTGGGCATGCTGTTGCCCTGGGACCTCTCCCAGATCACACCAGTGGGATAACGTGTGTTGGACCAGACTGTACCGTCTGGTGGGTTCATCAGTGTACATCTCTGTGGGGGCACCGACCAACACCAACAGAAAGACCTAATATATTTCCTTCTGTTTAAAACAAACAAACAAACAAACACCCCAGCAAAAAAATATTTACCTCCCTTTACCGCATTTCTCAAATGAACAGCAGAAGGGGTTATCTTAATTTGCACTGTCACACTGTAGGTGTGAAATATTGTAACCTCCCCAGTGCTGCCAAGCCCGCTGTTTTCCCTCCCTGCCTCTCTCTCTTCAGTGTTTTTTGCTCCAACTCATTGCATTCATCTTTAGATTTAAGATTAAATAAGTAAGTATGTAAGTAAATAAAAAAAATGAAGTTGATTGCAGTCCCTTTGAGCTCAGGTTGCATCCTTCTGCCTGTTTGGAAACAAAGATAAAGCTCTGACTGTGGCAGGAAATGTAGAATATGATCACCAGGTACTGTAATCCCGGGACAACAGCATCAAGAAGCACCAAGGCTGCTGCTGCTGCTGCCTCCCAAGTTTTGTGTGCCCACAACAGAATCTGAATAAAGTGTTGAACTTCAGAGCCAGGAAGGTGGCTGCTCCCAGCCCAGAGCTTGAGGTGACCATTTCTGGGAGAGAAATCTAAGCACTCTTTTTATTGCATTGCTTATCTGGCCTCACTAAATTCCAGGGTCAAGTTGTGCTAGACACAGAGCTTGGGGACCACTCTGGGGACATCACCAGCTGTGGGGAGCATATGTTCAGAGCTCAGTACTGATCATAGCTCATCAGTCTGGATTTAGCACCCATTGTGATGTCCAGATACACAAAACAGGAGCCTGATTTACCATCAGAGGAAAAAATAACCTTAATATAGCATGAATGCTTGGCCCTGAAACATGTTATGTGATTTTATTTCACCTTTTCTTTCCTGTTTTCTATTTATGATAAATTGTTTCTGTTTCAGACTGTGGTAAATCCTCTCTATTTCAGACTATTCTTAGAGCCTTTTTTTTTTCCTCATACTAAAATGGTTCAGTCTTGCAGAAATGTATGCAAATTAACTTTTTATGAAAAATGGGGGCAGAAATAAAACATTATGCTGCTCTTGCAAAATAAAAAAAATCATTAGTGATTGCCAAAAGCAACAAAGTTGATCTTTTGGCAGCATATTGTACATAATTATAAATTTTCTATTCTATTTCAGTCCTGTGAACAGCAGAACAGCCCTATCACAGGACACAAAATAATTCTGACCTCATGGTAACCCATTTGTGTACCTCATTCTGACCAGCTTCACAGAAGCATTGTTTCAGACAAGCCACATTTTCAGTGGAGCTTTATGAAGGAGAGACAGCAAACACTTTTTCATTACTTGAAAAGTGCCAAGGATGCTATAAGCATACCTCAGGCAGATTTAATTGTAATATTAATTAACTGGTTCACTTACTCACTAATTAATCTGCTGCTCCATCTTTTTCACACTAATGTATTTCAGAAGCAGATTCAGAGGAAATGTTAGAAAAGTTTCTTATGACAATCTCTGAACAAAAATTTTCAGAAGTATATGCACAAAAATTGCATTATCATTAGAATGGCAATGCTTTATCAAGCCATTTGATCTAGTCATTTAGAAGTAGGAAGAGGCGGCTATTTACTGGCTGGATAGTATGACTAAAAGACAACCAACATACAACAAACATATCTTAAGAAACAATTCTTACAGTGATTATACACTAATAAATATATGTACTGGTGATACGCATAAAATAGGTAATGCTGCTATGTCTTCAGCAAGAAGCATTTCTCAACCACAGAGAAATACATAAGATATTAATAATCACCCTATATTACAAAAATATACAGAAAACTCCATAACTGCTGTATCCTGCACACCCTTCCTCATTATTCATCTCTTCATTTTTTTTTTAGCTGGTAGATGCAAATAACTGCATCCCTGTCTATGAAAACCAACTTGCAAGAGATGTATTCCCCCAGTAGTAGTACTCCTTTTCTGTGGACTTGGAAACAAAACATTTCTGTTATCAGAAAGAGGAGACAGCCTAACACTGTTACTTGCTCAATAAGGGCAGGTGACACTGGAGTTTATTCTAAGGTACTCATATGCACAGATCAGGCTTATAAGCATTTTCATTATATTGGTTACAGTTTCTCTTTGTGACAGAAAGGCTTTCCCAAGACAGCTTTAATTTACAAGGAAATAGAAAACAAGCAAACAAACAAACAAATCGATATATTTCCATGCCACTTTGCTAGTGCAATGATAAAGATCTTCTAAAGTAGGAGCAGGTAGAGAAGGGCATATTCATATCTCCTGCTCTAGGCTTTGGTAGGTACATTACTCCAGTGATAACTAAAGGGCTGAGACAAGGTTTACACATGGTGCAGCATGATTAAAGTGCCACTGGTTGCAATTCTAAACACTAAGCACAAACATCTTTTATCGCCTTATGGGACTCATGACCTGTTAGAAAGAAAGACCAAAGAGCCTAAATGACTTTCCTAAGATCACACAGCAAACCTGAGGCAAAATAGGAAGCAAGTAAATGTCTTCAAGCAGAGGGATGCACTTAGCACTGAGACACATTTTCTGTCTTTAAAATGTTTATAGAGGTGGGAAGAATAAATAGTATACACAGAGGAAATGATGGCATAATATTATGGATTCTTGACAAAGTCTTGTGAGTGCACAGTTTTATCATGGCTTCAGGACACTAAGGACATACTATTTCCCAAGCCATGATGTATTTCTTCCTCAATGCATTACTTAGTTTAAGAGAATAAAAAAAGCATTCTATTAATATGCATTGTTAAGCTGTTTCACATGGATAGTCCAGTGTTTTGGCTCAGCTCTTACTCTAAGGGATCATTCAAGCTTATAGCTCCAACATGATGAGGAAATCAGTGTTCATTCTTCAAGGGGACTGCCTCTGAGACTGCAATAAAGTTAAAGCACTTAACTTTATCTTTTTGCTGGAAATTTTTCCTTATCAAAATAGAAGAAAAGGTATTTGTTTTACAGATAAAGTTGTTAACTTTATTAAACTTGAGATACTAACCATCTTTCAATGGACAATATGAAACAGCCAGTGGTTCTGTGGAAAATATGAAACTGCCCTTGATTCAATTTATACTTGTAAACAGGAGAAATTACCACAATCAATAACACCCTGAATGGAACAGGCTCCTAATGGTCTAAAATATGTCAATGAATACGTGTATAAGACTTTTTTTGTAGAATAACAACCTGATTCCACCATATTCATACAGCGGGACATGCAGTCACCATCTCACATACCTTAACTATCAGATGTGGATAAAAAGGAAAATAATTCTTGAGTTTGACAAATCATTAAATGAAAGAGACAAAGGGAAAGAATTGCAACAGTAATCATATTTGCCCCAATTCTTTCTCTGTGTACTGGCTGAGATTTCTTTGGTGTTATCAGCCTGCCAAAACTGATACACTTCCTCCAAAGCTTGGCCAAGTAAAACATTTCATTCTCCATTAAAAGTCTGCCTGGAAACACTACATGTTTGCTATCTGAATTGTTAATGTACATTTCAAGTAACTGGTCCAGTTGTCAGAACACGAAAACAGTGTCCATTTTAAGATTAAAAAAATGCTTTTGAAAAAGGTGCAAGTTCCTATTTGAAATTGCACTTCAAATTAAATGCATTTACACCAGTGTTTTTGAGAGTCCTTTCTCTAAATGATGGCTTGGTTTCTTGCAGACATTAGCAAAAAAGCTGGAGGAAACTTCTGTTTTGTTTGTAGCAGCCTTTAAGGAAAGTCCGCAATGGCAAATGCTCGAGGTAATTTGGTGTTCTGCTCTGTCTCAGCAGTTAAATCCTTTCAATAAAGTAAACATTTCATTGACTATAAATTTACTTTTTTCTAAGAAAAGTGGTAAGTTTCTATTTGTATCACTTTTGTTCCCAGACCCTATTTATAGAAGAACAATTTTGCTTCAGTTTCTAGATCTCCCAGACTGAGATTTTCAGTAATTTATAAAGACTTGGGCAATACTGAGCATCTTGCAATGTCTTTTGTTCACTAGGGAAAGTAAACAAGAAGGACATTTACCCAGAGAACTGAGCAGTAATTCAGCATGCACCAGCATATCACTCTCTCTTTAACATGTAGCACTCAGTTTATAAGAACATTTTTCAGAAAACACAAGCTTGAGAAATTATGATTATCTGCAAATTGCTGGAAATTTCCTTGCTTTCTGGATTAAGAATTCACCCTGCATTCTCCACTTTATAACTGCCACATTTTAGACACAGTCTACTTTTATTTTTGCAACTTTTTAGAAAAAGTAGTAGCAAGTTTTCTTGTGAGGTAGTAGCAACCCCATCTTAAATTGCCAATGAAATCCTGCTGTGCCTCTATGAAATAAGGAATATAGTGTGAGAGAGAGGGAGCTCTCATAAGAATTGTGTCCGGCCTGGTACAAGCTAGTATTGCTTTCTGCAAAGAAGAGTCTTGAGATGTTAAAAAAATAGCCCTTTGATTCAGCCAGGGCATTTTCATCTCTTTTCAATCACACTATGAACATCTTTTGCTCACTGAAAAATGCATCCCAAGGCATTGGAAACAGATTAGCTATTGAAGTCTGAGTGAAGTGGTATTTGCCACCATCTGGTTGTGAACCCTACAGAGAAGCTATCGATCGGTCTGCTTGCTATTTAAGTGGTAGCCATATCCACACTGATATCCCAATTAAGGAAAAAAAAAGGCATTTAATTGGAAAGACAAGTTCACACATTTCCAAATTTTATGGCAGGCCCATATGAAACAAAAAATAATAATAATAATATAAAAAAAAACCAAGACAGCAACAAAACCAAAAAACAAAGCAAACAAAAAACTTCATAGGAACAAACAAAAAAAAAAAACTGAAAAAAAGGTGATATGTCAAAACTGTATTTTTTCAAATTGGCACAGATGTTGCCATATTTTACTCAATGAAATTATAAACTATCCTGAAAGGGATGGAGGAAGGAAGAAAAATATTTAATTATTTTTCCTATATAAAGAAGAAAAAAAGCACACGGACTCCAAAATGGCACCTTTCCAGGAACCTGATGAAAAATCTGTTATCTTTTGAGAGAGAAATTAAGTTTTGTAGGTTTCTAAAATACACAATGATAGATTCATATACTGCTAGAATTTTAAACATTTTTTTTTCTCTGCATTTTGGAGAGCTCTTGCTGTCCTAGTTTAAAAGGCAACCTATATTTGCTAGACCTGAATGAATCAACTGCAGTGAAGCCATAACTCCTTTTTAATCTTATTCAGAAATTATTGATTCATTTCACTTCTAGTGCAAATAACTGTTTCTCTAAAGTAACTAATGGCCAGCTACTCAGAACCCTTCATCCCTGTACAGACCAGATAAAATTACATTTCAAGAACTTTAATTTTAGCAACTTTATATTTAGTCATTTTCCCACAAAAGTGTATGATGCTATAATTCTCATGAGCATGAGGTGCGTGGTTTCTTGAAGTCTTAAGACTATAGCAAAATATTAGTCCTGTATTATGGCTACAAGAATCAATACATAACATATTCAAATAATCTTATCTTTAATATACTTGATTTGTTTTGAAATTAAACAAAAAAAAAAAAATCCTTGGACCCCACTAATATTATAACCAGCAATGGGATTAAAATGACATCAGAGCTTCAGTTTGAGTTTCATTCCACCACTGCAAGACAATGTCCTTTGAACTCGAAATATAATAATGAAATTTCAATTAATATCTTTCATGTATTTTGATTACCAGTAGCTAGAATGCCCTGTTCTGTTTGCTCTCCAAGCTGTAGCTGCTTTTTTTTCCACATACATCAGTGGTAAATCAGTAGCGTCTAGGTGTCAAAGGGTGAACTGGCATTGCCATATTTTTAGTATAAATAGGTAAGATTCTACCAATCATATTTCTGTTCTTCTCACCTGTGTATTAATATGGGAAATATTGGAAATTATTTTATATTCCACAGCAATGAACTATCAGAAAACAAAAAATGAAAAATGAAATAAAAAACCTTATTGCCTTATACACTGAGTTAAATAAATGTTTTTCCCAAGGCAAGCATCAAAAATGTCTGGCACTGGATTACCAACAGAATAATATCTAAACCAAGAAATTACACTTGTTCAGCTGAAAAGAGGAAGGCATTAAAACAAAGTGTAGAAAATGTATCCTCTGTTCTGAAGTACTAAGTTACTTCATACATGTGTAAATAAAGAATGATATGCTTTTCAGGGATCCTTTCCTAAAAAATGGGCATCACTTCGGGGGGGGGGGGGGAAAGCACAATTCCCAAAGTGGCTTTTTGTTGCCCAAGGGCTTTGTCTAAAGACATGCAACAAAATGCTTATTAAATAAGGATGTGGTGTAAGTCCTCAGTAGAGTCCAAGGGTTGGATATTCTGCAGTGTGTGCTGGGGTCAGCATATCTCCAGATGGATGGATGATAGCAATGGGCATTTGACAACTGACCAATGTGGATATTCTCAGTTCAGTCAGAGAGAAAACAAAGGTTTCTAACCAGGCAGAAACCTGGGAAACAGTTGAGAAAGAATGTAAATAATTCTTTATCTCTCTTGTTGTTCATATTGTTTATAGATAAGTTATGCCACTATGCGTCATTTGCTGACACCAATGGTGTGAGATGTGTTTACTCTAGGACCAATAGAATGGGTCTAGACAATACTCTCTATAAAAGAGAGATGTATTTGAAAAAAATCAGTTCTACTCTCTCACCTTCTGAAGTGGAGTCATTTCATACCGTTCTGCCTCAATGGTGTCAGACCAATGCTGACATCACTCCCTAGAAATAGAACGTCATCCGCCTTCTGCTCTCAGGCAGCTCCGTACGCTGTCCTGTTCCTGGCCTCACCTTCCCCAGCCCTGCCTGAGCAAAGAGGCCAGGAGGCAGAGGGCTGGAGAAGTGCCTGAGGGGTGCTAGGAATGCATTCTCACGTCACAGCAGGGATCCCCTGCAGTGCACAAGAGGTGTGGAATAGCTCTACTTTCCTTTCTGTACACCAGCTGACAGAGCTAAGACTGAAAGGAGAGTAAAGAAAAAACTGGAGTGTAAGCATGGCTCTGAATTACAGTCTCTTCTCTTAGCTTCTCATGAGATGTCACAGCTGCGTGCCTCTTAAACCTGGACTAAAACGATGCAGTCTAGATCACCTATTTGCAATCTAACAGCTTTGTCCATAACCTGCAATTTGTCACCTGTTTTTGGATTTATACATGCAGTATCTCTCAGCAATGTGCAATGGAATGTTGGGCAAAATCCTTTAAGGTTTTATTCAACTTCAGTGTGAATTACTAAACTGTCTCCTCTGTACATGAGCAAGCTACCTGTGCAGTATTTGTACTCTTAGTGAGACTGATGGAACTAACTGAACCAGTAAAATTCAACACAATGTATTGAAAAAAAAAAGAAAAGAAAAGTATATTTGTTTACATAGAGGTGATCTATGAAGGAACTAACTGATAAGTGAATAAAAAACCTAATGACTCTCCAAACATGCGATCTGTGTCCTCAGCACCAGAAGATCTCAATCCCAAGGCAGTAAATTTCTGGTATTGGTCCTTCTTGATGCACTCAAAGATTTTACCTTAGGACAGTTCATCAACAAGAGCTGCCCATTTTACCTACTAGAACATGTCTAACAGACCAACTCTTAAATGCAGCAAAGCAGAAGAGAATATGCCTATGATGAAACTGACATAGATTTACTGATATCCTTCCCAATGGTAATTTAGAACATCTAACCCTTAGGAGACTTTTCAGGCCACTAGATTTTGATGAACAGTGAATGATGAACACTCCTCCATTTTCTCATAATAGCTGGTTTTCTGTATTTAGGAGACACAAGTATTTACTACAGCAGGTATCTAACTTGGGTCTCACAATAAAGCACACTATCTAACAGCCAAAGAATTTTTCTTGCTCCCTAGCTAAAGGAAGATGACTTATTGCATTGAGCCTGACATGGAGGGAGAAGCTCCTATTTGGCCAGAAGGTAGCATCCTCCCTCCTGAGATTTCCTATCAACTGGTTTAAGTGGCCTAGTGAAGGTCTGGCACCTTTGTCCCTTGTGTTTAGGTGTCATGCCAGGAGCAGTGGGTGCTGTAATACAAGGTACAGTTTCTATTTGGATCTAGGTGCTGATAAGGACCTGGTTCAATCTAGGCAGTATATTGTTTTCCTGCTGTGGAGGCTGCATCCTCAACAGGCCATTGTAGAACAAAAATGTAACCAATATCTTACAAGTAACCTAAACCTCAGCTTCCCATAAAAACACACAACTCATTCTTGAAGCGAGAATCACTGTAGAATTCTCATATAAACTGATATTATCAGGGCAAATACTTTCTAAAAGAGACCTTCAAGGAATATTATGCATTTTAGATGTTGCACTCTTTTCTTCATTAGTCTCAAGTTCATAGCTGTTATACTACATTATGCAATTGCAGTGTGTGCCTCAAAAAAATAAATTAATGGCTCCACATTAATCAAATGGGTGTGATCTATAGGATTTGGGCTTCAATGGGTTCTAAGAAATCACACAACAAACAAATGAGGCATAGATACATAAAGAAAGA
Organism: Chloebia gouldiae; assembly: GCA_003676055.1. NCBI lineage: Eukaryota > Metazoa > Chordata > Aves > Passeriformes > Passeridae > Chloebia > Chloebia gouldiae. The sequence goes on along the minus strand of QUSF01000002.1, from coordinate 54,729,744 downwards.
GTTCAGAATGTGCATAAATATAAATTATCTCTGAATGCAGTTTTCCCAAATGGAAAAACTGAAGAAATGGAATTACTAAACAGATCAAAATGTCTCATACTTGAGTTTTATAGGTGTGGGTCATTGGCCATCAGTCTTTTGGGTCTCACTTAAATAGTTCACATGTTTTTTGTTACAATATTTTTTTAAAGCTGAAAACTTTTCCTAAATAATAATAAAAAAAAAAGTTAAGAAAATAGTAATGAAAAACCCAAACCAAGACAAAGTTTGCATGGGAAAAAAACCCTAAAACCTATTACTGCCAATATTTTTCTGTCTAGGCTGGGATTTCTGATCAAGAGCAGAGATAAAAATCCCATAAGAGTGAATAGTGTTGCAATGAACAATGTTAACTGAATACATGGGTATAAGAACAGCAACTGAGGACCTTTGTCTTGGCTGTTAGCATCTTGAACAAATGCTTTAAATATAAGGCTATCAGTCACCCTATAGCCAATATCTTCTCCTAAGTCTGAAAAAATTTCTGTGAGTCTGAGGTCAGACAAGCAGAGTAGGACAAGTCTTAAAGAATCAAAATTTAATGGGACAAAGCATTGTTTCCTGCCCAGTTCTATTCCTTAGCTGATGGTCGCTGAATATAGAACATGAAATCTCATGCCCTGACATAGTTTCCTAAAATTTATTCAGTTAACAATTGACAAAACTTAAATTATTTGTGGAATTACCATTCAACATTTAGTTTCCAATAAACTTCGTGTGCAAAATACCTAGAGAACTCATCTGATCTAGGACAGCATTCCATATTTAATATTGTATCCCATTTCTAAAAGTGCTCCGAGGATGAGTTGCATAAGCAGGTTTGAACCTGGAAAACAAAGAGTAAACCCTAATTCCTTAAGACATGCATATGCCTGTAGCATTCTCTAGCTAATATTATATAATATAGAACTTATTTTAAAAAGTAGCATATTTCCCCTGTTGCAATTTGAGCAGTATATGCTTTAAACATCACAGGCTCATACTTTATACATGAGTGATTTTTCCTCAAAAAAAAAAAAAGTGAGTCATCCAAAAGTTTTATTTTTTGCAGAATGTCCTTTCGTTTCAGTGGAACGAAATATACCTAGTGTTATTTCATTCAATTATGACCTGCACGCTCTGTGTTCCTGAGAGCTCACCATGTGATTAGTCCTTCTAGACAAACAGGATTGTTTCTCCACTTCTGTAATTGATTCTGATGTTCGGGTCTGGACATTGCTTCTGTGTTCTGCCACTTTGATTCGTCTATTTAATTGAAAATGTGTTATGTTTACAGAACATCAGAGGGAGTGCATAATCCTTGACAAAAGTCTGCTGAAGCAACTTCAAGCCACAAGATGGCAACAGTGTTTACATTTTTTATTGGCACTTAGCTTATGCTCTGCTAGATAACCTACACTTGGGTTTATGCTAAAATAAAGTACTTGGGATTTCAGTCCAGAGTGGAATCTTTAAATCTAAAATCACATATGTAAAGTTTTAGCCATACCTTTCAAACCAGCAGGGCGTGTGCAGTGAGTCACACTATGGAAGTCGTCACACCACTGCGGTCAGTCACTCTTCCCAAGGCAAAGGAAGGTACAGGGACACTCTGGAGCACAGAAGCATCAGGTGGCTCATTACAGGACATCTTGGGTCCAAGGAGCTCAGTTCATGTCCTGTGGACTAGAGCTCAGCTGCCACAAATCTGCAGGCCTGCTGGCAGTGTGCCTTCCCATGCAGATGCATTCTGTGCACTGGGTGCACCCACCAAGCACAGCTGTACCTCACTGTTTGTGCTGTGTACACAAACACTGGACGCCTGACAGAAAACTAAGCCCCAAAAAAGCCTGGCAGAAATTCTGTGGTGCGGTACAACAAGCCTCCATGTTGTCCCTGGTCACCTCACTTGCATCCACAACCTCTTCCACTCCTTCTCCCAAGCTTGGGCAACACAACACCAACAGTCTCTCACACACTGGCTCCTAGTGTGGGCTGCTTCAGATCCAATTTTTAATTTTTTTTTTTCAGAAAGAGGCTAATTTATAATAGTTTTAATTTCTTCAATGAAAAATAAAGAAATTAAAACTATAGTAAATGAAAAGAATTGAGAATTCTTCTTTCTTAATTTCTACTTAATGACCTCTGAAAATTTAATCCTCCATGTCCTTTACATATTTTGGAAAACTATCTACCTTAGTTGGTTAGGAGACCTTTTGTACTAAGTCACTTGCCTCTCTTGAGATACGAGTGAAAGCCTACCGAAGAGAACAGAATCACTAACTAATTTCAGCAGTATTTGAAACTCCTGGTGTTTGGTTTCCTCCCAGTGTCATTACTGCCAGGCCATCCTTATTCCATAATGAATTATATATATATATATATATATATATATATATATATATATATATATACACATACTAAAACACATAACAGAAATAAATTTAAAAAAACAAAACAGTATCAGAGTAAAAACAGGATCATCAAAGCAAACTCCTAACCCTGCAATGGTAACTGCATTACATCCCTCAGCAAGGAGCTTAGGAGTTAGTTTATTTAATGATGTGCTTTAATTTGGAGTATAATATTTGGCCAGGGAATATTTGTTCTTATTTTTTGCCTAAAATATGCCTATAGTAAAGCACTATACAGAAATTAGTAATACAATACATAAACACTAGAACATGATAAACAGCTTCACAACAATCAACTCTGAAGAACATAATCTTGTGTGTTTTGTTATAATCTCAAATAAAGTGAGTAATGACTTCAGACTGAGGATGAACCTACAGAGCAACTTAGGACCATGGAAATCCTTCACAGAGGAGAGTGAAGGGAACTAAATGAGTTCTTAAGGAAGAAGGTCTAGTTCAATTTTGGCCATTAGAAGATTAAATCAAGAAAGTAAACTCGCAAAAATGTATGAGCAAGTCTCCCTACAACACTAGTATTGGGAAGCAGGATGGGAGCAGAGAAGGAAAGTGAAATACTGAAATCAATTGTGCAGAAGAGTGAATTATTGATCCCAAAGGCAAAAATGGCAAAGAGGAACATCTCAACAGCTGCTTAGGTTCTGGGTCAGAAAGACATCTTTATTCAATCATTTAAGCATGTAAGTATAAGATTCATTTTTGCCCTGAACAAAAAATGTGTCCAATCAGTTTTCTGAATAGATATCTAAATAGATATTGAGAGATAAGAAATGAAACAGTACAAGACTGAGCTGTGGAAACAAAGGGAAGTTAATATTTTAAGGCAGTTACCTTACGCTGAAATCCAAGAAGTGAATGTTGAAATCCAAGGAGAAATGAAGGAGGATGGATGTGGCATTTGTCTACAGGGGTGGTGTTACTTAAGTACAACCGATTTTAACACAGTAGAAAAGGTCTCAAGAAGGACTTTGAAGAAACAAGAACAAAGTGGAGCCACAGCTAAAGGAGAGGCAAATGTTCCATAGGGAATTGGGAACAATGTCAGGGAACATATTGTCATGAAATGATGGGTTGTGATGGAAGCAAGTAGACAAAAAAGAAGGTGAGAGTAAATAGAGGGCTTTAGAAATGGGGCTGTTGTTGTCTGGGGAAAGGGAGTTTAAACGATACTGTGGAGCTCAGTTGACAGCCAGTGATTTCAGCGTGGTCCATGAAATGTTTCAGTTTGGTTTGTCACTTTTCCCAGAGAAAGAGGTGAATGATGCCACTGTGTACTAGCACTCCCACAAAAGCCAATACTTTGTCCTGTGCCAGCTGCTGTCAAAACTGATGATGCCAAGGGACAATGATCACAGGTGGCGACTGAGCTTCCAAACAGCTGTTGCCTCTTCTGGTTTCCTATGGACAAGCCTCGTTCTGTACATGGGACACCAGCTTGCTCTCCTTCTGCTCTCCTTCATCCTCTCAAGTATGCTCTTGTGAGGCAAAGATTCAGTGAGGTTCAAAGTAAATTGACATATAGCTTAAGCATGATGGTGCATTAAGACTATTCATCAGAAACCTTCTGGTTTCCTGATGGAAGCGATGGATGAGCTATACAGGACTTGCCTGCTTTTACTCAGTCAAAGGCAGCTGGTATTTTGGCTCAGAACAGATTGTAGAATCCATGAAAGAATACATGAAAGAAAGATTTCAGTATCTCACTCTAAGCCTGAGGAATCAAGACTGGATTTTCAATCCAATTTCTCACCCCAGCCACTTCAGTGACCTGTGGTAGCACATTTTATACCACAGCTTTCAAAATTACTCGTAATCTTGCTGCCACACAGCCTGATCTTCAGACACACTCAGCTCCAATTGCCAGCTTAAAAATCAAAGACTATATTTGAAAATGCTGCTATTGTCTCTGGCCCAATATTCCTGTTTGTAATAAGGAGTTAGCTTATTTCCCAAGAATGCTGAGAATTTAATTACATAATGTCTCTAAAGCAATTGGAAGAAAAGCACTATATAAGTGTTAAGCATTATAATTATATTAAATGTGTATGACCAGTATTGCAAGGAAGGGATGTGATTATCTAATAAGCAATGACCTCTCATCACCAGCAATAAAAGACTTTGCAAAGACCACAATGTTCTGCTAGCAGAGGCTGAATTAAATGTCTAGGATATCAAGAAGTGCTCTTTAAATTTTCATTGCACAAAAGGTTAAAAGAATTTCTCTTAAAAACATGTGCTGCCCAATCACAATATTCTCCGTACTGATGGTTTTCTGAATGCTGGTACAGATACTAACTGGATGAGCTAATTTGAGCCTATCTTTTGTCACCAGTGCAGCTTCAGATGAATGAATTTTAATCTGACCCTCAAGAGTCAGTCTAGCCGAATAATAACAATGAAAAATGCATGAGAATAGCAATTTCAACATGGCTATTTCACAGACAAGCTTATTTTATGCATCACTAGCAAATAAATCAAGAAATTGGATGGACTTTCTGAATGTCTTTCACTGTTTTAAGTAAATCTATCTGGCCAGTGTAACCATCAGTTCCAAAGACTGGAGGGTAAACAGAGGAGGAATATTGATTGATTGCTTTATTTGGAATGGAATTCCTAACACCACTTTTGCCAGGAAATTAGCTTATAGGGGAGAAACTTGCTATCTTGTTGCTATAAACTGAACCATAGGGTATCCTAATTGCTAGCATTTGAATTTCACCAATTATCTAAACAGAAAGTACATCTTGAAAAACCCTTGTGCAAGCTTTTTATAAATACAATAGAATAAAAACTGACTGTTAGCAACAAGTTGTTATACAGCTTTGTGGAAGGGGCTAATGAAGTGTTTTTAAAAAGTTTTCACAAAATATACTATAATGTATTTGTAACAATATAAATTACATATTGTCACAGAAAAATAGACAATTTAGTTCAAGTTCAGGTGCCAAAAAAAAAAAGAAGTCAGCAGATTCTGGCAAAATGCTGTGGTCTGTCATTTTTGCTCTAAAAGTTTCCTACTGAGAACATACAATGTGCTATTATTAGGCAAACAAACAAAAATACTGGGATTGGTATATCATTTATCTAGTCCTAATATTAGACGCTCAGGTTTAAATTTCAGGCCAAGTCCCTGGACATATTTCATGTGATTTGGAAGATGGCCCAGACCTTTGTGTTAACACAAAACAGAAAAGTTTTTAGATTAGTGCTTACCAGTGGATTCAAGTGGAGTTTAGAAAGTTGTAGTTTCATTAAAACCATCAAACCCTAAACAGTAGCTGACAAAGACAACAGAACATACTTTGTTTTTAAAGGGAAATTTGACATATTTTACTTGAGGAGTGTTCACTTTTCCTATATAAGAACTGATGGAGCTTCAGGATATTATTCTTTAACATAAATTGCTGTATATATTTCCATATCTGAAAATCTATATAATCAGATGGTTTTTAAAATGCTTTTCAGTGAAATCCTCATGCATGCACATATGCATACAGCTCATAAAGATTCCTCCTCTATTGAAGGAGGCATTTTAATTGTTCTATTAGACACAATGAGTGAGATACTTGATGTGTTATTATACCTTAGCAGATGCACAGGAAATGACTTCGAGGTGTTACGTGTGGCACTAAATGGTGAGGACTGAAGATTACATTTGAGAAGTCCTAAAAAAAAGGCTTGTTTCATTTAGTCTATCCTATGTGGATCTCCATTCCTATGGGTAGTTTAAACACATTATCAGAATTACAAAGAAAATTACATACTGCTGATGTACTTCAAATTGCAATGCTAAGAACAAAATTAAGCAAATGTTAATGAAACTGCTCTTTTCCAAATCTTCAGTAGGAAGGTGATATGAAGCCCTTCTGGGTTTCATTTCCAGTATCTTTCTCTTCTGGCCTGATATTTGCAGACTGATACAGATGAGAGAGAAATCCTCATGGGCTATTTGAGATAACTGAGCGTATCTCTTTCTGAGAACTTCCTCTGTAGAACTGAAATTGTTGTGCAATAACCAAGAACCCACCTGGAGAATGGATCTAACAATAGGGTGGTTGAAGGAAGTATTCAATGAGATCTGACAAAAAGTGTGACTTTAAAGGCAACAACAACATATATAGAAAGAGAAATTTCTCTTTAAAGACACATAACTAAAACTAAATATATTGTGTTTCTATTACAACACAGAGGTTCAGGAAAGCCTGGCTTCACAGGTGCAGATGAAAACCAGAATAAAATTCCATGAAACTCTGTGTTTGTACTAATAAGATGTGTCTCAGTGAAAAGATAAATTTCTATGCCATAGGTTCATATCACATGGATAACACCACTTTCAGCTAGGAGAGTAGGTCAGTATAAGATTTACACTCCCAAGAGTGGAGAAAAGAAATAATAAATCTGAATACAAAAATTCTCTATGAAAATGTCTGTCCCAGGGAAACCTGTTGGTAATCTACTTCCAGTTCTGTAGAGCTGATTCAATTCAGAAGTATACCTGGGTTTTGTCTGAGTTAACATCTATTTTCAAACAGTACTATGGCATGTGAGCCAGGGTGACTGCCATCAACAGGAAGATCCACATTCTAAAGGATATCTTGGAAAGACACAGGGAAGATAAATATACAGATGCAGCACTAGATTCTGGTCCAATGGAGCCAAAGCTTGAGCATCCCCACTTTCAGTGGTACCATTTACAGGATTTTCAGAGCAAGTATATTCAATATAATAAATCTTCAGTCCTCTATCAGCAGGAATGATCGCAATGCTATCCTTTCAATACCTTTCATTTTGGAAAAGGTGTACTGACAGTATGTATGATAACTATATAAAAAAATATCAATAAAAAATGAAGGCATATCAAAACAGAAAGAAAGTAGTGTTTAACATATATTTTCCAGCAATGGGAGGACAAGACTTTCTGAAAATTGGAGGAAGACTGGGAGGAAGAAGGTTACATGATACTATAAAATATCTTTGTATATGTGCACAAATCAAAGCATAAATGATGGAGCTGGTAAAAAATAAAAAACAGGAAGAAATAAAATACTGAATTTTTATTTTCTTTGAAGAAAATAAAAAGACTTGCTCTCAAGCAGGTTCTTTTGCCGTTTTAAACATGTTCAAATGAAAAACAGGCTTACTGTGTAAAATAGACTATTATTCATGCAAGGTTAAATAGTGATCCCAAAGAAAATGTCTTTAAATACCTATGCACACTGCATGATAAAACTTGGACAGGACAAACACCTTACTGTTAGCACGAATGCACAGTCAGGAGAGCTACTCATAGATTGTTTTGTGTGTGCAAAATATCAGGACAAAGCTGCAAGGAACCTTAAATAGTTTATAATGACTCTAGCAGGGCCTGGCAACAAGTGGCCAGAGATGGATCTGTATGAACTAATATTACTGCTAGTTTGTTATTGAAAATTAATTTTTTAAATAATTCAACCATGTTATTCAGCACTGGCATTAATCATACCATGGCAGTGTGCATCACACTTGCTCTTTATGGTGAGCTTTTTTCAGCTAGTGGCTCTCCATATGTAATCAAGGAACTCCATTGGGTCACAAAGAATTGAGATTTCATGCCTGTGACTAACAGCCTGAATTAGTACAAGCCAAAGAAAATGAGAATAGTTAAGAGGCTTAGCCGAGTTTGTTAGTCTACAGAAGGACATTTACAGAACCACAGGCTTCACTTACACATGTATATAAGCAAAAGACAAAAATCAGCAAATTTCATCAGATAGTGCTGCCTATTGCTGCAAGCTTTTCAAACCACGACAAAACAAGCAAACAAAACCCCTTAGATACATAGAAAAAGCTAGTAATGTCACTAAACCATAAATGTCTAAACAATTAAGTTATTTCTTCACAAGACACTCCAACATAATAACAGAAATGCCAGGTGCTCTTTGATGTCTTGCCATGGTACCCAAACCAAGCACAGGCTAGAAGATCACAGACTGTTAGACCTGTATCTTACAAACTCTCTGGCACTAGCTGCCAACAATAAAGGAGATGAAAAATGTCTCATGGTAGGACAACCAGGATCTCAGCAGCTTTGGACAGCAATTCACCTTGACCGAAGAGAAGGAGCCTGTCTAAAACCAGTACAGGCACAACCTTTGGAGACACCACAACTATGCCTGGGAAAGCATAAAGAGCCACAATAACTCAATGTATGGGGAAAGCTTAAACCCCAAGTGTGGCTGGACAAAGCGATATCCAACACTAGGCTAAGAAAAGCATTGGCATCTGCACTGGTCAGTCTTAATTTGGAGGGAAGATTCAAGGGACAATGACAGCAAGAGCTTTATGTCTTTCCTGTATGTGTGTCCACACATGCATATACATAAACAGATGACAGGGCTGAGGTAAGAAGAGAGAGCAAATTTGAAAGAACTCATTAATAGATGGTTTGTTTAGTTTGTTGATCCTGAACGCATCTTCATTCCAATGAGTTCCTTAGACCAAGACACTGCAACTGCTAAGTCATGAAGTCCTTGCTTCTCCCAAACTCTGTTTTAAGTCAGTGGGATTTTTTATTAAGAGGGATTCACAGATTTAAGTTGGAGTCAGTACAATTCCTGGCAACATAAACAGCAAAAAGATCTTGGTGTTAAAATCTCCTATTGTTGAAAGAAAGAAATGTCTCTCTTTTCTGTGCTTCTGACAAAGGTATGCACTTGAAAAATGATAATTTGTGCTTTTTTTTGCCTCCATATACTAAGTTTATGAGTATCTGCTAATAAGTGTCTTCTCTAATACATATCCATATGGACAGGGAAAAATAAAATAATAAAAAAGGGGAGTAAGGAGGAAGGGAGGATTAAAATAGATGGACATAACATCAACACTTTCTTAAACATCAGGCATGTAGCAAAGAGATAAGAGAATACTTTTTGAAACTGCTCTTTGGCCTCCCTGACTGGGGGAGAAGATGCTTGTGCCAGCTGAGGAAAGCCATAAGCCACAATTTCTTCTGGCTTTTCCTTGGTGAGAAGCCAGGCCCTCTGGCTAACTTTAATTTAAAGCTGCTGTAAACACTCTGCCAGTGCATTTATGAGGGATGCTTGTATTCCTGGTGGAACAAGTGCACTGTGCAGTTCATAGAAACACTAAAGTGTTACTTTGAAGCAATGTACATTGGTGCCTGAACACATGCACCAGTACAGTAATTTCTGTCCTTTAGGGCATTCACAAAAGAAGCTGCTTTGTTCAGTGCAGATGCTTTATTGTAGAGCAACATTCTTTGTTAAACTGCAACAGGGAAATAATGAAAATGGAACATTTATTAATTTCCCATTTTTTTTCTGAGTCTTTAAATGGAAGGTAAATTTATCTCAGTAAGTTTACAAATCTACAGCATCATGATCTGGTCACCATTCACCCTCTTTACAACTGATGGAGAGAAAGAAGTGTTGTAAAGAGCAAATAATTTCACCTGATTTGAAATTTTGCTTTCAAAAGGTCATATTCTAGAAATGTCTTTTTTTTCCTACTGACTATGAAAGTATTCAGATGATCTGCATAAAAGCAAACCAACATTTTACATGTGTAAGAATTCACTAAAGTTTTTAAAATTTTTGTGATTATTAATACCTGACCTACATCTTGTTTCTGTCAAGCCAGGACTTTGAAGAGAACCTGAGTGATCTGTTAGTATTTTGATTTTAATGATTAAGATCTTTTAATATGTTTCCTTTTACTGGGCATTTTCTGCTCTTTACACACTGTTTAAACACATCTAACAAATCTAGGATGGAGGGCAGGTATTAAGATGTCAACTCTAGAAATTTTTCCAGTACTTGGAAATATTATTTTTATTGCCAAATCAGCTAAATGATCTATTACTTAGTTAAGTATATACCATAAGCATGGCTCCATAATAAACAGCTTTATTATTAAATTGGAAAAGAACAGCTCCATTTTGAACTTTCAGCACAGAATCATTAAAATAATAGTGTTATCTTTATTGAAAGTTGTATGTATATATCTTAAGGGTTCGAAATATAAGACATCATATTTCATCACTGTCAAAACAATATTTCTCTTGACTTTGTCCAAACACATTCCAGTCCTAACAAATCAACACATTATAAGGTTTACTACAATTAACAAGAGAAGGTGGCTTTTATGTCAAGGGTGAATAATCTGTATTCTATTTATGTTACAGTCCCTAAAGATTTTAGTTTGGTAAAAAAGGTTATTTTTTTGTCTCCCTAAGGTCCAGCCTTCTCTTAATAACTCTCATAAAACGACTAAACCCACAACCTTTACAGAGAAAGGGATCCCACCCAAGAAGAAACACATCCTTCAGAAACAATAGCATGTGTTCCTGCATATAAATAAGACAGTGGAGTAAAGACTCTGTGGAGCATCCTGACTTACATTTTCACACTCTTGAATGCTTTGATCTACTACCTTTTAATGTAGGTGTTTGCTAATATAATTAGGGAAAAGCCATAAACAATTTCACCAAACACAGAAGCTCAAAGATTTCTTTTCAGAATTTTACAGTGAGCCTATCACTGTGATAGCTAATGCAATGAAATGTACTAGAAAGATTTAACTCAGACATGGAAATTATTTGCCTGTCTGCATCTGATTTATCTTTGCTGTCCCAGGTTATTTTTATTTAACCTTCTGCCAGCCCATTGCAGATGCTGTAGTGGAGACTTAAGAAAGGTGCTCTGAATAAATTAAAGGAGGGTAAAGCTGTTCTGCTTCAACCAGTTGTTGACTGACTTTTCAAATATTATCCACACTTGAGCAATTAAAGAATGCATTTTTAGGTAATGGAAGAAACTTTGGCAAAGAAGCCTGGATCTTTACATATTCTCACAATGTGTGGCTACTTACATAGGGCAAAGAAGGAATAAATAAAGATTTAACTCAGCCTGCAAACAATGTTATAAAATGCATAACAGCATACAAAACCCAGAAGAGAAGAGGGCTTAAACTGTTTAGAAATGGAGAAGAGAAGGCATTCAACATAAAAGTGGATCTAGAGACTGCATGTATGACAATAAACTGAAGTGTAAGACCAAAGGTTACATACTCCCATGCAAATGTTCTGGGTATAATTTTTAGCAGACTGTATCATGGTTGTGGCTGAGCCAGATACCATATTCCCAGACAGGGCCCTACCCTGGAAAGCTTGGACTAGGAAGTGATCCAGTAAGCAGTATGGATGAGAGCATCTCACATGGTTTAGAGCAGGAAGAGATGGACAGATGTAAGCCAGGACATGCAACTGGCCCTGGGGGCCAGAACGGCCTCTGGTCCTTGCTCTTTATTTGTTAGTATAGGTGTGGCCACAGGCATACACAGTGGAATGGTATCTTTGCTTTCCTGTAGAAAAATATGCTTTTACCCTACAAATCATTGGTACCCTTAGCTAAAAGGCTGGGTTGGTGAAGGTGGGAAGGATGGAAACTTTATCATTTTTTATGGAAAAATTAATACCCATTATAATCAGTGTTCCAATCTCAGCAAATAAAAACAAGACTTTTAAGTTCATCTACCAGAAGACAGAGAGGGAAGAAAGGGGAAATCTTCCTTCTTTTTTCAGAATAATTCTGTGGTCCATACTGAGTAATTTTACTGTTTTTCCTGTATGAATAAAGACTCTCTGTGGTCTAAGCACTGAAGATCTGATTAGCAAATCTCATGAAGGTGTTCACTGTTTAATACAAATGACACATTTGCCTACAGCCATCTTTTTATTAAGTGAAATAACTTAATGAATAATTGAAACTTTGCTATTTGATACCTCCTCAATTATTTAATGATAAAAGACAGAATATAAATTTTTAGGTAAACATTGCTACCCTGAATTTGTTTAGCTGTGCTGCTAAGGTCATGGTGGCTCCTGCTTATCCTATGTTCTAAAAGACTAAAAACTTCTTTTCAGTGGTGTTAACAGTGGGAGCTCTCACAGTTTTTGTGAATTTGGGGTGTGTTCAAGAATTCAGAAAGGAGGTCAGCCATTTTCATTTTTCTTTGGTGTTGCCAATTGTATCTTACAGAAAATCCCTAATTCAACACAGAGAACTGCCGCCAAGTATTCCACTCAATTATTGGCAACTGGATTAAATTTCCGGGGAAAAGGAAATGTAAGGAAGGTAAGATACCACATTTAGATTAAGGATTTGAATCAATAATCAATTTTCAGCTTAAAAAAATATTAAAAAGGGTTACAATCTCCTGGTTGCACAAGTAAATTGATGACCTAAAACAATTGTGCAGAGATAATAGTGTAAGAGTGTTCACATGTTTAGATAAAGAGACAAAGACTTTTAAAAAATTGAGCAGTCAGCATTTCACAAGGTTTCTTTTTTTATCAGACTAGCAAAATCTATCTACTTAAGAAATCTAGATTTCATCAGCCAAAAGTTCAGATATGTCCCAGACCAGATATCTGATTACTTGTATAGGGGGCTCACAAGACAGTTTGAATGCTTCTCTTGGAAAAAAGTAGTCTGAAAGATCTTTGGAGTAGTTGTGGTTATCACCTGCAACAAACTGATTTTCACCAAGACTGTCAGACCAAAATGTGAAAATGCAAAGAAGAGATGGAAAACAAAGTTAGCCACTGCAGCAGTTACGCTACCACAGGGAATGTTACAATTTACCACGTGAATATTTTAAAAAGCAATTAAGTTTTTCCAAAGATATATATTTTAAGTACTCTGTCCAGATTTCTTGGAGTGATGTTTTCTATTTCCACTAGGAATCAGCCAGGACTTCAGACTTGTGTAGCAGGTTAGTTAAATGTTCTGAACTTCACTATATGGATAGGAATCAGATTCTAAGGCTGAAATCCCAATTGCTTTGTTTCTACAACTCTTTTCAAGAAGGTTCTAGTTCTAACTTGACAAAGCACTGCTCTCCAAGCAATATTTTATGGTTATATTTGCTCTGGAATGTGTAAGTTATTAAACATGCATATTAGACATTTACTTAATAGACCTAAAACTTTGATGTCATTAACCTGTATTCCTAAAGCTATAAATTTTGGGTTAGCTCTAAGAGCTGGAGGTCCTAGCAAAAATTTGCTCATTATTGAATACATTGAATATTACATTTCTAGATTTGAAACATTTGAATTTCTAGATTTCTTGCAAAGGATACTGACTAGTTGTTTCATTCAGTCAGAAAATGACAAAATATTGCAAGGGGAAGCATAAATGGCTTGATTTCCCAAAGTAATTTAATTGCCTCTGATGCTTTCCTAAGTTTTGATAGCAGTATCAGAAGAAGCAAAGTAGTGCTTCCCCAACTTAATGATAATGCCTTTATCTAGGACAGCAATAATTGAGTTTTAATGTCCTGCACAGTTGCTTGTCATAAATCCTCTCTGTGTGAAACTCTAACCTCTAGAGTTAGGCAAGATTAATGGTTAACACTGTATATAATATTTATTAAACCTCTTTTTATATTGCTTGGAATCTGTGCTGCCATCAAACAAGTTGAAATAATTGACATTTAGCGCATCAACCTTCTTTTGACTAAGAAGCATGACATTCATGGAGATAGTAAACATTTGGCAATTGCTGTAAATGTCTCCAAATTTAACGCCATGACCTTTTCTCAGGTAAATGTTTTGGGATAAAATGTAAATAGTGATTTGCTGTATGTCAAATATCATGCAACATCAAGTTTACTGTCTTATTATTCTTGAGAGGTTTGCAACTTGATTTTGACCTGTTGGTTAATCTTTTAAACTTTTGTAGAAAATATATACATGTGTTTATTTCAGTCTATTTTTATGACTTGAAGATTAAAAAGTTCATTGAACTTTTTGAGGGGCTAGTTTTACAGTTTTATTGGCAAGAACCCAGTAAAATTGCCCCTAAAATAATGAGACACATAAATTTTAGCAAGGTGACTTTAGTAATGTCATATATGTCACAGTATTTTAATTTTTTGTTTGTTTTTTATTCTTCTTTGTCCTGTCATGTACTTTGAAGACAATGCTCCAGAAACTGGAAACAAACAAACCAAATTCATACTAGGAAAAGCAGCAGAAGAAAAAAAATCCTACAAAAGCTCCAATAAATGTTGGAGTCATTAAGGTCAAAAACACATCACTATGTCATTACTGAACTCGGTTCACAATGAGCACAGCAGGGGTCTGACTGCATGTGAGGTTAACAGATAATTATTTCTATTTAACGCCTTTGGAGTACAGCTGATTTGGAAAGAAAAGCCAGGAAATTTCCTGTATTTGCCTGCGATCTAGAAATGAAGGCTTTTGGTTACTAATACATTTCCTACCAGCGAAAACATGTGCAAGCAAGAAAACATGTTCACAGAGTGAAAGGAACATGGAGAACTACTGAAAGGTTTTCTCTGCTCAATGAGGAACTAAAGCAGGATGCCATGAGAGCTGAAACAAGAAACGTGCTCGTCCGAGTCCCACGGCTTCTCTTCCTATTGCACTCCATTGCCATTTGGCTTAACTCCACACACTCCTATGGAATCTTGATCACTTTAAGGCAAGGGGAGGTGGGAGTAGCAATTCCTGTGTCAGGACACGCCTCACTTCTACTGTTGCTCTTTACTGCCACTTTAACCATGAATTTGAAAAGAGTTTCTGATGCAGCCTAAGTATAGTTTTAGAGCAGAGCACATACATATGATCCAGCTGTCATCGCCTTTCTCTTCTGTCGAATGGTCCTGCTCCTCTGACTCCTTTCATCTGCTGCCTTCAGAATATCAGTTTACACCAAAAATTCCAAATAAAGGACATAAAGCCTAAGGAAGTACTGCTCTTGTAAAACTTTCTCAGCCTTGTTGTTATGATCCATTTCAGTTCCTTCTTCCCATACCTTCACAAAGAGTTGTAAGAAGAATGAGGACCTTGGGTTGTCGTTGAACAGCAAACCTTTCCCCAGAAAATTTCAAGCAAGACCTGATATAGATATTTTCTGCTCAGCTCAGCTATTAGATGCAGGTCTCTTATATTTACCATCAAAAAGCAAACTGCAGTCTCTATTCCTAATCCTTCACTCTACAGAACAATATATGTGCCAGGAAGAGACTGCTCTCCAAACAATATATTTCCCTACCAGTGGTCACTAAAGCTTTCACTCTTTCTACAGGCCAAAATACTTTGCATGGGTAGCCAGAAGGTTTTGTTTTGATAATTAAGCTTTCAGTCATCTATTCACACGTGTGTGCCAACACTGTATTTAATGGACCCTCTTACAAACAAATATACTCTATAAAATAAAAATAGCAACAATAATAATAAAACAACTGAAATAAATAGCTGAAATAAAATGGACTATTTAGATTCACTTACCTGGGAATATATTTAGATTTGTGCTAATGAAAAGGGTATGAAATAAATGTCCTCAAGGTGGGAGATGCATACAGCTGCATCCATTCAAACTAAATATTCCAATATATATTTCAAACATTTGGCTATGTAAAATAAGTTAGAGGAAGTAATTAGTCTGGTCATGAACCAGAGCATAACCTGAGAAGGCTATCAGGCATCCTGAAAAAAAGTCAAACAGACATGCAGAGTAACAAGGAGCAAAATCCCCATCTAGGACAATGAAAACTGAAAAGGCAGAGCACAGGATGCCGTATTATTGCTTGGCTTACACAACAAATGATGGAACAAAAAGGATGAACCATATTCTACTAGTTTGTCGGTGTCTGCAGACTAACAGACAATAAGTGTGGATATGTTTTTTAAACAGTAAGAAATTAGCTTTATATTCACAGTGACATATTCAGTGACTGAAGATGTCTATCCCTTAACTATATATTTGCAGAACAGGCTGTATAAAACTCATTATCTCCTGTCTCAAACAACTATAAAATACACTGATGAGGAAGAGAGCTAAATCCATCAAGTCATCAGTAACTGTAATCAATAACCAAAGCCATCGGTTTGGCCATCAAACTCTAAGTGGCAAGAGAAGATAAAGGAGCCATTTGTTATGGCAATAATGAAGATGTAGTCAATAATAACGTTGCAAACATATAAAAGTTTAGTTGGTTTTCACCAGCCTCCAACTTCCTTAGATACTTTGCTTCAGGATCACATTGAGTAATTTTGACCTTCCCTATTGATTAAATGGCAATTTCATATAGCCAATGATTAGATAATCCAATAATATCTGCCAAAAGTGATCAACCATATATGAAATAAAGGGCAGAAGTTGTGTAATTTACAGTACAAATGAGCTGGTTCCTGTAGCTCTGATTAAATAAAACAAAAAATCAAATTAAATAGTGATCAAATTATAGGGGTGGCACTCTAACAATTTGAATTTTTCATGACTCATTTAATTTGAGACAGCACTTAGCTAAAAACTAAATAAAGAATAAAACCCTTTTTACTCCTTCTTTCTTTGAAGTTAATTAGTCTTACTTAAAACTGTTTCTTGAAATGGCATGGAGCTATTTTCAAAGTCATTCAAGTATTATATCTACACCACATATTAAAGTGCTGACAACACCCTCAGTGATAAATTTAATTTGGGAAAAATCTTTCCTCTTTTTAAAAATATTTTTCCCAAGCTGTTTCAGTCCAGAGAGGTTGCTTCTCTCACATTGCTGAAATGACATCTTCAAAGCATCAGTTTGGTTTACTGTGTCCTAAACTTCATCCGACAATTCAGCCTGGAGAATTTAGGAAACTTTTCCTATGGGAGAAACAGAGAAGGCAGGTGGGTCCCTCAGGACATGGCTCCTGGAGGGAGAAGAAAGAAAGGTGTCTGTGGTCACTGATCTGCATCTGGCAACAGATACAGGTACAGGTGGGTATGTCAAGCATCAGAAAAGTGATGCATGCACTGGCAGAGCTATTTCTGGAGATGGACAGACTACAGCTGTACCTGTCAAAGCAAGGCAGGGAAATACTGTGAAGCTACCTCAGAGTAGCATGCATCATTAGACAGCTTTGTGTGACTTAACTTTTTCCACTAATATGGGAGTGAAGTTCTTTGAATGGAGAATTGTATTACATTCCTGCCCAAAATGACATCTGGACTACACTGTCCATTTTTAATCAAAAACTCAATGCCAGAAAAGTAATTAGATTGTCACTGTACCTCCTGTATCCAGATCAATAGGTCAAACATACACAAAAATGCACGGGTGATCATTTTTTGACAACACAGATTCAGATATAAAACAATTACTGTAAGTACAGCATCAAAGCTATACAGTGGACAAACTGGAAGACAGTTTCTGGGAAAAAAGCAAGGGAAAAAATCTGAAAGTAGAAAATAGAATGAAATAAAAGAAGAGTGGTTAGTACATTGTCTACTGATGTAATTTTAGGGTTGAAAACAATGTCAAGCTAGAGAGTGGTTTAAAAGCAGGCAATTTCAAAAGAAAAGAGACAAATGGAGGTGTTGAAAGTATGATAACCTGTTTCTATTAATAGTAAAAGTACTGATGAGATATAAGGAATGCAAGCTTTTGAGTGGTCCTTTTGTAGCTTTGTTGTTTTAACACTGTTCTGTGTACCTTCATGTCCAGTACTTCAAGTCTTTGGGGTCTGAATAATTCACTGGCTTAGATTCTGACTTTCTTTCTGATCCTTGGACACAGAAATTTCTCCCCTCTTAATTATTAGATTGTCTTTCATTTGGCTGGGAAAATTGATTTTTGAAGACTGGTAACTGGAGCAAAGAAATTTGCTACTTGTTCAGCATATTTTGGCAATGAAAGAAATGATGATTTATATGAGAACAAAGAATCACTTCTACCTTTGTTCTCATCCACCCTTTATTTTTTTTTAAGGTAGTATCTATAAAGGAAATAGTGTTGAAAAGCAATCCTTACACATGATGGTCAAGATTCAACACAAGATTAGTAAACCAAATTTAATCTGAAGGTTAAAGTAGGATATACCTGCCCTGGGTACCTGTGGGTGTACTTTTCAGCATCAAACTAGTCTGTGCCTATGCACTATCTTCAATGCAATCTTTGGAGGAGGACCTCCCTGTAGTAAAATATTCTCTACCAGTACCAAAATCTGTCTGTCATTCTAATTGAATTTTTTTCCCTTAGGGCCACTAAGGAATTGGCACCATTGACTCAAATATTATGGACAATTAATTATAATATTGGTACCATTGTTTATCTTGAAGTAATTATATTTTTAAAAGGATGACACAGGGCTGTAAAAAAATGTACTGCAGGTAAACCTAGACAGATGATCACCCATGGAAAAATTTCTAGGGTGATACCTGTAAGAAACTATGTAATAAATTTACAAACCTATGAAATTCCAAATATTATGAAGAGCCTTGAAAGTAGATGGCCTGAGTAAATCAGGTAGTGATCTACATAATTTCAATGTAGTTGCATATAACAGAATTTGGGTTTATATTTACATAACATACAAAAAGGAAGAAAATTACAGTTGCAAATTCAAGCACATCAAAGATGATGCAGTCTTAAATCAGCTCCCATTTATTATATATCATGATATAGTCTTTAATGACATGATAACATACCCCTACCTCATTAAGTGTGCAGAATGTACTGTGATTAAAGGAAGAGTGTTTTACAGTAAGAAAAAAGCACCTTCTGTTACGGCACAGGATGAAAGCCCAGGAAAGCTGGGTGTAATTGTAGTTCTATCACAGACTGCAAATGTGAAGGCTATCAAAAGGTAGATAAAAAAGGATTTGGAATATGACTGCACAGCAAAACTTGTACTTGCTAATTTCTGAATACTTTATATTTTCAGAAGTATCTTTCACTTAACATTCATGCTTTGTATGAAATATGAGTGTCATGCAAGGGAACTACAACCAAGTTATGAGATGCTCGAGCAGTCTTCTACTGGTGATAAATGATTTTTTTCCCAAATGCATTAAAACACATAACAGTTCTTAAGAAGAGTAAATCAGGAAAAGTCATTTCCACAACAATGCAAATTAAATTCTAATAAAGGAATGCAAACTCATGAGGCAATTAAAACATTCTTCAACATGGCTTTTTAGCTCATCCAATACAGATTTACACATTGAGTCATGAAATAATTGAAGTTTTCAATATTCAAAATATAAATGCACTTAAACTTTTGATGTCTTCTGTTAATGCTTTTCTGTACAAAACATTTTGTGGGCAGACAGTGCTACTCTACACAAACAAACTCTAATTCTAGACCTAAAAATATCACAGTACAAAGTAAGTGGTGCCTTCCAGCTAACCCATTGTAGATATCCTACAACCATGTTTTCATTAAAACACGTCCTTTCATGTTTCTTTTCAAAGTATTGCAGAACTTCTTTCTGAAAGCCAAGCAGGAGAAGGCACTGTTTCAATTGTACAAAATACTTCTTAGACATAAGAAGCAAGATAAATAAGAAGCTAAAAGAGTAATTAGTATACTGAATAATTCACAGTCATATGTTAAAATGTATAGAAACTTACAGATTTATATTCTCTGACTCACTGCATATCTCATTTCATAAAGGAACATGTTGTACATTTTTCAAAATGTTAGCTGAATTGTAATTGGCACTTGAAACAAAAGCTTAGTGAGAGTAAGAACTTTCATCAGCTGCTACTGTAGCTTTAATGAGAGTTAATACAGTAAATATTTCAAAACAATACAAAGGTACAAATCAAAAAATTGTAAACCAAAAAATTGTAAACCAAAAAATTGTTTATATTGGAGCTAAGTTTCTACATTTTTTGCATGCTGAAACTCAATACTAGTTTTGAAGTCAGTTCTATTTTTTCTGCAAGCCAAAATGGACATAAGTACACACAGACATTGTTTATAAATCCAAAAAGTAGATGTTTTCAAAATTGCAATGCCACAGCTTTTGAATGCTAAAGAAATCTCTTAAGTAATACTGCAAAAAGCAAAAATTCATCACAGAAAAAAAATGAGAAAAACACTTATGAACTAATTTCTGACTTGTCAACAATTTTGAAATAATATGATAGAAAACCTGTGATCTGAAATTAACAATATCCAAATGAACTGATCCACCAGTATTTTGTTTCACTCAAAATACCCTGCCTTTTATTGAGTTCAATACCAGCATTTAAAACTCATTTTAGGATATTTCGGTATATTTAATTTCTTTCAGCTTTACATCTCTGATTTTCCTATGGATGTAATTCTATATATGTTAATAATTGCAGTCAACAGAAAGTACTGCCTGTGCTTGAAATGTGAAAAACAATGTAAAGGTAGTACTTAGCAAATATATTAACAATACACAGTCAATCTTTAATCTTACTTAATTGAATTTAACAAGATTTTCATTTGTAACTTGAATGTGGAGTTTTTGGTCTTGCTGCAAAATGTAATAAAGATTTAGCACATCTTGGAAAATGGGGTGTAATATAAGCAGTGTAGGAAGATATTCAGTAACCATTTATGAAGGATTCCAAATTTAAAAAAAAGGGAGTTATTCTTTTTAAAAGAGAAATTGGTAACCTGCTATAAAATGTTAGGTAGAACATCCCAGTTTCTCTGTTGCTGCACTAACAGGACACTGATTTAACCCTTCATGTTCCTGCATTATAGCAAGTTCAAATTAGATTTTGCACTAAGATGAATCGAGGCCCTTAATTTTATATTTCCCATGAAATTGGTTTCCAAGACAAGTTGAAGGCTGCTCCCTGAATTTCTGAGGACAGCTGAAACTGGACGAGGTTCAGCAAACAATTTGTGGTTTCTATTTGAGGGGGACCAGTAACTATCAAGTGTTTATAATTTATGGATCCAGAACTGGGCTCCGTTCCTGGCACTGGCGGCAGCCGTGTCCCGCTTGTGTGGTGAGCGGCCGCGAGGCTCCTTCCGCAGCCCCCGCAGGGGATGTTTCCAGAAGGCTCCGCAGCTGGATGGAGCAATGCAGTGACGGCTTGTCTCAGGGTTGTGGGCACAGCAGGAGAGGGCGGTTGGCATCCTCCAGCCTCCTCTGCCCATTGAATGCAGCTGAGCCAAGGCAGAGAATAGAAATCTGTGCCGTGCCCGCACACATCCTGCACACCGTTGCCATTGTAACGTGAGGCGCAAAATAGCGTGGATGAATATTGCAGGCTTAAATGTAATAAAGTGAGACTTCGGGAGCTCTGTTACCATTAAAAGCCCTTTCAATAAGGGGTTATTAGCAGCATGTATTTTTTGCTTAGACAATGCAATTACTTCTTAAACAATAGGTGGGCCATCATTCCCGCCCTTACCTCTGGGGGACCTTCTTTGCCTCGAAGTGCTTATAGCAAGTTATACAGCAAAAACTGCACATTATTAGGTAGGTGGGTAGCATCTTGATATTCTTTCCTCCTCAGGATTCCTCTGGTACTGAACTGAATATCTGCCAACATTTGGATGAGCACCTGCATGACAGAATGTTCCTATCTGAGTGCTGTAACTATTCTTAGGCAACATTTATTTTAATATTCCCTTTTCAGTAGACTTGCTTGTTGCTCTGGATTGCTAAATATGTCTATATATTGAATAACCACTCAGCTTATAACCAAAAAAACTCAAACTGCTAATAATTGATCTGTATCAGTTTTAGGGATCATGATATGTTTGCTAAATTTGTTTAATTTAAATACCAGAAAAAAAAAGAAATCAAAAACCTTGAAACATTTTCTTTTAAGTTCATGCATCTGTTCAACTTAAAAGGAAGAGCTACAGGAG
Source organism: Chloebia gouldiae (assembly GCA_003676055.1). Taxonomy (NCBI): domain Eukaryota; kingdom Metazoa; phylum Chordata; class Aves; order Passeriformes; family Passeridae; genus Chloebia; species Chloebia gouldiae. Next base: position 54,707,637 of record QUSF01000002.1, on the reverse strand, counting down.
TCCTGATATCCAGACATTATATCACTATATGTCCTGGAGATATGTCAAAACACACAGCAATGCCCTTCACTAAATAAGGGGCAGTCATTTTTTCCTTGAAAGTCCCATAATTTTTTGCCTGTATAATCTACAGTCTCTGTAAAAGCTGGAATACATACCAAAATTTGTAGTCAAAGGCCATTCATGAACATACTAATCCCCAGATGTTCAAATATCTTCAGATACCAAGCTCCTGAACCTCTATTGACTTCTGAAGGCTTTAGTGACCTAAAGAGCTTTGAAGAGACTTCTGGGGTTTTTTCCCTTCACATCAGTCCTCACAAAATAATGATTATTCAAATGTATTTGTCCACCATTGGGTATTACAGCTCAGTGAAAAGAAAGAAGACCCTTGAGTATAAAGTTTCATCTCTTAGGGAAGGAATGGAAAGCAGCCCTGCAGAATGGGTATCCCAAGCCCAAATTTGCCACTGTCTCACAGTCACCAGGGAAGAGTGGCTGCAGGGGAGCCAGTGCTATATCTCTTCTTCACAAGTGGCTCTCAAAAGAGTTTTGCCTCTCTTTTGTGCTGCTATGCAAGTGACACAAGGAGGATTGCAGTGTATGCAGATTTGATGTTATTGGAGACTCAGTGTTTTCTTATGAAAGTAAAAATTTCCAAAATAACAAAAGGCTGTGGTTCCTTGACAGCTATATGCAAGCAAATAAAATCACTTTAGCCTGTGTTTCTGTTCAAACAGAAATTCTCTGTGTAATATAAAATAAATGAGTAATCAATCTATTTTTACAATAAGGGCAGAAATAGTTTTCAGATCTATCTGGCATATTTAAAATAAAATAAACAGGAAAAGTGACCAATAGACTTGTCATTGAACATTTTAGAGAGACAGACTTAAAACGCAATACTTTCCATCAGCTCACTAGCAAAGGGGAAAGGTTAGTTCTATGTTTTTTTCAGTTTCATGCATAGGTCTACCTCACTGAGGTACTAGGGACTTCTTGGGACTGATTAGCACCAAAATACATTGAGTGTCCCTGTCTGAAGACTCATACAAAATGCCATACTTCAGAAACTACCAGGAAAAAATATTCAGTGAATAAATGAAACAAAGTTATGAAGCTGCAGCTATAAATAGAGCCTAGAACATCTTACTTTTAGATCCCTTTCAGCGATCAAGCAAAGCAGTTATTAAGTGTGAAGAAATTACCAGTTTTCAAATGTGGTTATTTTGAGTACATTTACCCAGTAATAGCTGTACTGTTTAAGTTAAAATGCATGCTAGTAAAATGACTCTGAATTGCTAATAATTAACAGGAAAAACATAAAAGTAATCTTTTACCTTTGTTAGTGGGCTGATGATAACTAGTTTTTATGGCATACCAAATACATGTATTTAGAAACAATTGTGAACCAAATGTTAGATAAATAGGATTATAGAAAAATCTCAAAAATCAAAAATAGGCAGCAGCTCAATCCTTCTGTTTTTCTTTGGATGAACACAGGAATTTTCTTTAACATTAAACATTTTACAGTGTACTGCACACAAGAATATATAAAATTAAATGCTGAAAATGATGGCTAATGATTTAGCTTCTAGGATGTAAGCTGCATTTGATAAAATTGACAGCATAACTAGGGGCTTCAGAACTAGAAAGATCAGATTGCTAGCTAACAGAATCAGATTTCTTCCAGCTGCCAGGAAAATGAAGGTCAGAGAACCTGCATCCAATTCAGCTGACATTTGTATAGTGCAAGTCCTGACCACATAGTGTCTCTACAGACAGGCGCGTAAAACTTGGTTGCAAGCACAGAATTATCTCCCAGGTCTCAAAGATGAATTGTTTTTGTTGCCACAGAATTAGGATTAGACAAATACGTGAGCTCTAAAAAATGTAAATCAATTAGGATCTTTGAGAGTAGAAGAGTTTACTACCATTTCCTACAAAACACAAAGAAGTTGGAGACAAAGGGAAAGATGCATTCCCTTTGTCCCAGCAAAAGTGACCTGCAAGGCATTTAGCCACAGGTTTCAAGGAAATCTGAACACCTCTCCACTGTAAGAAATTATTTTTTATTATTTCCAAGACTTCTCAAGAATACTGCTCTTAAAGATTGCAGTAGCTTCTCTACCAATGGTAAGTCTGTCCTATCTTTACTAATCCTGCGGGAAAGTGGTACAGTAAGCCAAAATATTTCACCCTTCTTTGTATGCTTATGTACCTCGTTACTATATTGTTTAAGTACTTGAAATATTTTCCCAGATGGAGCAACAAAATGGAGTTAAATTAATACTGCTCAATTACTTCAGTGATCTGTTTCCTGGGGCTGATCCCTCTTCTCTTTGCAGTCCTCATCTAGAAGCACCAAGATTTTTGTCAGATAATTTTTTCTTTGGTACATTTTTCCACACAGAATATTTACAGAATTGTAGGATTCCAACTTGAAATTCTTGTACCTATATATCTCGCTGTGAATGTATGGTCAGTAGACTAATTTGTCCTGTGATTGAAAGCCTCTGAAGTGATGGCATGAAAATGTTGTAATGGAAATGCCTAACATAAAAAGCCTTATGACACAGTACTTTAACACATATCTTGTCTGAGAACTAAAGATGCATTCTTAGTTGCATCACCAACAGACATATGGTCTAAAATCTGTTCTGTGAATGTGAAATTTTGCCAATGTGATTTATAATTATTTTACTGATTGGTTTAGTTGGTATGGTACTGTATGTGATTTGTTCTTATTGACTTAAAATCCTACCAAAGAAAACAGCACGATTTACACTATAAAAAAATTGTGATATTTTCACAAACCATCCAAAGTGTGTTAGAGGTACTTTGCAGCCTCAGTTTAAACAAATGACTTGTTATTAACAAGAGAGGCTGTGAATGCTGTTGTTGGTATCAATGAATTTATGGTTTGTAGAATGGTCATTACTGAAGCAGGAGTCATCATCTGGAAGATGAGTTATTTGAGTAATGAAATATATGTAGGTCATCAATGAGAAGTACATGTATTCAGTTCCCCTCCTTTTTTTCAAGTGGAGAAGAGAATGACTGATCAGGAGGAATCAGTGTCAACTCTTCTTTTATTCTCTTAGTAGAAAAAACAAATCTATTCCTACATGGGGGAAGTTCATATGCATATTCTGTAATGTTCATGAAGATAGAAGTAAGAAAGGCAGAAGCTTTGAGTCAATTTACAAGTATTATGGATTATTTTTAATGCCCACTCCTCTATTGTAATTTCTGTCCAGAAGTGCTTAAAAAGAAGTAAGAGGGAAGATATAATAAAACGCTCCATAAATCTCCACAAATTTCTCAGTCATAACCTGGTGTCTGAGAGGATCTACTTTTGAAGTGGGAGAAGCAGATGAAATAATTTTTCTCTTCTGAAACCCCCTGTGTAGAGCTTCAGTTCTTGATCTTTTGTTCTCAAGACACTTGACAAGTAAAATGTTTACTTCTAAATGACTGCATATATAAAGATGGAGCCCTAAAGACAAATTTTTTTCAGGCAGCAAGAAGTCTCAAGCTTACTCACAAAAATGCTCTTTTTCATGAAAGTGAAACAGCATATAACAGTCTCTCTCTTTTTTTTCTTTTTCCCTAGGTATCAATGATACAGAAATTCAAAATCACTTCCAAACAATATTTGGCACTGATTGTAATCTTAATTTGAAGCAAGTGGTACAAGCCAGAGATGGCATTCTGTAGCCAGTTGCCCTTTAAATAAATAGACTTAAAGTTTATATCAGACACATTATCAGTAAAATTAGCCATTTAATTCCACTTCACATAGACTTATTCAAAAGGGCAGCTTATCATAACAAATATTAACTTTTCCAGTTAGTGGAAGTGTGCATCTTCCAACAACAGTGATACACCCTTGGGATTCCTTCTCCTTTGGGTATGATGTACCACAGCCTGCTGCTTACATCACAGGCTATAAACTACAACCCAGAGGAAGCACAAGTCTGGAAGACTGGCACTGGATAGAAGTTTATTCTCCTGATCTGAACCTTTTGAGCAACATTAGTAATTTCTGAGGAACTGACCAGTTCTACTAGTCAATGCACTGTCTGTGTGTGCTCCTTTTCTTACCTCATTCTGATGCTGTTAATAATTTCTCAGAAGTGCTGATTTCACTTAGAGTGAACAGCTAAAGGTAGTGAGGTCAATGAAAAGCAAAGCAGATGCCTCTCAGCATTTTGTACCTTCTTTTCTGTCAGTATGTGGTTTCTCTGTAAAATGGTTTCGCTTTCATATGGAAAAACATCTTGGAGGTATCCACATAAAACATTTATTTCTAGATCTCAAATATATCATGGCATCTAACTCACAAACTGAGGAACCCATTTTAATAGTTATACAATAGTTTAGGTTGGAAATGAACTTTAAAGGTCATCCAGCAAAATCCGTTACTTTACAGCAAAGTCCCAGTTTGAAACTATTTCCTTCTCAAAGTGGTGAATTCTGTTCTGCCAGCAAAAGTCCTAAATTGCTCTCCTTTCTCCTCTTTTCCCTCCACAAGATGGGAAGCACATCTGAACCTCACTTTAGCTTCCCCAAACCTTTCCAGACAACACAAACATCTCATGGAGTATTTCTCAAGAACCACATATCCTACCTATTTCCCAGACAGAGAAGTGTCCCCATGGAAATTCCCAAAGTAATTCTGCTATTGGAAAGCACTTGTATCATATTTTTAAATATTGAGACAAGAAAAAAAGCCTTCCTACACAAATTCTATCATGTTCCCACTGCACAGTTCAGGTAACTTGACATCGGGATAACCAGTATGCTCATTCACACAAGCAGCTATAATAGAAATAATTTAAACATTTGAATATTATCCTAACTGATTTAGATCCATTTAGATGTTTATACAGATTAATATGTTGACGACATTTAACAAAAAAACCATACAAAATAAAAAGTGTTCAGGAATAAGCTCAGTATTGTTACAATCAATGTTTCCATGCTGCATTAAAGGCAGAATTATAGCTAGAAAAGTATATTTTATTGTTTTGGGTTTCTTAAATAATAATTGTTTTATTTATCTCAGGAGACATAGTTTAGTTTAATGATACACTACCCTTTGGAATACCAGAAATGCCAGAGTCAAAGTATAACATGGCACACAGTATGAAGCAGAAAGAACACAGGCAGAGCCTTATCTACCAGTTTATTCTGTGAAAAAGAATGTAATTGAATTCCTTAACTATCAGATTTGAGGAGATGGTCTCAAGTACCTTTTAATCTTACTAAGATTACCTATTTTCTTGAAAGCATTTACAATTTGGAAATTAAGAAGCTTAAATAATGTTTCTTCATACATTTTTCCTTTCCTTTATTGCCATTTTTTATAATGGGTAGTGAAATAGCTGCTGTTTTGTATGCAATTTCTTTGCTAGTTTTATGTAATTTGATTTTCTATTAAAGCCCCGATACCTTCATGGCAAGTTGAAAACCACTGTGTGATAACTTTGCTCTGCTTGAGTCAATGATAAAGGTAACTGAATTTCAATCCCTGTGTGTAGGGGCATGCTTTTAAATTCAATGTTTATACTTAGTAGCTTTCAGAACTACTAGCTAGGTATATAAATCACGGTGATAGAAATTTAATATTACACATGTCAATGCAGAGTGTGTCTTGAAGGCCCGGTTACATATCTAAATTGCTGAAAGGCTGTGAGACAAATTTATGATCTTTTATACTGATAGAAATAACTTCCTAACTCCAGATTCAAGTAAATAGTTTCTTTTTTCCTATGTGAAAGCTGATTAACTAGAATTGTTGTTTTAAACTAACAATTTGAATCATATATTTGGACCTTGGTTAACTACAAATCTTTCTCTTACAACTTCATCATGAAGCTAAATTGTGAAATAAATGTAATATTCTGTTACTTTATTTCAAAAGTCACTGAGTTTGAAGCTAGTATAGTGAAGTAGGTTTTGAGTAACTCAGCACCCAAACTACATGAAATACTGACTGGAAAGTGGAGTGCTAAACTGTGCAAATGGTACCAGAAATCAGCCAAGTCAGTAGTGCACACTTGTAGCTTGACTTTGCACCTTGTATACTGTTAGCTCATCAGGGAAATTTACTACGACATTTTTACCCCAATGTACAAAGACTGAGAGATCCTTAATGATTACCAAATCAGATATCACTGGACAAAACCCTCTCCATTACATATACAGTATGTGTTCTTTCTTATCTGATTTTAGACATCAGAGAATTATATATTGCTTTCAGAGAGCAAGAAATATCTTTGTATTTCTAAACATTTGAATTTCTATTAGGCACTTAGAGTGATTAAAGATCACTTTAGGTGATTTAACTCAGACAAAGTCAGTCCTGTGCCTATTGTATGACTGACTTCAGAGCTGTCAGCAGCGAAAAAAAAGCTCTGTGGGGAGAAACCTCTTGTGAGCATCTTATTGCCACTAATGGACTGTTGGGTGGAGTACCAAGACATTCTATAAGATGTTGTGCAGAATTTTAATATTCCAGGCTTTATTTTGTTTTAGATGCTGTAGAGGGCAAAAACAGCCTCAGTAGTATCAGATATTAGTATCATATCAAAGACTAAATTTTCTACTTCCACTTTATAGAATCTTGGAAAATTGTATGAAACCATTTCATTTACTAATTCACCAAACATGTCCTGTCAATGTGCTGTTCTGATAAAAACAATATATGAGGTCATATATTACCTACAGATATTTTAAGCTGGCCTTAAGCTGAAGAATGGGTTACAAAGATGCCCATTATTACTCACTTGAATATAAAAAGATTACATTTTGTCCTTTTAGAAGGAAATCACCAAATTAAAGTCTTTTTATCACTAAGCTAATTGCAAAATGTAATTATACTTTGTTTTAGATATAATTAATTATCATATAGAAACCTTTAGTTATTTCGATAGTAAGTGGAACTAAGTGAATCAATGTTCTCTTTAAAATTCATTAAAAATAAGAGCTCCTGTACTGTTCTTAAGTGCTGAGAGTTCTGCAATATTTTTCCTTAATACAGAAAAGTTCATTTAATAGTCTTAATCTATCTTTTTTAAAGTTATGTCAGCACACTAGGGAACAGCTCTGATACCTTTCCACCTTGCAGTGTAGAAGTGACTCCTTGCAAGGAGTCACACATTTCAGCCCCAGTTGCTGTTATCAGCTGGGGTGCACACTGAAAAGCATCCATGGGCTGTCATCTTCCTCGAAAACATCATGGGGAGAGATGAGTGACACAGCAGACATTTGAGGCAGTTCAAGGAGCTGATGTAGCTCAGTTTCATCAGTTGCAGTACAGCTGGAATCATCACACACCTCTGTCTGTGCTTTTGGATGAAGCTCAGATGAATTTTCTTCTCTCCTCACTTTCTTTACTTTTTTCCCCCTGTACATTAAAGAGTTGGAAGTAGGGTAAAGTTGTAATCAGTTGTTCCAAAAAAGGTATGAACTAAAAATGAGAAGCATTGTTCTAGAGCAAATACAGGAAGGGGTTCTGGTTCAGGTTCTGTTGGCAGAGATGCACTCCAGACTGTTCCTTGCTAGGACTACATGGCTGGTTTCCCCTATTTTCTGGAGACCATTTTCAAAGACAGATAAGCCCCCACTGTGTACTTCTGCCTTAAGCTTATTGAATCGATTGTGTTATAGATCTTCAATCTTTAAATTAAACTCCTTGATTAGTCTGTTGTCTCCAAATCTAAGATATTAATTTCATATTCTAAAATAAATAAATTAAGAAGGATTTACTCTTCTAAAGTTAAAATAATAGACCATAAATCAGTAAATGACACAAAAGGATTTTTTTTTTTAATTAAAAATTTTAAACAGAAAAATGCTGACATTCCCTGTCTGTATCACTCTGGTAATCTTTCCAAGGTGCCACTTGATATTATGCAGTCAAATGATTTCCAATTGCTCTTACTTCAGAGTTCTGGAGCCTGGAAATAAACTTGAAGAGGGCTCTCCTGTCATTAGCATTCTTGGGGTTTTTTTTTCTTGTAAAAATATCTTTCTTAGGATATGCTATTTATTTTTGGTGTGCTTTAGTCTTCAGATTTTCCCAAAGACAGTGAAATTTCTGCTATGATCAAAAGTCCACCATGTCTGTGATAGTTAGGGAGTGTTCTATTGATTCAGCTTTCATTTCTAATCAATGGAAGTTCACTGGAGAAGTTGTGCCAAACCGGTGTTAATTCTCCCATCATGCACACTGTCAGAAGGTGAGGTTTACACTTTGTCCTGTAATTGTGCCTTCAGGCTGCCCCTGAAGCAGCCCTGAGGGTGGGCTGGCAGAGAAATCACACAGGAGCTTGGGTGGAGAGGAGAAGGAACAGTTCTTTAAAATATCACTGCTGAATGTACCGGCAAGCAGAATCCTTGCCAAGTCAAAGTCAGACAGGTTACATGAAGCTAGAAGTATTTGGTCTAGTCCTCTTCCTAAAGTCTTAGAAATCTTCACAGTGAAACATTTTCTGAATTCTTTTCTTTCTTGTGTGTCTCAGGATATGAATAAGGATCTTGCTGTTTAGGATAAGAATTCAAAAACCCCCAAAACCAAACCAACCATCTTAATAGGGGAAAAGGATTTGAAAAAACTTAGCTAGTTAGGGATCTCCATTTTGCTAGTTATTATTAAAGAACAGATGTAAATAACCAGAAAGGCCTGGGTTCACTCAGACAAGAAAATTATTTTATATGGACTTAATTAATTGCCATTATAGATTACATGAGAATACTAAAAATTTATCACAGGAAAATATACACCAAACATAACTCTGTTTTTCTACCTAGCATGGGTAGTTTTGCAAAATTACTCTTTTGACCACCTTCAGATGTAAGACAAAATTTAATTGCAATAGCATCTTGGCAAGTAGAGCAAAATTTTCTGAAAAAACCACAACAATATTAATGTGGGACAGGCTATCAATTTTTCTGCATTATACTATGCTGGTTGCAACTAAATTAGGAGAGAGCTTTAAAAGCATCATTATTGTATTAAGAGCTTTGTGGAAGCCATTAGTAAAAACTATTTTCCAAAAGTAGCAAGTAATATTTTCAGGATATTTTTCCTCTGCTTGTTTTTATTTAAAATGAAATACTCCTGTGAAAATTTCTGTTGCTTAGGAGTACATTTGTTCCATAGGGATTTTTATTTCAAGTCAGAAAAAAGCAGCAGCAGATGATATATTCCTATGTGCATATTTTTATGCAAATATATCTCATAATCAATAGGGAAATGTGATAAAAAACCATATATGCTCTAGAAACAGAATTATTTCTATAGAAAATGTTTCCAGAATTTCCCATGAGAAGACAGTAGTTTTAAAAAGTAACTTGCAAATGACATTTTTAATCTGAAAAAAAACCCAACTATGGCAAGTTTTTCACAATATATTTGTGAAAGGCATAGAAGTAAAGATTAAAGGGTGCATTCACTGTCAACCTTGAAAACAGTACCCATTAATTAAATATATGCACCATTCTAGCTATTACATTGAAACATTCCTTTGTAGGAGAATCTGGCTTAGCATTCCCTGTCAACCATTTGCCATCAGGGAGAGCAGCTACTCCATCATTCAAATATTTCAAGTCTCAAGAACTTCCACAGAGGCCAAATGCTGTCCATGTTTTACAGCCTCTGCTCATTCTGGGGCTGTTGATGTGCTGGTTAGGGGCTTCTGTGGAGCTTGCTATCAAGAGATGCTTTGTCGCCTTGTTTTGTTCCTATCACCTCATTGTTTTATCACTCCCGACCATAATACAAATTTGTCCTTCCCCATTATTCCTGCCAAACCTGTGAGCTGACTGATTTCCACTAAGGATCTCAAGAAGTTATACTATAAACACACAGAAAATAGAGAAACGAAGCTATGCATAGATACAGATGCACCATAGATTTCCATAATAGATCACATTTGTTTGCATCATTGCTTTTGACAAAGAAAGATAAATCTGACAAATCATTCAAAAACAAGCCACCAGAAAACAGCACAATTTAAGCCATTTTAGCCTTCTCAACTTATCCATTAATGTTTAAAAATACTTGCAAGAAATTAATGGCATTTCTGTCCTGTCTTTGAAGAGAGTTGCATCTTAAGACAAAAAAAAAACAAAGGTCAAACTCTTCCTGCATGGCCTGTTCTCCAACCTACTCCTCCATCACCTCAACACTATTTTTCAAAGTGTTGAATTTAGCTCAACCCAGTCCCTTTGAGGCACCTTTTTTGGCCAGACACAAACAGACCTCCTTCCATTGCAGGGAGCCAATGAGATGTGTTCCATTTTCTCTAAGGCTTGATGGACCACTCAGCTTGTGGTGGATATTCAGATAGGTGTGTTCATTTGCACAACAAATTTAGGCCTATCAGCTGCAATTTTTTTTTTTTTTTGCCCAATTACAAGTCAGTCTTGAACCTAAGGCAGCTCTCTCTGGCCAAAGAATAATGGAAGTCAAAATGAAAGTGAAGTGCCCTCCTTTATACAAACATCTTTCCTGTGCTACTGCACAGCCCACTTCCCCAGCAGTCTGACTCCATCCCTCCTTGTCCTACAGCAGGTAGGTGCTGGGTAAGAAGGACAGTAATGAAAATTCATAAAAATTGAGCTCCTCCTGTCACGATGACATTTTGGCTCATAGAGGACCTGTGCAGACAAACAGCTTTTAGCCTAGGTACAGGGTACCTGTATCTTTCTGATCTTAGTTCTTCAGGACAGAAAACTGGCTTTATGTTAAAGTTAATATGTTGAGAAATTCTTAGCATCAGCCGTAACTCCTGAACTGTTTTTGCAGTTTATCCCAGCAGGCAGCTAAACACCACACACTCCCTCTCAGTAGGATGAGGGAGAGAATTGAAGAAAAGGTAAAACCAGTAGGTAGAGATAAAGACAGTTCAACAGGACAGAAAAATAAAGGGAAAAAAATAAAATTATTAAAAGACTATACAAAACAAGTTGTGGAATTGTTCACCACCTGCTGACTGATGCCCAGGTAGTTCATAAGCAGCAGATTTCCATCCCCCACAGCCAGCTCCCTCCCAGTTTCATTGTGCAGCATGACACGATATGGTGTGAAATATCCATCTCAATGATCAGCTGGGGTCAGCTGTCCTGGCTGTGTCCCCTCCCAGCTTCTTGTGCACCCCCAGCCTAACTGCTGGCAAGGCACTTATGAGAAGCTGAAAAGTCCTAGACTTAGTGTAAGCACTGCTCAGCACCAGCTAAAACATCACTGTGTTATTCTCATCCTAAATCCAAAACACAGCACTGTAACGGCTACTAGAAAGAAAATCAACTCCATCCCAGCCAAAAACATGGCATTTTATAGACAGTTTTCTTAAACCATTTTCCCAAGCAGGACACTGATCAGGTCAGGGTGAGGTCACATTTGCATCCTTCAGTGACAGCTGGGCAAGGAGCAGATAAAGTACAAACCAGCTCACCCTCAGCCCTTTCTTTCCAAAGAAATAAAATTACAGACAGAAAGTCTAAGATCAGTTCAATACCAACAGGAAAATAATCCACACCAGACACAAGTAACCTCCTAACTTGACTACTTGCAGGTATTTTTCATATTAAAAAAATCATCAAAGTATCTGTAAAATTCATGGATAAAAGCCAAAACTAATAAGCAAAAATAGAGTCACAATTATAAAATCTTTATCAGGCAGATGACTATAGGTGCCACACAGTTTTAGTGAGAGGCATCACATTTATCAATCATATCAAATGATCAGTTTTGTTTGTATATTGTATATGTATTTTTTGCATTGCAAAAAAAAAAAATCAGATTGTGAAATGTTTTAGATTCAAAACACTATGAGGAAACAATTTTCATGAAACTCATCTCCAAAGCTTTTTAAGACAGTTAAACTACTTTAATTATACAAAATATAAGCATCTGGGTTTGACTATTTTAATGTAATCCCTCACAGTTTTCTTTTCAAAGAGAAAAATAAAATGTAAAATTCAAAAAACATAAAACATTAGTTGGTTTTGAATATAAAATACCAGTGTGAACAAATATTGCAAAACATAATGCCATAATTTTGACCGATACAGACTGGACCAAATATTATTCTGTGGTGGAAAACTGAAAATAATTAAATTTTCTAATGGCTTTGACAACAAGATTTTGGATGAAAGAGAATGAAGTAGGAAAAAAAATGTACAATTTAGCATTCAGTGGACATTCAGATAGTGCAATTTACATGTATAGGAGACAGAGGGAAATCATTAAAGGAAAAGCAAATTATGGGATGGTGTAAGTCAAAATCTGTTCCTTTAAAACTTTAATTATCTACCCTCATCATTGCTTTTCTCTTGTAGGCTTTTCTGCCCCATCTCACATTTACACCAGTCTAGTTCAGCTTTTACATTCAGGGATAAATTACATGTTTTAATAAATACACCCATTCTCTGGCAGGCTCAGTTTACACTCTCTGATGGCACTAAACTTAGGCCAGCTGTGATGGAAGAATCACACACTGCCACAGCTCTGACCAATCTGTCTTGGAAGCATGATCTGAGGAAAGCTACTTGTGATTTTAGAAATATGGTAAGAATTTTATGTCAAACATTTATTTTTAAGGATTATTTTCTTTGATTAAATATAGCAATACATACTGTTGTGCACATCATGATTTATATGGTTTGTCTGAAACTACTTTTATTGAGTATTGTCCACGCAGTTTCAGTTTTCAGTGTACCATAGGCTGTCATTTGTAGGTTTGATAGTTCATTCATATGTTTAGGACACTTCATGGTCCTCAGCAATCATCCCATGACATCTTTAAGGCCTGGAAATCATCACTAGATCCGTTTACCCTTGATTTATATTCTCAAGGCTGTCAACACAAGAAGTTCTAGGATGTGGTTCATTTATTTGTCAACTGAAAGCTGACATTCCTGAACACTGTTCCTGGGAAAAGGGTGAAAAATCTTTAGAACTGAAGTTTTTCAAAGGATGGCCTGATCTTCAGCCCTGATCTTTGTGGCCATCTTCTCTACTGTTACCAGTTTTTCTACATGATTTTTGACTACTGATGCATTTTCCTCTACTGATTTCACCAATGCTATAAATCAAGTAATATTTCTACTCCTACTCAGGACTCCCACAATCATTTAGCCATTGTCTCACCCACTGCAATAGGCATTCAGAATGAGTCAGTTTTCTACTCAAAACCACAAACTTTTCACAAGTCGCTGCATGCCAGGAAACAAAGCTGCTGTGTATACAATTTTATTCTCACATATATAAACAGATATTCAGAGTGCATTTTGATTGAAATGGCCCAGACTACAAGAAGAAACAGCATGTGAATGTGTCTGGCATTTCCTCCCCAGGTTGGGCAGGGGATGGACATGCTCCCTACACTGCAGACCCTGTCCCAGGGAAAGTTCCCAGTCTCCAATGCCTGTATGAACCATCATGTCAGGACAGGAATGCTGGAGCATGTCTGACAAGCTACGGTAGCAGTTTCCCATTTAAAAAGTATGAGCTCAAAAATCTTTAGAAGACAAATAATAAATTAAGCAATAAATCTCTTGTCATCTTCCTTTTTGTTTCTTGCTGTCATTCTCTCAAGTGATCTATCTAATCACATTAAAAACATTTGGGTCTATTGATTACGTATCACCATTTTCTTTACTATAATAACAATTGAGAGTGGAGTTTTAATGTCTTATGTGAATAATGTTTCAGCTTTTTTGAAAACAGCATACAAATAGCAAAAGACTTATGAACTGCTTATGAGCCACAACCTGTTCATAGTTGCTGTTACTCTTCGAAAAGTCAATCTCCCTGTCTGATTTTTCTTTTAATAACCCATCTTTGTCTTACAGAGTTTGATATTAAGACTAAATAGAAATATTTGAACAGCATTTTTAGCATGGCAAGAGCCACCAAAAATGAGTGTATGTTTTGAATGAAAAATACATTATTATCTAATAAAATTATATTATTATTATTATAGGAATTAAAAATTATATTATAAAGCACATAGAATTCAAATACAATGAAATGAATATTGAAGTAAATGAAACATTTTAACTAAATTGCTGTTAAAACAATTTTAAAATTAGCATGATTTGTAAATAGGCTTCCCTCAAGGTTGTATTTCTATAAAATACATTATAAAAATGTTGTTCCACTTTTAAATTAGTAGCAGTTTACTTATAGTCCTTTAAGAGTCTTTCAATTTTTTTTATTCTCAAAACGTAGGCAGTTGTTAGAACCTTTACAAGATCTGAAATGAGCAATATCTGAACATAAACCAACTTTAATCTCTTTTGGTTTAAAGCACTGTGTTGGGAAAACCTTTAAAGAAGCTGAATTCATTAGCTTAAGTTGCAACTACAGTATAAACAGGCATAGATTAAATACTATAATCACTACATCCTTGCCATTACCTTTATGTTCATACTTACAATAAGGCAAATTTACAGTTCCACAGAAATTGCAAGCATCTCAAAGCCTTGAAGAACTTGCATCGTTAATCTAAATTAGGAGCAAAATGATGTAAGGGGTGACTACCTGGAATCCTGGAGAGGGGCGATGCTGGTGGACAGCAGGGATGGGTGGGGTAAGGCCGTGGGTCCAGGGCAATGGGGTGGTGCTGGTGGAGGATCTGCATCAGCAGGGACACTGCCAGTCACGGACTGGCTGGAGGAGATGGGAGCTGATTTTGCTGCTTATGTTCTTTCTTAATAAAGCATGGCAGTGAGCCAGCCTGTGTATGCTGTGGATAGGAGGAAGAAGTCCCCACAGCACACCCAAAGGGGAAGAGGGGTGAAAAAAGAGCCTGAGCTGGTCTGCTGCTTTGTTTTCCATGCTTAGCCTTATGGCCCCACAGATTAGGAATTACTCCATTACAGGTGCAAATGAATGAAATCAGGGTCTTATTAGAAGGAATCGCTCACAATTTAAATGCAAGGACCAAATAATGAGATGATTTAAACACGTGCAGCCACTAAGGCTTTTATCCTAAAACTACATTTGTTTCTTTGTCCATGGCAAGTTAAATCAAATGTGCCACAAATTGCAAGGTTTCTTATCTACTTGGCACATTGGCATGAGACATTAGAGAAGTCTGGCATAGGACTAATTATTCTTAGTTGCAAAACCACTACTTTTAGAATAGATTTAGGATAGGGAGAAATATGTGGGGAGAAAAATGTTGAAAGGAGAAAGAAATCAATTTGAAACATTCGCTCACAAGAGCCCTGTTGCTTAAACTATTAAAATATTTTTAAATACGTCATCCTCCCATTTTTTCTTTATTCATTGTTTCTTCACTTCTTCTTCATCTATTCAATCCTCATTACTCACCCCTGTCTATGCCTCTTCATGGCTTCTTCCCACAACAGAGAGATACTTTATAGACAGTGCCACCAACTTATTTGAATTTCAGGTAATAGAGGCAAATAACATTTTACTAGCAGAGAAATAAGTCCAGAACAGTAACAGCTTATGCTTTTATATATTTCTATACTGCAGTGTTAAAAATGATGGGCTGTAATTACTTTAAAATACAATTTCCAGTTTGAACATCCTAGAAAAATGCTTTCAACTGGGTGAACTCTTAGCTCTTGACCTTTGTTCTGTGCACACTTGTGAACAGCCATCTGGAAAGGTTGTACGTGTGGTTACTCTTCCTGCATGTGCATATGATTACTGACACCAAGGAGTACATAGGAATGACCTTTTAATGCTCCTATGCTGGGCAAACTGTATTTAATTTTTCATTTAACATGAAACAGGGCTTAGTAATAATCTCAGAATGAATTTAGGAAAAAATATAAAGTCTAAATGAGGAGAAATCATTCACTGAAAACCATTCAGATAAGATACCGTTTTATCAACTCTGGTAATTTTACTACTATGCAAATAAGGAATTTGCATGATGATGTGTTTTTTGAAAAATTATTTGTAGCACACAGTCATAAAAACATACCTATACACACGTCCTTATAGTAATTCAATTGAAGTCTATTTGTGTCATTGCTATTAAGGTATTAAGGTATATGAAGTCTCTTAAATACCTATGTGTCCTTCTTTCTATTTTTGGTGTGTCCAGTGAAAAATTTAACACTGCATCAACCAAAATTGCCATAAAATATTCCACTGAAAATACTCAATCTAGCACTCCAAAACATATCCTCCTCATAAAAAACGGACTGCTAATGAGATCACAAAGTTCTGAATTAGAGCCAGAAATAAAATCAGACTAATCTAATAACTTCTTCATGAAAATTTTAACGAAAGACAAATTAATTTAGTTAAATTAAATATGCACATAGTCTAGGGTAAGAAACTTCAGAATGCTCCCTTCACTTTGTTCTGGTAAACTAAATGGAAAATTCAGACATCCAAAATGTCTGACATTGGAAATCTCTCTGTTCAGCCTTCCTTCTCAGAGTTCAGAGCTGGGTCCTCTACACCAGGTTGCTTGGGGCTGTGTTCAGATGGTTTCTGAGTATCTCCAAGTAGGGGAAGTCCATAACCTCTTTGGGCAATCTGTGCCAGTTACCATTACAGTAAAAGTTTCTTGATGTTCAGTCAAAACTTCTGTGCTCCAGTTTGAGCCCATTGCCTCTGATCCTGAGTATCTCTGAGAACAGTCTGCCTTCATTTAGTTTGGACCTTCCCATCAGGTATTTATACACATTAACAAGATCCCCCTGAGTCTGCTGCTCTTTCTCCAGGCTGAACAGTTTCTCTGCTTTTCCCTTCATGAAGGATGCTCCGGGCCTTTAATAATCTTTGTGGTCCTGAGTGGACTCATTGCAATAAGTACACATCTTGCACACACTACGTAGCCGAGCTCATTGTCAAGTCATGCTGACTGTTCCCTTCTTGTCTCAAAACAATTTCCAGATAGATTTGGTCCATCATCTTCCTCAGGAGTGAGCTGAGCCGAGGCTGACCGCTTCAGGTTCCCCAGATGCTCTTTCTCACGGGGGCACGGGTGCTCTTTCTCTCTTTGCTCTCTTCCAGCCCTTAGGGGCTCACCCAGCGGCTTTGACTTTTCAGAGATGATGGAGAGTGTTCTCACTCAGCCAGGTCCAGTGCTGACCTCAGCCAGGTCAGCACTCCTGAGTGTGTTCCATTAGGTTCTGAAGACTTGCATATGCCCAGTTGGCTCAAATGTTCCCTAACCTGATTCTCCACCAAAAGTATACCTTCTGTACTCTAGACTTTCCAACTTGCCTCAGGAGCCTGGAATAACTGAAAGTCAGTTTTACCAGTAAAAACTAAGGTGAAAAAGGGTCTGAGCTCCTCAGCTTTGCCGTGTTCTTTGTCACCAGGTCTCATCCCTTAATCTGACTAACATTGGAGAGAATGGAGAGGATTAGATATGCGCAGTAATATAAAGGAATTGGTTGTGTGGTGATGTGAAACCTGAACAACCCTTTTATACCCATATGGAGTCTCTCTCAATTTCTCCATTGGTGGTGCCCTGGTTTTAGGGGAGGTAAATCATGGATGCTACGCATCCCTTTTTCCTCCTGCTCCATGTTCTTCCCTTTTGTCAACTCATCCTTAAACTGTTTTCCACAGTATGCTGCCTACAAAATAGCTAAGAGGAAAATTCTTCAGAGTAACCTGTGGACACATCTATTTATACAAGATTTTAGCTGCTTTGAAGGATTGTTTCCTGTTATTAAGGTGTAAAACAGCTCTTGTGGGAAAACTAGAATTTTGCACATGTAATTAGGAAGGTATGATACTTCATTTCTGGTGATGCACAGTCAAGAGCTGGGAGATTTTGGCACTTACTGAAACAAACAGCTTTTGAACATCTGAAATTGCTCCTGAATATATTTTGATTACAGTGTGAACATGGCAATAAAGGAGTCCCTTGAGAGAGAAAATATATGGATTCAAATATTAATATTTTTTGTCTGGGAACTGGTTATTTCCCAAGACAATACTGTTATGTTTCTCATTGATAAACATTTTAATTGGCTTGAGAAAAGAACCAGAGTCTGAAAAGAAACAGGGTGCTGAGCCCTATTTTAGGCAGAAATAGTAGCTGTTCCCACACCAGTCAGTGACAAACCCCTTTTTAGCCTCCAACATGATTTTGACCCCAGACCCTTTCCATTTTTGCCATGCTATTGACTCCTGCTCTTCACTCTGCAGGCACTTCCAGCATACACAGTGATTCCAGATCCTGGCACTGCCCATCAGGTGAAATATCCCTAATATCAGTATCATGTCTGCTAACAGAGGGACAAGAGCTGCTTTATTGCACTGGCTTATGGAGCTCAAGAGGAGCTGGATCTACAACCAGAACTCTTTTTTTCTTCTTTTTAATGGAATTATGAAACTTTGTTCTGGTTTTCTGGATAGAAACAGAAGTTTTTCTCTGAATGTTTTGCCTTGTGACAAATGACTGAGTTTGTCAATATAGTCAATAATTGCAATACCCTTGCTAATTCTACCAGCTGTATCACAAGTGTTTTGGTAACTGCATTTTTTTGTTGTTGCTCAAGCCCATGTTTATGGCCAAGATATTTAATATTTTATTAAAAAATAAACACACTGTTACTGACAAAAAGCTGTAAATGGGAAGCCAGATGCCCTTGAAGTCTCAGTACTGTTCCCCAGACTGCACACTCTCTATTTTTTACTTTCATAAATTTTAGAACATTCTGATAATTTTTGAATCTCTGGCACTGACAAGGCTGGAATTACATTAGTCTTTTAGAGCTTTAGGGATTTTATGAATGTTCTCAAACTGCAAAACAGTTCCCCCATCCATAATGTGAGTGCAGTTTATAAAAGAAAAAGAAAATCCATTAACATTAACGAGGCAGTTAAATATAAAAAATAAAGCCTCACTATGAGAGAATCTCTAAAAATTATATAGCTGTATTTTAATGCTACTAGTCACTCAGCCACTGTTTATGGAAATTCAGTGTTCTTTTGTAAGCTAGAATCAGAGCACTACAGAAAAATGTACTTTGACCTCTGTTCCCTCGAAGTTGCCTTCATAGGGAAAAAGAAGCAAACAATAAAACCCAAAAAACCCACACACAAAAACCCCAAACAAAACGAAAGGAAAGGGTTTGATCTCTAATTAACTTCAGCAGTTTCTCTATTCACAAAAGTTAATGTTTTATCCAATATATTGCCCATCTTCTTCATTCATCAAAGACAAATCTGCCTTTCTCTTCTTGAATATTTTTGGGAAATATTAAGCCAAGATAATGTAAAAATTAGAGAACACAGAAGTGCCACCACTTTGTACAGACTAATACAAAGCATATCCTCTGATACAGTCAGCAATTAAATGGCTTCAGCTGATCTGCAAACTTACAGCACTCTGAGTCTCAGGATCACTTTTTTACCTATATCCATCCATGTAAGTAGCAGAGTGAAGCTTACAAAGTTCATCCAGGTTACTAACAGACATAAAGTCAAGCACACAGGAAAACTATGAAAGGGCTAGGCCAGAGTTCAGAGATAACTGAAATGATTTTGCATTTGAGAAACAAGGCAGGCATATCTAATAATAAAAATAGGATAGCCTAGAAAAATGAAATATGTATAGGTATATGTGTGCAGTCTCATGCTAATAATTAGTCTTGCAAAGGATAAGCACGGTTCAAAGTACTTTGAAAAAATTACTAACAATCTCAGATAGAGGTTGCTGTCAAATAGAATAGAACTAACAGTGATTGAGGTCTGTAGCAGTAATTGATACAAACATTGACATTAATGCTGAGATACTTACATGGAACAATTCAGCACTTCATAAACCTCTTTCCATGCAAAAACTGACCTTTTAAGCTAATGACAGAGTTGCTTGTCTCTTGCATGGGAATTTGGCATGGCCAGCACTTCTTTCTACCCAACTGCTGGAATGAATCCCTTTTAATATTTTTTCTGTCTTTTTTTTTAGGACAGTTGTAGCTCATAATGATAAAACAATAACAAAATTGAATACCATTACATTTTTAATCAATAAAATATCATTTCCTGAGTCTTGTCTGAATTGTTTGTGCTAGAAATTTACTGAGATCATTGCAAATCAGTATAATAAAATGATGTTGACCAGTTCCTTTGTACAAAATGAAGTATATAAGAGCTTTTCTGTTAACTTTATGTTTTTATTGAGAGATGCCATACTCAAGACCACACACATTACCATTATATACAAGAAAAAGCATAGCTGTTTCAACAGACAAAAGTTAAAGTGCAGTTGATTCATTGGCTCCTTTAAGAGGACTGGCATCTGGAGCACATGCACTTCAAAGTCAAATGCTGTACTGAGATGTGCTGCTTTGAAGTACAGCTGCTGATCCAGACAAATTTTGGAGCCTAAACCAGCATATGAATCTGCTGTACTCTGAAAAAAAATCTATTTCAGATGCCAGTTTTAACTCAGTTTAGAAAATTGCTGTCTGGATCGGCTGAACTTCAAAGCTGAACATCGCAGGGCTGCATTTCCCTTTGAAGTGCAGCTAATCCAGATAGTGGATTTTCTCTCCCTCCTATTTTTTTAAGTAGTTAAATTGGCATCTGACCTTACTAGTATTTCTCCTTACCATCTGCACATTCTTCTTCCCTTCTCCCTTATTTCCTCATCTTTTGACCTCTGAAAAACACAGCAAGATTCACTAGCTTGTTAGCCCCTGCACTACCAAAGCTACTATAAAGGGGGTGGTTGTGGGGACAGCCAATATCGAGTTACATAATGGACAGCAGCCAATTACTGCACATGGCTTGTCATGAAGTTTGTTAAATAATACTTAATTTCACCATCCAAGAAAAATAAAGCTCAAAGCAAATCCCTCATAAATGTTTGCATTCAAAGCATTTGTATGACAGTCTCATGATTCTGCTAAACTATATAAACAGCCATTAGCACTGGTTTAAAAAGTAGCTGAGCTTGATAGCATTTCAACTTTCAGAAATTTTCAGTTATTTTGTTACAGAAAGGTCTCCTTCACAGGCAAGTCAGGAAAGCCTTAAGGAAATGGTTTTACTAGAGAAAGAATGAGATTACAACAAGCAGAATTTGCACAGCTTCTGGCAAGGGGAACCAAGGGTAAATGCAGTGCCCTCACCAGGACCCACTCTCATATTATACACACATCAGGGATTCTGCCGTTTGCTACTCAATTAAAAGTCAAATCATGAAGAACTGTTGCACCCTGATCAAAAGACAAAAACAAAGGAAAAAATCCCCACCCAAATACATGCTAGTACAAGAGGACAATTTAATGACAGGATCTCTCATTTGCTGAGAAATAACTCTGGAGAGAAAAAGGACTGGACCGTGACCAGCTTTTTATTTACACAGATCATGAGACATGTCACTCAGGTGATCTGTTCTTGTCAGGCAGTCTTTAATTAGAAAATTCCTAGAGAGAACTCATGCTCCTACTAGGTGCTTATTAAAAACTAAAGACAAAAGGAGTCAGTAGAAAAGCCCAAGGAATGGACAGAGAACGCAGGTTACACTGAAAGGCAAGAGTCACCTACAGCTAGCATAGAGAGAGACACTCAGGATGGGATGCTGGATTTTCAATGAAAAACTCTCAGTGCTGTTATTAGTGAGTATTTTGAGCACTAAAAAGTCTAATTGGATATATATAAATATTTTAAGATTGTTTAAAAGACATTTTATGGTTTGCTTACAGTAATACTCCCAAGCTTAATGTAAAACTTGCTATAAAATATTCAGCAGCCTTTTTATAACTAGTCTTAAAAACAATTTAAAGTCTTGGTGTTTTATTTTTAATTATTTTTAAGTCAATGTACTTTAATCCTCAGATAAAGGGAGCAGGGGCTTACAATTAGAATTGAAATTATATTCTGATATATTTTCAGACAGATTGATGAATTGTATATGGGAAGCAGAGAAAGGAATTTCCTTAGCTCTTAATTCCCACCATTTCTGTGATTTTTTAAATTTTAATGTTTATTTCCTTTTTAGAGACCAGGTTAAGGCCTGTGATTAAAAGCAAGCAAGTTTAGTATGACACAGTAAACATCATTTATATCATTTACTTGAGATCTGGGGGGTAGGATTGTAACCCTGAATTTGCTAAAATATAGCCTCATTCCAGCAGGCATTTTTGATTTCTATCATCTGTGATCAAGAGCTGCATTGCACACTGATTTTGAAACATGTCTCAGATTCTCTTAAATCTATAACCCTAGCCAGTTTTATATGTATGAAAAAATACTGTAAATGTCACTAATCTGTAGCCTCTCTGCTTTGTAGCTGGTGTGGCTGGGACTGAACTTCTATTTGTTTATTGATACCTTCCACTGGTATGAAGATGACAATGCTTACATTTATACACGGATTATGCTGGGAGTAAGTACGAGTTTGATGGTTAAAGGGCTTCACAAGAAGAATGTATTCATAGTCTAATTTTATTTACATCCTTCATAAAACTTTTGATGCTTCAAAAGTAATTTTCCCATATAAGAACATTATATTTATATAGTATTTTCTTTATTTTGCTCTTCTTATACCAAGCTTGTAATTTAATTTCTTTATGCTGTTATATGTACAGTCAACCCTGGCTTGGGCAAGAGCTTCTGCAACGTGCCTTAATTTTAACTGCATGCTAATCCTGTTACCAGTTTGTAGAAACCTTATTTCATTCTTAAGAGGAGCAAGCATTGTAAGTACCATTTCTCAAATAGCCATATTATTCTCTCTTTTTTATTTCTGTAGTTCAGCAGTATTATCCATATCAAACATTTTCCAAGGATTTTTAATTTTTGATAGAGAAGCCTGTACACTATTGCCTAGTTATTACCATTTAAATTGTCAGTATTCATGACTGAAGAGAAACAAATGACTTGTTTAACACAGTGCTCTAAATGCAACACTGATTTTGGCAGCTGCTGCATAGCATGGTGTCATGAAGAGAAAAGTGAGAAGCCACAGAAAAGGGACATAAAAATGCCACTTGGCCAAATGGAGAAAATTCATATCCATCATATGCATTCTCTGTAGATGCAAAGTGAAAATCAGAGAAATAAAACGTTCAGATAGATAAAAATGCTCTAAGGATAACAATAAACATGTTTAAACTCTTCTGTCTGAGTGGCCACCATTCAGGTCTTCATTTGCGGTAAATGCATTTTTGTAACAGGCATTCACACTAACCTTGGAATGATGCACAGGAAGTACTTAAGGTTTTAGCTCTATTAGCTATAACTTCAACTTGCATTGAATTATTAGAGTCAGAGGAACCGCAATGCCACATGTTTGGGTAAAAAAATCACTGATCACTTCATGACTCCAGGAACAACAAGAATTTAGAAATTATAAGATTATAAGAAGTTATTTTATAGTAAGATGGTTCTGCCATTTTTTGTTTCTGTGATTTTTAGGCTTAGATGTTGAGCAGTCTTTAGGCTGGGAATCAACACTTATGTAGTTGCTTGAGTTCAGGAGTTGAACATTTACAAAAAAAAAAAAAAAAGAGAAAAGGTGTCCTGGCCTTCTGAATCAGTTTGTGAATCAGCACAGCATATATGCATGCCACTTAGATGCTGAGTAAAAGCTCAGAGAACTGGAACTCTTCTCACAGATAATATTTGGCTATTCTGGACAATATTCTGCTTTTGAGGAGCATGGTACAGAGCGACTTGACTGCTCCAGCATGGCCAGCACCAGGATGGATCCAGTACCTCTCCAAGGAGGTGTGGTGTTTTGACATCACACACTGTGGTGCTCCAGATTTTTTGAATACTTATTAGCTGGGAAGCAACGTGGATACGTGCCAGGATCTTTGGAATGGTGCCATGCCAGGTCGTGTGAGCAATCCAGACACCCACACCACCACTCAGAGACTGCATTCTGTCCATGAGTGCTGTCTGGGTTCCAGCAGAGCGTGTTAGTTTTGGCTCAGTGCAGCCGGCCCCTGGCCCCGGGCTGGCTCCGCACTGGGCACCCAGCTGGCCGTGAGCACACCACTGCCGAGCCCTTCCAATAATGGGAGCACGGCTCAGTAACACATCAGCGTGCAGCCACCTGAGGTCTAGACAGCCTCACCCTCCTGGGGTGTGCATTTCCTGAAAGCAGAGAAAATGTTTTCATTGCAAGCTGGCTTTGCCAGCACTTCAGCTCTGCTATGCTAAGCTCATAAAGCAGTAGTGGCCCAGCCCGGTGTCCTTATACCTGCAAATGAGTTAATGTCAGCTCGGAAAAACCACTCACAAATCGCAGCTAAGTGTAGCAGAGCTTTATCAAACTCTTTTTTGAGCCCCTATATAGGATGAATAGCTTGAGAAACCCTGGAGTGCCACTCAGGAAAGTTACTTGAGTCCTAAAACTAACCCTAAACTTCCACTGAATTCCTTCATCATTCCATTTTCAAATGTACTGAACTCTTCTCCTCTCCAAAATGTGATATGTAAACACCAATAGGAATGATATAAAACAAGTTCTGCTTTTTCACCAAGTACTGTGGAGGAGCATTGAGGAGACAGCTTGACAAAAACATCACATTTCACAAGATGGTTGCCTATGGAATAGCGTTAAATGCAAGTAAGATTTTTTTTTTCTTCTTTGCCTTTGAACTGCTTTGAATTTCATAGTGATTCTGCCTAATGCTATAATCCCCATCAGCTCTGAGATATGATATTTTAGTGCAATCATTTGTTGACTGCAGCTTTAAATGTGTGTAGGAGTCCCATCTGATTAACCATTTGTAATCTTTTTTGCTTGAGAAGAGTTTGACTGTTAAGGAAATAAACTTTCAATCTGAATAGTAAACAACAGTTGCCACTTAGTTACTATCTGAACAAACTGTATGCCCTTAAAATTTAGTGTAAATAACTTTCATTGAATCCCTGAGGGTAGATGTTTGGGGAGATGACATAGCATTACTGTCTGATTCTGTAAGGAAATTATGCTTATGAGTCACACCACAAATCTGCCCACGAATACATCTTCACTAAATTTTCAACCAGGTAATAAATTTAATCTGAATTTGAGAGAGGCAGGTGTCCCAAAAACAATGGATTTCTAGATATTTATTTTTAGTAGGTGACTGATCCAGGAAACTAACGGCCTCCTTGAGGGGAAAACAACCTGAGATCAAAATTTATCTATTCTGTTGCTCCTAGTGACTTGCTGAGGTGCTTGTTCACCTGGCTGGGAAAAAGACATGTCACCTTCCTGTTTTCTAAGTAGTAAAAGGACCTGGAGAAATTTGTAGGAATTCAGAGGACATGAGGGGAACAGGAGATAGCTTGAGAAAAAAAGGACGTACAACAACAAAAGCCAGTGTGAAGGACATGAGCACACAGAGATGGAGAGGTATCTGTGGCAGATGTAGATAGATAGATGGATAGATAGATAGATAGATAGATAGATAGATAGATAGATAGATGATAGATAGATAGATAGATAGATAGTTCTTTTAAAAAATGGGAAGGAGACAGAGGAATTAATCAGGGCTGTTTGCAAGCATGAGCCATTGCAGGGTAACTGTTCCACCCCCAGGCTGTCAGGGTGGATTCTGGTCCCAATATCTTTTTCAGCCTGAATGAGGGAGCTGCTTTTGCGTGTCTAGGCTGTTAATGACCTCATGCCGTGAGACAAGAATTTGAAGTCAGGATTGCCAACAGGATCCAATAGCTAAAGTTTGTCTTCTGTATGTCGTGCTAAAGAATTCCAAGGGGAAGGCTACAGGATATATACATTCATCTTGCAGTGTATTCTGATGAATTACTTATCCGTCATGTCCACTCATTCATCAGAGTTCAGTTGCACTATAGAACAGATTCCTAGAGAGTGCAACTTTGCTTCTTTAATTAATAAATCAACCCAGGAATATAAATTAACCAACTTTTCTTGGTGTATAATAAGTCATGTTCCAAAGAGAAAGAAAAACTTCACAGTCAAACCTTTTATGTTTTTGGTTTTTACATTAATATTGAAATGCTTGCTAGTGCATTAATCTGGAGAGTTTGGGAAGTGCAAGTCTATCAGAAAAGTGATTACTTTAATGGTTTTACTAATGTCAAGAAAAAGACACAGAACCCAATGTGAAATGACAGAAAGCATGATTATATAATTCTCATTTAAATCACTCTATAGGGAAAAATCAATGGTTTGGTTTTGGGTTGTTATTTAGGTTGTTTTCTGCTTTTTGTTTTTTCTAAAATATAAAATACAGTAATAGTTTATGAGATTTTGAGAAAGAAAACAGAACACAAGGAAGTCTAATAAACAATGCAAGACAACCTATGAATTCCTGTTTCCTTAACAGTCAAGTGAGAAACATTTATCATATTTGGAAAAACACTACGTCACTGAATAGCGTTAGACTTGCGTAAAGAATGGCCAGAAACTCAATTTCCTGAAATTCAATTTTAAGTTCATAGAAAAATAAAGTCTACAGAACACATTGTGACAGAAAAGCAGCATTTCAGAGTGGTACCCACAAGTACACTGAATCCTTTTCAATAAAATCTAACAGTGTTAAAATGATGTGTAAATAGATGCCATTTTCCTCTCAACTGACACATTATTTATCCTAGTACTAGCTATATTGCCTTTTATTACACAAAAACATAGTCAACTCCTATTAGTCTATCGCAATTTAGTAATTCTCAGTTAAATGGATGTTCAACTTGTATGATCAATAGACTAAATGTGGTAGCAAGAAGTTAAACCAATTTGAAGATCAGATCAGTAAGCTTAGCCTCACAATATAAAATTGTAAACTCCTTTATTATTAAAGCAACATGTATTCATTTTGGCTTGCCAGGTGGTGTTATTCCAGCATATTTATTTAATAGTGTGCTAAAAATAGTCAGTGTAACATTGGTATTTTCTGGCTTCTAACAGGCAGCTAGCTCAGCTGAGGTGTGCCTGGCCTTGGAAAGAGTACATCTGTATCTTTAATTTTTCATAATCTCTAATACAAATTCAAGAGCAGGCTTTAATTGGTCAGGTCATAAAGGAGTATAATTAGAGACTAGTGGAAGAGGAAAGTTGGAGGAAAGAGAGAGAGTAAACAATGCTATCTATAATCAAAGGCATCATTGAAAATTCAGTAAAGGGAATTCTGCTTAGTTTGGCTTCCTGTGTTCTGCATGCCTGTCTGTGATAAGAGCTGTCTGGAAGTTATTCAGCCACTAATAAATCTTCCTTATAGACCCGTAACTCTGCTAGAAGAAAATCAGAGTTTCATGCATTCTCAGTTTGATCAGTGCAAATAATTCTGTGCTTTGTACTGGAAAGAAACTTTTCAGTTGAAACACAGTGGCCTGAAACTTAGACACAAGAGATAGTAATAATATTTTCTACAACACCTACTTCTTACTGTACTGTTTTTACCCTCTCAAAAAAGCATAATCATACATTTTCTGAAGTGGGGAGTGTAGGGGGTGTTTTTCTTTCTTTACGTTGATATGTTGGGCTTATCTTAAAGAATAAATTACTTTCATATTTTTGGTGTTTGCAGAAAGGTCATATGGATATTTTGCTCCATCAGTCTTTGAATTATGATATTAATAAAGTTTAAGCAATTAAGGGGAAACAGGGGAAGGACAGCAAGGTTGTTTGGAGTTAGGCTGTTTGAAATGGTGATTCCTGCTCCTTAAAAATTCCAGCAATGTGTTCTTTAAAAACATGCAAAGTGCAGAAAGAAGCATAGTGATGCCAGGCATGCTTGGCTTCTGACACTGAAAAATCTATAGCTAAAATTACTAGGAAACCTTTCCATTTTCAAAAGTTGTTACTTTTTGGTAAACTATGTGAATGGCTTTTGTGTAAATTATTAAGTTTTCAGGGAAGCAGATGCCTATCTTCAAAAGAGGTCTAGCTGATACCTCAGTGTTGTACTTCCAGAAATTACAGAAATTCAAACTTCTATTAAATGTCTTTTTTTTTGTTTTTTAGTCAGATTGTTTAAATCCAGACTTAGTGCAAGTACAAGGAAGGAAACAATATTAAATTGAAGATTATAGGCTTCCAGCTGAGTTAGAAAATGATCCAAGTCTTGTTCTTCTTTGATGTTTAGAACCATTCTTAAGAACAAAATAAAATGCAAGAACATTTTTGGTCACTATTTTAATTTTTATACAGTCCACAAAGATATCATGAAGTTGAATTGAGGGTTCTGAATAACTAGGAATGGCATAAGACAATGGGTGGCAAAAAGAACCCCAGCCTTGGTCAGAGGCAGAATTCTCCACATCTGGGTTATCTGCCTGTAAAGTTGTACTCTTTGCTGTGGGCAGAAAGGCCAGGATTTGACCCTTTGACTTTATCATGATAGGCTGGTTAATCAAAATGTTTAACTGCTAGCAGCAAGCTCCAATTTGATTATTATCCTGTACAGGCATGTAGAAAAAGATAGAGTTAAATCTTGTCCTCAGATAAACACGTGCAATTTCTGTTTAGTTCAATGAAAGTTGTGCATGCTTCACTGAAGGCACAATTGGCTGAATAAGAGTAGCTAAATTGACCATACTTTCAAGATAATTTAATTACATCTCTTTGTATTTAAGGATATGTACAGTAAACACCATGATCTAATAGCAACCATTTTCCTCCCTCTCTCCTTCCAATAAAGCCTTTTATTTGATCTCAGAGGTGGACTAAATAGAACATCTCAGGGTCAAATACAAATTAATGTATGTTAAGTGCTTCAGAGGTTCCAGATGTCATTAAATCCTTCATTCTTCATAAACTGTTATAAAAAAGAGCTTTGTTTAAAAGATTGGGTGATTTATTCCATATGTTATATTTGGACATGCAGAATAAGGAAAAAATTGCACTGAAAATTCTGAGATGTAGTCCCTTAAACTTTGCCCTTGTGGTTAACTCAGATAAGTGGTGCAGAGGAAAGAACTACCAACTGTGGTAAGCTCAGATTTCAGATATCTGCATATGTAATTTTGGAATTGCTTAGTAAATTCTATACACTGCAGATGCAAAGACCTTCAGAAAATGCACTTTAGGGATGTAAAATATTTTAGTTAATGGCAATGTGTTCGGAGCCAGAATTTTTATTCTGCTACAACTATTATACATTAAATGAACCACACTGAAAATGGAATTATATCTTTGCATTACTCTTACCATCCAGCTATAATTCATTTTTAGATTGCATAATTTTTTGCTAGCAGCACAAAAAAAAAAACCCATCAGAACTATTAATTTAATAATACTCCAAGGAATATCTAAGATCATGGGAGACTCAGGTAAACCAACATGTTCAGTACATCATTAGTTTGATTGTGGTATTTTTCAATGTATCATTATTCTCTGTACATTAACATCTCCCACAGAATAGCTTACAGAAAATAAAAACAACAACAAATAACAACTCTCTCCCTGTTCATTCTGGAAGTCTTCTACACTTGTAATATACTCTACCTATCAGATGAAAGCTGGAGAGAATGCCACCCAGAAGGGAAGATGTGGTGGATCCCAAAGTATCTATTATGATATTTCCATTGACAGAAACACAAGGAAACAGACCAATGTGCAGATGGAAAAGACAGTGTCCTCTGATAGCCTGCAGAAAAAACTTACTAGGCTAGGTTGCCAGAACTGGATCTCTCTTTCCAGGGGAAAGTTGCAACATGAGTACTCCTCATCAACTGTAGTTTCAAGACCTCCTTGAGAAACTATATCCATTCAAACAATTTTTCTTCTGTCCAAGAGTAAAAATGCTCTGTTAGGAAAGGTGGAACTCTGTCTGTCTGGAGAAAACTAGCACCTCATTTCACTCTCAACACTCAGCATTTACCAGATAGCATTAGGTCTCCTGTCACTGCTGACATGACTAGAACTTGTGCAAATCATGTAGAATCCTGCACTTTGGGGAAAGTTCAAGATTTTGAAGCTTTCTAAACAACAGAAATGTCATCATTTCATGTGAATATTTTATAGTCTGCCGTATCACTTTAAAAAAATCTATTGTTTTGAAGGTGAAAGAAGAACATGCCTTTTGCGATGAACACAGATTCAAACTTCCACAATTAGTCAATGTCACAATTCTAAATGAGCAAAGATAATCCAAAACCTGCAGCTGACAGACTGCAGGCAAGCTCTGGTAAAACAGCACTGAGGATTCTAACTGTGTGAAACTCTCCCCTAGGCTATGGGGACTATTACATGATACCAGAGTTATAAAGAGCATCCTGTAGGTATAGAGGGCAAGAGGCCCAAGTTACAGTAATCATTCATAGATGCCAAAATAAACTACTTAGTAGAAGTCTACTTAGAGACTCATTGTCAGGATTTTCCATCCTTTGAAAGTTTTCTTTCCTCTTTCTCTTAGCCCATACCAGACAATGTGCAGCATGTAACTCCACAACTTACTGAAGACAGAAATCTGTTACCCCACACTCCTGTCCTATGAGTGAGCTCTTTCAGATGTCAAAGAAATCAGGTCCTCATCAAGCAGCAACTTGGTTCCCTTCCAGCTGGATCAGATAACATTCTTACCAGGCCAACACATCTGTTCTGAAAGAAGCCCCTTGTAGGAACAGTTCTCCCCTTCCCACTCAGCACTTAAATGTGTTGTTACACTTAAATATATAAACAGTGTTTGTATACTGCTTATGCATCAGTTGTACACTGGGGAACAGATTGCCACAGCCCCCACACAGCTGCCACCTAAACCATCCAGCTCAGAGCTTGGGCTCTTGGGTTTTGGCAGTCTAAATCCACACATCTCATTCGCTGCTTGTGGTCCAATGTCACCTTCCTTCCAGTGCTCCCAGGACTGCTGGAGTGCTGGGAGCACATTCTCATGGCCAGGCTTCAGGAAGCATGCTTCACCTGATGCTGGCAAGGCTGTTTCACATGCAGCACCTAACCCATAACAACACGTGCAGGACATGCCAGGCCTCTGAGTCCAGGACCCTCTGCTGCTCACAGTCGTGTCATGCACACCGTTTCATAAAATGACCAACCTTCGGCTGAAAGCTGCTTAGCTTGCTTGATCCCATTATCCCATTTATCAAAAGGTTATTTTAGAGTTTCATTCCTTTGATGGCTTGAATCTGTCTTCTAATTTCCAGGCTCACTTTATCTCTCTGCAGTTCATACCCATTTGGATTCAGTCTCCATCCTGATGAAACTATTACAGCTTGTATAAATAATTTATTATTCATTGGGCCAAAGATTCAGGAGAAATGGGAGGTTGATTTTGCAGTTTGGGTGCTCAGGATATTCACTTGGGATGCTTATGTCAATAAATATTGGATTATTTTTATTAAGGGCTTCATCAAGAGGCAGCTCAAAAGAGAATAACCAGTCAACCCAGTGACTAGGACATGTGATTTGGTTTAAAACCTTACTTTAAATTTAATGTAACAAGGATTTTTAAATAGGTCTTTCATCTCCCAGTGAATATCTAAGCATGAGGCAATGAGGTGTCAAGAAGTGGCGGAGGGAGTCCCTAAGTTAACATTATATTTTGAATGAAGTGCATCCTGACAATCAACCAACCACAGTACATCTACTGCTCTAGAAGGATCACCTCAGAAGTACAGAGAGAAGATAGCCTCTCTCCAGTGTGGACACATGGATTTTTTGAGAATATTTTTCAGGGAAGATGATAATATTTGGTTTTCTACAAATACTACCTTTTAGAATGTTCTTTTAAATGGTCAGAGACAGAAACAGATAACCACTGAAGGAGAGATGATAACATGAAGCTAATTATAAAAACTAGAAATAGCTGTGCTGTAAACATATAATTATCTTTCATTGTCATTTTTTCATCCTTTGGCATTTAGTATCTTGCATTAATTACAACTTGCATGTAATGGTTTGAGAGTCTCTCATATTGAAAAATGAAACTCTGCACCTAGCTTGATTACAACTTTATCTATGTAAGCCAACAATAAAACAAAGTCCTTCCTTTTCCAGTCTTGAAATTATACTCTTTCCACCCAAGAAAATAGTTACAGGGGATTTTTTACTTCCATCTAAGGCATTTTTCTAAACTGACTGTTTCATATACCTTTTGGGAGAAGGCCAGAAGTGGAGGCCTACTAGAGATATATGATACTCCGGACAAATCAGATCTAACACTGCGATCTGCTCTTCTACCTTTAAATCATAGATCCCATGGATTCCCCAGGCCCCACCTGCATAAAGTAGTGCTACAGCTACTTGTTAATAGGGGACAGATTTTGAAAGCATCTCTAGTGTAAGTTGCAAACTGGTCCGTGCCTAAACCAGTCAACTTAGTGTCCTGTGTAGCAAGGCCATAGCACATACTAGTATATTAATTAAAAGTAGGAATTTTAAAGAGTTTACCTAATTTTGAACAATTTAAAGTCAGAAGCATACACTTTTCTATCAGCTCTCAAGAGGTCCTCCTTTGATGACATTGGAGACAGCAGGGCATTGACTGTAAAGCTGGGAGGTGAGCCTGGTGCTGTTCCTATCCTCTCCACTGTGAAGCAGTCGCTTCATATTAGACATGCAGTTGATAAAATTCTCTTTTTATTGTCAGCTTAATTCATGCAAAACTCTCAATTTATGCCTGAGCTTTTCAAATAGTTCACAGTGTGCATAATGAAGTTCCTTCTGGCGCTGTGGGCACATACAAGTGTGCCTGTAATTTCTCACCACTCTTTCTCTCCTGCAGCTATCCATATTGTTGCCCACTCCATCAACATCGAGCGGTATCATTCCAGCCAGTCAAAAGAAGCTGGCGAGTTACGGAATAAACTTTCTGGTCTCGGCAAGAGCCCAAATGAAAGCTACTTGAACCCAATCAGGACCTATGAAACAGTAAGATGTCATTTTTTAGGTTTCCTCATCTAAAAAGTTTTCCTCTGTGGATTGTATTGTCGGTAAAACTGTATTTCAAAGCCTTTTAACCAGAGCGAGAAGGTGCTGCCAAAGGTTAACCTCAATTTCAGCTGAAATCACTTACTCAGAGCTGCAATTTTCAGGTTACTAAGCTCAAAGAAATATCTATAGTATTTTAATTAGTTTGTCAGGAGACAGCTGGTGGGGGGAGGATAAAGAGTGTTGTGAAGAGTAGGCAATTAAATAAACCTGCAAAGAATTTAAAAAAAAAACCCCAAAACTAAACTATCAGTACATGGAACAAGCACAACTTCTTTTCAGAAAGAAAAATAACCAAACAGCGATAGCACTTCACAATATTTCTTTTGCAGTTGTGATTTGTCTCTCCCCATGGTGGTGCAGCACTTGGGGGCTGACTCTGCCTCGTTATGGGTCAAGTGTGGCTGCTCAGGGAAGAGCCCCTTCAAAACCATCCAGGGGGTTTCTGCACACAGGAAGCAGTGTAGGGGGAATCTAGAGGTGCTTTGTGCTCTTCAGAGCCTAGCAGAGCTACAGGATCCTCAACCCATAAATGGTTCTGCTTGTTTTGGGGAAAAGCATGACTGTGCCCCCTGTCCATTTTCTTGGATAACCCACAACAGCATAATAAGTACTCCCTTATAATATTCACAACATAAAGAAAAGCTGAGAATGCAGAGAATGCATGTAAACCATGTAAAAGTTAATCAGCTTTTTTTTCCCGTATTCCATTAAAGCACACATCACATTTATGTTAGACGTTTCCTTGTGTATCCTGTTTCATAGTTACATATTACAGGGCTGAAATGGCCCCAGTGAGACTCCCACACATATTGTTCTACTCACCACACAGTCAGCATGAAATAAGGACTGCCTGAGCACCACGGATTGGTGCCCTTTTGAACAGTGATATGCTCCACTGAAACAAGAAACCAACTGAGAAGATGGCTAGACAACCATTGATAGGATTCAACAGTGCTTTTAAGCTGCAAGGCTTGTCCCGCTTTTTCTTACTTCATTTCCAGTTTAGATAACATTTGAAAACAATTTCAAATTTTAAGACAATCAAGCAAATTTATGCAATATTATGAATGCAAAAGTCTTCATGTTAGCATTGACAAAGAATCAGGTTTATCAGAACAGGACAGCAAGCCAAGGTCTCACTTTCCAGTCTTTCAGAACACCCAGTGACCACTTCCATTACATGTCCATGAGGCACTCCTCAGGAGCAGAGCAAAGTTCCCAGCTCTGAACAGGAATTTACCATCATTCAGTAAGCATTTTTTTTTCCCCGCTAAGCATTCCCATAGTGATATAATTGTAAGGTAGGCCTCTAATTAGCATTAAGATCCTACATACCCTTGAGGAAGAAGGTTAGGATACTTTGAGATTCTTTCTCAGATTTCTCACAGCAATACACTCCAAAATTACCTTTCAATTTGCAGCCTAGATTTTACTCTAACCTCTAATATTTATATTTATTTTGTTGCTCACTTGTGTCTCAGTAGCTAAACTCAGAATTAATAAATTATGAAGGGAACCAAACAAAAGATTGTTTCTAACTTCAGAGAAGAAAGTTCTGAGATCAACAATTCAGGCTTTCTTTTCAGTTTCATACAATTGCCATTGAAGCAATGTACAGTCTTTGACATTTTGCCTTTTTTCATCTCAATATCCAAACTAGCCATTGTAGAGGAAATGTTCAAAATACCACCTAGATAAATCCTGTTAATATGTAATAGGATCTGAACACGCTCTTCACAGGTGCCCATTTGAAAATGTACTGTGTGCTGTCAAGTGTGAGGATATGAAAGAATCATTTTACTGTAAAAAGTGACTGTAAAAATGGCATTGTGGAATTTTATCACCTCCAGGATTTCCATATCAAATAAGTGCACTTTACAAATACAATAGAGGGTTGTTTTTTTTCTCCTAGTGTATTAAGCTGCAGAACCAAATGAGGATTCAGAAGATGTGCTGAGCTCTTCATTCCTGTGCATCAGCACTGGGAAAACAGATATACATTGTAGGCCAAATAGGGACTTCATTTACACTCTGATGGCATACTTAGCTTGATTCTCATCTTGTGTATGAGATTTTTACTGCTGTTCTTCGCGATTTACACTTTATAACTGCAATCAACATCTGACAGTTGTGTTCAAAATACATCTTCACTCTCACTTCAGTTTATTTTGATGGGTTTAGACAGATATACCAGACCTGTGCTGACATCTGTGAGTCATGATCAAGAAGGAACATGTTCCAGCCCAGCATATTAATGTTTCTTCATTCACAAGTATAAAAATGTTAATATAAATATGTATTTTTAAAAATAAACCTAAGTGTATCTATGCAGTGTATCTACAAATAAATGTAAGGAAACAGCTAAACAAGATATAATTTTTAGGTAAATGAGAGTATATCATATTTGTGTACCACTTCTGGGCTGCTACAGCCCCACAAACTTTGAAACAAAGTAAGCACAAAAGAGTTCCACACCTCTACAGTTGCAGGTGTCTTAGCACCTCACATTATAACTTCACAAAAATAAGCTGTTTTCTAGTGCTGTTTTCCTTATTAGACTTCTAGGTTTAATATTCTAATTTCTCTAATAATTTTTGTTTATTTGTGACACATTTTCATTAAGTGTGCAAGTAGGTAAAATTGATCAAAGTACAAATAAGACTGTCTAATTTCTTCCTTTCAATTCCTGAAACAAGTAAGTGGCAGCAAATATTTAAATATCTGTTTGGAATATACCCAAGAAGAAATGAAGCAGAGGGATGTCTTTCAATGTGGTTCTTTGGTAAAA
This sequence comes from Chloebia gouldiae, assembly GCA_003676055.1. Classification (NCBI taxonomy): domain Eukaryota; kingdom Metazoa; phylum Chordata; class Aves; order Passeriformes; family Passeridae; genus Chloebia; species Chloebia gouldiae. The sequence continues at coordinate 54,672,003 of QUSF01000002.1, read as the reverse complement.
TGAAGGATTGCCTTTTGTCCATGTCTTGTTCTGTTTTTTTTCCTATGCTGAAGATTTTGGCTTCGTGTGTAATAGCAGCAACAGTAACAATAATGAAAGTAACAGAAATAGTAATAAAAATAATAGTTATAACACCAATGACTACTAACTACCAATACTAATAATGTATTCTTATTCTAGAGCACAACAGGGCAATTACTAACCACAATAGCTGGAATAACTGGAGTTGTGATAACAGTGGCTTTAATTCTGATCATGACTTCGTCCACTGAGCTCATCAGAAGGTCATGCTATGAGGTTTTCTGGTACACCCACCACCTCTTTGTGGTTTTCTTCACTGGTTTAATAATCCATGGTATGGGGTAAGTATTTGTGTAAAGTACATGGTGTATATGTACACAGTTCGAGATGAAACACCATCTAAATCTACAATCCCATGCTTTTCTACTAACAAACTGCTGGGATCTTTGGTGAGATTACAAAATGAAACATTTCTGAAATTAAAATACATCACTTTTCTGAGGAAGGAAAGCATCCTTCAGTTTATTCACTGACTTTTCTACCATCTTACAAGCTGTACCTTATCAATGAATGAACTTTCATGCTTGGGAAGAGGGGACATTGCAGATCAGGAATCAAAACTTTGTAGGTTCAAATTAGTAAGGGATAGACCTTATGTTCATAGCTCTTACAAGGCATTTTGCAAGAGACCTTGTAGAAGCTTGAGAAGCTTTCAGCATGTCATCTACCCTACAGTAGGTGTCTCTGTGGCCAGTCTCCTCTGCCTCCATAAATGTAAAGTGATTTTGACATTTCACTGGAAGGACCAGAACCCCAAATTTCCTCACCATACAGACATATTTTGCAGTAGTGCTAAGTACTGTACTACAAACCAGGTTTAAATGACTACAGTAACAAACAAGTCAGGCTTATGACTAGCCCAGCCAGATTACTTTTATGGACAGAGATGACTGCCTGGTTGCTGTTTGTCTCCCTGTTTCTCAGCACAAAAGAAAGGTCTGTCCTCTTAGTTCAGGACTCTGGTTCTTACAGTGAGGGACAGCAGATGCATGGGACCTTCCCTGAGAATCCAGGGACTCATAAGTCCTCTGTAAATGCAGAGTGAGAGGAGCAAGGTGCTTAGAGCGGAAAACATTTCTATCTTCTGTTTCTAGGTCCACTGCCATCATCTGCTTCTCTCTTGTGTGCTATCCTCCACTTCCTTTTCTCATTTCTGTGTGATAGCATTCATATTAATCTACATTCACATTTTAATTCAGGGAGTGCAGTTTTGAGGTAAATCTCATGGTCTTCCTCACCCCCTGGACTTGGCTCATACCATGGAACAGTCCCTGGGCTGCATAACCCAGTGTTTGGAGTGGAAATACACTGACAGGAACGCATTGCTGTGTTCCAAGAGCTAACAAGTAATCCATTCACAGGACCAAGCCAGACCTAGTTCTAAGCCATAGATAGCCTTCAGTCATGTCTTGTGAAGGGCCCTCAACAAAGACTGCTTTGCTCCATAGATCTTTTCCTGCTGGCTAGCTTGTGTGCACATGGCTGCAAGCTGTACAAGAGCAGTCATTTGGTGTTCACAGAATCACAGAATAGTTTGTGTTGTAAAGAACATTAATGACCATCTAGTTCCAGCCCCCCTGCTATGGGAAGGGACACTTCCCACTAGACCAGGTTGCTAAAATCCCTATCAGCCTGTCCTTGTGATCATAATACACTTTTTATGTCTATTTCATAAAATATTGAGATGTTATTGCCCACCATTAAAGTATGTACAGACCATGATTCTTTGACAGTGGCTTCCTAGCTCACACAGCCATGTTCCTGCTCTCTGGAGGTACATGGATGCTTCATCATGAGGCAGGGAACAGGCCAGAACAATGGTTTGTGGTGTGTTACTTTCCCTACCTCTTTCCTTGTGGTTTGAGAATTGCCACATCCAGTTTGGCTTTGAGTGTTCCTGAAGTTGGCCCAATTAATCAGTCCCATTTTACAAAGGCAGAGCTGCAAGCAAATGCTATAGACTTTATCCTGGCCTGATTAAAATGCCCCCCACTCTCTCTGGCAAAACTTTTAGAATCTGACTTCAAACAACTATAATGAACCCTTTAAAACGTTCAGCTTTCTAAACCATCTCTGTCTAGCCAGCTGACCAGCACTACTCAGCCAGACTGCCCTAGAACTGGGGCACTGGCTGAAGAGCCCTATCAATGCCATTTGATGAGCATTCTGCTCACTGCAGGCTGGGAGTGCTCTGCAACAGAGCTTCCTCCTGCCCCAGAAAATCCCCTGCTAATGAAAAAGAGTCAAACCCCAAGGTTTCATCCCCCTTCCACTTCCTCCTTCCCAGGTGGCTGAACAAACCTCACTCAAAACTAACTTATTTTCCTCCTGTGTGAACAGGCAGCAGAGGCAACCTAAGTTTGGGAGGGAAAATTCAGAGATAAAATATGAAATAAACAGAGTTTCCCTATAAAAGTCTACCTTCTCTGCCCATAGTCAACACTAGGAGAAACACATTTAAACTGAACAGTCAGGATTGCTATATTTTTAAAAAATTCACAATATTAACATACTCAGAAGTAAGGAAGCTAGAATTTAGAATATTTAGACAGTATACATCTAATTACACTCCTCCAACTTTATTCAGAGCTTTAAAACTACGTTTAGAAAGCAACAAAAGAAAAATAAGGTCTGTCACTATTAAATTTTATCACCTTCCTAAACACTACCAGATGCTCAAATACAGAGGAGGTCAAAGAGTCTACTCCAAAGAACCTGGAAATCAAATTTTGCCACATACAGTAAAATCTACATTTTCTATGCAAGAGTTCTCTCCATTTCCACTGGGCTGATGGACACCAATACTACAGCACACTTCTTGCGTTTGGTCAAAAATCCACTGCAAAACTAAAGGAAAGATAATTTGAACAGGAGAGCAGAACAGGTTTGAAATGAAATGGCCAGTTCTAAAACTTTCATTTATGTCAGAACTGGCATTTGATTACTACTGCAAAACCTAGAGAAACACAGAAAGCTTGGAAAGAAGCGTATCACTGATGAACATTTTTGTTTTAAGTCAGCTTGTCCGAGGTCAGACACCCCAGAGTCTGCTGCTTCACAATGTCACCTACTGCAAAGATCACTACTGGGAATGGGAGAATGCTACTCAGTGCCCTTTGCCAGAGTTTTCTGGCAACAAACCTGTGGTAAGAGTGAAGTTTGTCTTCTGCTTTTAACTTACTGTCCTTTCTTGGGAGGCCAAATGTCTTAGGGAGCAGGGGGCTGGAGCATGTGCCAGTAACTGGCACTTACTTTCATGTTTGGAAAGTAGTTTCACATTCCTGTTCCAGGATCTCTCCCTGTGTATTACAATAGTGCTCCCAAGCTCCTCTGTAATCAGTACCGACACATGCAGGTGAAGAGTTTTGTATACAATTTTGGTGTCATTAACAGCAATTTTTATTTCTGGAAGATCCTTTAGTTAGAAAACATTAACTAACACTCTTTTTGAAGGGCTTGAATATCAAAATTGTACTCTCTGATCTGTTGTATGCATTTTTTTTTAACATAATACAATATCACAAATATCCTTGATGTGCTCATTGCACAAAGATAGCCTCTAAGTGAAAACCTTATGAGGGTACAGAGATACCAAAAATACAACTGATCTGTAAAGCTAGGGATGCAAATTAATATTATTGTTTTAACTAACAGTACTTTAGTATGAGTAGTTTAAATACCAAGGGAGAATAAGGTGCAGAGAAAATCATGTCCTTGCTTGGGGGCACATGCTTCATACTGTCCAGTCTTGATGTCTTAAGTTAGGTAAAAAGGAGAGAATTTGAAACAATGAATTATGAAAGGGAAAGGCAAAAGGCAAGAAAAATGTCCCACGGAAGGGTGATTTTGCTAGAACAAGATTGCAAATCCACAGGGGGTAATTAAGTAGCAGACTTGTACAGTATGTCAGATGTCTTGCATACAAACAAAATAATTTAACATTTTCAGCTCAAGATTTAGGTTGCTCATATGCAAGTTTCTGTTGTTTCTTCCAAAAAGAAAAAAACATACCAAAGGAAATCCTAAAGGAGAAAAATTAGCATTCAGTGTCTGGTAGCTCTTTTAATGGCTGACATAGATTTTTCTTAAACTAAACTATTGTTAGCCACTATCCAACCTGCATATTAATGAGAAAATGAATGCCTCTCTAAAAATTTCAGCTACAATGTCACCATAAAAATCAATACATGGCTACGCACCATGAATACAGACTCAAGCTCGCTTCCAACAGCATGTCTTGACATTTATTATCATAAAACTAACTGTAAAGAACTTCCACTTCTCTGTGTTAAACCTATTTTGTCACACTTTCGTGCCTACCCAGGGCCATACTTGCAAAGTTACATTACTTTAAATGAATTGTGATAATACCATATGGCATATAGATCATCTATACGAACAGTGCCTTGCTGGATGCGTAATGTGCTATGGTGTGATACCTGATAGACACCACAGACAAATAGCACAGGTTCACTCAGAAGCTAAAAAGCCATGGCGAGGTTTGTGCAGCACTGACAGGGGCTGGTGCAGGTGGGGCAGCCTTGGAGCAGGGAGGGGACAGCTTTGTGCATGGTTGGGATACTGTGAAGTGACCAGAGGGCACAACACACTGATTAGGACTCCTGGGGGAGGGCTACCACAACAGAGACCCTCTCTCACTCACGTCACACCTGCTCCCCTGCTCCATATTCCAGCAGGTAGGACGCAGCTCAGTCTGGCTCCTACTGGGAATGATGGAGCACTTCTCTTGTACCCAAGGTGTCTGGACTTTTGTCCTCACAGCCTTGCCTGAGCCATCACAGCCCTGTCTCAGTTCATTCTCATTACAGGAGGAAACACTGCTTGGGCAAGAAAACTGCTGCTCTGATTAGCCAGCCAGGAGCTGTGTAACTTAGAAGCCCATGGTGGATGCCCCTTTGTCCCAACCCAGCCAAGAGACATTTTGGATTGAATGCTCCATTGCACTGGAGTGATGGCACATTTAAAATCCCAGCTGAGCTCTCGCAGAGGGTAGCCTGCAACCTTAGCATTCCTGTCACATGCTTTTATTTACAGGTAGCACAAATGCAAAGGAGGAAAAACAGATCTCATCATTATTGTGCCTTGATATATGCAAATGTATTCAAGACATGAGACTACCCACTGTGCAGAGACACCTGTAGTATTTAGGGACAATGGATGTGTTGAGTTTCTGCTTTAGCTGAGAGTCTTGTGGCTTATGCTGGTTTCTTCCCATTATTAAATCATGCTTTTTCTAAAATTTAATTTTCAAGAATTAACCTTGGGAAATTGCCACTCTATGCTCTTAGCACTTTCTAGGGAAGACACCTCATTTTATAGCTTGATTCTCGTAAAAGATACTTTATAACCCTCGCCACCCAGCTTGTGGAGCAACGTCAATGTTTCAGCAAGTAAAGTTACTCGTTGGCAATTTTAAAAGCTTGTGGAGCATCCAGTTTTCTAGAATGAGAGGTGTATTTAAGGGGAGTGGAAACAAAACAGTATCTCTTCCCCGGGGAAAAAAAAACCAAAACATTCTTTTTAAATTATGAAGATCCAATAATACCCAATTATCTTAGCTATCAGTGCAACTTAGTGAAGTGATCAGCTCAAATATTTGAATAGCCAAGTACCTCTGATTGGTACAGTGATCACTACATAGGATTAGCAAGTACAAGCACAGCAATCAATCATCTGCTATACTTAAAAGTATGACCAACTCAGTATCCCAGATCAAAAAAACTCTTTTATTGATAAAGAGTTGACTAATAGATTAAATGGAAATATATCCCATTTCTCTAATTGAATGTCTGGGACTTAATGTTTTCTCATACACCATCAGAAAACTCGTAGCTGACAATAATACCTACCTCTATCTGCCTGCTTTGAAATACTTCAGATTTTGGGAAAAAAAAAAAAAAGGTAATTCTATGGGTAATATTGTATAACTGTATGTATCTATAGAGCTTCAAGTCCAATGACAACTATATGTAACAACATCTAAATAGATTAATCCTTTGCCTTTTAATAGGAAAAGATTTTAAAGGATTCTTTTTGGCCAGAGTACAGATAGATATTAGCACTTCTTTTGGACTGTGTTTGTGAGGGAGTCCCATATGTCTATTCCACAAGAAAGCCAGAACAGCTACAGCAGCAACACAAATACTCTCTTGAGAAAAACAAACCAAAAATTACAGGAAATCAAGTAATTTAATTTTAGGCTACCTGCTGATTTAAACCAGAAAAGCAAAACATTTTTGTAGGCATTCAAATAAACATTGCTTTTTAATATGGAATTTTCTACAGGCTTGGAAGTGGGTTTTAAGTCCAATGGTGTTGTACATCTGTGAAAGAATTGTTAGGTTTTGGAGATTTCAACAGGAAGTTATCATTACTAAGGTATGTAACAAGACTCGCATATCACAAAAAAAACCCCCATTATGTCAATGACTTTTTAATTGTTTTTAGGTAACTTCTCTATATTAGGAACCTCATTTTTCACTCCTAGCTTCAGCAACTTTTCAATCATTACTATGTTTTCAGCTAAGTATTGATTGTACATTTTGCATTTATTCCAATAGCAGATCCATAACAATATTTCATATGGGACCAAACTTGATTAATGAAATACCGGATTTCACACCACCATAACACAAACATCTGTTTGTGGTCTCCCTTTTTAATGAACTAAAACCAAGTTCCACTGCAGTTAATGCCAGAGACTGCCTTGACTTCAGTAGCAGCATACAGTTTTATTGTAAAATCTGGAGGCATCCAAGGAGATGAAGGGTTATATGATCAGTTAGCATATATAGTCGAAAGCTCCACTAATACCACTGTAACAATTTCCCCCACCTGTGTGCCAAGGGACTATTTAAATCACATCAGAATAGATTGAGGATGTGGCTACTGAAGCAGCTGAGTCCACATGTGTCAAGCCAGGGATCAGGATCAGGTGTATCTTGTGTGAGTGGAACAGGATGTTGGGTAATCTTGTTGCTGATTTCACAGAGCGGCTGTGATCTGAGAATCTCAGTATATTACGTGTGACATACAAAACTGCTGCTTAACTGAGATTACCTCTCTAAAAAAGTGTATTAGAATTGAGCTCACTGTGCTTTTTTCTTTGTAATCCCACAGAGTTAGCAGTGTTACATGAGAGTAAAACTAGGAATTAAGGAATTACTCTAATCAATTAAGAAATACTTTTGCACAGGTTATACCCAGAAAATTGACAAACTGTTGAATGTTACAGCCTTTCCTCAGCATCTTGCACTCAGAAGTCAAGCTGTCCCACAATACATACTGTACATGCTCTCAAGCCACTGGGCCACAACACTGCAACATGCAGGTTAGGATATCTGTGACCTAATAAAAACAAACATTTACCCTTCTGGATGGAAATAAAATTTGTCCCTTTATCATTCTTTAGGTGGTGACACATTCCTCTGGAGTCCTTGAGCTCCACATGAAGAAACATGGCTTTAAAATGGGAGCTGGCCAATACATATTTCTACAGTGCCCATCTGTCTCACAGCTGGAGTGGCACCCTTTCACCCTCACCTCAGCTCCTGAGGAGGACTACTTCAGTGTCCACATACGGCTCGTTGGGGATTGGACTGCAGCCCTTTTCAAGGCCTTTGGAGCAGAGGGAAAATCTTTGAAGGAATTGTGGATGTTACCAAGGTTTGAATAAGAGACTATATATTTTAAAATGTTATTTCTACATTTTAAAATAAATGTTAACATTTTAATTTTAATTAATTTTGCATGTGTTTTTTCTGATACATTATTAGATTGTAGCTCTGGATTCATAAATACAACATTATGCTAAAAACATCACAAACAAATAATCATGAAGTGGAGCCAGAAGCTACTAAGAGGATGTGATGACTAATCCAAGATTTAAAGTCCATATCAATATCCTTATCTCTGTTGCTACCATCTGGATGTCTAACACCTATATCTACACCTAAAGATATCTATTTTGGAAGATGGTTGTTTAATAAATGACACTGGAATATATCTGCTAGATTTTTGCCTCTATGCTTATGGTATCCATCACTTAATATCCAAAATTCCAGTTTTTCCCTTTCAATTACTTAGATATTTTGCAGTTTGTGAAACATCTGCCCAACCCTTACTTCTTTCTGACAGTCTCCTTTGACCTCGTCTCTATTTCCCAAACCCTGCTTCACTTTATAAAGGTTATTTGTGTTCAAATTATGTATTTTTGACATCTTAATACAAGAAAGATTTTCTGTTGTTCCAAGTTAGTGGGGATCCTCTGAAGTCAAAGGAGCCATCCTGACTTACTCCAGCCAAGGACCTGGCTCTATGCAGAATGGATTCCAGCCATGTAGATCTACTGCTTGCAGATATAGGGGAGATTTTCAGCAAAGAAGAGCCCAGCACAGGACCTTTTAAATTCTAGTGGAGTATGTAGGGCCTGGGACTGCAGGGGCTGATTTCCCCCTGGAAAACTTATAGACACCACTGAGCTGCAGAGGTTTATTGGAGGTTGGGCGCAGACAGGAAAATCTGGTCCAGTCCTTGCATTGGATCAGTTAATAAGAATTAAAAATGAAATCAGTGCCTTTGTTAAAAGTCAAATGGAATGAGAAGTTTTCCATTTCAGCAGAACTGGAGAAAAAATTGTTCAAAGTGATTGACAGCAAGTGTAAAATATGAGGAAGAGAAAAGAACTTATCGAATGTTGCTTGCCACAATGCAGGGTCGAAATTAACAATACTGTCATATATAAACCCTCCTTTTTTAAATCTCATTAGGGTGCCTAATGACATCCTTCAGTTTCTTTCTTGCAATATACTAAAAGAATATTTTAATAGTTAATAGCAATAAAACAAAAGACTGGTCTTTTTCACAGTTTCAATATCTAAAGTTATTCACCAAATTGGTGACTGTATTAAAAAATAACATATAGCAGACACTGCGCAGAAGACAGAAGACATAGAAGCTGAATAATAAGGTAGGGTTAAGAATAAAGCATGTGTTTTTTAGTTATTTAAAAAGGATTAAAATGAAATGTTCATACATATATATAAGTAGCAAAGATAGTTGTGATTTCTGACAAATTTGGGAGCTAAAACCATAGAATAGACTATTAATGTGAAAATAATTAAATTCTGTGTTATATCTCTTCAGGATTTTGGCTGACTTAATTGCTGGTTTAATACATTGTTCCAAAATCTAACTGCTCTTACAGACAGGAGGTACTACACAGTCATCATGGTGATCAGCAAATGTTTAAATTCTAAAAATGATCACAGAATATGTTATGATACTCTTTCAAAACTAAATATTTCTCCTGCCCTCTCCATAAATCTATTTTCTAATGAAATAGATAGGAAGAATATGGACAGTGCAAAACACAGTGAGAAAGTCCATAGCTCTATTTTCTACATGTCTTCAGCAAATCTAAATGTAACATTTTTTGTCACTTTGTTTACTATCTTCCTATCTTCATCCATACTATCTAGATCAAATGAATGAATTGCATAGCTCCATTTCTCCTTCTCCTCTTTCTCCTCCCTGCTTCTCTGAGCTTTGTATTTGGCTAAGCTGTATAGCTATGGCTGAGTAAAGCATTCAAACCAATGATGGGATCTCTGTCACCTGAGGATTTAGGAGCAGACTGACAAGACAAATCTCTTCAAGGGATGATTCAGAAATAATTGAACCTGTCTTATAGCACAGCAACAGACTAGAGAATCCTTGAAATTTCTTCCAGATCAATTTTTTCTCAATCTACTGACAACAATGAGAATTGCTTCCAGTCTCACATTAAACTACATAGAAGGCTTATCTAAAAGCTGTTCTTAGACACTACAGGTATATACCATAAATTAACTTTATTTTACAGAAATTTTTGAATGCTCAAAACATACTGGGCTGGGCAATAATCTAAATAATTGTACATATTAAAAAAATTCTTGATGTCTGGGGTCAGATTTCCAGCAATTATGCCAGAGTAGCTGTTTTGTTTCCTACTTCACTTGCAGGGCATTTTGAATATTGAAATAAAATGGCAAATATTTTTTAGGGCTTTTTAAAAAGTAACAATAAAATCTGAGATATATTGTATCCCTATATTTGTGTGTAGCATTGCTTGGGCATCCCTCTTTTTTATCCTTAAAACACTTCATTTTAATTATGTGTGCCTATTTGATTGCACCATTTAAGAATAAATTTTAAGGGTGATTCATGCAGTAAAGAGTACAAAGCAACAGAAAATCTAAAGGGAAGAAAAACCTTTTACTTTCCCAAAGCACTGGTTGTTGGTGAAACCATCTTCCGAGCATGCATGTTGTATAAAGACAGGGCTGGAAAGAGCACTTCAAAGTACTCTGTGTATTTACGTTTCATGTTGCTAAAGAAATGAATCTTATTATTCAATAATAGTTTTCATCTCTAATTTTGACCAAAATTAGTTTCTTGGCATCAGCAACATTGATTACAGGAGACAGTAATATCAACAAGCATGTCTGCTTACGCATTTTTGCCTTTACATCAGAAACTGAGTACAGTATTATGACAAAAATGTATTCCTGAAATATTGCTTTTTCAGAAAGAGCTGAAAAAACAGTAGTTCTCTTGCATACGATGACCTTTTTCTTGCCTTCTTTTATTACTTTAACTCAAATACAGAACTTCTAAAAATGATTAATATAATCTGTTCTTTTTTGCTTTGATATGTACAATATAGCAAATAAAGCTCTAAAACAGGATGCTTTTCAGTAATTCATAATTAAATATGCAAATTCCACAGCTAAATTTGGACATGCAATTATATGACTAATCACATTTCAGAAAGCCAGAAAATTGCAATTGCATGCTTAAATAGATGGCCAGGCCCCAAATCCACATTGGTGCTCTTGCTCTCTCATTTCAGAAAAGACAGTTGCTTTGCTATTAAATGGCACTCACTGAAAATTAAATGTATTTGTACAGGCAATTTATGTGCCATCTTAGACATGTATTTTCTCTTTTATTTTAACAGAGATTCAGTTTTGACAATGTGTAGCCCAACAAATGTTAACCTTTCTGTCACTTTATGTGTTGTTGACTCCCGACTAAATGTTTTTTTTGCTGTAGACTGGCTGTGGATGGACCATATGGATCTGCAACCACAGACGTCTTCCACTACCAAGTCAGTGTGTGCATTGCAGCAGGAATTGGAGTCACACCATTTGCCTCTATTTTAAAATCCATTTGGTACAAATGCTGCAACCCTAACACGGTACTGGCACTGCAGAAGGTAGGTGGAAAAGTTTATTGCTTCATCAAAAAGTTCCACAAGTGAGCCTACTTAGCCAGGGGAGAGAGGCAATTCAAAGCTAGAGGCTCACTTGAATGCTTTAATTTGCTCTGAGAAGCAGTCTCTCCCTTTCTAGTTGCCTTAGGAACTGTTGTGGGGTGAAGTCTCCTGAACTCACTGTCATTGCCCAAGAAAGAAGGTAGCACAAGCTGCAGTGTTTTTAGTAAATGTTGAAGGATTAGGTTTTCAATAGCAACTGGAGATAATTGTGGAATGCCTTTCACAGCTAGATAGATAATTAGGGAGCTACAAGAGAAACTTATCCTCCTTCTTATCAGAAATAAATCCTGCAATGTCATCTCAATCAGAAGTGAAGGGCAGCACTTGCTCACTGTCCAGGTGCAAATTTCATGAGGTCCTTCATGTCCTGGTCCAGAAGGCTGCATTCAGCAACCATTTGCTGCTTTTCTCACATTGCAAAGTCGGGATATTAACCAGCACAGAGGGAATATAAAAGGCATTTAAGCTCCGGATGAGATGCATATATCAAGATACATATTACTCCCTCAAACTAATTTAATTATTGTGTTGAAAAAATATGTTCCGATCTATAAGGTAAAGATGGCACAAAATTAATTAACATACTCATAATTTTCTAACCTGTTATACACCTTCTGCTAATGGCATGTGAGGCAGCACTGGGGAGTAAAGGTGAAGAAGAGATAATAGGTGAAGTGGGGTCAGGGCAAGAAGGTAGCATAGAAAAAAAATCAGCATTAAACATTCTCTTCCATATCCATCATGGCAAGTGATAGTTTGTGGACCCTACAGCTTTTAGGCAATTTTCCAGTGTAAAAGCTGAATCAGGAACTGTTCAACATTTCACATTTAAGGACAAACATGGAAATTGCATTGGAAGGGACAGATCTCTGAAAGGGTCAATACATATGGAGCTGATTGCAGGACCAAGGGGCTGATCTTTTTAAATGAAAGAGTGTTAAAACTGGCATCTTAATGACGAGCTGCCACTGAAAAAGCATCTGGGATTTTAGTAACTGAGGAGTTGAGGACAGGTTCAAATTGCCAGGGGGGATCTTTGAGGCAGAAAAAGCACTGAGAAGGGAGGGAAATAAAAATGGAATACATGCTATTTGAAAAAAGAAGTGCATTTGCAAACACTATGATTGTACCAGGATGATCTTTTTCACTGGAAGGAGAGCTACGCATATGCATACAAACTTTATATATGTAGATTATGTATATTCTACATGTATACAAGTAAAAGTTGTTATTATTGTCATTGCTGCTATCTTAAGGAAGAAAGGACAGGATTTAACTGTGCATCAATGGAATACTTGAGGGTGTTCATTCACAGGGAGAGTTAGGGAGAATTTCAGCTAAGTGTGCCTGCAAAGATAAATGCATCATGCAATCTGCTATGGTTTTCTGCTATAGAGTTCAGTTTTATTGAGTTCCTGTGGCATACAAAATTATCAAGATTTCTACTTGTATTTTCTTTATATCTTGGCTTCCTTATTGGTGCAGTGGGAATAGTGATGTTTATTTCTCACAGGTGTTATAAGGTTAAATTTCATCAGTGCTTGTAAAATATTTTGGAAGTGTGGATGAAAGGTCATGGGGAAGTTCACAGCATTACTTAAAAAAATTCAGCAGTCATCTCAGTGAGAGAGATTAATCTCAGGGTAGCTCCAATTTTTTTTTCCATTGGTTAAAAGCTTCCACTAATAATAATTACAAATAATTTAATCTTCCTCAAAGTATTCAGCACTCTCTTTTTGCCATGATGAGTACCATAGAAATATCTATTAAGGAAATAAATAAGAGGTTTTTCTTTTTTTTAACAACTTCATTTTGATTTGAGTACAGCTATCATTATGGTTATTGAACTAATATTTCTTAGTGTTGCCCACATATGGTTGAGATATAAATACTCATAGTTTCCAAATGTCTGCAGCTGTATAATTTAAAAAAAAAAAACCAACAAATCAAAAGGAGTACACATTTATCTAATTGATTCTTCACAATTAAATAGCCTTAGAGCCCTCATTTCCCCATCATTTTTTGCATGTACTACCAGTCATGGCTGGAAAGTTTCTACTGGCTTTAGTTATGCATAATATGAATTTTTTCTTCACATTACTGCCCTCATTTTTTCAGATCAATTGCTACTGAAATTGATAAAATTGTACTGATCCATCAGATTCTAGTGTTAGCAAACATCCTATTTCTCTTCCCTACAAAAGACATAAGAAAGGTCCTACTGAGTAATGCCAAATATCCATCTAGCCTCATATCCTGTCTCCAATGGTGACTCTTCATGAACACCTAGAGAAAAGTATACAGACCAGAAAAATCAGATGGTGATTGGTTTTTACAGGACACTTCCTCACCATTGAGCAACTCATAGCTCAGTAGCACCTTGATACAAGAGCTTTACTTTTGTCTTTAATATCCCTTTGTGGTTTCTTCTTCCATTAAATAGTCTAATTGTTTTTTGAATCCATGTAGACCTTAGACAACCATAGCATGTTGTGGCAGTAAATTCAGCTACATACTGAGAGAACACAATCAGCCTCTTCCATTTGCTTTGGGACTGGCTTCCACACCTGAGGTAAATATCTGCCCCAGTCTCTAGTCCTTCTGCACAAAAATCTTGTCTTAAAGACCTAAAAACCTAAGCTCTTTGTTCTGTCAAATGTAACCATCTTTCTGACTTTTTTGATAACAATTTAAGTCTTCACATTTAGGAATATAATTTTGAACCTTGTTATGCATTTATGGGAAAGGCTGTTTGCTGCCACCCTAAGTCAGTGCCTCCTGTAGGCTGCCAAAACCCTACCTCCTGCATGACCTTTGATTTTTTTTTTCATTGGGTTTTTTTTTGTTTGTTTGTTTTTGTATGCTACAGTCCACAGAGCATGAAGGACTGGATGCTTGCTGGGAGGTCCCCACCTGCAGGTGTAAGAGGTTTTTGTAGGGGTACTCATGCCAAGGAGAGAGCAGCAAGAGTCAGGGATGAGAGGTGTCCTCCTTGGACAGCCCTTTAGTGAAAAGCTGGCTTTTCCCAGAGCTGCAGCTCCAACTCTGCCCTCAGGGAGCCCGGAGAAACGGATGCTCATCAACAGATAATTAATGACTTTCCTCACGATGGAAACTGATTTACAAAGAATGTTCTTTCACCTTACAGGAAAGAGGTAACACAGCTCTTGCTCTTGTCCATTGTAAAAAATACAGGACGTGGGAAACTGAAGGATAAATATCCATTAATTGCAAGGGAGCAGAGCATTACAGAAATAAGCAGCTATTCAAACCCCTGCTTTGATCTGATTAATAGCAATAGTGCATCTAACTCAATTTGCAAAAAGAGCACTTGGAAAATTTAAGACAGTTTACTTGGGCAAGCCATCAAGATGATAAATGCAATTTATGGCAGTAGGGTGGGTGGAGACTAATGAAACATAAATCTAAACCAGATTTTTAAGGGTCCTAAATAATTGCAGTCAGTTAATAGTATGAGGCTTACAAGAAAAAAATACAGGATTCAGAATAATCTTTAATGATATAAATACACTGGAGCTACTTTATTCTACTGTTTTAATATGGATTAATTTTTTGGTGCATTTATTGTATTTTAATTATATATGTAATGTGTTGTGCATATATGGGCAGTCAGTGTAAAGATAGGAAGACTTTTTTGTAAACACCATTTATTTTAACATATTAGACTAGAAGTCCTCTTTGATCTAAGGAAAACTAATTCCTTTTACCCATAGGCCATCCTTTTTCACTATCTCTTTTCTTTCTAAGATTATAATCGCAGCCAAAAATACTTCTAATAATGACAGTCTTTCTTCATCACCAAACGCCTGCCACCTCTTAACATGAAAATCAGAGGCAATGCAATGGGTGCCGTGGGATGAGCTTAAGGAATTTTTGCAGCTTCAGGAAGCTGCATCCTTTCCTTAGGGGAGTGTGCCAGAGGTGACTTGTTCCAACCAGTTGGACTGGCTGTTCCTGTGGCAGCCAGGCCTGCAAACAGCTAAAAGCATTCCTTTAATATGTTCTGGAAACCAGTTCCCCAGTTTGAAGACTGTATTGTCCCAAGTCATTAGCTAACTTTTTTTCCTCCTTCCCTGAATGTGCTTATCTCCCAGTCCTGCCCACAAGCTCCCAGTTGCTACCCTATGAACAATTCTTTACTCATTTAAAAATACATATCTCCTCTCCACAACATATACTAAATATGCATTTCCATTAAATGAACTGCTGAAAAAACTTGAGAAATAAGATGATCAAGTAGAATCTGGGGGAAGAAACTTCTCACTACAAATCAACAGCTATGGTGTGATACAGACTGACAGCACTCAGTGGGCTGATTTTCAAGGTGCTGAGTATATAGAACAAGTGGGGACTTTAGGACTCAGACACAAAAAAGCTACATACAGGTTAAGGCTATAAACCTTACTTAGTTTTGGTAATTTAAAATAATGCTGTTGTTGGCCACAAATATGAAATTCTATAACATCAGTGGGCTTGCTTTTTCCTTATAACATATGCTGGGGTAAATCGGAAGCAACCCCCCTTCATAAAGCAATGAGGTCATATTTAAGGCAAAATATTGAAACAGAAGGGGAAAAAGCAAACAAGATGGTTAGTACTAAAGTTCTATTCAGACAGTCTTATTCCTGGGCTGTAAAAATACCTTACTTAACCCTGAATGCCTTATCTCTGTTTCTGGGATCATACATCATTTATATTTCTTACATAAACCACAGATGGTCTCTTACAGTACACTCAGATCTAGGAAACATCTCAAATTACTGTTACTGTCTTTCACCAAATCTCCACTGAAGCATGGTATTACCACATTTTTCTCCCACCACCTTACCAGAAGTCTGACAACCTAATATATTATATCTTTGGGAAATCTCTTTATAGCTTTCAGGTTTCTTTCTCTGGTTTTTCATTTCAGAAGTGTCCAATATGCATTTTTACGTCATTGATCCTGTGCAAAAGGGTTAATGATTGCCTTGGGAACGTACCTTCCAGATCAGCTTTGATATTGAGTACAATAAAAAACAGAGGGGCTGGTGAGCAGAGAAGGAGATGGGTTGGAGAATGTGAAAGGATTTTGTAACAAAATAAGAATCCCAGACACAATAAAATAAGTACCAATCATTCAGTTTTTATAAACTTATACATTGTCCTTCCTGCTGTTCCTTTCACATCTGAAATTGTGTATTTTTAGACTTCATCCACATTTTTTAATTTCTTCTTTGGATAAATTATGAAAATACACAGCCTGTAGAGGCCCATTTGAGGTTTGGCACCATCTGGTCAAAATAATGGTAGAGTGTGAGGCAAGAGATACAGAATTTGAGTAATAGGAATTGCAATCAGATTTATCTTGTAATTGTGTTTCAGACTGCCATCAGGGTAGTGCCTGGGCAGACAGCCTGGGAATTTCAGACATTCATCCTCTAGGTAGTACAGGAACTCAGAGGTGAGTTGTCTCCACATCTGTATTGGCTTCATACAAGGCACTGAGCTGAAACCAGTCCAGGGGATGGATTGGTCCCAGTCCTCTACACAGCACAGCATTGCTAGAGGAGATTTCCAACTGGGAAATCATGATGGTGTTGAAGACCCCCTAAGGTAATTCCTGATGGGCCTAGGAGTGACTGAGTTTCAGTGCATTGGTAAGATCTTGACAAAGGAATTTCATCAGTCCTGAGGCAATTCTTGTTGCAAAATTTATTCACTTGTACACAGACAAGACATTTGCAAATGGTCATAAGAAACCATTCTGCAGAAGTGATCATATAGGACAGACCTCTAGAAATAGCTAATTAGTCAGAAGATGCTTTATATGCAGTTAAGACAACAGATCATGCACATCCAGGAGGGGTCACAATGATCCCTGGGCCAGCTGGCTAGAAAAACTGTGCAGAAAAATATTCTCGTGGACTCCCACAAGAGTCCAGCTGAAGATGCCAGAGGAAGGACTCTTGCAATAGAGACTCATCATCATATGGACAGTGACTAACAGTGTTGTTTGATAGATTTTTTTCCTATGCAAATATTACCTTATGCCAAGATATTAATAAACTAGCTTCTTTCTTTAAAAAAAAAAAAAAAAAAAACCACCAAAAAAACCCACCAAACTCTGCTATGTTTTTTATTTACTGCAATAGAGTAGGCAAAACAAGCCTTAGGAATGATTAAAGGACGCCTCTCGGTGGCAGTGATCCCAGGAACATTTGGTTTTCCATACACATTTATAGGATGACTTGATCCTTTTCTCTAATTTCTACCCATAAAACAAAACTCTGATAAGAGGCTCTCCAACCCAATAGACAACAAACAAAAAAGATCAAAAGTAAAACTAGAGAAATCAGGATGAGAGAAATTGTGTTAATTTCTGATAGAGAGGAGGGTTTCAAACAATAGAAAACTGATCATTTTACCCCTCTGGCAATTGTAAATTTAGTTTCAGGTTTCTCTAGGAACCAGATGCTCCAAATTAAACATGAAATGCATTTTTAGAAAAGAAATAGGGACTATTTGTCACCTATTTTATACAGGGCATATGACTTGAAGAACATAAGTACCTTTTGGCAAAACCAAGAGTTAACCTATAGCATAAGGTCTAGAGAAACAAGGAATTCCTTTTTTCGATGCTGAATAAAACTGAAATTAAATAAATACAAAATTTCAAATAATAATCAAATTATTTGCCATAAATGAAGGGGTAGGTATTACAAGTCAAAGCAGAGATGCACTGGTAGGGATATATAGGAAGCTTGTCCACTGCCTACTTTCACTAGCACATTTATATAGTCACTCATTGTTTAAGATGACAATCAAAACTTTTAAATGTCAAAATGATGTTCAATTATGTTTACTATAAATTTAGTGTGGAGAAGAATCACACACTATATGGTTAATGAGTTGAGCCAGTGATTAGGAAGTTTTATGGAAAGTTTGCTTCTTGTTAAATCTCTTTACTTTATCTGACAGGTTTATTTTTACTGGATTTGTCGAGACCCATCAGCATTTGAGTGGTTTGCTGATCTTCTGTTCCATTTGGAAACAAAAATGGCTGAAAAATGGAAAAATGATTTTCTAAGCTATCATATATTTCTTACTGGCTGGGATGAAAGTCAGGTAATAATGAAACTGTTATAAGTCAGAGTTAATGTACCTTGCTTTTCCAGTATGGGAACATACGGAACAGGAACAGCTGAATAAATGATGGATGAAGCAGAGAGACAAAGATAAAGATCCTAAGATGTCTGTTTACATCTCACATTTAGGAAAACAGGAATGGAGAAATCAAGCCAGTGATTCCTCCAATCCTATATCTTGTCTTGGGCAAAGATGGTTACCATGTGCCTCACAGAAAAGTACATAGAGCTTTCAAGAGCTCATTGAGGGATATTTTATCTATGCCTTATGAACAGTCTTTCATTAGATCCTGTTATTTTTGTGCTGAAATGTGGAGGACTGTCTAAAAAATGTAGATTTCATTTACTCTTATTATTTAATACAACTTCTGTTGTAGTAATTCATGCATACGTATATACCTATACATACATACATGCATATATATATATATCCAGTGCATTTTTGAAAAGTACTCCACTTGGAAAATTTTGGCAACAAACTCCATGGTCTAATTCATGTTGTTTGAAAAGACATTTTCTCTGATTGACTTTGAATTTGCCATCTCATAATTTCATTGGATCATACCACCTCAGGCACTTAATTCTTAGACTGGGTCAATATTATTCAACCTCTTTACTCTTTACCTAAACACAAATGCGTTTTTAATTTTCTCTCTCTCTCTCTTCCCTTTTTAATGGATCACTCAGATCATGCAGTGGTAAGTCAGGTAACTGCCAGAAAAACTCTAAAAGGGAAGTCTTTGCTCTACTGTTTTATTTCCTGCTGTCTCTATTGAATGAAGGACTGCTTAGTAGAGATGAAAAAAATACAGATTTCACAGAGCTTTTCCTTTTCTCCCTCTGCTGATATAAAACCCCCATTGTTTCTTTCTGCTTTCCTTAGAGTTTCTGTCAAGTAATGAGGTATGTGCATAAAGTCGTATTCAGAAAAAGCTACTCCCATTGTGAAGTAGATGCCAGCTATAGAAACTACTGCTCTGCATTAGCAATATCACAGGGTATTACCTAAAACCTGCTATTGAAAAAGCTATTGGGGAACCTAAAAACCACAAAGTTGCCCTTCCCTTTCAACTATCACCTCACTTCCCTCTTGGGCAAACATCAGGCCAAAAGTCAGGTAGGGTGAACGCAGTTCTTGCTGGGGTGTCTGGCTCTCTTCACTTGTGTGCCCTGCACTTTTCTGAAGGGACTTCTGCCTCCCTTCAACCTCATACTCTCGATTCCTTTCAGAGGAATGTTCTTCAGTGGCTATTTCTCCCACTCTGATCTGGACACTGGGCTGAGTAAAATCATCTTCTTCAGATACATGCAAAGCTCCCTAGTCTTACAGGACTTATTTTTAGTAAATTCCTGTTCATCACTCCTCGAATTTACTAAAATCCTCATCACCCCCTCATCGCTCTGCACCAATAATATTTGAGTGATATTTTACTTCTCCCCTAGCAAAAAAGAAAGCAACATTCTCAGCATTCTCTCCATCTCGCTATATAGATGACCAGTAGTCAAGTGAAGTTAAACCCAAGGAGGACGGGCATTTTAAACCTTCTAGCACACTCTACAGACATGTGTCTACTCCTCAGACATGTTTGTTCAATGCTTTGAGCTCTTTGCAGGTTCCATGCTGGGAGCAGATGGTTAAGCACATAAGGCACATGATCTGCCCCTGCTTGAACAAACTGTCTGCAATATCCCCAAGACTCCTAGGCACCCTTAGCACTGTGAACTATGGCAAAGGCTAATATCAAAAATCCTGGGAAACTTCCACTTAATGAGAACAGCCCATCTTCTCAATGGGACAACTGTGCTGCAAACAATTCAAAAATTCTCTGGTTTTCTACCTCCCACTCTTACTAAACACTTGAAGTTCTTTCTTAGACTATTCCAAATCTTTCATTACAATGGCTCAAACTAACAAGAAGAAGCTTTTAGAAATACAACCTCTTGTGACAACTTTGCTTGACCAGAATAATTGTTTTGGTGAGGAATATGTAAGACTCATTAGAAGAAGAAATATGTAGTATTCCTAGGAAATGGATCTAAATTTTAACAACCACTTCTGCAAAAGATGATTATGATACTTAGTTCATGCTTGGGCCTGGACTAAATGCAAAGTCCATTTTTAAACTTACTTTCCTCTGTTAATTTCTTGATAGTGACAGCAATGATGGTAGTCTGTAGTGGAAACAAGCATATTACTCCTATACAAGAGCAGTACAGTTAGGAGTGACAGTGGTTTTTGTTTTTAAATGCACCTGGGAAGTACTCAGATAGCATGGTGATAGGTGTAGTATAGGAGCTGAAGGACAGTAAGTGCCCATGAAAATAAAGATTTTTTTCCTGGCACTTGGGAGCTGAGAAGCTCACTTGGTTCAGTGCTTCACCTGAGGTGATCCACTTTCTGCACCTGCCTCTACCTAAAGAAAAAATTCAAAACATTGAGGGTTTTACACACAGTGGCAGAATAGTAAGGGATGGAAGAGACCTCTAGAGATCCTCCAGTCCAACCTTCCCTATCAAGGCAGGGTCACCTAGAGCAGGTTACAGAGGGACTTGCCAAGGTCGGTTTTGAATATCTCCAGAAAGAGACTCCACAACCTCCCTAGGGAGCCTTTTCCAGTGCTCTGTTGCCCTCAGCATAAAGAAGTTCTTCCTCATGTTGAGATGAAACTTCTTATGTTTTACTTTATGGCTGTTGCTCCTCCTCCTG
Source organism: Chloebia gouldiae (assembly GCA_003676055.1). Taxonomy (NCBI): domain Eukaryota; kingdom Metazoa; phylum Chordata; class Aves; order Passeriformes; family Passeridae; genus Chloebia; species Chloebia gouldiae. Next base: position 54,650,729 of record QUSF01000002.1, on the reverse strand, counting down.
CCACTGGACACCACTAAAAATAGTCTGGCACCATCCTCCTGACAGCTGCCTTTGAGATATTTACATTCACTAATGAGATCCTCCTCAGTCTTCTCAAGACTAAACAGGCTCAGCTCCCACAGTCTCTTCTCATAAGAGGGGTGTTCCAGACCCCTCATCATCTTTGTGATCCTCTGCTGGACTCCTGTTTTTACTCCTGCTGAGCTGGTATATCCATTGTGTTTTCCATCAGCACCGGAACGCTCTGGACTTGGCTCTTAGGTACTTTTGGAAAGGCTTTCCACAATTCTAGTAATATTGTGAACTCTCAAATACTCATCTCCTTCTCTCTCCTCTCCTTCTCTTTCTCTTTCTCTTTCTCTTTCCTCTCCTTCTCTTCCTCTCCTCTCCTCTCCTCTCCTCTCCTCTCCTCTCCTCTCCTCTC
>QUSF01000002.1:54248230-54650295 GCA_003676055.1 Chloebia gouldiae | reverse complement strand
GGGTCTTTTCCTTCATTCCATATTTCCCAGCACTGTTACTTTTGAATCTTACTTGGAGTACATGTTTTTGACACTAAAATTATCTTGTAAATTTGCCTTTAGGCTACTCACATAGCCCTACATTGTGATGACAAGATGGATGTAATTACTGGTTTGAGACAGAAAACCTGTTATGGAAGGCCAAACTGGGACAAGGAGTTCAAGCAACTAGCCGAAAACCATCCTAGGTAAGGCAGGCTGGTTTCTAACTTTGTTAGGTAACTCTTCTCTCAGCATAAACAGTGGGAGGAGGGGGAGAGCAAACCTTTCTAAATGACCCTTTTAAAACAGTTTTTTATTTTTTTTGCTGTGTGGAAAGAAGATTTATGCTTAATGAAGATTTTAATGAAGAAATCTCGGAAAGAGAATGCCAATAAAATCTAATTTTTGGACAAGAAAATCTAATATTTAGAAGTATTTCGATATCCTGGCCTTTGTCCAGATATAATTGAAACACACAATCCAATTACTGTTCTGCACAAAGGACAAAGTAGCATTAATTTCCCTTGAAGATGGTTATTAAAGAGATAAACTGTGATTTTTTTCTTATGATGTCAAGGATATGTTTGTTCCCCTAACATATTTGGCCGCTTTTGCAAGACTATGCTGTTCTGTTATTAGTTCATCTCTGCTGGCAAAGACAGTTCATTTGAACTTGGTGGATTTGCTAGTGGTCTGAGAAAAGCTTCTTTGTTCCTGAAAGCCTTTGAAGAAAGAATTTGAAATATTTTGTGTTCAGCAGTAGAAAATTCCAGAATCTTTGTGACTTTGTGATTTCCAAACATTTACCTGCTAATGCAAAATACAGGCTTGCACTTGGAAGACAGAGATACAAAAAGAAAAAGGAGAAAACTTCTTTTAAAAGATGAAAAAGACCCAAGAAAAAGCCGAAAGGGAGGAGATCAAAGAGAATACAGTAAGCTACAAGAATACCATAAAATTGCAAAAATAACAGTAATAGAGAATTCACTTGGAGGTCAAAATAAATACAATCAGGAAATATGGAAGATTAAAAGCATAAAAAGGCCAAGATAGAATATGTGACTTTTGAAAGACCTTTCATAGGATTCTACTATATAAACAAAGCTTTTAAAGATATAGTTGAAATATTAGTTTTTAATATTAGTTACTTTCACAACTGTAAGTACAGATGAGATAAAAATGGTTTTCTGCTGCTCAAGGGGGATATGAGCATTAGCTTTCTGTCCTGGACCTTGAGGTAGTTCCATAGAAAACCAGACCTAAACTGACAGAAAAATCTCCACTTTTTTTGTGAGCCTAGATGCCCATGTTTATGGTCAATGCTGTACCTTTTAATGAAAACCTTCCATGAAATAAGGATTCCTTATGAGAAAAGAAGATTTTTCTTCCTCCGAATTATAGAAGATCCAAGAGGCAAATGGAAGAGTTTCTACTGTGTGATGAAACAATCAGCTTTTAGGATCTGACTAAATTTTGGGTCTCTGTGCCTAGGTTGACAGAGTTACCCCTGGATACAAAAATGTCTTTTAGCAGATTAGCAGGAATACATCACTTCAGGTTAACCCTGGTGCAATTGAGCACCAGAGCAATTTGGGCATGACTTCTGGGGGCTATGGCATTGCACCAAAATCATATCCACAGCCCCTCCCTTATATGAGCAAACCTTTTTAAACTCATTCTATTACTTGTCACTTCCTCTGTATTTCTGCAGATTGAGCTTTCCCCAGCAGCACACCAGATGTGTGAATCTGTGTATGCATACGTGTTTTAAAACAATATGTGTAGTGTATTTGGAGACAAACCCTTTAGTTTCAGCAGGCAACCAGGTTTACCAGCTCCTTACTTGTGCACATATGAACACAATTGTTGGTTACATTTGTCATGTTCTTATTTTATAAGAAGTAACTTTACAAATGTTGTTATTAAATCAGCCATTTTAAAATTGGCTGTGGACAAAAAAGTGTTAGACTAGGTGGTGTTAAACTAGGTGGCATGGGGGTGGGGGGGGAGGAAAAGAGAAGAAAACTCAGAAGTAAATCAGCATTTTGTATAATTTTTCAGGAAAAAATTAACTCAGCTGGAGAAAAAGCACTTAAAATTTTCAGTGCAAACAGTATGTTTGCCTCTCTGATTGAAAAAGCTATAAAGATCAAAACCAAAGAGTTACCATTTAAAACATTTTGTATCCTCTAATATAGCAATCTAGTAAATAATGTAATGAGACATAATAAACATGAAAGTATTAAAATTATTATACTCTAATATAGCAACACAAATTATACAGTACATAACACAAAGTATACAGTAACACAAGATTTTTTCAAATGTATTTCTCAAAAAGCCATTTGAGAAGATGCAAAGCTGAAGGCAGCCAAAAAGCATAGCGTATCCATTTCTCATGTTTGCTACTGCTACTCTCATGTTTGTTGTTATTGTGATTCCAGCAACAGCATTGGTGTATTCTTCTGTGGACCCAAGGCGCTCTCTAAGATCCTGCAGAAGACATGTCACTCATATTCATCAGTTGATCCAAGAGGAGTTCAGTTTCACTACAACAAAGAAAGTTTCTAGGCTGTACTTCTTAACTGTATAATAGATATTACCAGGCTGTGTATTTTTTTCCCATCTTCTCCCATCCTCTACTCATTCTGCAGCATTCAGGCCCGATATTAAGAATTAGAAATTTAAATAGGTGTATTGACTTCAGTAGAAAAATGCCATCCTATGCCAGCTAAAGATTTGGACCCCTTCCTTAGCCTTTTCATTGCTTACTTAATGATGCCATGAATCCCTCCACACCTGTGTGAAAACACACACAAACTATAACCTTTGAAGAAAAAGGCACAAGTAAAATGGACATTTAGTGCTGTACTTTGCTGTTGTGTATGATTGCAGGCAATATATCCCTGCTGTTTAAATCATGCCCATTGAAAGCATTTCCTTCCTGGTTTTCTGGTTTTATACTCCCACTGCACACACATCTATATCCACATTACCTTTTGTGCCACAGCAATACTATTTCTACACACTCTGTCAAATTCCAAAGGAGCAAATTTGTTTTGCCCTACCAAGCTATGCACCATTTAAACCTGACATTTCCATGGGAATGGTGTCTGTGTATCCCATGGACTAATATGCACTTAGGTTTAATAGTCTAAGGGAACTCCGGAAATTTTTTGCACTCAGTAAATAGATTCTGTGAGACATGCAACTGAAACTGTGGACAAAAGTTTCATGATAGAATGACTGAAGTGGGAGGCACCCCTGGCTTTTACTCTTGCTCAGAGCTGATTCTGTGAAGAGAGGATCAACATTAACATTCTTCCATCCCTCAGGAACCTTCTCCCAATCACCATGACTATGCAAAAATAAAGAATGGCAAGTTTGCTCAGCACTCAGTGGATGCATCCCATCAGTTTCTATGGACTTGTTTAAAATATCCCTAACCTGATCTTACTTGGCTGAGGGTAAGCAAAATTTTTTTCAGACATTCCCATTTACCTGAGACCCCAGGGATCTCTGAATGTCAGCCTTATATGTAAAGACTGAAGCAAAACAGGAATTGAATAACTCTACCTTTCTCCATGGCCTTGGGCGCCAAGTTCCCCACCCCCATCCAGCAGCAAAGCAACATATTCCTGGCCTTCCTTTTGCTACTGATGCATGCACAGCAGCTCTTCTCATTCTTCACTTCCCTCACCAGATTTAACTCCCAATGGGCTTTGGCTTTCCTGACCCCATCCCTGCACACTCATTGTCTCAATATTCCCTGCATCATCTGTCCTTGCTTCCACCTCATGTATGCCTCCTTTGTGCTTCAGTTCTGTCAGAAGGGAGTTGTTCCACCATATGGATCTCCTGTCATCTTTGGCTTAGTTCACGCAAGAGGGATCATATTTGAACCTGCAGAAGGTGATTCTTGAAAATCCTCCAGTTCCCCTGGACCCCTCTTTTCTCTAGGACCACACTGCATGGATTCTAGGCATTGGATTCCTCCTGTGTCCCCTCCATGCCATGTGTCTTAGTGTACATGCACTTCAGAAAGTCATGTGAATTTTCCAAAAGAGGCATTAGATCTTTCCCCACCCTGCTTTTCTGTGCGCACTTTCTAGTTTGTGTGGATACCTAGGAGTAGACCCCTTCTGCCCTGTTTTTTTGGTTGTGACATCTCTCCTGTTCACACAAACCTGTACACTTTATTTGGTGCTCCAGTCCACCACCTCCTCATTTGGTTGTTGGTCATCCACTCCCTCCCCATCACACAACATTCCCATAAGCTAAAAAAGGGAGAAAAAATATTTCCCTCTATCCTAGCACAGAGAGTAAAAACATTCCATATTTGAACTGGACTGAGATGTAACAGTTCACTAGCATCACATAATGCATTTATCCAGCCACATGATAAAAATGGGCTATAGGAAACATCTTGCATATGTCAGCATTTGAATGACAAACAGAGGACAACATTATATATGTATCCTTACCCACAGACAAAAAATACTCACTAGAGGAGACATAACTGTATAGACAAAAGAAATAGAACAATAAAAATCATGACAGAGAAGACTCCAATATTGCTTTAAATGTCTTCTACTAGGGGCTATGGCATGTGTGAACTGAAATTTTTCGACAATATACAGTTCTATTATTGTTGAGTTTAGGGCAACGCATCTTTGTTTTAAAATAGCTGAAGTTTTTTTAAATGCCTGCCTATGTGAAATGATTAATGCAGAGCATACTGTGTTAGCAGTAGAGTGAGGAGAGAATTAGAGCCTCTGCCAGTTCACCTAGAGGCATTTATCTTTTATTTTTTCCCCTGGTGCCCATGCTGAGCCTCAGGGTAAGCTGACACATTTTCTAATATAAATTAAGCTTTTTTTTTTTATGTGTGTTGAAAATCTTGAAGGAAATGAGAAATGTGTGTAGGCACCAATACCAGCTGCCATTGCATGAAAGAAAGAGGTGACAATTTCCTGCAGATTCTGAATGATTGTCTTAATGGGGTTGGATCGGAGGTAACAAGCACAAAGATATTGTGCTGCCAGAAAAACAGGATCTGTTCTCCCCCCAGCCTCATGCAACAAGATGTAACATTTAGCTTCTGGCTCAACATGGCATCTCTTCACTGCTTTGATTTATTCCCACTTTTGCAAATCACTGTGGTATGCTACAGGAGATGCATTTAGAGCCCTTGTTATAGTTCATTGAGTAGCACTGCTGTTATCATCACCAGAGGAGAATTTCTCTTGCATCAAGACTGAGTGACCTAGAATAAAGGAAAAATAATAATAATAAAAAAAAAGTGGGGAGGTTTGTTGGATGAGGATGAAACTGCATTTAGGTTGAATGAAAATCCCTTTATTACAAATACAATTTGAATCAGAATGGGAACTAGGAAAATTTGGCTTCCTGCCTTGTTTTGAATAACACTGAGCACACAGCAGCTATGATAATGTGAGTGCATATGTAACGACTCTATTATTATGTTTATATATGGAAACATCATTCACTGTCAGGGAAAATGAAAGATATCTTCATGGATTTGTCCATTCAGCTGCTTCAGCAGGAAGTGTTCAGCACTGTGTAGGAAAATATTATTAAATAAAATATAGTCATAACAGCACAGACTCACCACATCCTGTGACAGAAAACTAATCATAGACAAGGATCATAAATATACAGATTAATTACTTCGGCTCTTACAATAAAAAGAGTGCTATTATAATGATTGAAGTTTTGTTATGATAATTTAAGTTTATTCACTAGGAATTGTAAATTGAAATACATGAGCTTATATGTTCTGGCTTTCCCCCCCTCCCCCTTCTCCTAAGTTGTCTGTAGTAGAAATTATTTTAGTAAATTTTTTCCTTAGTTTACACTAAAATATTGAAGAGAAACTGTCACTCTTAACAGAAAATCCATCATAGGATGTCTGTGCCATATCAACACTATTACAAGGGCTCTCCTGCTTCTTTCATGCTTTTAGGTGTAATCAGATGGCTTAGTGGAAATACTGTTAACTGCAAAAAAGTGACAAACTTTTCAAAGGTTTGAGTGCTTCTGATTAGCTGGAGATTTTATAAGAACTGCCTCAAAGGCAGCTTAGTTGCCTTCAGAAAAATAATAAACTAAATTATATGGTAGATTTATAATCTCAACTGGTTAACAATTTCAGAGATTTTTTTTTCTTGATGGAAAATTACCTGATTTTCTTCAGAAACAGAGAAAAGAAAAAGAAAAAAGTGACAATGCTTCCACCCAGCTTGCTCTATAAATAGAAAAAGCTTAAATGAAACATGCATAGTCAACCAAGTAATGAGGAATGCAAACCTTTGAGGGTCAAAGCAGTACAGGAGGTGATGGGCTGGAAGGTGCAATACTTCATTGCATCTCCTGACACTTCTCAGGCAATCACGTACCACATGTGAAGTCACCTTAGTGACCACTTACAAGGTGGAAGACATCTTATCAAGGACTGGCTGTCCTAACTCTTCCTAGTGCTGCAACCTGGCTGAGTTGAGGCTTTCTCACCTCAGTCAGATCCTCTATTCTGCAGCAGCAACTCTGACTCCTCCTGTGTGATCACTTAATTGTCTGAGAAACTCTGCATTTCTGCAGAATAAAACTGAGTGTCCATTTCATTAAAGCTGCAGCTACATTTTTTAAGAATGTCTACTTACATGTTACTGAATATGTTCAAATGAGAGTGGGCTGATGATTTGCATTTTAAAACTCTAACCAGTTAGGTCTATTTAACAGGAGTCTACTTGTCCTTCAACAAGTCATATCTTGCAGTGAAAAAAATCAATTACACAATGGGTCTCAATATATGGGAACAAATGTGTTAGTTGACATGGAAACACACTTTTTCTCAAAAGCAAGAAAGAACAAAAAAAGCTTAAACTCTATAAAAGATATATTAGCATCCTTTCAGAATACACAGAAGGAAACAAAAGTTGTATAGTATAACGAACCACTCTAACCAGCATATTTTTTCAAAGGCTATCAGCTTCAAATATTTGCATCTATTATCTCTAAACAATAATGACTTCTAACAAGGTAAGACATTTGTATTCATTGAGGATAAAAGCCCTTAGCCTGCCAATACTTACACATGTGCTTTACTAACTTCAAACAACCTTTTTACTATCCTAGAGGACTAAATATGGTTTCCTTTGAAGCTCATGCACAGAGGACTGATGTCAGGCTCAAGGCTGGGTCCTGAAGGCTGATCTCTATTATTCAGCTATTGCACTACCAGACTGTCTTGATACTTGTCTAGAGACCAATTCTCTGGTACAGTAATTCTGAATATGAAAGATAACTTACAATCACGCTCGCCTTAAGGTACACAGATAAGATTGCACTTACACACTCTAATAAAAGGCCTGGTTTTTAATGGTCTTGCAGCTTTTATTAAGAAGAAAAAAAAAAAAAAGAAAAAAGTGGGCTTGGGGGGAGCTTTTATCTTCTTTTATTTTGGCCAAATAATGAATATGGAGAGCTGAATATTTGAACATTTTATTCTGTGGGTATATGCAAATAAGGAGGAGAGGGGCCAAATAAGAGCCTGTCCTCTGAAACAGAATTCAGCGTACTGTTGACCATTCCCCACTATCACTGCCTTAAATGCTGAACCTCCTGTGCCCTTCCTTGAGATAGGTTCTTTGCACAAAAGCAATGTTTTTCCTCTTGCTGCTGTCTAAGGCAGCAAAGACCTTCACAGAAATCATTACTTTCAAAAAACTGAACTAAATGGGACTTTGTGAGCAAAGATAAGGATGTGTGCACAAGCCCAAGCTAACACACAGTAGTTGCAGCGTGGATGCACACAGGAAATTTGCAGATAACTATCTGCTTTAGATATCACATACACAATTCCCTCTTACTGTAACAAGCACAATGAATTTGTTCTCATGTTTCTAGGAATTCATCAAAGTTCAAAAATGGAAAGATGAATTCAAAAGGTCTCAGGTACATAATCAACCTGCAACATATCACAGTCATTAGTTATATATTACCATACAATTACATTACATTTAGATAAAAACGTTAAGATTGAAGAATGCCCAGTATTTTATCGTTAATATTAGTAAAATATCCATGTAATTTTCTGAGTTGTTGTGCTGCTAAGAAAATTCAGTAGGCTATGCAGAATGCATACCAATGCAGAGTTAGCCATTTAAGATCATCCTTTTTTAGATTCTTTACCACACTGGCAAGACGAAGATAGTTAAGAGGCACAGTTGGACAACTTTGAATTTAATATCAAAGGACAAAACAAACAAATGTATTCTGTGATACTGGTCAACACTGAAGTTACTTCAAATACAAATCATGAGGAGAACAGATAGATTTGACTGAACTGGACTTTGTGTAATACAAACATGCCCAAGTACAATTTCTCTGATGGGAATGTACATCAACTATTTTCATATGTGTTTGGCATTACAAACATGTTTCTATAGTAAGAAACATCAAGCATAATAACAAATGCTGGCCACCCAACATCTATCTAAGCAAGTCCATCATCCTTCTATAACATTGTGCTTTCATAAAGGAGCCTGAAAATACTTTAAAAATAGTCTGCTTCAGGGAGGTGCTGAACTGAAAGTGCTTTTAGCAAAACTAAAAGAAAGTGTATCGCCCAGCATTCTGCAGAATCAAAACTTTAGAACTCAGACAACAAAATTAACAAGAATTTTTGCCAAAATGAGGACAGTAGAATTTGGGTGTTAGTCAATACTGGTGCCAAATGATATATTGCAAATATTGAACACTGAACTTCAAAGAAAAAGAAATAATTCTAAACTGTCTGACTTGTTTATAATTAAATAGCCGTTGCTTTGCTACATGCTATACATGGAGCAAATACAATAGTCTTATTGCTATACATATAGATAGCCATGAATAAAGTCTAAGTGGAGCTCAAAATACTTTGAATGTATGTTTTCTCACCTGGTTATTTCTTATGTCTATCCTCTATTAACAGCTTAAAATAAATTCTAACCAGATATGAAGTCTTTGTCGTGACTCTTTATCACTTCACTTATTGGCTCCACAGTCACCTAGACTAGTGTATTTGCTTATTGCCCAACTTAAAGGTATATTAAAGCTGTATCTCAGTAATGCTATTTATTTGCAAGAGTAAATTCATTCCTTCTCATTCTATTCTCTAGTATTTTCTATTATATTAATGCTAGGGAGGGAAGGATTTAGAACACTTCATCCTCTGCAGAATCAATCAGAAAACATTTATGAACATTTGCAGTTGTGATGGGAAGAACAGAACAGAAGGCATTTTATTATGCTGACTTTATCCTATTTCTTTTGATTGGTGTTAAGTACTGTACAAAGATCCAAGGCTCATCAGAGGAAAGGGATCTATGCATTTTCAAAATTCACTTTTAATAAAATAAATTTGAGGGAGGCAAATGTCATTCATACCTTACATACTAAGTTCAACTCCACTAGCTGCCACAAAGCACTGGAGCATACTGTTAAGATGAAGAATGAAAACTATTCTAAAAGACAATATCAATCTAGAAATTCAGCCATTGAAAGCCTGCTTCATGAACTGAAGCTAATTAATGCTTGCATGTAGTGTTGAACCCAAACCATTAGAATTATAGCAGCTCCACAGATGAATTACTTTTTTAGTATGCTGCCACTTAAAATTCCACCCAGTCACTTTAAAAGGATGGAGCACATGATTAAACTGTGATATGGGAAGGGAAAAAATGAACAATTAAAGTAAAAATCTCCCAAAACCCAGAGATTACCTAACATATTTAAATACAGAATGACTTTATATTGCAAAAGCGCTTTCTGCAAAAAACATCCTTTAATTATCTTCACAGAGTTACTCCTTATACATCCCTGTTTAGAAGATCTAGAAAAGGTATTTTTGTCAGCTCAGTCTTACATAGCTGCTTCGCTAAAGGACTTGAATATCTAAGTATCAAAAATCAACAACACCACTGACAGTGTGAACTATGCCATTTTTTAAGCAGAATGATTTTTGTGTGCAGATGTCTGGAAGAATATAAATATGAAAACATTAAAATAAAAACCAAGGTTAGACTAGGCAGACCCCTTCACCTTAGGAGGAGGAAAAAGCATAGACCATTCTTAAGATAATTATGAATCTACAGTATTTGCAAGTTATTTGCACATTTAGCAAAAAACTTGAGACATTGTCCATGACAGTGCTTTCACAAGCCTTTATATTTCATTTCATTCCTTGCTGCTCTTATTTGGATAGTTTGCTTTGAGAAACAGACAGGAGTAAGAATTCAGTATGTGTTTAGGCTGGGAGGAGATGATCAGATGAATATGGTTATAAAACTCACATCTGCTAAAGTCTCTAAATGAGAGACTGAAAATCATAACATTTAGTTGTCTAGGTTATCAACTACATCAAAATTATATTTAGAACTGCATTTTTCAAATGCATGGGATCATCAAAGGTAACATTTCAAAAGGAATTAAGAGACTAAATTGCATTGACTTTCAATGTGATGCAGACATCCATGTGACATAAATATGTGACAAATATAGATTAGTACTTTCAATACTAAGCCATGTCAAAGGCATGAGGGCTTTCACGGTGTTGGGAATCAGCACACTGTAATTGGAAGATGTCAAAGGAAGGGGAGAGGCAGAGGAAGTGCAAGAGGGACCACAGCATTTCTAGAAACCATTTTTTCATTGAAGCATAGTTCTTCCTTCTACCAAGAGTAGCTGGAAGTCTAACTCATTATTGTCTTCTTCCTGGTGTTTGCATTTGTTGTGACATGCAAACTGAGCCAGCTTAAGAGATTCAAACCAGCATGGCTTTGGCAATCCTCCATCATAGTCAGAAGAGATGAAGATCAGTCCCTTAAGTGGAGCAAATATGGACAACAAGGTCTTGCTCAGTGGCAGAATGGGTGGTAGGGCAACATGAGCTGTAGGAGGCTGTAAAGTAGGTGGAGGCCCTAGCAATAATTAGTTTTCAGGTATGTCACACAAAGAGAGGGAGTATTAACATGGCAGCAGCTCCTTTACAGATGTTTCAGAGTCATCTCTGAGGCCCATAAATGTCTTACATGTGAATAAGTTGTTTTTGTGCATGGCATAGGGCAAAGAGGTGCCATGCCTGGCTGTAGAAAAGTGATTGCAGATGTTTACTGGTAATTTAAGCAGGGAACATTCTTTTCAGACTCATCATTTCAGGACAACATCATCACTGCAGCTCAGGAGTTTGTACAGCTCACTTAGAAACATGTTCCCCTGATGAATCATTGATTTTGAAATAGCTTTCTCTCTGGCGTCATACAAAGGAAAGTTTTGCTTCTGGCAATGCCTTTAGTTCTTGAAAAATTATATAACATGTAGAAAACTGATAGGAATTTTGAGTTGGGCTTCAAGACAATCAAAGGAGTCAAAAGCCTAAGGTTTTGAGCTCTTCAGTTTGTCAGCCACTCTTGAACTTCTAGGCTATCCCTCCTTCTGAACCAGATCTAGTTTTCTCTGTCCATACACACTGGGAATTTTGGTACATAACAAAAGTGATTCAGGAGAGGTGACCACCTTGGCAGAAGGGAGAGGTCCGTAACTGATTTCGCTGTGAGCAGTGAAAAACTAATGTCTGTGGATCCTCATGTTGATCACCAGTATCTCAAAGGTTGATGAGGACCTTCCAGAACTACAGTGGAAGTAAAGAGGTAAGCAGACAAGTCAGAACTCCCAAAGCTGAGTAACAGAGCCAAAGCAGGTTTATTGAATGCAGCTGTGGATCCCACCATATGGCCAAAGACACACTGATACTGAGCCAGAAAAGGCAATGGTGGCAAACAGCTGTGACTCTGATGCATGTAGGTTTAGATTTGAGAAAGTGTACCTAGAGCCTGTCTGTTTTGGACCAATAATCAAGCTTTGTGCACTTGTGCAGCTGCTTAGAAGAAAATGTACTCTCCTCCAACCAGTTCAAAACAATGAAAATCATGTCCAGAATGGAGAATGGCGGTGTATGCTGGAAGTCTCTTCATTTTGGCTTGGAAACCGCCGGTGTTTCTGGGGCAGAGAAAATTCCAAGAGCTTAGTTCATATTGCTTAGTTTACTCTACAGACAACCAGCAAATGAGATGCCAGTTTATTCCCTACAGGATCTCCTTACAGGCAGATGTCCTGAGAATAGCACAGGATGAAGCGATCAGAACCAGATATTGATTCAATTTAAACATGACCATTCAATTGCAATAACCCCTGAGGCAGCATTTGGAAGGGCAGGTTGAGGAAGGTGATCCTGGTGATCCTTTCCCTCTACTCAGCAGCAGTGAGACACATCTGGAGTGGTGGGTCCAGGACTGTACTACACAGAACGAGAAAGATACAGATTTACCAGACTGACTACAGCACAGGACCACTAAAAGAATTATTGATCTGGAGCATGAAAGAACAGGCCAAAAGAGCCTGGAGAAGAAAAGGCTACGAGGGATCTTACCAGTGTTTTTAGTACCTGATGAGAGAAAATGAAGAAAACAAGATCCAGACTCTTCTCAGCGGTTTCTAGTCACAGGACAAGAGGAAATGGGCACAAACTGAAACACAGGTCTAGATTATCTCAACAGCTTCCTTCCAACCTAAATGATTCTGTCATAAAGGCATTGCTGTATTTCCTGTTTGCAATTTTACAAGTCTCAGGGCCATTTATGTAAGTTTCTGCCTTTTCATTATTATACATGATGTAGCTCTAGGGAATATTGTACCTGCAGAGAAAAAAACAGGGACCAAAAGTAAAAATGTAATCTGTTTTATACTCAGTCTGATGGAGAAGTTACACAGAGATGGAGCCTTTGCCAATAATCTCCATCCTACACAGTATTCTCAATGGTGATGTAATTCAGTGTTGAGCTACTTACCAAAAATAAGACTTTTGCTCTCTGATGAAAAACAACACTCTTGTGTCAGTAATTGTCATGTCTCATTTGAGATACCAAGATCACTGTAGAAGCTGGAAATGTAATTTGTTTAGTGAGGAAATGGGGCCATGATAATCTACTGCAATTTTGGAAATCAAGGAAGACATGTTAAATTCAAGATTGTGCTGTCCAAACTAACCTCAGCAATTCAAATATGGGTCTTGGCAGAGAACCTACATGACACCTCAGAGAAAACCTATTATAGATCTCAAAGAGGAAGCTTGTGTACCTCCTCTCAAAGAGGAAATGACTGGCTAAGGATAAGACATTGTGAGTTGAGTGCCTTTCTAACTATATGACATAACTCATATACTCACTACCTAAGACTAAGAAAATACTTTGTGAGGTAGTTATTAAAGACAACAAACAGTTGCAGAATATAGTTTATTCAAGATATTTGAAAAATACCAATTGTTTTAGCTTGTAATATCTGAATTTTGTACTGATTACTAGAAGGGTACTAAAAAATGAAGTAGCTAAATTTGACCCACTCTTATGCTTGGGTTCATAAAATGCAAGAGACATAGAGAATAGTCATAAAAAAACAGCCTGGAGTTAATGAATGGATATTGGAAAGCTGTATTACTCCTGAAAAATAAAAGTTATATTAAATGCCTTTCTAGCCCCTGTATCAGCTGTATCTGTTCCACATCCTGCTGCTATGAGTAGATAGGAGTTATAGATGAGGTAATTTGATGTTACTTATATTCAGACATATATCTTGATACACCCCCTTGCAAATGGACTCCTTGCACAGAGATCTCAAGTCTCTAAGGGTTTCTTTTCCAGCAGTGTCACATAATTGACTGCAGGCTTTAGTAATATCTACAAAGGTATTTAGACCCTGCACAGCCTAGTTACTGTGGGTGTAATCAAAAGTAGTCTCCATTTCTCTCATACCAAATATAAGCCACTTATCTTCACCCCAAAGTGTCCTGATGTCCTATTTCCACTCTTCTTATGATGTCTTCGTTCACTACTGTGATGCTACAAGTCAGTAAGCTACTTACCCAGGTGAAACCATGTCTTGGGCTCCTGCTGATTTTAATTCCTGTTTAAGGTCTTTTATTTGACACAGAACCAACGGTTCCAAGGTACTTAGAGAAATAAATCTTCAGTCTTGGCTCAATCTTCTCCAATACAAAATCACAGACAGATCCAAGCTTTCATCTGGTCCTCATTTTACAGGTTCAGTCCTAGTAAACTCCTCCTTTCCTAAAAATACTTTCCAAATTCTTTCTGCTATCAAATATATGGAGTCTTTGGCAAGTGCTTTCCAATCTCCATTCGCTTTACTCTTAGCAGAGGGAGGAGTAAGAGCTAAAGCTTCCAGCGTGTACCTCTGTGCCCAGAATGAGGCCTGGGATGGCAGGGCCTGGACAAAAACCACCTTAAAATGTTCTTTCCTAACAATGCTTTTTTCTGATCACTGTGATCCTATCTACTCATATAATCAGGTTATCACTATCACCTTGGACATCTAATTGGGCCTCATCCTCAACCTTTGTTTTCCAGATCTGTCTGCACAAATTCTCTAAGTTACTTTTTCATGAACACAGCTAAAATTCTTTTCCATTCTCAACTTTTCATATTTTGCAATATTAAACAACCTTCCCTTTGGCTTTTATAAATGCCTCCTTGCACCACTTGTCATATCCATCCTTCAACACATATCTCCCTCCCTCTTGCTTTGTCCTAATCCCTCCTCTCTTTACATCTTCCACTGCTTCACCTTTTATATTGCAACATATACCACAAATTCCCACATTCACTTGCCTCTGCACAAATATTTCTGAGGCTCCTTCCTGGAAACTCAGTTATTTTGAGACACCACGGTTCATGAGAGCAGCCAATGTTTCAAAGAAGCACCTTGGTGTTTCTTCTCCTCTGCCCTCCCCATAAACATCAGCAGAGTTCTGTCACTGTACCCTTCTTTTGTGATTCTACAGGAAAAAACTGCCTTCCTGAGACCACAGCTTGTCATGCTGACCAGTGCTAACTCTGTACCTTCTTATTCTTCTAATCTATTAGCATCCACTTCCACCTATTATTTTGGACTCACACAGCAAGGTTTCCCTGACAGAGGTCACATCTTCTGCTGTGCTAGTACAATTTCTGATGTGCTGGAGTTCAGCTAGGGGCCTTTGGGTGTGACTACGATACAAAAAATCCATTCTAAGCTTTGAATACAACATTGAATCGTATCTATTTAATACACAGGGCTAAACAGATGCATTCATTCTTGCAGTCTAAGAGAAGCTGTGGCTCCAAACAAATTTCAAACAAGAATTCCACAAGTGAAGAGCAAGAAAGAAATCCATCTCAATCCACCTCCATTTTCAGATCACAGTATGACAGAATGTATCTGGAAGTGAGCAGTTCACTGCTGCATTTTTGAAGACGTTAGAATATTTTGGTTTAAAATCAAATCAAACTAACAAGACTCAAAAGAATTAAAGAGTATTCACACCTGTTAGGAATCAGTGCTGTCATCACAACTTTAACAGAAATGTAGCACTTTATGCCAGGTAAAGCCTCAGAAAAACATATTTATTTAAAAACCTCACACTGTTGATTATGGAAGCAATGTTTTGCTGATGATTTTTTAATTCCTGTTTAGCACTTAGTCTGGACAGAGAAATCATTGCAGTTAGCTTTACTCTCCCATACTCAGTACTACAGCAGTGGTGGTTGTCTGCCCCCTTAGAAATTCATGATCAGAATGCTGTGGTTGTTACAGCACCCTAACAATAGAAACAGGCTATGGTTCAAACAGAGAAACTATGTGTTATCTTGCCAGCTGCATTAGATGCAAAAAGCTGACTTAAAATCTGTTAATTAAATGTTTTATTTTAAAAACATATTTTTTAATCAGTTTCTTCACCCTTTCCTTAGGAATATACAAATTCTGACATTGACTTCTTAGGAGCTCACAACTATGATGAACAACCTACCCTTACAAGTGGTATATTCAGCAGACCTGAACTTCCAGGTTTTACTGCTTGGATTTTGCTTACTGAATCTTCCTTTCTTGCTTACTGTAAGCGTCTATCATTGACCTTCTGCTTTTTATTTCTTCTAGGCAGAATATATGGCATTCGTGTTCTGGCAGCCTGACTCAACATAAGGACATTCAGTCGAGTCAGTAAACTTTTTGGTCCTTGTTAAAGACACAGCAGTTCACGCGTCGTGGAACAAGAGTGGCACCCAGTGGTCACAGAGCTTGGCTCAACATTCATGTCCCGAAGTTTCTGCCTTCTGCATTTTAAAAATCCCCTTCCCACGTACTGAAGACAGAAATCCTTTCATGCTCGAGTTCTGAAACCCAAATCCCAGCTCTGGACTTGAAAGACAGAAACTAGAGAACTGAGGCTAAAAGGTTGCCTTTCGGTCATCTTTTTTCATGTCACATTTTCTGGGAGCATAAACAATCCACCACAGCTATGAGGCACTTATAAAGGGTATTTCTTATTTCTGAAAGATCAGGCAGCAACTGACTTGCCTGACAAAAACAAGGAAGATGAGAAGTTCAAGGACCTCATCTAATTCTACCACATTGTTCAGTGGTCCAGATGAGGTAAACATAAGTTTGCAAACTATCCTGCAAAACACCTGTGACAGCAGGAAAGGAAAACCCAGGGACATAGCCTGTTTTGTGATCTCCCTTTGTGCAGGATATACAAGGCTCTGTGCCACTCCTTGTCCATGGGTGGGTTTAACAAGATGATAAATTAACTACTGCAAAGGAGGCACAACTGGAAATGTGATGTGGCGATGAACAGTTACCTGTGTGCTCCTCAAAGATTTAGGTAATTTTGTACTTATTTTCTATGATCAGAGTACAAAAGTCTGGGTTCCAGTTGATGTGGTATGTTGTATTTTTAATTAATATCTTCGTGGTAGATGTTGCAAGTGACAAAGCTTTCCTTATTTTTAACTTGGGGATACTTAATGCTTAAAACTGGAACATCAGATCACCTAATTATGATTCAAACAACTATTATCCTCAAGGGAACATCCTCCAACACAGACACTTGGATGTTGGGTGAACAAGACCAGGCTCACTGAACTACCAATGTTTCACAGTGCTTTAAAATTCCCAATGATAAATGGATGAAAAGTGCAGCTGCTGGTAGTACTGAGTCTGTGATTTTAAGTCCTACTTGCAAGTGTAAAAAACACCATTTCTACAGAAGCCAGCAGATATTGTAAATGAGAGCAGTCTTGATTGTCATAATTCCTGACATTCCTCAAATTTTAACCCAAAATCTGCATTAACTGGTATTTCTTATAAATGCCCTACCACCTAAAAGGGCATGATCAAGTAAAAGTCAAAATCATCAAGTAAAAATAAACTTTCTTGCATGGATGGCTACAGCTAGAGCTTTAAAATGTGACCCGAGTTGATTAAGTGGCTCACAAATAAAAAGGCACATCAAAAGAATAGAGCATTAAAAAAAGTTCTAATACTTTAAAATAAATATAATTAATTTTAGCCACCTACTATGACAATAAAGAAAGCCATGGATCTTTGTACTTCCTGAGTTATGTTAGGAAAGAACTCAGCAGTCCGGACAGAAATTTCTGCCAGATTTTTTGTTAACATGAAGTCTTTATTCTTTGAGTGTTTAGTTTTTGCTACACAGCATTATTGAAATGGTAACAAGAAAAACACTGTTCCTGGTCAAAATGTGGCCTGGCAAACCCAGAGTTGTAGGCTGACTTAAGTAGGAAGATTTCCCCTACAACTGAATTACTTGGCTCTACCAGAAAAAATGTCTGAAGTAATATTCAGGTTTATTTTACATTGAGTGTAAATAGTGAACTGAGCAAAACATTTAGCTCAAACCAGGGGCTCTACAATGTATTGCTTTCACTATCAAAGAGCAAGAAACCATTACAGAGCCTGTACAGAGTTAATACTGAAGACGTTTCATAACAGCTTTGTACTTTTTTTTGCAGCTCATGGCTTCTAAAATTAGTCTGACTATACAAATGTACATCTCCCTGCTGTTATATTCCCTAAACTTCTTCCCATTTGCTAATTTATTTTCTTCAATATTTTATTTGGTCACAAAATCTTCCTGAGAGAGTGCAGTCACTGTGTTTGTTTGTACAGAGCTGGTGCAATGGGCTCCTATCATCTATTTAGGATCCTTATGAGGTAGTGTAAAATAAAAATAAACATTTTATTTTAACAAACAATAGAAAACAGTGTCTTTGAGAACAAGCTTTAGAATAGAGGCCTTGTGGTATGAAAATACTTCCAGCAGTGTGGAAAATACAAGATTTTCTGTCTCACCCCTTTTCGGTATTACATTTCCTTATCATTTTACAATGTAATTTGGGCATTTACATATTGTCATCTTATTTACCTTAACTTGATGTAAAATAACTGTAAAATAGGTTTTTCCATCTCAGAATTGAGTGAAGTGTGGCATTTCAAGAGCATAGTGTGGATCCTGTTTTTCACAACATGGTGCCATAATGCAAAACTAACAATATTCCCAAGCAACAAAATGTTTAGCTCAGTAAGACCGTACTTCCTTTTAGAGGGAGTTTTTTTTTAAATTGTACAAAGCTGAACATAGGACCAGTAAAGAATTAGTATCTAAGAATGAGCTCAGCAAGTCTGTAAAATTAGCTTCCCACTGGTGAAGATGCTTTTTCATCATTACAGACACAACTTTGGTTTAAACCTTGCAATGCCGGCAGGTGAACCTGAACTGAAGCTGTGGCCAAGAGAAGAACTCCAACTGATTCCATGATGGTGTCTCTGCAAAACTGACCTCAGAACCCGACCCTGAGCTCCTTCAGATGCTCAGTTTAGCTTTCTCTGGCATCCACCTGATCTGTGGAATATGTGCTGAATGTTTCATTGGTTTCAAAATTAGCTGGCTCTGCACACAATCGAATGATGAAATAAGCAGATGGTGGATTACTGCCATTCCCAAAATAAAAAAAATTTGTCCAGCACTCCAAAATTCTGCATTGTTTTGTTTAAGATTTTTTTCCAACTGCTTTTACCCTAGAGGAATGAAAGAAACTAGATTAAGAACTTCTCTAGTAGATTCTTGGGCCATGTTCCAGTATAAAAATGGAGTTGTCCAAAGTCTGGGAGGTCATTAAAGTTTTATTATTGCTATTTATACCAGTGCTCTCCATATTCTGTCCTCTTCCTGCATATTTAAGGACAGTCTTCATTATAGTGCTCATAATCCCTTATTGTTACATGAGTACCTTTGTGGTAAGTAATCAGAAATATCTTCTGGGGACAACTCCAGCACATCAAAGGACAAAGAGACTGCAAAGTCCCCAGGTGGGTGGCAGGCATTCAGAGGAATGGAAAAATTCCTTCCAGCTTCCTTCTCTCACATCTCTTCTATGAACTTTGTTAGGACCATAAGAAAGTTCACTTCCTGCAGGCCTTACCTAACTTGCATGAAAGGGCTGGAATAAGCACAATAAACAGATGAAAGCTTAGAAGGCTCACTTTTCCTCTTGCAGAAAAGGCAACACTTAGTTGGAGACAACTTCTAGAAATGACCAGTTGTTATGGTTTAAAACCAGCTGGAAATTAAGCTCCAATCAGCCATTTCCATTGCCCCCACTGTCCTCCAGTAAGAAAGGGACAAAATGCAGAGATTATGTTTTGAGATAATAATTTACTGGAAAAACATCAATTAAATATGGAAAATAAACCATAACAGCAATAATATTAATAACAGTGTATAAAATAGGATGACTGCACGCAAAAAATTCCTTGCAGAAGTCTGACTGAAATAATCTTAAGATGGTCAGCAACGTGGTCGTAAAACATTTCAGCCATAAACTGAAATTGTTATTTTAGCAAGCAATTTTTCTACCAAAAAGTTTCTACAGGTGAAACTATTAGCAAAGATCACTGGATTTCACTCAACTATTCAATTATACATCTATTATCATTTGTTATTACAATAAGAGTTATGACCACATGAAATAACCTAGAAACTTTTAAGCATGGGCATCTAAGAAAAAGTGTGTACTTTTAACTATGTCAGAACAATACTTGTATACAAACACTGAGAAGATTTGAGGCCGTGACATGAAAAAGTTCAGCTTTGGTGACAATCAAGTATGAAATGCATTCTAAATAGTCTAAATACATACAGCAATGTTCTGACATGACACTTTTTGCATACAGAAAAACTTAAAATGCCATCTTTTTTTGCTTGAGAACTAAAACAGCCTAGATGCCTCAGTTGGTCATAAAGCTGATTGATCCCATGCCATTTTCATACTTGCTTCTCCTGAGATGCAGCCCATATTCCTTCAAATTTCTTTGGATTTTAAGCAGAAAAATCAGCATTATATAAATTTCTTGTAAAGCCCTTTTTTAATTGAGGTACTATCATAGGGCTATTAGCAAGCATAATTTGAAATCCCATCTTTTCACCAACAGGTGGAGCTTATATTTTATATTTAATTTATAATTACTTTAAATTCAAATAATATATACTAAAAATAATACTTTATACCTTACAGACTCAAAACTTTCATGTTTCAGATAAGACTAGGATCATGGTAGTTTATTCCAATATTCCACTGTATGCAAATAAACCCTAGGCCAGGTCCTTTTCTTGCTGACACCAGTTGCAAAGTTCCCTATCTTTTTAATGATTGAGTAATTAGATCCATTTTCACTTTTCTGTAAATGTCGTTCCTCCTATTATATTCTCTCTCCTATTGACACCACTGTTTCCCAGGTATTTACACAGGCATTATTTATCTCACACACACAGAGGTTTCAACTGTAATGAACTATTGAAAACTGAACCCATAGCTGTGAAGAGATATTGATGCAAATATTGTGTATCAGTCATCTATTTGCTTCTTCACAGGACAACACCAATAAGCATCACAGCACCTGCTGTTATTAGTTAACTGGAGTAGGCTATTGGTGGCAGAAGCTATGTCTAATGTAGAGAACTATTTAGAGTTGCTCCCATTACTTCTCCTGAGTGAGAAATTATATTTTGCAAATCCTTTAACGTCCTTATTTCTTTGCGTCTACCTAATGATATCCTTAATTACCAGTCTAGCTTCCAGGAAATATTTTCTCAACACTGTTGGAGACGTAATAACTTGAAACATTACAAGAAAAATTGAAAAAGAACCTTAAAATCAAACACTTTTTTTAAAGTGTTGTGGAGAAGGGAATTTCTTTAATCCACTGTGACAGAAGATATTGCAGAAATACTCTGCCAAAATGGCTTTTGGCGGCACCAGTATAACAAGGAAACGCCTGAAGAATACACCCCTAGATATAAATACACCTGCAAATACATGCAGGCACACGCACTTACATAACGTAATTACGCACACGAGCACTATTATTACACGCTCTTATACCCTGCTCATTTCCTACTCGCCCACAGCGCCCAGCCCGGCCCCCGGCTCCCAGCGCGCATGCGCAGCGCGGCCCGCCTCCCCCGCACGCAGCCGGGTACGGCGCTGGCAGAGCCGCATGCGCAGCGCTGCGCCCCCTTTCTCTTCCGGGTCGGCGCCCGCTGCGCCCCGTGAGGAGCCGCGGCGCCGCTGGGACGCCGCTCCGAGCGTCCCTTGCCGCTGGGAGAGCCGGGGAGGGAGAAAGCGGCGGCGGCGGCGGGGCCCTCCCGGTGCGGCCCAGCCCGGTGCGTGCGGCGGCACCGCGCGCTGCCCCGCCCCTGCGCCGGGCCTCGCCAGCCGCGCTGACGGCGTGTGCGCCTGCGCAGTCGGGCGGCGCCGCCCGGAGCTGCGCCCGCCTTTCGCGGGGACGCGTGAATTAAACGCGTTCTGTCTTTCCGCGCTGCCCTGAAGTCATTCCGCTTACTGGCTCTTCTCTAAAGCAATGAAAGATAGACATCGAGTAATTGCGGGAGGGCTTGGTTTTACCTGAGCCTTTGGCAGATCTGCAAGTTGGACTTGCCCGAATATCCCGAATTCGTGCCTGGCATAAACTCTGCATCCAGAAGTCAAAGTAGTGATGTTTGGAGTTTAGTCCTCCTAATGATTTGTAAATCACACCTTGGTTTGTAAGCTTAGTAGTTTTTGTAATATAATTTTAATTCGTTGCCTGTAATAGAGTAATCTTTTTGGTGTCTCTCTAGGAGGAAGGAATGAGAGTTTTGTCTTATGGCTGCTCCAGGGAAGGTGGCAGCTTTCCGTCTGCCTCCCCTGCCAACTATTGGAGAGATTATTAAACTCTTTCGCCTTAAAGCACTGAAACAGCTTTCCCAGAACTTTCTACTGGATTTGCGATTGACAGGTTAAATATTTTATTCTAATATTTTTAGCTAACATAGAACATGTGTCCCAGTTTTTGTCAGAATCCACAGTATAGCTAAGGGGATGATGTTTGCAAAATAGCGTTTGACAGAGTAATGGCAGCTCAATGGTAAACCTTTATAAGACCTCTTTTAACAGTAGTTTTAGGTTAGGTTAATTGCTTATACTTCTCAAAAATTTCGAAATTGAAGTGCAATTTTTCTTATATGGAAATGTTATTCCTATATAAAATATGGCTTATTGACTGAAATGCAAAACATCTAAACCAAAATAGTACTTACATGGTTGGGGTGCTGTTTTGGTTTATAGGTTTGACTTAAAAATTGGCATTTTTTCAGATTATTCTGTATCATAGAAAGTTTGTAACACTTTGTGCAGTTTAGAGTTTCCTATGTGCTGTAGATAGGAGAGTAATTTGTCTCAGTTTATCAGAAGTGTAGCTTTCTTGAACCAGTTGCATTGTTCTGGACAGTTCTTTGTTTTTTCCAGCTTTGTGTCAGTGGTGGTAACAAAGCTGGCGCTGTTACATCAGTCAGGGGTGGGTGTCTTCACTGGCACAGTGATGGCTGGATTTTGCATTTAGAAATGCAGTACAGTTTCATGTAGCTAATGATTTGATTTTGTTTGACAATTCAGACCGATAAAAATCGAGAACATGAAACTGTTCCCCATCCTGAACAACCAGACTCGTACCCCAGAATAAAGATGTCTGCATGCTGTTAGTAATACTTCACAAGTAGATAGATCCTTGAATATTTTTTATTGCATACATAAGAGATCATGGAGTGAGCAGCATAATTCTATCAGTATCCTCTCTCCATTCTTCCCAAGGATCCCTTCATTTCACTAGCTAAATTTTCTAGTCTTCAGTCTGTCTTCTTTAGTGTCTACAATACTTTCTAATGTTGTATCATTTCACTTTGACATGGGTATTCCTTCTTCACCTTTCAACTGCCCTGTTTTCTATAGCTGCCAGTTGCCTGTGTTCCAGGTCTTCATTTAGTCCAGTTTCTCCCCCATAAAATTGCTCTGTACATAATATAATCTTCATAGAGCTTTACTGTATCTTTCTTACTTCTTAAATTGCCTTGAAATAGAGGTGCTGTAGTGAAATACCTTTATAAGGACAAGTAGTGAGACTTTAGTGTGTCGGACACAAGTGCTTGCTTGCAGCACAGTAGTACTGCTAGTGTACAGAGGAGTGATATTCTCTTTTTATTGGATTCTGTAATGAGCACAATAAATACTAAAGACATAAAAGTAAAAATAGCCTTTTCTCAAATAGCTCAGTATATCTCGTAGTATGGAACAAATCTGAATTCTGTGCAGTCTGGCGGGCGCGTGATGATTTAACTGGGATGTGTCACTGTTTATGTCTGTTCTGAGATAAGCATGCTTGTGTAACAGTAAACAATGAGGTTATCTTGGTGAGCTGAATCTCCTGGAAAATAAAGGCTTAGTATGTTGTTTGTGTCTTGCAGACAAGATAGTGAAACAGGCTGGTGAGCTGAAAAATGCCCATGTTTGCGAAGTGGGCCCTGGGCCAGGAGGAATTACCAGATCCATTCTCAGTTCTGGTGTTGAACAACTCCTTTTAATTGAAAAAGATGCTCGATTTATTCCAGGATTGCAGGTACCAACTGGAGAATAATTTGTGTACATATAACCACAGCATTGAATAAGAACATTTTGAGAACTTAGAGAGATTCCAGGTGTCTGATTGGAATCTCAGCACTGAAAATAGGTTTGGTTCTGTGGCGGAAACCAAAGCTATAATTTGCTTGTAGATACACAGTATCACAATTCATTGTTCCCGCTTTCTCACAGGCCCTTTAGGACCTTATCCTGCAACTGAGTTACTGCCAAGGCTTCTTGGTTTTGTGGTGTTTTTTCAGGCTTTGACATTTCAGGTGCATTTCATCATGCTGGTGAAATCATAATTTGAAGGCTGAATGTAATGTCCTTATGAATGGTTTTATATTTCATTTTAATCCAAATAATTTTGCTTTATAAAATTGAGAAGGTGTATCTCCAGTTAGTACAGTCAATGTGGGTTAACATCCAGGTAAAGAAGAAAAAAGCAATCATCTATTTACATTTGCAAAAAAACACTTTCGCTTTTCTTCATTTTTTTTTAAATTGGTAGAAGTTCATGAGTCATTGTGGCATTTTCAAATGCCATCTACTTGTGGTGCTGGATGTTTATGGAATTTGGCTGTATAAATTCATCGAGAAAAATAGAATCCAAAAATCTTAAAGTTTGACTGTTTTCTTATGTCTCTACAATATCAGATTAGAGCAATTCAATGGGCTTTCCTTAAATTGCACTATGTCTTTTTCACTAAATCAGCAGTGAAATTAAATAGATGGTATACTTGAGAACTGCTACTATCTCTTTAAATGATAAAAATAATGTAAGGTATGAATGAAACTGCTCATACCCTGCAACTTGAATGTGCATGTAATTATGTCTTTGTGGGCTTAGCCATTAATAACGTATAATATGCCATCTTATGAAATGTGAAACCATGTTTTCACTTGAGGGGGGACAATCAGCATTTTTGTTTTAGATTTCGAGAACTGGTTTGAGACTTGAGAGAATTTGAGGTTAAATTACACTTGTTTTAGTTAAGAGAGCTTTTTAAGTACTTGGATGCTTTTGTTTCTGATCTTCTAAAATACATCCTCTGCAACAGTTTTATCTGAATAAAAGTATGCTTCTCGGCATCTAAAATGAGCTTTTGGTATGTAATTATCTTTACTGTTCAAGTGACATAATGTTAGTCATTATTTTTAATTGCCAATCTCCTCAGAGTAGAAGTGAATGTCTGAATGAGGTTATTGAACACAGAGGTGGTATAGCTCAGTAACAGAGGATGTGAACGAGCAAGGAATGTGTTGCACCTGTTAGTGTTCAATTTGGTATTGCTTTTTTTCCATACAAATAAGAAGATACATAACAGTGAATCTTTCTTTTCTAATAATATGGGTTGAAATAAATTTTCTGGTTTCCTGAGCAAACTATCAAAACTCATACTCATAAAATGATTGAGATTTTAATAGGGGAAAATGTCAGAGATGAAAATAACAAGTGAGAACTATTACTTTAAATGTCTCTTAGATACTTTTAAAATTGCTGATGCAAAGCATACAGCATTTTTCATTAACTGTTTTTCAAGCTGTGGTCTCTCACAAAACTGAAGTGGGGATATTCTTTACTGCAGAACTGAAATACAGTGAAGAACATATATGTACTGAGTTAAAGTTTACACCAGCTGAGCGTCTGTCAGTTCTGTCTCAGTCTTAAAGAATCCCAACCTCTCTGCCACATGCCCTATTAGTTTTCAGGATGGAAAGATTGATAAAGAGAGCAAGAGAATGTATTGAATATAGAATTATTCCAGGAACACCGTTTCATATTTTAAACTATGCCCTTTATGCCTCCTTTGTGCCCTTTTGGTTGTGTGTAAAGAATGAGATGAAACACTCTTGGCTGGTGTCCTTGATGCACAGCAGCTCCTGTGTGTTAGCTGCACACGTTTTCCTCTGGAATGAAAAAAGCTTTGCTGAGTTTCCAAGTCTTTATTTTAAATTAGAAATATAAGACAATGATTTTTCTGGTCGCAAATTAAATGCAATTCTCAGTTATGTATAGTGTGTCTCTCAGCATCCCCTAAACTCAGTCTTGATAAGAAAACTGTTATTAGCAAATGACACTATTTTCTAACTTTATTAATCTTACATTATCTTTCAGTGTAATCATGCTAGAGCATTTATTACAGCTTCAAAGAAAGGTTTGACAAACCATGGCAGATTAGTGAATTTATACGTCACATAATTGCTAGTGTAATGCTGAAAAGTCCATTAAGTGGTTTGGAGTTTAGATTAGTTTTATTTTTTCGGTTTGGAAATAATTGCACTTAAAACATGTAGGAACACTTAGGGTTTTTGTTAAGCTTTTATTGCTCTACATAAAACTTAGCTTTTTTGATAATTAAAAACCATAAACTTTTACTCAAAAAATTTCATGACAACATTTTGTGAACTGTAGGAGAAAGCAGTATTTTCCTTTGGCTCAGAGAATTGTGAAAGCTCTTTGTGCCCCTGAGCATATAAACATCATTCAGATTGAAAATGGGACTACAATGATGAGTAGTTTATTTTTGCAGTTAGGCCACTGGCACTTAACTGTTTATGAATTTGGATTTCTGTGCAAAAGCAAAGTTGTTCTTTAAGCTATTTCTCATCATTGTCTTATGGGATCAATAAATATCCCCAAATGTCATCTTTGAAAAAGTCTCCACTGCTTTTGAATTGTGCTGTTTGTGCATAGTTTCATAGTGTAAGAGAAAATATTCGTACAATATTAAAAAAGCTTCACTAACTTTGATTATGGGAATTGACACCAGAAATGAAAGAATTGGTTGTCAAACTACAGCCAGTGCTGAGTTTGCATATCAGCCTTTACTAAATATGAGATAAGTTGTGCAAATGTACTGCAGAAGCTGATAATGAAGATGATTTTGTAATGTCTAGGAAGATAGAAATTATTGAGACCTTCCCTCCTGTTAGATACTAATTTCATCTTTTAATTGGATTCCTTGTTTTTTAAGGGTAGAAGTATAGACTACTACAGGGAGTATCAAGAGAATCTTTTCCACATTTTTCATGTAAAAGGAAAAATTAATATTTCTGTAGCCTTGTGTCACATAGGGCTGAAATTGGATAATAGGCCCTAAAGCTGTGGGGAAAAGAAAAAAACAGCATGAGCCCTTGTTTTCATAGGTAATTGATCTAAAAACCTTTCAAAACCTCCTGCTTGTGTTATTACTTAAAGCAGGTGAGGTCCTGATAGTGACCTGGGACTTATTAATTGTTGTTGAAGAGACTCTTAGCAGTCTTTTCAAGTTTGAATTCTCTATTAAGAGCTCTACATGTGTGAATAGTTAAGTGGTTACAGAATCACACATTAATCTATATCTAGTGTTTGCTTTTTGAAAGTAAATACTTACTAATAGTGTTCTCCATTTTAACTCCTACTGTGCTTTTTTGTATGTTGAAGATAAATATATAGCAATGGTTTGATTCCTGCAGTGGCTGAAACTGGAAATGGGTTTGGTTAACACTCACTGTGGGTTCTGCTTGCTTGTTTACAAACAGATGCTCTCTGAAGCAGCTCCAGGAAAAGTGCGCATCGTTCATGGAGATATCCTGACCTATAAGATGGAGAAGGCTTTTCCAAAGCACTTAAAAAAGAACTGGGAGGATGGTTAGTATTTCCATGTTTTAGGGCTTCTGAGTTAGTCTTTAAGTAGTGATAAAATTGAAGTTCACTCAGTGCAGGTGTTACTCTCTTCTGGTACATGTTAAAGAGACAACTGTTTGCTTGTTTTGAGGATTGTTAGGACTCAGTAATGCCTCTGGGAGGATGTGTTGGACAGAAGTATGAGTATGGCTATTTACTCTGTACCTAATAGTCATACTTTTAAATCACAGGAACACTGTTTTGGTTTTGCCATTCTGGAGCAACTCAGCTGGAATTTACTCATCAGCTGAAAATCATCTGAAAGCTACTGATTTATTCAAATGTAAATGAGAACCAGACCTAACCCCTTTTTTCCAAGTAAATACTGAGAGTAGTAACACAGTTTTTTCAGTGTAAGATGAGTGTAAATGGACAGGCATCATTTTGGTGTGGCATAATAAAAAATTGTTTCCATATTATAAGTCTAGGTTGATAGGCATGTATCTTTCTTGTGTTTTATTTCTTAGCAAAATCTTACCCAAAACTTTTTCACAGCTGTTTTTCTTCTGTCAAATGTCAACAGAACCACCAGATATACATGTCATTGGGAATCTGCCCTTCAGTGTTTCAACTCCTCTGATCATCAAGTGGCTTGAGAATGTTTCAAAAAGGGATGGACCATTTATTTATGGCAGGACACAGATGACACTGACTTTTCAAAAGGAAGTTGGGGAGGTAAAATTTTGGACTTTTTTTCAATTTTGCATATTGTTAATATGCAATCTTTTGTTTAAAACTACAAACCCAGTTTTAGCTGACTTCGAAAAGAGAGGAAAAGGTTAGTTCTAGTTTTAGTTTATGTTGTTATAAATTATAAATTTTTATGTGTTAATTGGCTACTCTGATCCTTTCACAAGAATGTAATTTTTTACATTTTCTTATGCAGGATTCTATTCTTTTTAATTTTTCTAATTTTTTAGTTTTTCTTATGCAGGTTTCTATTTCATTGACGTACTCTTTCTGTTCTTTTCTGTAGTCTGATTTCTTTAACATTAATAGATTGCACAGCACTCTTCTGTTTTCAGATGTGTTTTTTCTCTCACAGACTTTTGTGCAACATGTCATCAATCTGTTTTTCCTTACCTTTCATTCATCTCAAGAAACGCTTATATTTTCTTTATCCTCTTTATTAAAACTAATTTTTAAGAAACACCTTCCTTAAAATAAGGAAAAATGGAAGGTTACCATTATTTCCAGTTGTGATTAAGCACTTAAAACACAAGGGGTGTTTGTCAAGACCATGGAAATTGTCATTGGCTTTCTTGAATGACATCAGAATTATTAATGTATTCTGCCATTCTTGTGTGTGTGAAAAGGCCTTAATTGACTTCTGTCACCACAAGTCCAAGAGCAAATTGATATTTTATTTTGCATTAATAATTAGTTTCTCAAAGAAGGCTAGACTGATCAGCAGTGTAGTAGTGTTAATGACAGATCAGTTGGCTTACTCCACAGTGCTTTTAGACTTAACAATTTATTTCTATTGGCATGGCATGAAACATATAAAACAGAATGGAAAGCTTTTTTTGCTTTGCAGTTATGGAAGCAGTCTGGCTTTTAACAAGCATCTCACTTGCATTTATAAAGAAAAAAAGGAATTGCACATCAGCCTGAAAACAGAATTTCAATCTTATTACTTGTGTTTGTAACCTGCTGCATTTTGTCTGAGCAGCCTCAATGTGTATATTGTTTTAATTTTAATCCTTCAAAGTAAAAATTTGAATAGGAAACTTGTGCTGCTTTTTTTTTCCCTGTAAAAATTAGTAACAATTATATATGCAAGTAGAATGTCTGCTGTCATTTCTTGGGTCAAAAAAACCCATATTGTGCCATCATTGCCCTATCCTTGCAAACAAGATTGAAGAAGTATTTCCAGTAGGTGGCTCTAGAGAACAATAGGGACAAACATTGTGTGGGAAATAAACCAGATTTCTTAGTTCAGTTCTGGGCTCATTTGGTGTCAGACAGAATCCAGGTCTGTTTCCCAGAAGGATTTCATGTCATGTGAGGTTAGGCCTTGTTGCAAAATATGGCTAATGGACTGTGATGTAAAATGCAGAGTGATGATAGGTAAGATCCATAGTTTTGTGACAGCAGAAATTCACCTAACACTGTGTGGGGGTACTCTGTCCTTTATATTTCTGTACCCAGCTGCATATGTCATTGGTGACAAGCAGATTACGGTTCTTCTGCACCCAGTATTGCTCAATTAGGTGCAAAATACCATGCACACTTAAGGTCTTGTACATAAAACACTGAGGAGTTAGGAACATTAAGAAATGCAGTATGTTGTTCAAGGTCATGCAGTGAATCAGCGTTAATTGTTGTTGAGTTTATAATTAAGTTCTTTTGATTCTTGTTCAACACAGGTCTTCCTCAAAGACAAAATTGTTCATGGTTTTTGGTTTGCATTTCTGATATTGGTTTGATACCATGAAACTAAATAGTTTTAAAGGTACTATTTTATTTTATGATTAGGAGAAAGAACATTAATTAGGTTCTGTTCTTTTCTCTTGACCCTCTGGAGTTGCTTAAGATAACCACAGTAAATAGGTGTGTACAGGTATAGTCAGTATCAGGAAAGAGAGAATAGTGTAATGCAGATAATAGTGAGTTGCTACTGATATTTTTTCTATCTCCAGATTTAGAGTCTTGATAGGGGAATTTGGTGTCCTCCCTGGATATTTCTAAGCTAAGAGTCTAAATATCAAAGAAAGTCTGTATATATGTCATAAGCTCAGTGAAAGCATAAGATGCATCATGGAATGGAGTGATGTGCTTTATAATTAGTTAGAATAACTTGATGTTAATAGTAAAAAAGACAAGCAATGTACTCTTTTATTTATGGTCAGACCCAGTATAACAGAGAAGTAAATACTTTTGCCTTTCTTGCTGGTTGTATTTTCTTGCTTTTCTGTTTCCTTGTAGCACAGCAATGTTAGTGTGAGTTATGTCACTAGGCACCTACTACTGCAGCCCACTCTGTTCTGATATGATATAAATAAATTGATTAAAGCTGATGAGAACCAGCAGTTATTTTATATGCTGAATCTGAGGCCTGTTAAGGAGGATAAGGCCAAATATCCACATCAGGAAAAATAGCACTTCTGAGTGTCAAGCAGATGATTTGTTTTCTGTATAGTTTAAATGTGTAAAATTGCTATTCACTTTGTGGATAAGAACTTTTGTCCCAAGTTCTTCAGTGTTTCATCTCAAATCTGGCCTAGGCCAGGTTCTTCCAGCCCACGTTCTCTAAAATTGATCTTCTAAGAGGGTCTGTTGCTATAAAACAAGGAGAAATGGTTTTAAACCAAAAGAAGGTAGAATTAGATATAACGAAATAATTTTTTACAGTGAGGGTAGTGAAACAGCAGGTTGCCAAGAAATGGGGTAGATGCCCTTTCCCTGGAAACCTTCAAGGTCAGGCAGGGCAGGTTTCTGAGCAAGCTGACCTTGCTGCGCATGTCCCTGCCCTTGGCTGGGGGTTGGTCTGGCGGATCCCGTGCATGTGTGCTGTACACAAGTACGTTCCTGCTTCTGTGGCTGAAGTGGTTTAAGATGTTGCTCTCCAGATGTTAAGTTATCCGTTCTGTAATTGAGAAGCAGGACCTTACTGCCTGAGACTTGGTAGTTGGTTTCTGGGAGAGGTAAAGATAGGTTTGTTTGAATTGGTGCTGGATACAAGTATTGCCATTAGGTCAGTTTCATTTCCACTGCAGAGGAAGGAAGTGCGTGTCAGATTGCATTGTTAAGATTTTGCAGTCTGGGTTTTTTAGGGAATAATAATTTCCTCTGACACAACAATGAAGGTAGCTTTAAATGCTGGCATAGGCAGAAAGAATCACTGAGCATTCGTTCCAAAAAGTTGTTGAAAAGTATTTATTTGCTCCATGCTGAACTGCCTTTAGGAAGTTGTTTGAAAAAATGTGAAACTTTGGCAACAGGTTTAACTTTTAGTTTTCAGGCATAAATTTAATAAACATGGCAACATTTAATGAGTAGGCTTTTCATATGGAACTACATGCTGTACAAATATTACGAGATATGCAAATTGGGATTTAGTTTTTATTTTTTATTGAGGTGGTGGTAAATAAGAACATGAATCATCATGATTCTGTTTTTGTGTGTATTAGTGAAATGACTTCTGTAATTTGACACTTGTTTTACAAGATGCTTTCTATGTTTCAATTTTGTTTGTGCAAGCAAAACACAATAAAATATGTTTCTTGCCGGTCACAAAAGCATAGGAATCCTCTGTCCAGGATACTATTTTGTAAAAAAATTCATGGGAAAATCAGAGTATACTTAAAGTGAATTTTAAGAATTACATGCTCTCACTGTTAGGCATTCTAAATTTATGTAAAGTAGACCCAGCTTCCTGGAAAATATTGTAAGAGTAGACCAGTTAATTATGAAGAACTTTTGGTTTCTAGTCGATATTGAGTTTATGGAGCTTTGTTTCATCGTGAAGAAGAAAAAAAAGTCATAATATTTTAGACAGAAGCAGTGGAAGGAAAGGATTGTGAGAGTACTTTTATCTGGTGTTAGGTTTGTTTTGAATCCTGCAGTCAGAGTAGTTTTTGTTTTCTCTTGTATCCATACAAAATTCTTTTGACATTCATTTAGATCTGCAGAATTTCTAGGAGTACTTTTTCATGTGCATTTGATTGCAGGACTGAGGTTGTAAATCAACGTGGTATCTTAGTGAAATGCTTCTATATTGGATAATAAAATTTTAGATAAACTGGGCATACAATTTGATACAAGTTTTTAATGATTAACTGGTGTCTTAGATTTGATTCTACTGAAAATGAGGCTTTAATACAACTGATCATTTGGTCAGTTCAGTATCACTGATGTACATGTTTTGATTTTCTCATAGAGACTTACAGCTAATCCAGGAAGTAGCCAACGCAGCAGACTGTCCATCATGGCTCAGCATCTCTGCACTGTGGAAAACTGTTTCATAATTCCAGGTCAAGCCTTTGTTCCAAAGCCAGAGGTAGGTTTTCCTGTATTTATTTGTGGTTTTTGTTAATGTGTCAGTCAAGCAATGTATCTTATTTTCACTAAGGAATATTGCTGGCTGCTTTATTTGAGTATCTCTGTATTACAAAGTGGAGTGATGTGAAATTCCTGTAAATGAAGCATGCTTATTCTGAGGAAGTGTTTGTTTTTTTGTTTTGTTTTGGTTTTTTTGGGTTTTTGTTTGTTTGTTTGTTTTTTTTTTGTTCATCAGAACTTGGCTTTGACCTTCAAACCTGTCTGCAAGGTCAGCATACTTCTTTGGGTGTTCTGGAGAGGGAGATTCGGATTTAATGTCAGGATAATCTGCTAGGACTGAAGTATTTTTTGAAAGCCAGCTATTTTACTGTTTGCATTTATAAACAGTTTTGGAATTGTGCCTTAAGAATTTGATGGGTCTTTTCAAAGACTGTGATAAGAAAAGCTTTTCATTTGTCACCTTTGTCAAACATCTCTAATTTTACCATGTCTATAATCTTTGTTTCACCCCAGTTTTCTTTAGCATATTTTACTCCCTCCTATTTGCTACAGCAGTTTGTCAGCTGTATCCCACTGATTGTTTAAAAAAGTAACAATCTTTTCTCCCTCTTGTATATTCTTGAGTGAGTAGAGAACAATCTCTTTGTTGTTCTCTTACCTACTGCCACTGGTTTTTATTAATAGCCATTATGAGTACAGGAATCAAAAATTAAGAAATAATTCAGTATTTTGGATAAAAGCTTGTTTTGTTTTAGTTTGGATTTTTTTGTAAAAATTTGTGCCTGACTTTAAGTGATGCCTGTGTCCCTGAATGCATGTGGAAATCATAGGCTTATAGAAATATTTGGGTTGGAAGGAAGGTCATTTAGTACCATTCCCATGCAATGAGCAGGAACATGTTCAACTGCATGAGATTGCTCAGAGCTCTGTCCAATGTGATCTTGAATGTTTCCAGGGATGGGGCATCCACCATCTCTCTGGGCAACATGTCTGTGTTTTACCAACCTCATTTTAAAAAGCTTCTTCCTTATATCTAATTTAAATCAAACATCTGGGAGTTTAAAACCATTACTGCTTGACTTATCAAACTACTCTTCTGTTTCAGAAGTGAACTTGCAGCTTCCTCTTAAATTGGTTGGTTCAGCTCTTCAATACATCTCCCTTCCCCTCTCTCTTCGTCCTTTTTACTTTTCCAGCATATCTCTTGAGAACCTTTGGAAGGTTATTTTCTTGTTTATCGGAGTGAATTTTAAGACCTCTGTCTGGGTGTATTTTGATGAAAATTTAAAATTCTCTTAGTATTTTTTTGGCAAGTAACTATTCAAGCATGTTAAATTACAGCAGTCTGTTGTGAGAGAAAATTACCATGCTTAAGAAACCTTATTTTTTGCTTTGAGGTTTTGGCTTAGGTTTTTTTAACATGTTTCCTAGCTGAATGGAAAATAATTTCAGGATTCCCTCTCACTGTTAAATATGTGAAATAGTTTTAAGTAAGGCTAAAATTCCAGTTTTATGGTGGGGATTTCTCAGTGGTGGGTACAACTTGAGTACTAATAAAGCTAATGTAATTAAAAGTCTTGTGCAGACTGTGTCCCAGAAGCTCTAATTGGTATTTCCATTTTCCTGTACTGAAAAGGCTGTGTTTGACCAAGAGAGGTCACACACCTATTGTAAGAGTAGCACACTTGTAATAACAACCTCTTGTAAGAGTTGTAACAGACAACTTGTAAGAGTTGTGACAAATATCTTAGTATAAACGCATCCTAGAGTCAGTTGGTGCTCTGTTGAATAAAAAAAGCAGTACAGCTAAAGGCAGGCATATTTTTATTTAATCTATTTTTTGAGTTAAAACAAGTATTGCTTATATTGCAAAAGCAGAATTCTTTCAGACAGGACTGGCATCTGTTTTCACTATTATTTTGTTTCCTTCATACACCTGTTGTAGACTGATCTTGTGTTTTTTCCTTGTTCTTTTAGCTGTAGACTGACATGGTTATAGATGTTACCATTTCTCATAGAATCTGTTTTATTGGAAAGCTTTTGCAATGTACTGTGAATGAAATGGCTCTGTCTTTTATTTTTGTTTCATAGCTATATGAAGTACAGATACTTTATAGAAAGTTTCAGGCAGAAAAATTTGCAGCATGTGTAACCATTAAACTCTGTTGTGCTCATGGTATGCCATTATTACCTTTTCCTTACACCCTCCTGTAAAAATGCCTCTTGATTATAATTTTTGCAAACAGATTTAACTCATGCGCATGGTAGTGATCATGGCTTAGTGTCATATCAAACCCCTTTCTAAAGGTGGAGATGCATGTTTGTGTAAAGGAGTTGTTTACCTCATTTGCTCAGTGCATGCATATTATTTCAACATATGTGTTGAGACATAAAAGATTCTTGGTTAATGGAATGGTGTTGCACAACATTGTGTCAAGGAAAAAAATTTGCTTTTTGGTCAAAGTGAAGTCTGCAGTACCTAATAACTGCTGATAGTTGTCTTAGGACTAGGCCAAATCAAGCTCCTTGATTAAAATAGGTTTGTAACAGTAGAATAAAAACAAGATGTAATGCCATTCTGTATGTGAAAAATGAAGACTCTCTATGAATAAAGACTACTTACATATTAAGTTCATAAAATAGTCCACTTTATCAAATGCTGTAATAAAACATATTCTTCCAACATACCAAACATTTTATGTTTAGGCTCCTTCATGGTCTTTTAGCAAATTTTAGACTAGAACTGTGGGAAATGAAAGTTATGTATGAATACGCAGAATAAATAGCAGTTGATTTTATTGAGAGACTCATCCAGCATCATGTGCCTAAATTTAAAGGCCTGTATCATACCCGTTTTCATTCTTGATTTGGTTCTCACTTAGGGAAGTATTTAGGTAGAACATACTTTGCCAGTGACCAACACAAAGCAAAATCTGTGTGGTGAAAGAAAAGGTTAAAGGATTTAAGGTAATTATTCAAAGTAAGTTAAAAAAATAGAGAAGCTCTCTCTTTATGACTGTTGTATAGTACATTTTACAGTAATAGAATAGCTGGGAGTGGGCCTGGAACAGATCCTACAGGAATAATTAAAAGGACTTTAAAGGTTCTTTCAGAAGGTCAGAAATGTAGAAGGCAGTAAGTGGTTACTGGGTTATTTGAGCTGTTAATAACTGCCTTTAGCAAGTGTAAGCCAGAATGTTTACAGATGTTTCTTGAACATAGATAATTTGGCTTCTATCCTGTTCATTACAATTTGCAGGTGTTTTCACAGTTATGTTTACATTTCTCTTGTACTGCTCATCATCTCTAACATTCACTGTGTAGTGATAGATTAGTAGCAGTTGGTGAATGTCCAGCACACTTTCCTTTAACAATAATAAATGAAACCCACAGCAGGTGGCAGTTTTGGGCAGAAGAGCTGGTTTTGGCAAGAGCTGAATGGTACTACTGATCCTTCAGCCTGATATGCAGAGTATACAGTGCAGCTGAGGTTTGGAGCCTTGAGCTTTTGTTGTGGATTTGTTTTGGTTGGTTGATTTTTTTTTTATTTTTTTTTTTACAAAATCTAGTTACCAAGGCAATTTAGAATTGAAAATGAAAGGCAGATGTGTCTGCTTTTTTTTAAAACCTTTGAATTGGGCTTCTTGGACAAATAGTTTCTGGGGTTTTTTTACCTGGCATCATAAATAAAATCAAGATAGAAATGTAAAATACACTGTAAAATGTCATATATTATTGAAAGTGTGATTCACTAAACAGAAAACAGTTAGTTTTTAATCATCTTTGCTGTAACAAGACATCGATGCATTAATTGTACAATCAGTTATGTTTTTAAAATAGCTCCGTTTTCTTCAACAAGTGTAACTTGGGAAGTCAGAAAGAAGGGTTTGAAAAATCAACAAAATAAAGTACTCTAATAGCAGACAATTATCTTTTCCTACTCCTTCCTTTTTGTCGATGCCCCTAAAATGAAATACCTTGCATAAGCATAACTGCAACCCAGATACAGGAAAGATTAGGTGCTATGTTATACATTCATTGAAATAACCAAGCTACACTTAACACACAAAAAGCCCCCTTGAATGAATAGAAATACATCAATGGATAGAAGTAACTATTTATTTATACGTAGTCCTTCAGGCTGTAACCTGTATTGCTCTCCTGCTCTGTGGATGGGAAATGGTGCTGCTTCGGAGGGTAAATCCATGCTCCTTGCTGCCTTTTAAAACAGGAAGAGCAGAAGATCACACCTGCGATAAGCAGAAAACCCGCTGAGATGAATCCAGTATAAACTGCTCCTCCCGGTTCATGTTTACTACTCTCTGGAATGGTCTGGTCCAGGAAATTGGAAATAATTTCTCTTGTGTACCAGGACGTTGGTACTAATCCAAAGATTCCCGCAAGAATGAAGCAGATTCCTCCTGCAAAACAAGCATTATTTTTGCTGTCAGTATCCCCTCCCAGCCTTGTGCATTTCATTCCGACTGTAGTGATGCAGATCCCAAAGGCTGACAGGATACACGACAATACCATGGTGGTCCGTGCAACCTGGATGTAGACGGGGAGAGAGAGAATGGAGTATTTCAGGGTACAGCTGAACATCCCAGTGCTGTACCACGTGCAGTCCATCCAAAGTCCTTGCATCTGTGTTATAGCTGTTATGATATTTGAGCCAACGTCTGCATTTACCTTCCAGTTTGGTAGCAAGGTGGCTGCGATATCTCCAAAAACAGCAAACAAAGCCAGAATAAAAGCAAAGAACTGCAGGCTTGCTGATGGCATGATGGTTATCTTCTGTCACCTTCTGTATGCCTTTTCTCTCGTGGAAATTAATAACTGGGAGCTTTGTAGCCAAGCTGTGGCCGTCTGTGTAACACAGAGGAAAGGGGAGGAGGAGAAGTTGGAGGGGGAAAGGAAAAGAAATCAGCAAACAAAAAAAGCTTGCATTTAAAATTAGAGCTATCTGAATGAATATCTAATATGACCCTGCAGCAGCTGAGTGCTGTACACAAGGTACTTGAACAGAGATGATGGCAAATGGACAGTGCTTTAGAATTGCTTGTAAAAAGGAGCTGCTGCCCTTTCATACAGGATTGCAAGCCATCAAGCAAAACTTACTTAACTGCGGTTGGTTTTGGTAATAGCATACAGATTGCATGCTTACTAGACAAATACACATTGTAAATGGAACACTAGAAACTTGCAGATTAGAAGTCATTGTGGTAGGAAAACACACTGGTAGAAAATATATTGTACTTTTCAGGTACCTTGTTTGTGTCTTGATAGCTGTAGTTGGTTGTTTTTTGTAACAATGGGTACTGTTATACTATCTCCTATTTAAATGATGATTAAAGGTAACCCCTTATGTCTGTGTTCATCTTTTTGTTAAGTGTTACTAAATATCTTGGCTTTGGAGGAGAATAAAATAGAATTTAGTTTTTGCATTTTCACGATTAGTCACATGACTTTTCTAAATCAATATTTAATTTTATTTCATTTTTATTTAAACTTATTTTAAATAAACTTATTTTATTTTCAGTGATTTCTGTTCCTTGACTTAGATTAGCAATATTTAGGAAGCCATAAGACTGAATATGGTCTTCTTCTGTCTCTAAAATAATGTTTCTAATACTGGTGTGGAACAGCTCATTTGTGGAAGTGCCTTTTTTTGAATCAGTCACCTGTCTGAAATAATTTGCAAATTTGCCATTTAGCAAACTGCCCGAAGTGGTAATTAAAAAAAAATAATTTAAAAAGCTCCTTGCTATTCTTTTATAAAGAGTCCAGTTTCATTTGACAGAACATTTTGGGCAGTGTGATTACTGTACAGCTGGAAAGACAGAACTGTTGCTGTCACCTCAGCTGGACTGTTGGGATTGCAGATGCAGAACATCTTTGAAACCTCTGAGAGGAGGATTAGAAAGTGGTACCCTGCTTTGCCTTCTGCGTGGGGCTGTATAATTGGCGGGTTTTGTCTTTTATCAGTAGTAGACTTTTAGGGCAGGCTTCTGTCTTAGAAAGCATGATCCAGACTTCCAATCTAAATAGGTACAATGATATTAAAATTGGTCTTCAGCATTAGAACTTCTTCAAAAATCCATACTAATGAGGAATAAAATTAAGGGGAATACAAAAATATCTGGTAGTATTGTACTCTTGTTTCAGTTCATTATGCATAAGACAGCAAGGTTTTGATCAATATGTAGTCTATCAGTCTTTAGTGGCATTTCTGAACTAATTTATATATTTATCCTTTATAAGTATAATACTGTCATCCTCTATTATAATATAT
Organism: Chloebia gouldiae; assembly: GCA_003676055.1. Lineage (NCBI taxonomy): Eukaryota > Metazoa > Chordata > Aves > Passeriformes > Passeridae > Chloebia > Chloebia gouldiae. The sequence goes on along the minus strand of QUSF01000002.1, from coordinate 54,611,402 downwards.
AGTATAATTCTCTATATTTTCTCTCTATATGTAATTTACATCTTTATACTCTAATATTTTTGTATTGAATTTATTTCAGGTAATTGTTCAAGGATGTGCCAACTCAGTCCAGCATCTATATATTAAAAATACTTAAAGTTAAGGTGAAAATAGTTACAGCTATTCATTGTTAAAACCTTATTCCAAAGACCTGCCTACTTCCAAATCCCTTCAGTTTGTTCATGCTGGGAAGAGATGTTCTGGCAAATATGTATCATTTGCTGTACAGGCCTATGGGAAAGATGGCTTAAGTTCCTTTTATGGGAGGAACTGACAGGTCTGGATCACTCAAAACTCATTCAAAAACTCATTCGTATTCTCATTCATATTCTGAAAAAGCTAATTAGTATTCTCAATCAGCCTTTTTTGTTACTTCCTTTTTAAAAATCAGTATATAAAAACACACAAGCATAAACACAAAATACTGCAAATTGTAGCCATACATTACATTTAATGGGGTGAACCAAGTTAAAGGCATGATAATTTCAAGTATAAGCACTACAGTTGTAATTAAAAAACCAGTTATGTTTCATTTCTGTTTGTTTAAGGACTTACTGTTGGTTGTGAGGTCTGAGGTTCCTTCACTGTACATGTCCTGGTAAATGCAGTTTCTCTTGAATGCAACTATCCTTTCTCATATAAAACTGCATTGGCATGTATTAACAAAATTTCTTGGAATGTTGTTTTTTTTCTGTTCTCCACAGCAAGTGCATTACTGCTGTTTGTTCCCTCTCTTAGTTCCATCTACTGAGAATAAAGGAGTACTTTGTTTAATGAGTTTTGTTTGAAAAACACACAGTAAGGGAAAGCAAAGAGATTATGGAATAAAACTGACGGCAGCCCTTAGTCCTAAATACATAATGATATCCAGGTTCTAGGATAGAAAGTGTGAGCAGTGATTAAATGGGGTAAAATCTTGAGAATCCAGAAACTGTAGACTTACAGACTGGGGGGGAAATCATTTAAGTTGCACTGAGAGCCAGAGAGTTTTCTTGTTTGTCAGTTGTTGTTTTTTTCATCACAGATAATCTTACTAAGAGTTTAAATTTCCTAGAAAAGATCTGTGCAATTTATTTTAATTTGTAATTGGAACAGCAGGACACTTCTATTCAACTCCAGACTTTGCTTATCAGTTCCTGATAGCTTTAGCCTTCCACAGATTATCCTGTAACTTGTTACCTTTCTATAAGGCTGTACAAAAGAATAAGGGAATAAAGCTACTGGTAAGGCTTCCATGGTAAATGCAACACATCAGAGAAGTGGCCTCGACAAGTTGGTGTGAGAAATCAAGAAGTTGTGAGAAAGGTCTTGCTCACTGCAGCAGTGATATATACCCACAGGTTCTGTACCTGACCTCATGTCTCTTGTGATTCTGTTTCTGAGCCTGGTGTGAATGGAGTTACTGCAGAGCTATTCTTACACAGAAATTAGTTTTATTAGTGTGGAGGCATAGTTACTCTGCTGGAAGTGAGCCAAAAGTAAACTCTCGTCAGAACAAGATTGTGGTATGAGTTGCACATATCTGGTGTTAAACCTAACATTTGTAGTAGACAGATAAAATAGTACTGAATATTTGGATTGTGAAAGTGCTGGCTTAGAACTATCTCAGTAGGATCTCAAGCAGTCTGTTTTAATGAAATTGTAATATATTCTGCTTTGGTTTTAATTCCCTGTGAGTAAATGATATCTTGAGGAAAGGTTATGTGGGTTTGCTTTTAATACAGCCCTGTTGCAAGGTACATATATTGCCCATTATGAGACCTTTGTTGTCAACAATTAGTAAAAATTGTCTCATTTAAGCTTATGCTGATTTATTGTGTTGATTTCATTAGCAAGGCAGCAGACTTGTGTGAATTAAATTGTACACTATTATGTGTTCCTCCTACCCTACCAGAACATAATCCTTCATTGTGCAGTTGTATTAAAACAGTAAGGGGTGAATAATTGCTGTACTATTGACAATTTGGGATGTATCAGTTGAATGATTTTCTTATTCACTATTTTGTAAGACTTGAGTGTTATTTTGTAAATACTTCTAAAGTACTTGGTTGGGTGAAAAGCATTACTAGTAAAGTTATCGAATCAACATGTGTATTTTAAGTGTTCTTATGTACTCTATTGGCTTTCATAATTCTACTCTCTATTTGATACATATTAAAAGGTATGGGGAAAATAGCATGTATGGTTTTAAAGGAGTGGCCATTTACAAATGAAAAGCTTTCCCCTGTATCTGTTGCTATAGTAACCAAGCAGCTTTCCTGGGGTCCAAAGAAAACCGTGTCTATAATGGAACTGAGAAGTGCTGTGTTTTGTTTCAGAAGCAGAAATTATTGCCTACTGGCCTTGAGATAGCAGATTGAGCTGTTTGGCTCTGAAGCTGTACACAGTATCTAGATTATGTGGTTTTTTCCTTCAGAAATTTTTGTTCAAGATGTGGCTCTAATTCCCAAAGAGCCCTTATTTCTCACTTATGAGCATTTTTGCAAAATTGAGGTGACTAGGTGATGCCACATGGACTCTGGTTGTATTCTTACCCCTAATTTTGTGGGGATAATACCTTGTTATAGTTCCTGACCAAAATGTAGATAAACATGTGCATGTGCCCTTAGTATTTCTGTTCAAGGAGCTGATTGGACATGTGAAGTGTGTCTTTGCTCTGTTCAAAAAGATTAACTTTTTTATACTCAATGTGAACACAAGTTTTTTTCTATATCCCTGTGGTCTTCCTGATAGGAGCAATCCATAGCAAAGGCAGGTGCTCTGAACACTTGAGAAATTAAAAATCTGCTTTGGGAAATAAATTATGTGTGTTTCACTGCAGATTCTGTATGTCAAGTTTCTTTGTCACCTGATTTTTAAATACGCTCTTGTGTTTCCCATTTCAGTAATTTAAAGTATTTTTCTGTTGTATTTTTAACTCTAGCTTTCAGAGAAGGTGGACAACTAAAGAAAAACACTCCAGTAGTATATACTTGGGATCAGCAGTGCTAACACTGGAAACTTGCTGTGGGTTTTTTCTTCATCAGCATCATTAATTGGGATTTTCTTTCCTTTCTCTAGCCAGAATTTTTGCTCAGCTTTGTAATTTCTATCTACATGAAAAAATTATATTGTTTAGATTTTACAATTCCTTTGAAATCTGTGTTGTAGAAGCATTTGTATTGGATAGATGTACTTAACAGCTGAGCTGTTCCCACAGAAAGAAGAAAATGGATGGGATGGTACCTTTGTGTCAGATTATGTTCACATCAGAAGTTGCTATGAGCAGTTTTGGTTGAAGCAGTAGGAGGAACACTTTCTTTTTTGAAGTACTCTCATGCTCTGGGTTATCTTGAACAATTGGTATACTGAGACTGTGGTTCAAGCAGCAGCTGTTCTTTAGTCTGATTTTCTCTTTTTTTCTGTCAGAACTAGCACATGTGATGATAAATTCATGTTCTGTGAGTGCCAGTATTGACTGTCAGATCTTTTTAAAAAATTCAGTGATTGCCTATCATTTCAGCAGACTCTTTTTAATAAGAGACTATTTTTTTTTAAATCTGGTACTTATAAATTTGTACAGTACTTGCACACATTGTACATGTTTTCAATGTGCTTCTCCACAGAAATTTTTCCTTTTTATTGTTGTTTGTCTCTAGTTTGGAAGATTAACTGCTTTATTCATTGTTGTGCAGAAGTGGAGTTTTAGTCCAGCTCCTAATTTTCAATACAGAAGTCTGAATTCAGAAAGTTTCTATATAATGTAGTTATAATATATAATATAGTTGCATGACATAGATATATACACACACACATAAAAATATGAAGTCTGTACATATTATTTCATTGTGTTTTCAGACACAGGACAAGTGACTATTCTGTGAACCAGTCTGATTTGAGAACTGTAAAAGAATATATGCAAGTTTATCTTTGTGGAATCAGTCAAACATTTTGGATGAACTGTGATACACAGTGTAAATACAGAGTTGTGTGGTCACTTAAACTGAGTGCACTTATTTCTACCTAACATTCCTTTAAATAGAATAGAAATCTTAAAACGTTGAAAAGCAATTCCTTGGCTTACATTTTAGAAAAGCCCTGGAGCAACAGAAAATATATAGGGAATGGGTTTGATTTCTAATTATAATACCAATTTTCTCCAGCTGCCCTTCAGCCTGTGTATCAAATATTATCTAATTTGTGTATTATGTCAGAATTATCTTGTGGAAGGATCTGAAGACAGAAGTGCTAATTGCTTTACAGATTACATGAAAGTTGCTCTAAATGGACAAAGTGCCATGGGGGTAAAAAGTACTAAGTACTGATGGCATGTGAACTAATTGGAAATATGTAGATAACTAAGACTAAAATTCTGCAGGGTCTTGAAAGCTAAGGCAAATCTTTTTATTCCATACCATGACATTAGTCATTCCACAGCTGGCTTACCTCCTGCAAGAATGCCTTCCTATATTGTGCCTGTTTGCTGATGTCTAGCCAGAATGTGTCTCAGAGGAAGATGTCTACACTAATTTATCTTTCTTTTCTCTATAGGTGGATGTGGCTGTGGTGCATTTCACTCCATTGGTGCAACCAAAGATACAGCAGCCATTTGAGCTGGTAGAAAAAGTGGTTCAAAGTGTTTTTCAGTTTAGAAGAAAATACTGCTTCCGTGGAATTGAGTAAGTATTTTTAATGAAAAATTCCCAGGTAAAGTTTTTTTTCCCAGATAAAGTAAATGCAGCGCTACTAAATCAGCTATGCATTTGATTTTATTCTTCCAGTTTTAAATCTGTTGTCATAGTTCATCAGATCTATTTCAGAATGGTTTCTGGACAAAAAAGTATGAGATTAATATGTAATGTAATTATGTAATAATTACTTGTGTATTTTTGTTAGTGCAGTTGAAGTTACTAAAAATCACTAGGATAAAGTGGTCGTCTTTTCAATAATTTGTCTGTTGCATAAAGGAAAAAAACCCAACCCAACCACAAAAACTACAGAATGATTGAGTTAAAAGACAAAAGTATCAACATGCAGAACCAAAGATGGTAGTGTGACGAGTATGTCCTCTGTAGGAAATTTTATTTACTTGGGGATAATGTCAAAAGGTCAAATTACGGAGTTCTTACTGGCTCTTAAAAAATCCTGGTTATCTTACTGAGAGAATTTATTAGGTTCTCTGATGTGAGAAACCTGCAGTCTTTTTGCCAAGGATTCTGTTTAAACTCCAGCACTGCCATGTGTCTGAATTACGACTGGCAACCCCTAGCAATCAGCACTGTAGAATGTGTGACAGAGGTGCTGTTATGACTAGAGGTATCTGCTGCAGCCTGGACTCCCTGAATGTTGCTGGGCATAGTTTTGGCCCTGATGCAGTCTAGAATTAGTGTGGATACTACCCTACTATACTACAAGCCTTCTCTGTCACTGTTTTAAATAGAAACAAAGAATTTTGCATCTAGTTTTGGGTTTTAGGTTCTTTTTCCTTGAGGCTGTGAATGCCATTGATATATGGGATGCAGACATTGGATCTATAGGAGTATAGGTTTCTCTGTGTTAAAGTTTGAATATGTATTTGGAAGTGTTTAGAAAATGAGGTGTCCAAACTCTAGACTGGTTTGGTATTGACTTACAAAAGTCAAAAGGGTGGTGATGGTTTTTTTCTTTTTTTCCTTTTTTTTCTACTGTTTTCTCTTGACAATGTAAGCAGAAAGCATGTGCAGTCAGCATATCTATGTTGTGTACAGTATTGTACACAACAAAGTTGTGTTTTTAGACCAAAGTTTAAAAAAAAAAACTCCCAACTTCTGTGTAATCTCAAATTGCTAATAACTGCTTTACATTCTTTTGAGGCAAGGAGGGGGAACTGAACTTTTGGACGTCACGTATTCCCCTAGCAGCTTATCATACCTTAGCCCTAGTTTGGTGCTAAGAAACACAATCCTCTTATTCTTTAGTGGACCTGAAAAAAATAGCAAATTTTGGGGTATAAAAAAGCTGTAAAGTTCATTATAAGGTTCTCTATCACACAGACTGTATGAAAACAAGGCAATAGGATCACTTTATATTTGTGTGTGAGTTCTCTGAAGTATAAGATTGTGCTATGAAGTCTATATTATACTTTGAGTTGTGATTCATGACATTTGTACGATGGTTCATAGTCTGTTAAAAAAAGACTAGGTACACTTTGCTCCTGGTATGTTTTTTAACTATGGAATCAAAGGAAAGAGGGATACTGAAATAGAAATTGACCCACTGCTGACCTAGATGCTGAACTAATGGGGACATTTTGACAAAGGCCTGAAGTAGCATATCCTTCAAACAGGTTTCCCAGAAGTTTCATTTTTCACTTATAATTTTAAACCCCTTCTTAACTTTGTGTTCTGTGTACCCACCAAGAACCAACTATCATTTCTTCCACAAAGCCTTTGGACTAGTTTGTCCAGCCAACCTGCCAAACACATCTTGGGGGGTTTGGGTAGGGCAGGGTATGTGTTACTGTATTAGATGCACAATATTTTTAGGTATTATGTATATAACACAGAATTTGAAAATTGAGAAATGCCCACGAGTCATGTTCAGATTTTTTGCCCTTCTGGCCTCTTTTAGACTGAGAACTACTGCTAATAAAAGGTGGTCCTTTAAATAGTTTGCACTGTGTAGTATGTATTTTTGTGTGACATTAAAAATCACTTACCTAATACTATTCATTCAAATTTGGGGAACTTCTCAGAAAGAGGTGCTAATGGATCTAGCTCTAGAGTAGATGTACTGATATGCTTATCTGTGAATAATGACAAAGCTGAAAACAAAATCTAGGACTCCTGCCACATTCTCCCACATTCTAAGTATTAAAAAATGAATGGCAATTAAATGCTCTTTCTTCTTTCTTGGCTTTTCTTTTTCTGACATTAGAATTACAGTATTAATGACAAATGATAACTTGAATAGAAATCATTCCAATGATTTCTATTGGAATGGAACAGTCTGAAAGAAAGTAATATTTATTTGAATGTGATCTGTTTTGCACAGTTTAATCTGTTGTTGCTTTCTAAATATGAAGCTAATTCTAAGAAGGCTGTTCTTGTAACCATATCCAAAGCTCTTTTTAATGTTAGCAAACATGAACGTACATGTGTTTAGTCTATAAGGTATGTACGTGCTATGGTGTCATAATTTGCATTTGCAGAAAAAGGACCCTTATATGTTTCCATTGCTCAGATAATGAAGTATTTTAAGAGTGCCAGAGCTAAAACAGTGACATAATTAATACAGGTTTACTATTAAGTAAATTCTGTGTTACTCTTAAGGAAAATGTAATTGTCTGTGTGAATTGCTGAAATTTTTCTTTACCCCATATCTTTTAGGACCTTGTTTCCTGAAAATGGGCGCTTGAAAAGAACAGAACAGCTGATGATGACAGCAAATGTTGATCCAACTCTGCGTCCTTTTCAGCTCTCTATGTCACAGTTTAGAAACCTGTGCAATGCATACAGGAAAATGTGTGATGAAGACCCGAGCCTTTTTGTGTTCAACTACAGAGAAGAACTGCGGCAAAAGAAGATGACAAGAAGTTTACTTGGAAGTACTGGTCAGCCTGAACAGACTGAAGAGGAAAATCAGCTGTAACAGCACAAGTCTCATTTTTTTTAATTAGTTTTAACTCCTTGATCTACAGATGCTGACTCAGTAAAAGAAGGTCTAGATGGTCCTACATTTGTGCAGATATGAAAGACTTACTTTTGAGAAAGTGATAGAGAGGGCATCTCTCTATTCCATTCAGCTGCAGACAAAAGGGAAAAGACAATCCTAGGTTTTTTTACTTCAGGGAAATGGCTAGAACACATACCAAGAAACAAGGTATGTTGTGAGACAGGTAATTAAGTTGCAGTACTTCTGATATAATTGAATTTTTTATGAATTAAAGTGCTTTACTGAAATTGAAGAAAAATACTTTTCAGATATCAGCATATAAGATAGTGTTGGGTTTTTGTGCTTTTTTTATCCTGGAGCAGCCTACTGTGCAGAATAATTTAAAAAACAGAAGCCAAGATTCTTATAAATACACTCAAGTGACTGGCTTATGGGAGGATAAAGTGCACCATTTGCCTCAAGGTCTGCTAATACTCTTCTCATTTATGCAGAAGCAAAGAATTTGGGATTTAAAGCTCCAGTTACAGAAAAGCAGCACAATAAAAAGTACAAAACATGGCTAAGTACAATACTTATTTGTCTTTTACTGTACAGGCTCATAGAGAAAATAAAAAATACAGTCAAATAAAAGATTACAGGCCAAGCTTTTTTTCTGTATTTACACATATGTATAAAGTATAAACAGCATTGAAACGTACAAAAATGAAACTTCTGCACTGTTGTGCACTAAAACACATTAAAATAACTTAATTGTGCTTTAAATAAAGCCAACATGAAAACCAAAGAAATAAAATGCCCAAGGTATTGAAAAATTCAGTTTGCAATGCTACTTTCCATTGTAAACCCCTCTGCCACTCACTAGCACCTTTTCCACATTGCTTAAAATATTAACGAGGCCATCCCCAAGAACACTACATTGCCTTAATAAATGTTTGAAAGGGATGAACTAATTTACAAACCTGGGCCAACTTAATCTATTTTTGATCCACAATAAATTAAAATAACTTAAGAATCCTTTACAGCTGTTTTTGAGCAAAAATTGTATTAGTGCACAAAATCAGATAGTAGTTTTCCTGCAGCTTCCATGAATTTACTAGTTTTAAAGCAAAATGCTGAATTTTATGTGGACTTCAAATGAATGTTTTAATATTGAGCTAGGATTTTCCATGCCTCTCCACAGCTTCATAAAAACAGTCTTCATTAACTACAGATGTTAAACTCTGAACACTAAATTCTCTCTCTAAAATAGAGTTCAGATCCAGGTTTGCAGCATCAGAGTGACTGTCAAGGGACTGGTGACGTTCTTGCATTGCCATTAGAGTTCCTCTGCTACGCTTTGTGCTGTTTACTTTTCTCTTCACTGGGCAGAAATGGCCCCGCACGAGCTTTGGATGCTCTGCTATCTGAAAGCCGTCTTCTTCCTCATTTTCAGCAGCCTGATCCTGTTCAGAGTCAGCACTGGGTTCTTCTGAAATCTTCAGCCGCTGGAACTGTATTTCAATGTCTTTTGTAGGGCTGCCTTTCTTTAGGTTCCGATAGTCCTCGTCATCGTCATCATCACTGAGAATATCAGATTCTTTGACAAGAACATTAGAAAAGTCAGATGCAGTGCTCTCTGCATGTTTATCAGGAGATGAATTTTTGGTCTCCTGGATGCTCTCAGAAGTGTGGCAGCTGCTGCTCTGAGTGCTGCTGCTTAGGCTGCACTCATCAGAGTCCTGGAAGGTGCCTTTCCCCTGGTCACCATTCCACTCACTACTGCATGACTTCTTCAGTACCTTCAAGGATCTTGTGGAAGCTGTGCAGAGTAAAAATGCAGGTTTATTTTTCCAGCAAAAAAAAAAAATTGGTTACTCCTTTTAACTTAATATCCCACTTACGATTATGATGGACATAGTCGTTCTAAGTCAGATGTGTCAACACCCTGATACTGACATGTGCTCCCCGTGTCACAGTTTTCATTACCCCTGTCCTAGGGCTCTGTGCTTTCCTTCATGTGTAATATATATCAAATCCTCAAAAAAGTGTAGTCACAAATTACACACTTCTTCAGAAAGAAAGACTGACTTAGGCACCTCAAGCACTGAAGGGCCCAGATGTAGGCAGCAGCTGAACTGTTCCAGGTCCTCTGACAGAGGACTGATCTGATAGAGAACTTGAAATACTAGTTACTGCTCATTTAAGTAAAATGTCTGAAGGCTGTACTTAATTACAGTATCAGCTGGGATACAGATTTAGTGCATTGAAAGGAGCAAGACCCCCTGCCTTTTTCCTGTTGTTCTAGCTACAAATGTTATTAGGGCTGAGTTACTAAAGGGAACCCAGAGGAAAGAATGTTAATACTGTAAGTCGAAGGCTGTCTGTTTGTTCTTTCCCAGCAAAATTAATTTGGGCCTTATTAAGTCTTCTCTGAAGAGAGTGAATGACACATTGCAGTGTGGGGAAGTCTGCTTATCTCCTCTAGCCCTTGTCACACACTGAGTGGTAGAGAAAGTACTCCTGCTCCAATCCAAAACAAAAAAGAAATGGGATTTGTGGGTCTGACACATGACACACTATGGTGAATTGTGAATGCCCTACCAGCACTGGAATCTGGACACTTCAATTTTCACTTGAGAAGGTGTTTCTTACCCAGTTTGGCTGTTGCAGGTACACGATTCTTAAGTGGGATGAGGCGATCTTTACACTTTTTCTCCAGTGGTAGCTCACATTTTATGTGACGTCTGAAATTCTCCCGCAGAATAGAACGGATGACCTTCACAATGTTAGTCTTGTTCTCAGAATCACTGCAAGTTTAAGAAAACACAGAACTTAATTTCCTTGCTGAAGTAAGACACTGGGATAAAATGTTCCCACTTCCTTTCTACTGATGGGCTTCAGTGCAGTGGTTTTTTTTTTCAAAAGCTTGCTCTAGTAGTGGGTTTACAGCTATCATAAGATCATAGAATGTTCTGGGTTGGAAGGGACATAAAGGTTATCAAGTTCCAACCCCTGTGCCACAGGCAGGGACATCTTAACAATGGTAGATATTTCACACACCTTGTGTTTTCTGACACCTTGTGCAGATTTCTGACATTGGATTACTACACCTAATTAACCCATTTGAATTTGTTAAAGACTTGCATAGTGCCTAGCTTCAAATAAAGAATGCCACTTTGAAACTGCTGATGTGAAGATCACATGGGGGAAAATATTTTCTCTTTTCCTTAAATTCCATTAATGTGATTTGAGAAATAAAACCTCCATGTAAAGCTTACCTGCTGCACAACTGAAAAATTGTTTCTGGCCTGCCTTCTAGTTCTGACTTTGTGTGAATCAGTTCCCAGATGCAGCTGTTCTCTGTTCCTGTGCGTGGAAGGAAACGTTACTTTTGCATACACTCCACAAAACCTTTGGCATTAGAAAGACCAGTGTAGAGCTCCTCCACTCTCCAGAAGGCAGTGGTAACTCAGCCACGTGTGGAGCTACAGAAGATCTCACCCAAGGTTGAACCCAAGAGAAAGTTCCCTGAGCTCTCTTGTTGCAGCAGCCTACTACTGCCTTTGATAACTTCTCTCTTGGAGAGTTGCTTTCCCCCGTTCTTTCTCTGTATCTTCCAACCTTAACAGGCCTTCACATAGGTGTGCTCTAAAGACCTTGTGACAATTTACAGAACATACAGAAGTGGATAGGACTCTAAAGATCAGCTTGAAAATAAACCCACAGCCCTTTACTACCACAAATATGTCACCTTTCCGCTGTGGAGGATCAGCATACACACAGCACCAGTGTGTCATCAGAATGTCAACTACAGTAAATGACCTGCTTTTTATTGGGAATTTCCATTCTGTCATTCCTTCACATCATGTTATATCTCCCTTAATGCACAGAAGAAGTCAACATAACAAATGAAGAAAGTCTGTAAATGTATCAAGCCTGTACCTCCTGAGTACAGAAACAACAGTGGATAGATGGTATTTGCTCTATACCTGCTTGTTTCCAGAGGCTCAGAAAGACATCTGGAAGAAGCAGTATTACAGAATTCCAGAAAAGCATTCAGTCCTAAAATATTTACTTCAAGATAGTTACCTGCTGTGTTCCCCAGTCGAACTTGAAGAGCAGATAAAGGAATCAACCAACGAAATTTAAATGGATCCAAGTCACCATAATTATGTGCGGCACGAACATTTGTAGGCTGTAAAAAGAAAACAAAGGATATTTCTAAGAAGTAGAAGAAATGGTGGTGTTTCGTGCTACTCTTAAAAGATGTGCCTCTGAAGAAAAACTAAATTGATTAAACTTTCCTTCACTGACTTAAAATGAACTTGTAAATGTAGTTGAAATGGTGATAGACATAACCTTGGAATTTGTGATTGCTTCAACTTTTAAAAGCAACTGATAAAAATAATATTTTGCCTATAAGTACTACCAGGGAAGAAGTTTCCTGTGAAAGAACATGCAGACTGTCAATTAGCAGAATACATTACTTATGTAGCTGCTGCTGCTACTTTTAGAGCTCCTCCATCTGTTACAATGAGCATGGTGCAGTATATCAGCACTGATACTTGGAACATACAATTTGCTACCTCACTTCCACATTTCAGGTCTGTAAGTGGGTGCAGAGAAGGTTATGTCTATAATACCCCTTTTCTTTTCCTTTCAGGGAAATCAAGGGCCCATAAAACAAAGATCTTTCACCTGCACCCTGTGGTAAGGTAGGCCATCATAATGCTATCTGGAAGAATTAGTTATTTCTGCATCGCAATGTTTCATCTTCCACTTGATTAAATTAACGTGGAGCTCATACAGAAGATGAGGCTGCTTACTAAATAATGAAAAAATATTTATTGCTACACAGATAGTGAGCATTTATTTCAGCAGGATAGCCAGAACTCCAGCCTAGTAAGGGAAAGTGGTGTTTCACCTCAATCACTCCCCCTCTAACACTGTTATGGTCCATCTCACTTTGCAGTAATATCCTGAACATCCACCATCTCCACGGATACCAGACTTACCATTTTCTTTTTCAGTTTGTAGTTCTCCTTATACACCAGTATTACAGCCCTCTTAAAAACTGAAAAGAGAAAAAAGAAAAGAAAAAAAGGAAAAGTGTTAATTATAGGCATAATATTACAATATTCAGTGGAAATAGGATCTTGGAGAAGCTGATTATTGTCATGGGAATGTGAAGGATGAGATAAACAATAATTGAAAAGCATTTGCCCTGTGTTGAGATGACAGCTGGGTTTTTCATCCTGCACTTCCATGCAATGGCAGTATTTTTTCCTCAGATTTTGTTCTGAACATTTAGGATGAAGCCGTTCTGTACATTTATTCTGAAACTACCAGTAACCACCTATCTATCTCCCATAAGTTTTCACATAAACAAATACAAAAGATGTAGGTTAGATGTAAAAATTTTCTTTCTGTACACAGTGGACATTTTCAAGTGGAGTGAAGGGCAGGAGAGTGCTGTGAAGGACACAGTCTGTTGTTCTTCCTGCAGTTTAACAGTTTGTTCTTCTGTTTGGAGCATCCCCTTCCCTACCCATGCTTCCTAGAGAAGGAGCACCCTGAGAAAGAGATACCTGTCTGTTATCAACCTGGAGTTCTTCTGAGGGTGTTTATCCACTGAAATATTAAAATAATCTTTTTTTTTAAGAAATAGACACTTGTTTGTATGCTCTCATTTCCACATCAAGTTTCAGGTTAAAATAATCTGGGTGGGGATTTCAGTGCAGTAGCTGTAGAGCAGAAGTTAATCTGAATCCACAAGACATGATTTTCCCACAAGCCTCCTTTGAAAGCTTCTTTTAACAGATGTTCTAAAGACTAATATTCCCTCTTGAAAATCTTCCATAGTTTAAATATAGGCAAGACAGCAGATAAGGGTGGCTCACAGAGTAAACAGTACCAACAAGCAAATAAATAGAAACTTTTTTCATGTTAGGAAAATACAACTATGTATTTTTTCACATATAAGTCCACCATACATATCACATAACTAGAGGGAAGGGAGTTTGGAACTTTTTTCCTGTGAAAAGATATAATGTGGCAATCTTCAGATTTGAAAGTGCAGAGTTCTTAAAGAAGACACTTACCAAACACTGTAAGTTCAAGGTCTTTCCTTGCTTTGCCCAGCGATGGGAAAGGATTCAGCCAGGTAACTGTAGAGTGCATCAGAAGTTCTCCCATTGAAAGCTCTGTCACCTGTATTAAATTGTAACAGTAGGTAACATAAATAAGCAGTATAAATATCTACATCAGTGCTGCGTTTTAGTAGACATCGATAACTTAGAGGATCTGTGTTTTCTGTATTTATGTAAAGATCTTCAGTACAGCAGGAAAAGTGTGTGTAATCCCTTCTTTTAAAACAGCTTGCGAATATACAATGTTTTAGCTCCTAAGTTATGGAAGCTGGGCAGAAGTCCTTACTGTTAACAACTTAGAAGTATACTAAGCTGATCTGATAATCTTACATATAGCCAGGTATGAACCACCTGATTTATTAGCTGTAAGTAACTTTAATTTCTATAGAGTAATTAGAAATGACACTACCAATGGCAGAATTAATGGAAGTCTTAAACTCTGAGGCTCCTTTCTTCTGTGGGATACAACATAATGCTGAAGAATATCAAAGGCTGTCAAGTTTTATTTCCCCATAAATTATGAGAAACCAGATAGTCAACAGGGACAATTTGACTTTTAATAGCAGGAAATGAATCAACTGAGATGACATCTCTCATATCTGATATCCAGCTTTACAGATTTGATCTGCTTAGTAACTGTTTGATGTAAATAGCGAAGTTGAGGCCAGTCAGGGAGATGACTGCACACAGTCTGTATAACTAATGGGTTTTGCTCTGACAAATACCCATGGATGCCTCAGCACTGGAAGTGCAGAGAATGAGAATAACAGACCTTAATGTGAAATCCCTCAAATTGCCATTTTCATTTATACGGGTGAAAAAATATGTTAAGAACTTAAGAATTCAATAGCATAAAATCTGAATGCCTTGGGGCATGGATAATCTCTGCAATGTTTTGACAAGAGGGATTTTTTTTTCCTACTGAGAACTATATCTACTCCTGCTTGCAATTCCTGTCAGTCCAGAATGCGGCTCTGGCAGCTGTCTGAAAACTTTACCATAACCTGCTGACAGAAAGAAATTTGTCAGGCAGATACAAAACACAAGTCAAAATATTAAAAGAGAAGGGAGCAAGCCCAGCACAAGTAAATTCCCCAAATTACCTCAGGAAGAGAGAAAGTCCCTACAGCAAGCTGGATAATGCTTCAAGAGTGAATGTAACATGTTCCTTCTCTTACCTCTTTCTCTGTTCCACTTTGTTCTGCAACCAATTGGTCAAATACAGTGCCATAATCTTCATATATTTTCTGCATCTCATTTATGTGACTTGCTACTTTTTCCATTGCCTTCAGTGCTTCTGTAAGGTTTAAAAATTTAATACACAGCTATATAATTAATTTTTATTTTCTAAATATGGTAATTTTAAATTGAATTCCCCTTGAGGCATATAAAATCACGTTGCCTTCCAAATGTTTGGTGAGCTGAATTCTAGCTCTGTATCAATACTTTCTCATAGCAACAGTAGAAGAAAAATTTCCTGGTCAGAGTACGTGAAAAATGCTCCTGTGGCATCTTAAGTGACTGAAAAGGCTGCAATAAGCATTCCAGTGACAAGCCCCATAAGTTAGCAGTATGAAAGTACCATGGTTAAATTTTGCATCTTGTAGATACAGGGCCACTAGGTCCTCTGGAGTAATCTACACTTATCCTATAATAAGTTATCTAATGGTCTTTAAGAGAAATAAATTGCATTTATCTTATCCCAGAATGGACAAAGAAATACAGTGTTAGGCTGTACAAGTTCTTCATAAGCTGTACTCGTGAAATGCTGGTGGCCAGGTTTTGTTTAAATTATGTTTTCCTAACAAGAATGTCACTAGATTCCATTAGATTTTTGTATTAATTCAGAATGGAATTGGACAGGGTTCCTTTGTTTCATCAATTCTTAACAGCACAGTTGTTTCATTGTCTTAATTTTAGCAGTTTGTCATCTTTCCTGACTTGCAAATAAGTCCCCAGCCCCAGCTTGTCTGGGGAAGGGAATGACATTGGAAGCTCCTTTTGAAGTCAGTAAGATCCTCATGAGTTTTTACTAACAGTGTATTTTATCTGCATCCATTTTGTGAAAATGACAGTCAATCCATAAAATACATCTCTTGATTTTCATCCACCAGGTGCTGACAGACCTGAACTGGAATTTGCTGGGGTGAAGTCCCAGGCATGTGAGCCTAGAAAAGCAATGCATGTCAGATAAGTCTCTCCACATGGGAGGACTACAAACATTTGACAAAGATCTCTTCTACACAAGCAAGAGTCACAGAAGGACCTCAAACAACAAATATTTCCTTCTGTGGTGCTCTTAAATTTTGACATATTTCAAGAACTAAATAATAACCACAAGATGGAGCCTTGGTCAGTGTTTCTCAAGTGGGTTAAAAAAAAGCAAAAGGCAGCACTGTGACCTGACATGCTCCTGTGCATAAGGATAAAGATCCCAGTCCTACTTGCCATGGCAAATCCTGGGCATACCTACTTCTCAAAGGGACTTGGACATACCAAGTAGGACTTTTAGCTAAAGGAACAAAAAAAGATTTACTACTTTTAAGGAGAGGAAGAGAATTCTCTCTACGTTTTGACAAGTTCTGTGCTATCTACCAGAATACCTACCTGTATGTTCAGAAAGGGCAGGAAATAAAACTTAACTCATATTCATTCCTGTAGAAGAAAAGAAGTTGTTACCTGTCAAATGATAATGCTCCTCACTCTCATGGTCTGTCAGAGACACCAGCTCTTTTAAAAGCAGAGGATATTTCAGCACTCTCTGAACAGGCTTTATGAGATATGACTCCAGTGTAGAAGAATGTTGCTTTGTGGGATTTCGAGCATCCAGAAAGGTCTTAAAGGCACTATCTGTTTTGGCTAGATAAAGAAGAAAAAAAATTTAAAAAAAAAAAAAAAAAAGATTTGGTCAGTTGAACATAAAAAACTCATGGAAGCTACCATAATTGAAAAACATGAAGTGGCAAAACTCTCACCCTTTTCAATGGATAATTTACAGAGTAGTATATACTATTCATTTCATAATAATTTCCTGCATGAGATAACATTGAAAAGGACTGAGAGAGCAATTTTATGAAGGTGAGATTATTCCTCTAATTTTTCCACTGCATTGCAGTGAATGACAGAGGAAGTAATTCCTGATTTATTCTATCATTTGTTGCTGCTTTTCTGGAGTCTGGATCTGCAGACAGCACAAAGTTGTGGAAGGTGTTTCTACAGTTCTCCAGGCTACTGCCTGGGGGTTACAAAAGGAATCTTATTCTTCAGGTCTATACCATACTTCAGCAGAATCTGTGATCTTAGATCTTCCTGTTGAAAGATAGCTGATTAGTCCTTGTTTTATACCAATATTTATTCCTGGATTTTATCCAATATTCTCTGCAAGTTGACAAGATTTTTTACAGTCGTTCACTGCAGTTTGAGTTCATGCAAGTGAATTACAATAATGAAGACAATACATTACCTCTCTCAAGAACTTTCTGAACTTTGATGTGGTTTGCACAGAAGCCACTGTACAGTTTGAAGTGGTCAGCATAATACAGAAAGGAGCCTCCAAGGGAAAACAGCAATTTCTGAAACCAATGCAATCAAAATATTAGTTCACTAATAGAATAAGTAAATATTCAGGAATACAACAAGCCGACTCAGTGGTGGATTATCTACTATCTTTCTATACATTTCTCATATTTTATATATATATATATACACATATATAATATAACATGAATATACTACTGGTAGTAACAATGATATTTTTGTATTTCACTGAGTGTAGAGGTCAGCCTATTTAGGCATAGCCTGCAATTTTCTCCTTTCTTCCTGAGCAGGTATTCTTTTTACTTTATATTTCAGGCAGCACAGGAACAAAAATCAGCAGCCATATAACTATGTTGTGCTGGGAAAAAAAATGTGAGCCATAGGAAGCAAGGCATAAAAGTACCAAAGCCAGAAGGGACAGAGTAAAACAAATACAGGATTGCTTTCCAGCTGTTTTCCTTTTTTCAGGCAGGTGGCAATTACAGGACACCTCTGATGCTTTTGGATAAAGGAGAGTTGGGAAGATGTGGGAGTGACTGAATCACATGAGAGAGGTTTTTTAGAAAAATGCCCCCCAAAGCAAATATAAGAAAGAGGAGTAGTGAGGGAGGAGGAAAGCAGCCCTCTCCCCTTTTAATCAATGTTTGCTCCACAAAATGCAGTAAGTGTTCAGGAGACATGCCAGCAGTTGAGCTCAGTCCTGAACCAGTGATTCAGTCGCCAGGGAATTGACTTCCTCCAGTCAGGGCAGGTACTGGGTAGTGCTGCAGCAATTTACACTTCACAGGCTTGCTTCTTGGATCTCACAACATGGGAAACTTGATTGGCATTTAACAAGAGAAGCTCCCAGTCTGTTGGGGACTAATTGGGCACAGCACAGAGAAGCACAGGCAGGGCAGAATTCAGCACAGTGACAATAAACTCGCTGTCTCACAAACACTGCCAGTTTATCGTGTACTCCAAGTCTGCTCTTTCTTTCCCATGTTGCAACTTTTGCCATGGGGAGGAAGAGAAGACCATGAAAAATAACACTTATCTTTCATTGCTCAATAGAACTCTGTAATCCAGAGTAAAGCTTCAAACATAAAAGCAACCCTATGAAACTTCTTAAGAGCCAGAACCTTCTTGAAGCCAGATTTTCACAAACATTTGCAGGCACACTACAAAGTATGAAATAATGAAATATTTACCCGGAATTGAGATGGTGTTTCCAATGTATTAAAATCTGAAGAAGAAGATATTCCATCTTCAAGGGTCTCCAAAAACACCTTCTGGAAATCCAGCATTTCTGGCAAGCTACCGAACAAGGATTCCATCTGTGGAAAACATCAGGCCATGAAGTACAGCACTCCATGGACCTAAAATGTCTTTTGAAAACAGTGGACTAAAATGTCTTTTGAAAACAAAGAGATTGCAAAGGCTAGTAATGTCTTTGTTAATACTTTCCAAACAGGTTTTATAAAAAAATCCATACAAAAAGTGAAGGTTTCTCAGCAGTTAATTCAGAAGAACAATTACTCTTTAAGAAAAGGAAGTGATGCACACACCAGAGGGAAAGGCATTGACTGGTTTTCTTCCTATTGACATCTTTGTTGTTTGCTTTTTCTGTCACATTCTCAGCAATGAAAAATGCAAGTGCCAAGGTCTTAACCCATAAAAGAATGACAAGGACCTTTTTTCAGATATTCCCTCACCTCATCCTGAGTAAGGAAGGTTTCTTTTTGAAGGGGCTCCAAGTATAGCTCGAAGAGACAGCTCAAGTCCTGCAAAAAAGAATATTTGTTCACTTTTTATGTATCATTTGGAAACTGTTCTTTATGTGGCAACCCTAAGATAGGGGTAAGTTTGGGGAATGAACTAAAGATACAATTATTTTTCAGTAACAAAATAGCCTGCATGTTAGTACTGAAGTTACTGCTAAATTAGAGTCAAACTTATTTCAGCGTAATGTTTTTGCTTCATCCTTAAGGCTTTACAACTTAATTATAGCAAATAATATTTTAGCTTAGCATGGGAAAGAATTGTTACAGGTGATTTTTTTAAATTAGTCCATCCATATTAACAGCATCAAATATTTTAATTATTTATGTTACATAAACTATATAAATCAAAAATCTGTAGTAATATTCAGAGGGAAATGTAGCATTTTAAAACCCTATAAGTTATTAAAGTGTTCAGCTATGTTGCCAGGTAGGTGTGATCATGGGCATTTTCAGTCACTTCGAAAAATTACTGCCATTTTTGAAGACTTACTGTCCGACCCAAAAGCGTGACAGCAGGCCTGGGGCCCACTACAGGGCTCTCCAGCCCCAGGAAGAGACACACCAGAAATTCTGTGTAGAAGGAATAATGAGCAGCTCCCTGAAAATGCTGCAACAAGTATTGCAACCTGCCAGCATTTTTCCTGATGCAAAATTTCATGTGTATCAGTGGCCTGCAAGATCATGCTTTGTTCAAGTGATTGCTCTAAAAGACACATCAGGTAGACATAAATGAGGGTCCAGCATATGCCTGTAGCAGAGCATTGGTGGATGAAGTATTTTCTCTTCACAAACATTATTGCAGCAAGTGCTGACATCTGTAAATACAGGTTTTGAGATCCAGAAAAGGAGATGATGCCTTCTTCCTGGAGGTCAATGAAATTGATGTTATGTTTCCTTTGGCAGCCAGTCACATGATTTTAGATTTCATAAAAAGAAGAGAGATACATCGAACAAATTGCAGGCTTAGCAGTCAGAAGAGAAATAACTTCCATGTCATGCTACAACCACTGGAGTTGTCCCTTTTAGCCTTCCTGGTTCAAAAATAATCATGCACTCTTTTCCACATACTCATTTGTAGGAGACTATTCTGTTCTTCTACCAGATTTATCTTCATCTTGAAAACTAGGGAGACATCCCCTGGAAAAACCCCTTTTGTTTGCAGTTATCTTCTCCCCACTGATGACTGCTCTCCAATACAGCTACAGATTGACCACAGCTAATGCTACTACATCAAATCCTACACCTTCAGCTACAGGAGCAAGTCTGCCAGAAACAACAGGAACAATGAGATAAAGAAATTTTGTAGGTTATGGCCCTTATGGAAGGCTGGTTGTATAAAGATAAGATCAAAATATGCCAACACCATCAAGAAGTCACGGTCAGCCTCAAAAACAAGTGAGCCATGTTTTTTTTTTACCTTGACATAAGATTTCTCAGTGTCCATAAGTTCTTGGATGACTTTCCTCAGTCTATCTGCATCAGAAAGGTGGCGAGCCAGTGGTCGTGGAGGTGGATCCTGGTTGTCCTTCTGTCCTTCCATATTGCTTGCTTGGACTTCTTGGAAGTTTCGACACAACGCACTGATCTGTTCTGCACTCTGTTAAGTGAGAAGAAACAGACAAGTGACAGTGTTTTAGAATGCTAGTTGTACTACAATTGTTTCTAAATTCCTCCAATTTTGCTCCTGTTCCAAATTCAGGGGCCACAGCATGCCATTGATTTTTGTCAGATGTGTATCTTGACAGCTTTGACCATCTTTAATTTATAGTAGAACCAGATCAGAGCAGTAAAGGGAATTTAAAATTGCTAGTGATTTTCCAGAACAGATTATTTTCAGTCTTCAGATACAAGCTCATAGCATGCAAAAGATGACAGAGAACTCGGATATATCACATACTTTGATTCTTATGACACTAGCATCACGCTGTTTTCCACCTCTCTTATTTTGCAACACTCATTGCATCAAAATTGAAAGAATTAGCAAATAAATATCTTATAAGCATCCAGAATAATTATTTTGTATTTCATCTTCAACCTATATTGTGTTGTGTGTTTTGTTGCTTTCTAAACATTGAGACAGGAAGCTGAGGGCTCAGATTCCAGTATCTGGGGGTGTCAAAAGATGGTCAGATGTTTTCTTGCCGATGTTTTCTTTCCAATATGTTTTCTTTCCAAAAAATGCAATAGGAATTGAATGGTGTTTATTAGAATTACAGCTCCACACTGATGGAAAAAATTTTAAAACTGTAGTCAGTCTGTGACACTGAAATTAATTAGTGGCTTGCAAACAAATCCTTTAGGAAGTGGGGTGTAGGTTATTTTAAAGCAGCTTCTAAACAACTGAATGCCAAAGCACTTCACTTTTGTTTTCTTTGTTTCTGATGTGAGAAAGGTTTGTATTTATATCAGAATGTTTCAGATTTTACACTCTCTACAGCTCAAGATGCACATGGGCAACTTGATTTACATCAGCCTGATGACTGATCAAGGACACTGGGATCAAGGCAGCCTATTGAAAGTGTCACAAGCATCATCATCAGGCACAGTTTTACAAGGAGGAGTTAGAAGTCCTCTATTTCTCCTCAAACACCTTTGCATATAGAGCAGGCAGACATTGGGGAATGTGCTATTTCTACATCCCCTTAAGTTTTGGGGTCAGTGCTGCATCTGTCACCAAGAATCACTGTATGGGAAAGCACATGGAAATAGATGAGACTCCTCAACATAAATCCTTTTTGACCACCTAAGCAATATAATTTTGCTGTCAGAAATTGTTCTGCAATTGTTCTAAGCCCAAGGCACAGGATTACATCTCAGGTACTGTTGACAAACACTGATTTTTATAAACTTTAATATGTTCCTGGATACATTTGCAAATTTGGCATTAAAAATTTTGCCCTTGACCTCCCTGCTCACAGGATCTTGTCTTTTCCTTAAGTCATGCTGCTCTGTGTCCTTCCCTTTACAAGAGGGAAGATTCTTCCAGACTACACAATATCCAGACTTCACTCTTTGTATCCACTGTGGTAGTTACACTTGGGTCAAAGCCAGCATGAAATGCTACTTGATCACAGGACAAGTGTTTTACATTCACTCGTACACATTGCATAGACCACAGAAGATGAAGGAACCCATTTTGCCAGTGGAACCACTGGTTTTTGACAAGGAGCCTAGTATAAATGAGAACATAGCAACAAATAAGTAGAGAAGCACAAAACAATTCTTCCTCTATGTTTCTACTCAAAACTCTCTTACCACTCACGTCAAGATCTCTACTCTATTTCCCTAGTGTTCCGGATGCTACTTTCTGCCTTTAACACAAAACAATTTCCTGCTCTTTTAAACTGTTTAAAACAGATCCTTTCTAGAATGTCTTGAGGGACAACCCCTAGGACCAGCTCTTTTACATCTGGCATGTGTGGGCAGAAGAGGTTCAGCCTCTGTCCTCTATCTGGGACTGCCCTGCAGCTGGGATTTCACAGCAATCTGGGCATTCTGAATGTCAAATCAAAACTTGGTAGCCCAGTGCCCTTAAGAAGTCTCAAAAGGAACTCTCTCTTGATAGTACACACATCCATTACTATCTTGAATTAAGGAGGGAATTAACCCTGAATTTGCTCTGATCTTGACATTGCAATGGTTAATACAGGCAGATACGACTCTCAGATAAAACTGATAAATTCCTCAAGCACACAGCTAATTTTATTTGCACAGGACCAAGATTGTTTGTACTTAATAAACAGTAAAAAAATTGTTCATGCCAACTTTTATAGTATGCAGACTAAAAACAGACTAAAAACATTTAAATCAGTATAAAAGAGAAGTCCAGATAACTGACTGCAGACAAGGCTGCAGTGTAGCCGGGAACAGATAAAAGCTGAGGAGAAACTACAATGGAAGGGGCAAACTTCCTCCAAATTCATTACTTGAGCTTATGTATGCCTCTTTCAGCAGCATACAGAGCTTCAGCTTACCTTTGGCACTGAACCGCAGACAGATAAGGGTAAATATCAAAAATTTAGACTAACAGTGCTAGAGGTGGGAAAGAAAAATGGAGCTTATGCAGGGCTTAAAGAAAAAAAAAACCACAATTTTGTCCTGGTGTGTGAAATGGATTCCAGCCACAACTCTGCCCAGCAGCAGCACTGTGATGTGGCCAGGACAGTGAGCACAATCCACTGCCCACTGTTCCGTCTAGTGTATGGAAAGGGTTCCTTCCTTCTTTTAGGGAGAGTGAAAAAGGTTCCTTCCTTCTTTCAGGGAGAAGGAAGCTAAGGAGCACTGTGCTTAATAAACCTTATGGTTTATTTGCCATATTCAAGATTTTCCAACAAAGCTGTATAAACTGTTCTACAGATCTACCAGTCAAGGGAAGCAACCTCCTGACCAGCCTCTCTTGGCCTCTTAGAAAACAGAAGGATGTGTAGAAGTAGCCTGGAGAAACATTTCTTTCATCTCTGCATATTTGAGACTCAGACTTAAGGTTCCACATCCTTCTGCAAGGAGTATTCTCTGTAAATGTGGACTGCTCAAAGTAACCTTTGAATGGAAAGTTCCAGCCCACAGAGATGTCACCTTGACCCACAGCAGCCAGCAATCACAGTGGTGATCACCTTGTCAGATGGAGATATAGCACATTCTCTTTTCAATAACAGTTGTGACAAGAAATATTAAAGATTATTCCCCTAAAGTGAGCAAAAAGATACTCTTACAAGGATGTCTTACAGATTTTCTTTGCTCCTTGCAGACAAGCATATCATCGTTTGAGGCTGTGCTATCCCCACCAGAGTAACAAAACCCCATAAAATTAATCAGTGAGAGACCAGAAGACATTAATCAGCAGTGGTTAAGAACTATCACAGTGATTTCATGGCTATCCTGTGACTTTCTATTGAATTATACTGATTGAGCATAAATGCTGCACAAGGTCAATTAGTGTTACAGGATCTCTGCATGCTGCTGTTTACTTTACCCTCATTTATAAATATGATGTACTTTGCCAGTCTGTCAGGGTTTGTTTGAAACAGTGATGGAAAGGAATATTTTAGTAGACTTAGAAAACTCTACACCGTTTAAGAAAGACTCCTTGGTAAAGTGAAAGCCAAGTATGACCTTTGAAGAGTGTTCAGGATTCAGTATCCTTGCGCAGGACACAGACCACATATAAGGGCTGGATCACCAGTCCTTTGAACTCCCTACCCTAAGAGGAAACATGCTCAGAAACATCCTGCAGAAATTAGATTAGATTAGACTTGTGCCCTCCAAAAATGAACAGCTAACATGTCAGCTCTATCTGATGGATGCATTTCCAGGAAGACTGAATGCACCAGTCAGCAGAAGAAATACAATTACATGGAATTTTGAGCAATGAACAACTAACCTGAGACACCTTTACATCCCTCACTCTGTGCAAAAGGAAAGCTCTTGGAGATGTCCAGCCCTTTTACTTTGTATTAGAAGATGTTTCCAGAACAAAGGTAGCCCTGACAGTCACCATTTTTTTTGTAGGTGCATCACTCTGGGCATCTCTGGCATCTCCTCAGACTGGGAGGTACTTTGTAACCAAGCAATATAAAAGGCTAGAAAGCTGAAGGCTCTAGCTTCCTTAAAGACCACAGAAAAAAGTTGCTTTATGTTAGACACCAATACAGTACTTCACTCCTCTGATTTGTTCATTGAAACTGAAAAAGCCAGCAGAGTTTTAATGAAAAATACTTTGTGGCATTTTCACCACAGAAATCTGGGCAAAAGTGCTGCTCAGCTTTTGGCAATAGAAGCTAAACCAAAGCAGTAGCCTCAGTCATTAGTTATCTTCTGCTCCTTCTCCTTGTTTTCCCAACTCCAAGGCCACTCAGTATGAACTTGTTCCTGACTGACAATAAAATTCTAGGGGTCTGGTTTGTTTCACTCTGTCTCTTGTCTGTCTTTTAATACTTCAAATACTTAAAACTTTGCTAGAAGAAGGGCATTTTTTTCAGTGTCCACTCACATCCTTCACAGAAATATGCAAAGCATAAGAGTTATGTTTTAAGGAGGGAGAAGCAAGTCCTCTGCACCACAGGATGAGAAGGTGCCCTGCTAAACACTACCAAATCATATAAAATACAAGGCGTTAGCAAGGAACTTTTAAGTTAGACTCTCCCAATTTCAGAGAGATTTACATTAGCAAATCAGCCTGTTAAAAGAATCAGATATCACCAACCTAATTTAGAATTATCAGAAATATTATAAGAGGGAGGGGCTGCTAACCCAGTAATTCTTTCCAGAGAGCACAGGGTAAGGTCTGAAAGAAGGCTGAACATATAACTGTGTAAAACAGCCAAGATGAAACCCACCTGATGTGCTGCCTGAGCTATTAATATTTGCATGGTGGCAAATCTCTCTCACCTGCCACCCAACTTTCTCTTTGAGCACAAAAGAACCATCAGTGGTAACTGAGGCACTTGACTGAAGTATACTATTATATTTATAATAGTATACTATTATATTTATAACCATTTTTATAAACCAAGTCATTCAGGAGGGACCTGGGCCCACGAGTCTGCACTGACAAGATCCCCAGGACAAGCAGCAACCACTGAGTTCATAGATGCTGTGCTCAGGTTCTCTAGAGTCAGTCTCCAAAGTCATCTGACCCAACTCATACCAAAGTCAAAAGCAAAACAGAAGTGATTTCCATTGCAGGACACTAAATCCTGACTGTACAAAATGTAGAGATGAGAGCATCAGGAAAACAAAAAGAGGAACCCTGACAGCCCAGGTCACAAAACAGAGAATCGTATGAGGTAACATCAAAGCACATAATAAAAATTTTTCCAAACCCTGGTTTTGTAAAAAATTGTCAGTTTTTCCCACCCCAGGTCTGTATCCTGATGTTGTCAATTTTAATGCAGGAGGCTCATGTTATTTTTCTACAACCTGTGTAACACATATATGCATACGTACATGCGAGTATAGATATATATATGTACACACACACATATACACTCATCTGTGTAATACATATATTTTGCCAGCTTTACCTTGATTATAGATCATATTTTTCCATCCCTATTTCCACAATACTAACTTAATTGTGAAAAAAATAGAAACAGTTAAAATATTCCGGCTGCAGCTATTTCCAAATTTCCATGAGAAATCTTTTTAAAACCTTCCCACTTCTTGTCAAAATATGGATCTTACTTAGTCCTTTCTCTGAGAGATGCGAGAAATAACAATTTGCTTGAGCCCAGCAGCAAACAGTGCAGGCAACCAACCCACCCTTCCCTCCCCCAAACTTAAGAAACCCCAAACCTTTTCCCATGCAGAGCACTGGTACAAACTCAGCCACCAACCCCACGTCGTGAGAATCCATTATTTGATTGCTAATGCTGGGACAGTCGTTATTCATCAGGTGCAGGCAGCTGGGATGCCCCTGCAGCCCCATCACCCCAGGCTAATGAAGCAGCACCCCCAGCTGAAGGCACGCGGCTGCAGAACTCACCACAGAGAACATCCTGTGCAGGGAGCCGTACGCTGCTGCTGCCTGCTGCTGGGTTTTGCGAGCCAGCGCTAAACTCTTAGCTCTGGTTTTACTCCTCCTGAAGGCGGGCATTGCGGCTCGTGAATGCAAACTTTGCCAAAGGAAAGAGCCCTCGGAAGGAAGCCACAGATGCTGCGATCCCCCCGCAAACACACCTTCCCTCTGAGCTCAGCTGCACAAGTTTCCCTTTTGTGCCGATTATCCAAAATTGGAGATGCTGACAACATCCCAGTGCAAGGAGCTAAGCAGCATATGGGAGTACAGACAGACTTGCCATGCCTCCCTTTATTGCTACAAATGAATGAAAAACATGCTAGATCAGAAGATTTTTTTATAAGCTGCTTGATGTGATGAGTGCAGGACAAAGTTCAGTTATGACAAGGGAAGATAGGTTTGATCTCCCCAGAAATATACCTGCCTCCCTGCCTGTGAAATTTACTGCATAAACAAAACATCAGGTGCTTTGAGAAAGTTAGCCAAATACCTAAAAATATCTAGAGGGTGCTGACTGCCCTGAAGGTCAGCATAATTTA
Source organism: Chloebia gouldiae (assembly GCA_003676055.1). NCBI lineage: Eukaryota > Metazoa > Chordata > Aves > Passeriformes > Passeridae > Chloebia > Chloebia gouldiae. Next base: position 54,584,248 of record QUSF01000002.1, on the reverse strand, counting down.
TCAATAGCACTGATGCTCTGTCAAGGGTATATGCTGCTAAATGTTGAGGCATACAAATGCTCTTACAATGATAAAATGAAGAACAAATAGGCAGCTCTCTGGATGTTTTCTTTATATAATTATGCTTGTCCTTTGTTTGAACTTTCTAGCCATAATTATATCGATAAAAAGAAATTTAAAATGAGCTCAGTAATAAATTCAGGCTTGAAAGTAAGAGTTCTGATGCTGACATATTTACACAAAACCATTTGGGTCTACAGATAGATTACTCTAAGAACAATGCAGCTTTAAATAAAACATTATAGGACATGACAACACTGAACTGAAGAGATAAAAGACTGATGAGCAATTCATTAATAAAAGGAGAACTACACCAGTGACATAATAAAACACAACAACTCCCATGTTGCCCCTATCACGGCACTCCTGCGGTGCAATGAAGTTGAGCTGTAAGGCTTCATTCAACACCACCCTTGGCAGCACCTACTGCTCCCTAGGAAACCCTTTTCTCGAACCCCAGTGATACACCAAGCCTGGGTATCCTTGGTTAGGAGTGCACTGCTTCTAAGGTTTCAAGGATGTTCACCTTCATGCAAGCAAGAGAATAAAAAAGCTTTCTTCTTTAATTACTGCAATTAAACTTACATCCGTCTCTTTCCAAATCATTAGCACAACTTGACAGCTCAGCATTTGCCAAACTGTACAGCTCAGTCACTGAGAGGCTGCCTATCAAAGGAGAAATGATGCTGGAGGCCTGAAACAACATGCTGCTGATAAGGCATGCAGAACACATCACGGCAGCAGGAACCTCTTGCTTAGCGGATGGACTATGCCCTTTCTTTCTCTTGGAGACATAGCAGGTTCACTGTGGGAGAGGACTGTAAACAGAAGATTGAGGAAATGGTCTTGAAGCAGCAAGAGAGGTTTTGCCTGCTCCCTAACATTTCATTTTTTCAGTGGATGTACAGTCTGGTTTAAAAATTCTAATTCACAGATTACTGTGCCACATGTACACGGCTACTGTTCTTATCCAACATTAGCTGGTGTCTCTGCAGTAGTCCACAGATCCTAGGGATCCACAGAGCAAGTCTGAAGATAAGAAACAAAAGTAAGTAAGTACTTTGTAGAAATTAAAAGTTTACAGTGCTGCATATATCATTTAAAAAATAATACAGGCCAGGTCACCTGTATTAATACAGGTCACTGTATTAATTAAGATTAATACAGTGTATTAAGAGTATAATGATACTTTCTGGAGAGCTACTGTTTCTTTGTTTCCTATCTGCATTAGTCGTGGCACTTTCAAGCTCTGTTTTTCTAATAAATACATGTAAAAACACAGCTTATCCACTGGGACTGAGGGAAAAAAAAAAGGTTGCTAAATTTCAGGTCCAAGCAACATCGTCAATCTTGATGAAAAACAATGACAGGCCTTTTTAATTCCATATTAGGAAGTTATTCTTCCCCAGATTTGCTAATTAAGCCTGCATTATTAGCTAGCCATATGCCAGCTAAAAGATGTTACCAATTAACAGCTTTTTTTTAATGTGTATTCATTAGAAAAAAGACAATTATGTTTCAGTAATCTTTCCATCTCCTATTGAGGGACTTGGACAAATCAAAAAGGGGAACAACACAAACCAAAGCAAAGCAAATGAATGAACACTTTTCATTTAGCCTTTATTTTTCTCTAGAAGCACAGAAGCAGCACTCAATCACTTTTCAAAAACAAGTGAAATAATCCATCACTCTGAAATATCCTTAAGATCACTGGAAAAATGACATAGCCCTGTTGTTTGTTCCTGTGTACTTTGAATAACGCACATTCCCTTTACCGGCATCTGGTTTTCATCTCTCCATTTCAGTGGCACCAGCCTTGACAGTTCCCATAACAGTGACATCCTTCATAACACGGGCTTCCCTCTATTGTCCCGATACGTGTAGGTGTGCTTATCTGCCTCCAGTTCATTTCCCATACAGCTTCTTGCCCTTAATGCACGAAGGTAAAAGGCTAATTTTGCTCTGTCAGTGTACTTTGAATGAAAGGAAACAGTGGCTTGCCTGCAGGACATTCCTGAGCACTTGTGGGCTACTTTGTAACATCAGTCTGGACCACTGGTGATACAGATGCATAATTCATATACACAACATACATATGTAGACACACACACAGACACATATATTTTAAAGTATACATGTACTTACATACCCTGCACTAACAGGAGCTCTGCAATGTTAGTGGTTGTAAGTTCAGCATTAATACAGCTTGTCTCCAGACCTCTACACTGATCTAGAGGGAGTCTGTTTTTCACTTTTTATAACTGTGGGTGGATAATTTTTATGCATATTTTCCTGTCATGCTTATTATACTAATAACATGGTTTTTAAATGCCGTCAAAATGTATTTTCAAAGCATAATTGACCACAGTGAAGACACTTGCTTTAATTCCAGTGATTAAAAAAATCAGTTAGCATTCCAAATGTTTAAAGTGATTTCTTGCTTTATTTTTAATTTCAAGCATCTTAAATATTGTTTGTAACATTCTCACTCAAAGTGTTGTGCTGAATGCAAAAACTTTTCTCAAGTATTGCATTAGAAACTGTAGCAACCACTGAGACATTATCTTTGCAGTTGCACTCATGTTTCACAACACAGTTTTGCAGTGTGACACTTTTGGAGGCAGAGAAGAGTAGCTAGCATTTTGCATTCCAAATGTTAAAAGATGCAGTAACTCCCCTGTAAAGATAAATATAGATTCTCTGAACTCTACACCAACCTCTCCCCTGGTTTTGGCAAGGCTTTGTTTAGGAACTACAGGAGAATTCCACTGTCCCAGAAGGAAATAATCACCATGTGAGAGGATGTCTATGTCTGCTCACAATATGTTAACAAGAGACAACAGGTAACAAAACATGAAAATCTGGTGGAACTTCCCTGTGCACCTAACTCAACTGACCCCTTACTTTTTTTTTAAATTCTTCTGCCTATTTGATTCTTTCATGTACCTTTTTGTTATCTTTTATTTTGCAGAATTTGCTGCAGGTAACAGATGTTTTTCAGTTTTGATATTTCAGGTCTACCACCTTTGTCATTACATGTTCCTGACAGAAAAAAACAGGAATCAAAGCTTCACTGAAGTTATGATGGTATCTAGGATGAAGTATTTATCTGAAATCCTATACTGAAACTTTGTGCAAATTTAAAGTGACTTTGTGTGCTATGGGTTGCCTGCTGGGCACATCACATGTTTTGGCACGCGCTAAAATTGGGTGCAGATGCTTTTGCATCGTAAGGAAAAAAACACGTTACTGTCAACACTGCAACTGAACAGTACCTTGATTTAAGAAAGAAAACAAACCACCAAATATTCTGCAGCTGGCAGAGAGGTTACCCAGTTCCCTGGGTCTATCAGAAGTGTGATTAGATATCTCTGCCTTTCCCTGCGAAGTGAAATGCTGCTGTCATATCCTGCACTGCAGGTGACCGGGGTTGCTTTTGGAGGCTGGTGGGCTCCCAGGCAGAGCTTCCTGCCCTTCATCAATGAAGTCACAGGCGTTTCCAGAGACACTGCTAACCATATCCTGTTGCAATGATTCAGGGCGGCTGTCATATGCTTCCCTTTTCATCTGTAGGTAAGCCTTACGGATTTTTCCCAGATGACTTCAAAGAAAAGTTGTGTTGTAAGTCCTCTCCCACTGGCTTCCTTCATTTGCAAGCATCAACACAACACCATTTCTTTTCCTGATCAAACCATCTGTATGTTTTACACCAAAAGCTGTCTCAGTACTTTTGAGAGGACGTTTCCTTAAGTTGGAGGAAAGACAACAAATAACCCCTCCCCCTAAGCCCCAGGGCCTCAATGTAATAGCACAAAACAAAGCCCCACAAGGTCACACCTCTGCATGCAGGAACTGCACATATTGTGCAGACCTTTCGGTCTTCTTTCCTACCATTCTTATGCCTCCCTACCAGTAACTGTGCAAGCAGGTCTCCATCTACAGCCTGACCTGGTTACAGGTTCATATTAGCTATAGCACTTCCCATGCTTTAAGCCTTGTTGTTTTGCAGCTCCTTTGCTGTGTTAGCCAATACTCGCAGCTCTTACATTTGAATTTTGGGCCATTCATAGGGGATACAGAACTCCAGGATCAACACAACAAAGTGAAATCCAGGACTGGGCTGTAGCACTCAGTGGTAGGTTTACAGTAAGCCTTCTGTAACCTATAGTCTACCAGTTCTGGTGCCTTCTCTGAGCAATAGAGTAATACACTGAACCCTAGACTGATTTGCAAAATTCTTATGTACTTCTGAAGGGCTATAGTTTCACTGATACCCTTCTCAAAAGGCACAGGAAGAGAGCAGGGGTCAGGCAGTGGGTCCACACTGCTGGAGCCACCAGCTCTGGTAGGGTCACCATGGGCTGGGCTATCTGCAAGGGAAGCACAATAATTAGCAGAACTCCCCACAGGCTTGTCATGCTTTCAATGCAGAACAGTCCCCTCCAGGCACAAATGAATCAAGGAAACCACTGCTGAGAAACATGCTATTTTCCCATGTTAGCTCTGAGATTCCCTAAATACATGTCACATCTGGAAGAAAATGACACTTGGATTGCAGAGGCTATAGATGATTTTGAGAGTACCATGTTGTTAATCCCCCCACTACAAAGTAAAAAAAAAAAAAAAAAAAAAAGAAAAAAAAAAAAGATGTTAATTGCAGACTACTCCCCAGCCTTTTGGATGTCATCAATTGCTAAAAAGAAGTTTTCCTGATTAAAATAAAGGAAAAATCCTTCATGTCCTAAGGATGCTGAGTAAACCTTCAGGCAAGTAGCTCTCCTGCAATTAATGATATCCTGCACAAGTGGGAACTGCCCAGGCAATGCAAAACAGAGCTAATGAGAAGCCATCACAACATTCAGCTGGAAGTGCCTCCATGCAAGAAGTGGGTATGGGGCTCTGTTGAGCTTCTTGTCATTTCTGCTTGGTTTTCTTTCAATGGAGCTCAATAGCTGGTGTTTACTTGGTTAGGACTAACATTTCCTTTCCAATATTTTTAATTTTTACAGTCTGCTTAACAAAATTATTTCACATATACTGCTTATATGCACCCAGTCAGACTGGTGATCCCATACTCATCTCTGAGAGCAATGAGAGTCATCATCAGATCAAAATAATTAAATGAATCACTGCATATATATAATACATATGATCCATATAATAAATAGGATTACATTTACTGACAGCGGCAGTAGAAAGCAGTTGGGTGTGTTTTGAATAATAGTGCCCTGAACTACTCCAAAGCCTATCTGCTACAATGTACAATGTTTTCTAGGTGATAAATCAGAAATACATAATTCCTAGCATCCACCTGCATTCTGCTGGAAGAAAAATTACCATTCAAATCTTCTGCAAACATTGCACAATTGCATGAATTTTCTGTTTGGATTGGACTGAAAGGATGAGTAATGATTACTAACTACCTTCCACTCCTGCCATTCCACAGCAATTGCCACAGTTGACCCCTTCCTCTCCCCAAAAATCAAACCATGCTTTTTTAGTTTAACAAGTGACTATTTGGGCAGACCAGCAATGAGATGCATTTTCTCTCATCCTGGCTTGAACCTAGACCTCAATGTATATTGCACCGAGGGATTTTTAGCCTTGAATTATTCTGCATCAAGTTGATGGCTGTGGTCATACAGTAGTATGACCATACTAATGGAAGGGTTTTGAAATTACCTTTAGAGATTTTGAAGACAAAATGCTAATTTCTTCAACTTACGAAAACCACCCCTCCAGTGATGGCTATGTTGTATACACAAGAGCTAAAATCACAAAAGGCAGCAAACTCTTTACAATACTCACTGATTTGCACTACAGAAATAGCTGTGTGAAATCAGCTAAGAGATAACAGAGTGATTTCCTTTTTGAAATCCCAGCACATGTATTTTGCATCTGTTGAAAGCACTGTTTTGGGAAGCTTCCTAAGGTAGCTGCATGATGCAGAACTTGGAAGATGAGCTCGCTTTTTGACCCAGTCTCTCTGTGCATTCACACCTCCTGGGCACCATCAGATATGCAAATAAGCTGCTCAATTGCACATATACCTTTGTTTGGAAGGGCTACAAAAAAAAACCTGAACAGTTGCCCAAATCAGGCATATGTGCACATTGGCTCCTTGAACGCGAGAAACCAGATTTCTCACCATGGTCTCAGACATGCTGGCTTCATGGAAATGTACTCACTGCATTGGCCACAATTGGCATCACAATAAAGAGAACACACAAGCTTCAAAAACACTGGAAGGATGATTTGATATTACATAAGAAACTCAAGTATCAAAAAACAAGACTTCTGAAACACACAACGACTTATTTTTTCTACCTTCTTTTTGTCCACTATATCTGCAAAAATGGGCATTTCAAGTAGGGCCATTGTATTGACCTGCACCTCATCCCCATGAAAAGCTGAAAGCATTTGATGAAAATGCTCCCTCCTGCAGGAGATGCAGATTTGCGTTTGCCAAAAGTGTCATGAACTCTGCTGATAAGACTTGCCACGAATTCTCATTTCCTCATCAGATGAAGTTGAGATAATCTAAATAAGCTCAAGCTAGGGAAAGGTGTTCTATGATTTTTAACCATAACATCCATTCATTACATTAAGAATGGTATTCTCAAGGAAAAAGAATGGTTTTTGTCTCTGCAGTGCATAGAATTTATTTCTTTTTTATTAAGAGATGATGGGGATAATTTGTCCTCATATACACACATTCATGTACAATCAATAACCCATGCTGAGAGTAAAGTGACTATTTCAAGAGGCAACAGCAAAGGCAATTTACCCAAGTTTCTATATTCAACTTATTCCCAGGACCAATTTTACTTCATTGTTTGAAAGAAATATGGCAGCATTTCAAAGCCTTATAAAATGAAACCAGTTGGCCATTCTTTAAAAAGCAGTTCTTGTTAACATTCAAAATTGCTCACACAGCAGCTTCCATTTCTGCACCCGCAATGTTAATTTTTGAAGATGCCACCATATAACCATTCAGTATTCATTGACTGTTTCTGTAATGATTAAAAGCCATCACACTAGCTATTTTTACTGGGTTTCTTGAGTTTCTTGAAGACCTCTAAGATACAGCTGAGTATAAAATGAAGTTATGCAAAATATTTGCAGAGAGTATACCCTAAGGTTTTTTCTTATGATCTGTAAAATACTTAAAGTAAAAACACATCTTCCCCTTCTCAGACAAGCATTTATATGAAGTTACTTCTTTATGTTTGTTTAATATAATTTCAGAAATGCATCTCTCTAATGACACTTAAAAACTTCAGAGCAACCAAAAGTCAGATTAGAGCAGGTCTTTTTCTAGAGACCTTAAAATAATAGGTAATTATATGGTAAAATTTCCCCTTCTAGCTATGTTTCATAGAAGGTTCTTTTTAATACATTGAAAATACAAAGTAAAGATAAGCAAGTCAGTAACAGACTATTAAACTTAATCTTAAAACAAACACTGGGCTACAGAAAACATTTCTGGCCAATATAGTTTTCAATTAGAAATAACTAGCTAAAGGACAAATTGCATTTTTTTTCTTCATTCAACCTCATGCTACTTTGATGTAAAGACAGCTTGATTCTTGGCAACTGCCAATATACCAGGATTTAAATGAGCACCAGGACCACTGACAATTGCTTCTCAAAATGATTAAACACAACTAAACTTAATTACATTGACAGGTATGCTCAATTCACAGATTTTCAGAGGTCACATATTCTTCTATCAACAGAACATCTACATACTCCAGAACCAAAACCAAGGATAACATGTTGTTGCCACATAAACAGTATTTTAATACAGTTCAAAAATGCACTGCAGCATAATGTGTTACAAGTATCTATCCCTGTTAAATAAAATTGAAGATAAAGGTATTAAAGTAAAAATGGGGTATCCCAGAGAATACAGAGCTTGTATTCTTGTCAGAACAAATGTGCATCTGGAATGGATAGTTCTTGATATCCATGTATTTTTAATAAAATTTTATAACTTAAGGAACAGCTTTCATTTCCAGAATGATACTAGCCTCTCTTGCCCTCCTGAATTCATGTCTCAGTCTACCAAAAAAAAAAAAAATCCATGAATGACTGACTAAATGAAGGCATGTTTGAATGTAGTACACATACAACAAAGGATTTATTGCTTTGAGATTATAAGGCACCTCTGAAACACCTCACTGTACTTCCAGTTAAGATGATGCCTCACCTTAGTTTGGTATGAGATGAAGAAAATAAAGTGAAAATAAGTGAAAAACAGACAAATGAAAATGTTTCAAACAAGAAACACAAAATCCAGAAATCAGACATGCAACCATTAAACCAAAAACTGAAGTTTCAAGACTGTTTTTTACTTACTTACATGTTACGGGACAAAAATCAAACAAACTTCAAAGGTGCCTGCTCCCTCAGAGCCAAACAATCACATCTACAGTTGCTGTCAACTGGAAAGTGAGCATCTCTAGCTGTGTCTTGCCTGAAATAATCCCAAACTGCCTGTTGTTCCAGGCTGTGCTCAGAACCTCTCAGCACCACCAGCCTCTCCTCCACAGAGCTGTGCTTACAGAGCTCCTCTCCCCCATACTTCTGCAGCATCGCCTACTTGCCTACTGCACTAATGGTGTCCACAGGCGTGGGAGGTCAAGTCAGCACATGCAGGAAACAGAAGGCAAAGGGAAAAAAAATCCACAACCCCAAATCCAGATGCTACACTTTTCAAGGCTGCACAATTTCCTCAAACTAGCTTTTATTAGCAATAGTTATTGTTCATGTGGTGAGCAGTCCCAAATCACAGCTATAAAAACAGAAATCATTTTAATTCCTGCTATACATAATCACAAAAGCACATACAATATACACCACCTGAACTTAAATGTTAGGTTTGGGTTTTCTTTACTTCTACATCTATTGGGGATATCAAAAGGGTCAGACAAAAAGCTCTGACGGTAATAGGCACCCTCCAACAGAAAGACAGCAATCAATTACAAACCATTTGCTGAAATTATAGAGCTGTCACAGACTTGTTTACAGCTGCAGTCTGACTGCCTCTGATTGCCAGGCTGTTTTCTACCCTTGTACCTACAAAACCAGGACAGCCTCAGATAATTTTTAAAATGACACTAGCAGACCTGCATGTCAGCTCAAGAAGTGAACTGAAATGCAGAATGGGCAATTACTTCAGCAAATCATGCAAAATCCCTGATAACTGCTGAATCTGACAAATTTGAGGCTGGAGGGAGGGCAGGGAGCAGACCTGTCCATTTTCCCCTCCTTTTTTGAGCTTTAATTGCAGCATGTAGTTTAGAGCATTAGAGCAAATTTAGTGCATTAAAAGCAACAACTAGTGTACATCAATTGTCTTCTGTGCATTTAAATCCTTGGAACTCTCCCTAATTTTCTGGCACCTGGTGTATTTGACACAGGCGATCAGGATTGGCTTTGTTCTTCTGCTAGAGCAAAGCTGATGCCCCAGAATCTCCTCCCCTCCAGCAGGACAGAAGGTCAGCATTTATGTCCATACAGTGCACAAGGGACACTGAATAATCTGGGTGAGCAGGGATACCCCAAGATACTCAGGGGAGCCTAGCCTGGTAAAAACAGCCATCAAAGCATCCTAAGTCTTGTGGTCACTTCTGCTGTGCTCCCACAAAGATCCCCACCCCTAAAGCCAGGCAAAATTCCTAAAACAGCAGAGCAGAGAAATCCACAATATTCCTTTCAAAGGAACAATGTGTCCTAAGGGGAGAAAATCCAGTTTGTTCTTGTCTGGTTGCAAAGACTTTGGGGAAGCATAAGCAATCCTTACACAGGATACAGATAATTTCTGTGGAAACTCCCTTGTGCAGCAGGAGATGGGCTGAAGACCCACAATCACTGGGCTTCTCCTTATTCTCTAGGGAAAAGGCATAAAACCACCTATATAGGACTGAAGTAGGTTATGAAGTAATTCATAAAATAAGATTAACAGCTCCTCTCAGTAAGTATGGTTAGAAGCACAATGTATCTTCCTTCCTATTCCAGTCTTCTAGTTTTAACATTCTCACTCATCTCTACCAATTTTTCGTACAACCTAGCACACGACAGTAATATATTCCAGAACCATAAAAACTCTAACGTCATTCCTGTTATGTAAGAGTGCCAGCACAAGTGTTATCATAAATTTGCTTGAAGATACAACCAACTCATCAACAGTATTTAAAAACACATTTCTGTTGTCAGAATGGCAATGCCAGGTAAAATCATGGCCACCAACTCAAAAACACTACCCACACTTGCAGTTGGGAGGTTCAGAACAATATGCACTTCAATTGGACAGGCTGCAATTTGCCTGATGCAGAGCAAAATGGACAAAAAGCTGCTCTTTGGAGACCAGTGCATGAAGGTGGGAACTAATTCTGGGCATTCCTGCCTCAGCCCCCAAAGTCCTTGCTGAGAGGAAGAAAACCATTAGTCCAGCCACTTCAAACAGGAACTACAGACACATAAAGGGTCTCCAAATTAGAGAGTGGCAATGACTGTCTCTCAAACACTGCACCTCTCCAAGCCTGTAGCCCTGTTTAAAACTACTGACATAGTATTGCAATATTAAGAGTAAGGTCTGGACCATGGTCACTGCAATATTAAGAGTAAGCCCTGGAAATATCAGCAAAAAGAGAAGACAAAACAAACCAAATCAATTAGAAAGCTGTAGCAGCTTTACTGTTCTCTGCAGGAACTGGGTTCAAGCCATACAGAAGAATGAATCTGACAAGTCTCCACTGGCTTGCCATTTGCCCCCATCACACTGCTCCTGCAGATGCAGCAGCTGTGCTGTAGATGCTGACCTGTCAGGGTGACATCAAGATACTAAAACACCAAGTACAGCTAATATGCATACAAACTTTTTCAAGCTAATGCCATATGTGAAATTCTTTCCAATAAAATGCAGAGCATTAATGCTACAACATTGCCTTTTGGTTCATAAGGACTGTTAAGCATTTTCTTACCCTGAAGGGTGGATCAGTCTTCTCCCTGTGTGGCACTTGGTCCAGAGTGCCATCAGTACTGCTCCTTTTCAAACTGGATGTGATGTCAGGCACGTTACTAAAGTCTGCATTTAAAATAAAACACATACATAGATTAGAGGGTTATAGGACAGAAACAGGAAAAGTATTTGCTCTTACGTACCAACACTTTCAGTGTCTAGTACAATTACAACAGCAGGAGACAATCACAGAATCAATTAGGCTGGAAAAAACCTCTGAGACCATTGATTCCAACCTATGACCTAACCTATGACCACCAGGACACTAAGTGCCACGTCCAGAAGAAATACAAAATTTGCAATCATCACCACCCCTCAGAAAACAATGGGAGAGGTCAAAGCAAGGAGCAACTATGCCTTGAAACTCTGCTTTCCAAACAGCAGCTGGACATGGGAGACTGTCTGAAGCAATGTGCATATCTGATTTCCAAAATAAACGTAATGCTCCTGCTAGCAGCATGCTTTTGAAGGCAGCACTATCTATAATCAGCACACTCTGTGCTGAGACAACCAGTGAAGATTATTAAATGCACTCAGCAGTTCTCCTTTGATGAACACACCATTGTTCAACATGACTTAGTCCTGAATCCTTTAAAGATTTAAGAAAAAAGAGAATTTTGCCCTGGAACAAACACCATAATTCATAATACAGATACAATCCCTTCTTGCAAATACTTTACCATTTTCTCAAGTGTGGAGTCTATCTACACAGTAGCTGGCACAATGCAAAAACTAGAGCACTGCACTGCTCTACCTACTGAGTAAAGATTTCAGTAACATTTACATTTAAACTCAAAAGCTATCTAACAATGCTGACCATTCATCTAAAAAATATGTTATTTCTCTTTATATTTGGCTGCTGAAAATCTGCAGAGATGTTCACATGGCAATTTTAATTAAAAATCCTAGAAGTGAAGAAGTGATTTTTGATCTGCAGTGTTACCAATCTATGTAGCTGAAAATTATAAAGCAACCAACAAAAAAAAAAAAAAGGAAAGAAAAGAAAAGATAAAGGAAGGATTTTTCAGCAACCTCAGATGGTAAAACAGCAATAAAATAAAAGGGGGAGGGTTAAAGTTTGCTGCTTTGTTTCCTAGTATTTAAACCTCCAGAATATAATTCACACCACATTATGAGACTTTCAAACTCTTTCTCAACACCTACAAATTCTGGAGATTTATTTTTAAGTGAAAGATAAGATTCTTATTTAATCACTAACACCAGCAACTGAAATGGTAATAAAAACAAATGCCACCCATCCTGCATTAAAATCATGACAGCTTGCAACAAAGAAATTGGGAAGGACAACAGAATTTAGCTGCCTAGATGTTGCTGTTGTCCTGTCAATGTAGAGCAGCACCAGTTCCTCTCAGAGAGAATTGAACAACATGGACTGAAGTAGAGAGGAAAATGGGAATTTAGGCCCAAAAGAGCACCTTGCAACCCACAAGGAGCCTTCCTGGTATGATAAAACATGGCTGGAAGACTCCAGAGGCAAGTCAGAGAAAGACATGCAACTAACTCAGCACAATGTCGACTTGGGTTTTTCTGTATGTTATGAAGGTGCTCAGGGTCAAGCTTAGCATCAGGGCTGATATTTTGCACCCACATGCCAAATACTTGACCACTTTCTCATTTCCCTATCCTTGCAGAAACAAGTTCTCATCACTTCTCTCCCCTTAGGCTTTTTTTACCTTGTCCCAGACTCAGGTGCCGCTCCTGATATGTAAATGCCTGTGTAAGATTCAATAACCTAAGAGTTATCACTTTTGTAGAAAAAACACATTTTATATAACTTCACTCCAGCCATCCATCATCTTTAAGACCTTAAGAAAGAGTCTGTCTTGTCTATTTACTTTATTATGCTTTACCTCTCTTCTTCCACCAAGCCTGAATAATTTTCTCCTTCCCTCTGGACTTTTAAAGTAATTTTGACGCTTTCTTCTGTATATGAGTACATATGAATGACTATGGACTTCTACCATTGTCAACTCCTGGGTAAGCAAATCTCTAAAACTTAAATTGACTTTTAAACAACATTTTTTTCAGGGTAAGGTGATGTCAAGGATATTATTTCCTCTTGTTTCCCAGGAAAGCTCTTTTTACTTGCCTTCTGGGTTTTAATGCCGTTCTCCCCTCCAAACAGCATGCACCTAAGCTATATTTTGCAATGGCATAAAGCATCTAGAGCTTAATTTCAGGAAGTTAACTAGTGAGAAAAAAAACCCCTATTTCCCTGATTTTACAAAATGACTGTTAAACATATAGGTCTTTTACGAAGCAGTAAAACTAACTTACACAAGCAATGAAGAGAGAGCATAAATTTGGGAAGAAAAAAATAGGGTAAAATAATCAGCAAACAACATAAACAGAAGAAATCAGGATAACAGCACCCAAAGTAGACAAACTGTATATTGTATTATTTTTTTCCAGATGACCCATCTTTTCCTGCCTTTACCCTCATTTTGTTTTTCCTTTGTAGTCTACAGCACTGTCAGAGGTGGGTCTATATAGTCTTGCCCATTTTTGTAACATTTGCTGTTGGCAGAATGAGTTGCTGACAATGGAGAAGTGACAGTAAATGTTATTTTAAATAGCAAAACCTAAAAAAAGTTACACGGAAAGAATCCAAGGTGAAAAAAGACATCCTACTGCATCCTACATTGTAAGCAGAACTAACATAGGGAGGGAAGAACGAAAGGAAGGAAGGATGTATGGGTTGTTGATCAGTTTAGCATCCATATCCTGTCTCCTCTTCCTTCTTCTGCTGTGGAAGGGGACTTCCTTTGGATCTGCTCCTACAGACCATTCCCAAAAACCATAAAAGCACCAATATCAGCTACATAGCCCAACACCCTGCCCCACAACCCCCCAAAAAAGGTAGTATTATAGAATAGGTGATTATAAATGCAAAGCTTAAGGACATAAACACAGCAAAAAGTTCAACACTGAAATTCTTTCAACTTCCAGTGATACGTGGAAGGGGACTAGCAAAGCCAAACTCTATCAAATGTATTTTCTTTAAACATTGAAAATTAGATTTAGCTCTACAATCTAAGTCATATTATCAAAGACGTTCACAAATAATAATGTGAAAATGTTCTCTTACAGGCTGATTAACCACTATTCTTTCAGGTAAAACTAGCAACAAAACCGTATAGAATTTGCACAAAATTAAGAAGGATGCTATCACTCTGCAAGTACAAATTTGTTCCAGTATATAATATTCTGGTTTTTTGCTGGCCATTAGGACGGAAAAGTATGGAGGGAGATATATGTTCCTAAAAATCATTGAAATTCAAGGTCAAACCAGCACTTCCACGCTTTTTTTAGTCATTATTTTTAAAAAACCCAATGATGCTACTAGAATTATGTTTCTCTCTACTTAAAGAAAACATGGAATATTTCACTGAAAACATTGCATGAGAGGCTTTCCAGCATAGTAAATGGTGAATGTATCATGGCTAAATCTGCCCATACAGCTCCATTACACTAGTACATTTGATTTATTCTACTGACATACTTGCGATAAAACTGTCTGGAAGAAAAATGGGACTGATAATAATGACTTAAACAAAACATGGTTTAAATCTTTTAACATAATTTTTCTCTGCGGCAGTACACCTCTGTCCTGTTTACACACACATTCATGCTTGCTGAGTTGAAATGTTTATTACTTCCAGCTGGGATACAGGACCCTCTGAAGCAGAGGGTCTAGCAGACTAGGAGTTTTTCCAGTCTAGCAAACAGGAGTGTCTCTAGAAAAGAAAATACTAAGGCAGTGTGGTAGGCTGACCCTACCTGGGTCAACCAAGAGTCCCCCAAGGCAGCTTGATCACTCCCCTCCTCAGCTGAGCAGGGGAGAGAAATATTATGAAAGGGTCATGGGTTGAGATAAGCACAGGGAGAGATCATTCACCAGTCACAGGCAAAACCAACGCAACTTGGAAAAATGTATTACTAATTTATTACTAATTTATTACTAATCAAATCAGAGTAGGATCATGAAAAATGAACCCAAATCTTAGAAACACTTCTCCCTACCCCTCTCTTCTTGCCAGACTGAACTTTATTCCTGATTTCCTCTCCCTCCTTCCCCTGAGCAGCACAGGGCATCAGGGAATGGGGGGTTGTGGTCAGTTCATCACACATTGTCTCTGCTGCTCTTTCCTCCTCATGGGGAATGCTCCTCACACTCTTCCCCTGCTCCAGCATGGAGACCCTCCCATGGAAGACAGTCCTCCTTGAACTTCTCCAGCATGACTCCATCCCATAGGCTGCAGTTCTTCACAAACTGCTCCAAAGTGGATCTCCCACAGGGTCACAAATCTGGCCAGCAAACCCACTCCAGCATGGGTTTCCCATGGGGTCACAGCCTTCTTCCCGCATCCATCTGCTCTGGTGCGAGCCTTCCACAGGCTGCGGGTGGATCTCTGTGGGCTGCAGTGGAACAGCTGCCTCACCATGGTCTGCACTAAGGGCTGCAAGGTCAGTCCAGCACCCAGAGCACATCCCAGCCCTTCCTTCTTCACTGACCTTGGTGTCTGGAGAGTTGTTTTTCTCAGATATTCTCCCTCCTCCCTCCAGCTGTGATCATGCAGGGTTTTTTCCCCCCCTTTTTAAATATCCCAGAAGAGCTATGATCAGCCTTGGCCAAAGGTAAGTCCATAGAGGAGCCAGCTGGCACTGGGAAGCATCTAGAAGCTTCTCACAGAAGCCCTCCCTGTAGGCCCTTGCTACCAAGACTTTTCAACACAAACCCAGTACAATCAGTTTTGTTGCAAAAAAAGAAGAGAAGCAGCAGCAGATAAATGCTAGGATTCCCAGAAAAGCACAGGGGGGAAAAGAGTACCTCTATGTGAAAAGCTTAAACTACATCACATGAAATGCATACTAAACATTTTTCTTGGTTTCTAGCAAAGAACCACCAAGTCCTATGAACACACTCAGTGCCTTTAGCTACCAACAGCATCACCAAAGAACGCCATTACTCCTGCAATCTTGTGTCTTGCTGGCAGGCAGGTAAGCGCCTCAATCATTCAAGAGAACTTACAGTGTAACCACTAAAATATGAGAGAAAACATATTTGTTAAGTTGTGTTCCTCACTGTTCTCAATTAAAGGCAAGCACAGAGCACACAGATGGGACAGTTGGTTTGAAAAACAAATACATGCAGCATATCCAAGAGCTCTGTATGCCTACGGGAATGTTTCTTCCCATGTTGATGCAGTGATACACGTACAAGTGGTGAATGTGGAAGTTATTCATGTGTTTGTGAGCAGTGAGGTACAATAGAAACTCATCGTCTAGCAGATGTGTGAGACAATAATAATCTCTCCTGCAATCCCAGCCAAGAATTCAAAGGAAATCAACTGGAAAACATCAACATCGACCATCCGGCAATTCATTTACCATAAAGAAGCCATCAGCAAATGCAAATGTCACTTATCTTTCTTCTTCTGTTTAATTAACAAAGAAGCCTTAATTACTTTCAAGTCATCGATGTTCTTACCAGTTCAGCTGCTCACTGCAAAGGCAAAATCATCATGAGGAGAGTAGGAACTGAGGATGCTGTTTCTTTAATCATAGTTCTCTTTTCATAATGCATTAGAACTGATTTAAAAAATGCCAAATAACCATCACAAGGATGTCAAGTGTTATCAAATGTCAAGCACTGTGTAGGTGGTGTAACCACCTCTTTTTTCAAACTATGGCAAGATGGAGTGTTTCCACCTGCTGCTCCAAAGAAAATGATAAATTGAATAAAAATTCCTTCTACATCTACATGAGAAGACAACACAGAAAAATTATATGTATTCAGTCTCTCACTCCAAGACAAACTAAGACCATGGCAGGGCATCATTTTCAAATCTGTGAGGAGCAGCAGCTCTGTGCATTACTTGATAACTATCCTCAGCTGCAGGAGAGAGAGGGTAAGAGAGATGAAGTCACATGTTCTGTCAGAATCAGGCGATGGAACTGCACCCAGGTGTGTCTCAGCTAAGGGAAGATGCTTAACAGTTATGAGTCTTTCTTAGTATCCCTCACTTCACCTGATCCACTTACCACCTCACCAAACACTCACTAAAACAAACAGAGTCTGACTCTAAAGGCCATGGTAAAACTAGTCCTAGAGGGCTTGGCTGAACCAGGCTGAAATATGTCTGTAATCAACAAGGACAAGTAAGGCAGGACAGCAGTTAATGATCAGAAATTCCCATGTCTGAGGTGGGTGCAAGTCATGCTGCACTCAAGCAGCTGAACAGAAGACTAAACTTTAGCTCTCAACATATAAAACCTGGCACATGAAATTGAAACTCAGGAGCAAGGATTTCAATAAAATTATTCAGCTGATGATGGCAAAAAGAGGATGAGGCTATACAGCTGGTGAATAGCATCCAATAGTTATGTTTAAGGAAAGAATGAGAATGCTGGGGTAATCTAAGTTTGGAAAATACAACCTAATGTAGTAACCTTAGGCTTTCACAATAAATTCAAAGAAATAAAAATCAGAAATGTGAAGATAAATGGACTATAACATATATACATTATGGGTAAGCAGATTCGGTCAAACTAATCTGACATCCACCTTCAAAAAAATGTTTTCTTAAAGAAAAAAATAAAGGGTAAAAATAACCTTCTGGAAACTTAGTTACAAAATAAAAAATAAAAAAATAAGCAGGAAACTTTTGTATTATCCCTAGGGAAATGATAACCAGAATTAAAAGGATAGGAATTAAAACAAGACAGAACTGGCTAGCAGGTAAGAATGGATTTGTCTGAATTAACTCCTAGGCCTGGAAAAGGCTAGATTGTAGATTTTGTCCAAGGTGGGTTTGGGGACTAATTTTATTTGATATTTTCATTATTTGTCTCAGCAAAGAAAGTACAACAGTAAGTACTCCATTAAATACTTGAATCATTCTAAGTTACTACAGAGCATTAATTAGTAGCATGACTGGAGATGCATAAAGGATGACCTGGAAGATGAAGGCACAGTCCTAGAATGAAATCACATGTAAGACAGTTTCAGGGACCTGTAAGAACCATTGCTTCTATAAGCTGGGACTCATGAGTTGGAAACATGAAAGAAAAATGTGGAAGTGTGGAGAAGGGGTTGACAACATATAGTTGTGACCTAGAGCTACTTAAGCAATGGCAAAGGTCAGCAGATATTCAATTACTTATCAGTCATTTCACTGGCTAGGAATATGTCTATGCTGGCAATTAGAAGACTGGTTTTCAACCATCACACAAATAAATTTCTAGAACAGACTTAGCTAGGCACAAGGATTGTATGGAATAGGATAATCTTTTAATTTTATTTCAGCTGACTTATCACCAGATTTCTAATAATCTTCCTCTGGCCAAAGATTGTTTACAATAAAAAAATGCTTTTATTTGAAGGCCTTGAAAAATTCTATGTCTCCTAACACCTCTTGATGTTTACCCAGACATGACCCTTCATGATGGAAACCCTGGAGTAGAAACTCCAGCATCCTCTTGTATGACAACTTCACTAAACGTACATAGGTGTATCCCCAAAACTTCATCTTCTAGACCCTCCTCACTTGTACTAGCAATTTACTCAATGAAAATGGCCATTGTGGGCAGTTAATCTTCCATGGGGTCTTCCACTACTTTTTTTCTTCCTGACCATAGTTATTGTGTTCTTTGCAACCTAGAGAAAAATCTAAAGGGCTGTAGAGATTGAGTGGACTCTGTCATGTATACTAACTGGTGGGTGCCCCTTCCATGCTGATCTTGGAGATAACATGAGCTAAAGAACTGAAAAGTCTTATCCTTGCACAAGAAGACATAAGAGTTATTCACAACTGAACTAGTGAACCCAGAACCCTCCATCTCTGTGGTGAAACTTGGATGCCTTCTCTAACAGAGATTTTGAGAATGTCTTTTGAAAGCCGTTCAATAAATTCCTTTGGATCAAGTGTTACTTTTTGAAAGATATTTCTTGGAGTTTTTCAGAAAGGAAAAGGATACAGAAGGAATGCTTACAGACCTATTTTTTCAACTTCATTACAAACAAGTAAATATACTGTTGAAAACCTGAAATAGATTAGGTTGTACAAAACCTAAAGAAGTAAGCATATGCATGCTACCTGCCAGGCTGAACTGTTGAACTGAAATATGAGTGGTGGTCTCTAAGGGAGCATTTTTAGAACTCATTATACTGCTATTTATCTTGTCCAGGCAGTGCTGGAATGCTTCACCTACCACTCCCTGTTTTTCAATAAGTCTGAAGGCATGAAGACCACCAAAGCTTTATTCCTTTCTGAGAGTTGGCTCAGACTTTGGTATTATTTGCACCAGGGATTTTGGAAATACTTGTTATCTTCTTTTGGAAGTTTACTTTTCTCTTGATAGTAACATTGGCCAGAAGAATATGATAACTGTAAGCTTATCATAATTAACTGATCAGTCTGGGGAATTTGAACAACAATGAAAAATGCAGCTTTCCATACACCTGGCTTAAATTTATTACCCAAATGTAATATCTCATTTCCAGATAAACTATACAGCAGATTATGAAAATGCTCTCTAATAGGGAGTGGAAGAATATTCTACATGCTGAAGATCAGCTGTGTTGTGTTTTATTGGTGGCTTCTAGAACATTTGGGAATTACTGAAAATATTGAATACATTCTTTCCTAGTGAACAGTCTGGACCTCCTGCAATCCTTTACAGTTGTGGATTCTATTTTTTTTTTTCAAGCTAAAATTCATATAACTATTCTCAGAAGTACTGATGCCCACTTTATTGCTGTTTTGCATAATCTGTCTGAAATCACTGGACAATACTAGTGTTTAAGGAATGCTGTCACTTGCTCTGATCTGACGTCAGGATATCAGTCTTTTACAGACTAGGCCAAGCCCATCATAAGCCCACTGCTTGACTGCTTGTATCTACAGCATCTAACTACTGCAGATTAAAAACTGCAGCAGAGAGGACAGGAAGTGAGAGTCCTTTTTCCCTTTCAAGTGCCAGAGAACTACACACAAGAAAATGATCCATTTGTTACAGTGGAGCTGTTAATGAACATCAGAGATGGAGTCAGCAAGAAACAGGTAGGACAACTGTCGGGGCTCATAACCTACATGCACTTGTGATATAAATGTTCTCTTAGTCATAAACATTCTTTGCCAGGATCTTTAAGCACCAGTATTAATGAAAAAGTATTTATTGTGCTCTACTGAAAAGACAGAGGCTTCTAGCTATTTTAACCTGTGTAGCTGTATTATGTATGTATGTATTTGTGTAATATTTGTGCTATGCTAGTGATAGATAAACCCAGGATGGGAAGGAATTTCCAGACTCAGCATGTCCAATCCTCTGCTGGTTATGGCTTTGGACAATCCTATTGATACACTGGATACATGGAAGACTCTGTGGAAGATTCATTAACTACCCACAATGGCCATTTGCATTGAGAAAATTGCGAGTACAAGTGAGGAGGGTCTAGAAGATGAAGTTTTGGGGATACACCTATGTAAGTTTAGTGAAGCTGTCATACAAGAGGATGCTGGAGTTTCCAGGGTTTCCATCATGAAGGGCCATGTCTGAGTAAACACCAAGAGGTGTTTGGAGACATAGAATTTTTCAAGGCCTTCAAATAAAAGCAGTGTTTTTATTCTAAAAAATCTCTGGCCAGAGAAAGATTATTAGAAATTTGCTGATAAGTCAGCTGAGGAAAAAATTTAAAGATCATGACACAATAATGATCCACCTTGAGTAACAAGTGGAGATCTAATTTCCACCTAGTAAAAGTGGACTGAAAGGTCCTACTTTACCTCATTATTCATCTATTTCCTCTGCATGTCACAGTAGCAAATAAAAAAGAACAAATCAGTTTTTTGCATTCTTACATCCTACTAGTACAAGCCTCAGTATATGAAAAATGGCTGCTACACACTGAGCTTATTCATGAGGAGTTTTAATGGTCACATTCCATTTCGAGGCTGAAAACTGTCTCTAGGTAACTTCTGCATTAAGAAAACAGATTTTTAAGAGAAGGTGAGTAGATTGCAACCATGGATGAGAAATGTCCATTGAAACCCACCATATTCTCTACCACTTCAAGCTGAAAGCCAAAGCAATTTGGCCAAATCTTTTTTATCTTCATTGAGGTTCTCTATGGTTTTGGGCAAGAGACTAAGGTACCATGGATCCCAAGTGCAGATTCTTATTAATCTCCAATTAATTGAGTGTTCATGTTAGCTCAATTAATGGAATCTGTGTAAGTTTTTACCTATTACACAGTGCCAGTCCATTTTTTCCCCCACAGGTGGTGCTCACAGTGTTCACTCTAATGCTGGAGTATGCTGCAAATGTATTTGCAGGCAGTAATTGTGGTTTCTAACTGTACAATGGTTTACAGCTTTCATGCTGCTTTAACCAACAGTTTAAAAGATAGTGAAACACTAAATTTATTATCAATTCAAAACCATCTTCCTCTTTTTGCATAGGAAATTTTCAAGTTCTTCTGAAAGCCTTCAAACTAACTTCAGATAACAATTAGCTCAAATTCTTATTGCTGTATTATTGTGACTTGAATCTACTAGTACTAGTAACTCAGTCTCTAGAAAACCAAACATTAGAAAAACACAAATAAAATAAACTGAATTTAGTAATTCAGAAATTATTCAATCCCTGTAAGATAATTTGTTTTTTATAATTTTTTTGGTGTTTTGAAACTTATTTTGAGACTAGCTAGAAGGTATACTATCAGGTTAGGCTGTAACAACTGACTCCTCGGTGCAGCAGGAAACTCATTCAGGAATCCTTTCCATATGTTAAAATCTGGAAAGAAAATTAGCATACAGCTGTCATAACATCAGACTTCCTAGACAGGATTCTTAAAACACAGAATTACTAGAAGCTTGTCTCTAGCTGGAGTAATTGTTATCAAAGAAGACATGCAATTACAGACCAGCCAAGAAGATCCCCCTCATGGCCCCTTTCATACATATGTTTTGGCTTTAAACATCAGAAGGTCCTTTATATGCTTCCCAATGTACAATGCAACCTGGCTGCTTCTATTTGCATATGTGATACTGCCTAGGCAAAGAGAAACTCCTACTTCTGGCTTGAATCTGAAACGATCAAGCAGGACAAGTCTTTCTCCTTTGTTCCACCCCTCAGTAAGGAAAGAGACACTTCTTTTAACATTCCACATTTTCAAGTATAGAAAAAGGCAGCATGTTCACGCAAATATTCTTGTATCGTACAGCTTTCTTAAGACATTTTGGGTGACATGCTGAACAGTGGCATCATTCCAATTCAACCGCCTACTTGTACAAGTTTGACTTTCTATAGGCTGCTTTATGCTCTCTTACATTTCTTTTTTTTTTCTAAATATCTACAGCAACATCCATTTTGATGATAGAGCAGAGTCCTTTAGATTCTTTTGTCCATTAACAGTTCATGGTGATGCAAAGTCATTTGACTCATTAGCTAATTCAACAATCACTAGGAGATACAAATTAGCAACACAATAGGAAATAGCCGCCTGCAATCCTGTAGCAACGCCTGATTAGCCTCTGCATCTCAGTGGTTTGTTTCTATACGGTTATTTAACATTCTAAACTTTCTCTGCCCAAGTATCTGCCTGTTGGGCAGCTGTTCAGCTTTTTCAGTTTGAAGTTTAACACTTCACACCGGCTTCTCAGACTATTACCTAAATGTGCTTGTTTTCTAAGCCTTCTTCCTCTTCCATACAGTCTCACTGAGGCCAGTGTTAGCCACAGCTAATGCATCACCCTTCCATTCCAGTTCAACAGCTGGAGATGGGTGCCTGCAGTATGGAGGAAGAAGACACAGCAGAGCTCAAGCCGGGTCCTCTACACCACCATCCTCTCTAAGTCAGCAAAGGCTGCAAACCACTGCTGCCATTAGTTCTTCCAGGCTACAGCTGCTGGACATGCAGGGGTGCTGTCAGGGGTCCCTCTCCTTGTTTTTGCTGCTCCTGCAGGATTGCTCACATGGGAAGCTTTGGCTGCCCTCAGAGGTCACTTGCACTGAGGAGAGCTGGAAAGCAAATGGAGCTAGCCCTGCTCAGGTTCCAAGTACACCACCTCAGCAGTACATTTTCTTCTCCATCTCAGATTTATAGGCACAAAAGTAATGCAAACAGAAAGGAAAAGTGAGAGGAAAAGTCACTTACTCAATAGTTTAGCAAGAGTTTGTGGCTAGCTTAGACAGTTTTTATCATTACTCAACCTACCTTACCTCTGTAAAATACAGAACATCTGCTGTTTGATGTGTTTTAAATCATGCCTATGGCACTAGTCTATATGTGGATGTCTCTAACTTTATCATAATTAATAAACCTCCCTGCTATCCATATTGTCACTCTACAGAATTCAGTAGGAAGGGCAATATGATGATTTATGCCTACATATCACTAAGCCAGAAGGTGCAGCTATACAGGGTTTAATGAATTTTACACCAGGAAAAAAACCCCAACAATTTGGCCCACTGACTTCACAGGGATTAAATCATAGCAGCATTTAGCAAAGCAGAACAGAATGCCCTTTCAGTAGGAAAGAACAATGAAGAGCATTTTATAGCATAAGCAATTTTTAAATTTGGTGCACACACATCTAGCAGAAAGCCAACGGGACAGTTTGTCAAGTGCCAGTGAGAGCTCATTAAACTGCCGCTCTTGGGAAACACTTGAATTGCAAAATATGCAGTAGGCAACAAGTGCTCCAATGGATCCAGCTTCTGAAGAGACAGATGCTTTCTCTGAATTGATCCCTACAGTGCTACAGTCCCAGGAATTGTCACAGGTCAGACCTAGTCTCTTCCCAGTGATCCACAAGAGTGCTGGATGAAGACAGTGGTGTTCACAGTGCACAAACAGCTTGGAGCAGGAGCTAACCCACCACTACTGTCCACGACTACTGTCAACACACAGCCTGCCCCTTCTTGCACTTGCTCTGACGAGCATATCCTATCACATCTTTGTGGTTTCCCACTGAATTGGGTAATAAGTAAGGAAAAGAAAGTCAGCAGTCATCTGTCTTCAGGCAGATAAGCAGTCATGCTGCACAGACAGCTACATGTCTGTGTTACAGAGAGGCTTTCACCACAGAGAACCTTCATGTGCCTGGTATTAGCTCCACCAGGCAAGAGGGAGCAATGTGTGCAGATCTGCACAACTAACCCACAACTAACCCAGAGATCAGGGCCCATTATCTAACTGTGGGTATCCTTGGGACTTGAGAAACCAAGAAGCAATATTCAGCTCTCCTGAGCTCAAAGGAAATTTATGTGAAAGAGAAAACCAGATTTCTTTAGTACCTCACATGGACAGCACAAGGAAGGAGATGTCCTACAGCACAACAAAGAGAATTTATATACTGAAAGAGCATCTAGGCAAACAAATAGGACCTGATTTGGTAAAAGTAATTTTAAAATGCTTTTCAGTTTACGTTTTACTTCAGTTTAAGAAATGCTTTCAGCAGTACATTAAAGACATTTACAAAAAACTATGGGCAAACAGCAAGAAGCAGAGTGGACTAGCCAGTGGACCAGGTACAGCTCCCAGTTGTGGGAGCCAGAGGCCACCTTATTGTTAACATCCTCCCAACTTTATCACTTCTCTTAAGAAGGACAAGCAGGTCTTTCTGATATTCAGGGTAGGTTGGGCCTGAAAGGGCATGTACAGGGTGCTATGTGGAAAGGTGTGCACAGTGACATGAAGAGAGACAGCTGGCAGCAGAGCCAACATCTGTCTTCCATTTCCTCCCTCAACTTGGTGGTATCTGACATAGCTGAATGGAGCAAAGTTTTCTGGTGAAGCAGTGAGTTGTAATTACACTTTACAGAGGCATCTAGAGCACCTAGCAAAGTGCATTTGAAACAGGAAGTACCTTGGAATCGAATCCAAATCTGTTGTTATTATCAAGGTCATTTTTTTTAATAATTCAGTCATATAAAAATTAAACTTGTGTCCAACTGATGTGCTTTGCTCCTGTGGGTGCTTACTCAGATTAAAATCAGATGCTGCACATGTCTTGGTGAACAGAAGAGCCACTTCCCATGTGAGGATTCAAACCTCCTGAAGCACAGACACTTTGCAAAAATATCTCAATGTTTAGCAGATCAGGAGCTAAAATGCAATTGCTCCTCTCCAGCACACAGCCCAGCCATTTGTCAAAAAGCGTGAAGCCTGACTCTCTTCCTCCCTGACTCCAGCCATGCCTTATACAGCACAAAATAGCTTCAGCAGGAGTGACTCAAACCAGCATGTCCCAGACTACACTGCTGCCCAGGCATTAGTGCAAGAGGGAGGAAAGCAGAGGGCAAAACACTTGCTCCAAAGAGGCTAGAGCAGTGTTCTATGGGCAGCTCAATGGAAAGAGAACTTTCTACCTCTGAGAGTAGCTCTCCTTGCAACCACCTCTCCCCTGGCACCTGCCTGCTCCCCACTCCTCCTCCTCCTTACCTGGCTCTGGCCCTTGTCAGAACTCTGCACCCGTCAGTTCAACTCCCTGAGTGTGAGGGGGCTGGGAGAAAGATTTCTCCTTGATTAGCTGCAGGGGCTGCAGCAAGTGCTGCTGCCAGCTCAGGAGTGGGAGGAGTGCTATGGGGCTAGAGGAAGAGGAGGAGGAGCAAGCCTCCTCCTTGTCAGCAGCACCCAAGACTTCTCCACTGCTCCTGGGACTACACTTGCAGAAAGATGGGGCAGAAAGACCCTGCACAGAAGGTAAACACCCTACCCCACAGGTGAGGAATACGACATGGAGCACAGGAACAATATGCCTGTTTATTTGTTACTTTTTAATTTTCTTCTTTCCTTCTTTTTAAAATGGTTTCTTTCCCATTTAACTTTCTAACCCTCAGAGATAAAAGTGTTTCATCATGGAAACTCATTAAAGCATTTCCAACCTGCCATCCCACCTCTTTTTTTTTTTTGCTGTTTTGCTTTTTAATCACATAGTTCTATTTACAAATTAGAGTTGATTTTAACAGTGTCAGCTACACAAAAATGACAGCTTTTTTGGCAAAACCACACTTGCTGAAGAAAAAGAAAAATTGCTCAACTCTGACAGGCAATCAACTTTCACACCTACTAATGCTACCTCCTGCCTCTTACCATAGATATGGTATATCTATAGATACACCACAGACCCACACAACATTGCCCTAAATATAGTTTTCAATTCTTGTGCCTTCTCTGTTTTTTTTTTCCTCAAATATCTGTGCCATCCTAAAATGAGACACTTTTTTTTTTTTTGCTCGACAGCTGTAAGAACTTCATTCCAATTTCCTCATTTTTTAATTCTACATAAATATTTCTTTAAGTTTCTTGGCACTGGGGCTTGGATCAAATTCAGTTGCTCCACATCTATGAATGCATTTTTTAAAAGTATTTAATCTCATTTCTTTTCCAGGATAAGCTTGTTACTTGCCAAGCAGCTAAGCAGCAGGAACAGAGTGGTGCCCTGTGGGAGATCAAATGATACAACCACAGCAGTTCCAAAATTCAGCTACAAGGGTATAACAACCTCTTGGAGAAAATGAATCACTCTCACCAAAAATTCCCTGGGAATAATTTTCAGGAGTGGCAGAATTAGTGGCTTTGGAGAAAGTCAATCACTTCCCTTCTGTACAGTAAAAGTTGCCATGGTTTGCCACGAAGTATAATTTGGTATCCTCAATACAGCAGAATACATAGGAAAAGGCATTAATCAGAGTTATGACAAATAGTTACAAAACTATAAACAAATATGCACAAACTATTCCTGTCCAAGTTATATGAAGCCAGTGATTTTTAAGTAAGTTCTGTTTTGCTTTTGGATGGTGGTTATCACCAACCACTAGGCAGGGCATTACTGTGTGACTCAGTGCTGAAAATTTCCATTTTCTAAGCACTTTGTTAATTTTAGCTCATTAATCCTCATAGCACTCTAGAAAGACAGGGAGGCAACAGCAGAAGTATTGAGGTTTTTTAACTCCCAATATGTACCTTCAGCCAAATTGAGCTTGATGTTTTTAAAATGGTCCCCTCTTCCAGCACTAACTGACTTTCAAAGGTGCTACTTCAGAAGAACAGACTCAAGATGGACAAGCAAATGTTAGAAATAATTTTTGAAAACTGTGGTCTTAAGAGTGACTCACTCAACTCTACCCAAGCAGACAGAACAGTATTAAACAGGACAACCAGGGGGCAGGTTTAAGAAAAGCATGGTTTAGGAGAGCTAACACAGGTTTAGGAAAGCCATGTCCTGCTTGTTGAACAACCTAGCCTCCTTTTATGACAAGGTGACCCAACCAGTGGATGAGTGGCTGTTGACATGGCCAACCTGGCTTTCAGTAAAGACGGTCTCCCCCAGAATTCTCCTGGAGAAACTGCCAGCCTGTGGCAAGGACAAGTGCACTCTTCACTGGGCAGATGGCTGGAAAGCTGGGCCCAGACAGTGGTGGTGAATGGAGCTATATCCATTCACCACGGAGCAGGCCAGTCACGGGTGGTGTTACTCTGGGCTCAGTGTTGGGGCCAGTCCTGTTTAATACATTATCAGTGATCTGCACAAGGGGATGAAATGCCCCTCAGTCAGTTTTCAGGGGACACCAAATTGGCTTGGAGTGTTGATGTGCTGGAGGGCAGGGAGACTCTGCAAGGGGATCTCTGGACTAGTGGGCTGAGGCCAGTGATGTGAGGTCCAACAAGGCCAAGTGCCGAGTCCTGCCCTTGGGTCACAGCAACCCCAGGCAGTGCTACAGGCTGGGGAAGAGTGGCTGGAAAGTGGCCTGGCAGAAAAGGACCTGGGGGTGCTGGTCAACAGCAGCTGAGCACGAGCCAGCTGTGCCCAGGTAGCCAAGAAGGCCGATGGCATCCTGGCCTGGACCAGCAATGGTGTGGCCAGCAGGAGCAGGGCAGGGATTGTCCCCCTGTTCTTGGCACTGGTGAGGCTGTGCCTCGAGTGCTGCGTCCATCTCTGGGCTCCTCACTACAGAAAAGACTGGAGCGTGTCCAGAGAAGTGCAACGGAGCTGGGGAAGGGTCTGGAGAGTGACTCATATGAGGAATGGCTGAGGGAGCTGGGGGTGTTTAACCTGGAAAAAATAAGGCCCAGAGGAGACTTTGTTGTTCTCTACAACTCCCTGAAAGGCGGGTGTAGCCAGATGAGGGTTGACCTCTTCTCCCAGAGAGCAAGTAACAGGACAAGAGGAAATGGTCTCAAGCTGCATGAGGGAATGTTCAGGTTGGACATCAGGAAACATTTCTTCACTGAAAAGGCAGTTGTTTAAGCACTGGAATGGGATGCACAGGGATGTAGTGGAGTCACCATCCCCAGAAGTGTTCAACAACAGCTGGATGTGGCACTGAGTGCTGTGGTTTGGTTGGCATGGCAAACATTGGACTTGATAACCTTAAAGGTCTTTTCAACCTTAATGATTGTATGAATTTCCTAAAGACTGGATATGAATTTAAGAGTCCTTGGCCTCCAAATCCCTGCTTGGATCATTAAATATCCCCTCCACTAATCTAAAATCTTATTCAATTCCTGAGTAACAGGACACAGAACAGTTAAACCCTTTATGATTATCTATTAATTCAAAGTAATGCCATTTTCTTCTGTTTCCATTTGAACTGATCAGGTAATCAGACAGTAAGCACTGAATTCAATTAACATAAAAGTTCTTCTCACAAAGCTTAATTTAGAACTATTTTTTCCCTTTCAGAATAAAATAAATCTTCCTTAACTGCTTTTAAGCAGAAAAGCAAATATACTATGTCCCTTTATCCACTAGTGCTTAAAGTATAATACATACTACAGTAATTTCCTATTATAATGGAATATTTGCACAGGTTGCAAATTTATCCCTGAGGAATGAGGAATCTAGTGAATGGACACATACATTTATTACACTGAATACTCGAGGTAATGCTGGCCTATGATACCAAGCCAACAAGCTCGATGATAGCCCTGATATAATTATGTAATTAATTAGCTCTATCATAATTTTTGGTTTATGACACTAACTTTTATGTGCCACTAGTCAATTTAATGGCATTTTAAATTGAAATAAGGCCCCTGAGAGAGATGCTACTTACTGAATCACAAATCTTCTGTTCAGATTTCTTTTAATTTCAAAAGATGACCTAATAAAATTGCTTTATAATTAAATCCACTCTAACAACTTCTCCTATGTGATTCTTCCTCTTCTCCCATTTTTAATTACGAAAAAAATTCCAATCAGAAAACATTCGCCATCATAATTATATGCAAAAAAATCAGTGATCTCTTTTTGTATCTCTTGCTCTCCCTTCACAGAGCACTGCATTCTAGCTAGTTTTCCTGCAGAATTTTACTAGCACCCTCCAGAGTCATAGCGACGAAATTGCACCTTTTACACTGAAATTCTCATTAAATTTACTTCTACCTTATTTGAAAAATAGTCAAGGCGTGGGAAGAATGGGAGCGAAGCCCCACATATTTTCTATTTCAGACAGACATTCACAAGTGTTCTGGTATCACAAGATGTGGTTCTCCAGTGAAGGTAATATCAGATAAAGGAAGGGAAGGGAGTCCATGGCTCACCTCCACCCACAGTGGCAGAGCCCCTCTATGTGCCACCTCCTATATCCAGCTGAAAAGGCAACCCAGAAGTGGGCATTGGCACCTTCTTGGGGCTGGGGGGTTGTGATGTCATCCAAGGAGCATTCCTTAACACACAGGCATCTTCCCTGCCTGGTGCTCCTCACCAGTGGGCAACCCACCAGGATCTCACCCTGACATAGCACTGTTTGGATTCATCCTCCACCCAGTGCTTAAACCAGTGGTATTACATTGAGTAAGGAATGTGAGCAGGCAGAAGCAGAACGATCCCTATAAAGGCTCTTTTCATAGGCTTTATTCTACACAATGGCCACTGTACCCAACAGGAGCGTAACATCACTGGATGGGAGCAGAGCTCAGTGACTCCTTTCTGAGATGATGATGACTACTGCATTAAAGATATCCTTAATGTAAGTGGTACTTTGCCACACAGAAAGCATGTCAAACACAGAGCAATACTCTGCTTCTGAAAGCCATCACATCATTTCCACCACTGATGCCTGGGAAAGGGATGTGTTGGAGATACTCGAGATGACACAGAACAGTTAAGGGAACACTTAATAATACTGGATGGTAAAGACAAACAGATTAAAATATTATCATTTCCCTGCAGACATAATCATATTCTGTTCCATTCCTGCTCCCTAAAAAATAATAATATATAGATATTGCGTATCAATGGAGCTTAAGCACTTTGTACTTGTGTTTTTAAGGCAAGCAATTTTAATCATGACTGACCTTTAAAAAACAGTGATATTTGAAGTGAGGTGGAAGTAATAGAATTATTGTCAATCTCTTACCGTTTGCTGTATTCTTTTTGAAGTTATCTAGAAACTCTTCCAGGAGCTGTGACTGGTTTGGAGGAGGCAACAAACTCTTTGGGTCCCTGGAAATGTCACCATCTGACCAGGACACACATAAGGGTTGCTGGGTACCATAATGGCTCATTCTCACTGTAAGCGTTACACTTCTCTCTGAAAACAGTAACTCCATCTGCCTGAGATCAAGATCAGACACAGCCTCTCCATTTATGCTCAGGATTTCATTGCCTACTCGGAGCCCTGGCAGCATGTGAAAGCAAAAAAAGAAAAAAAAAAAAGTAGGTCATATAATATAAAAAGAGTCACAACTCAAACCTTATGCTGACTCGCCTTTTATCTTTTTGGTTTGAATTCAAATAGCCTAATCCTACCACAAGACTATTAGAACCAGTGGGAGCTTTATTTGTGCTGTAATTCTACAGACTGACCTCATGCTTGCTTACTTTGATAGGTGCTACCCACAGTACAGCAATCAAGTTGGTTTTGTTTAAAGATGCTACAGAATTGGGCAGGTGGGAGGCACCTCTCACAACCAGATACCATCACTATACAGCACCATAACACATATTTCATCAGCTGCGAAGAACAAGGCACTAGTCACGCAGATCAAATTATTCATGCAAAGCTGCAACAACTAAGGATGGAGGTTTTTATCAGCTTTTATATAAATCTAAACAGTGGCAAGTGCTATCTTTTTAAGTCAGCAAAACCAAGCAGATATTACCATCAGGTAGAAAATTCAGATCTCTGTCTCCATCTCTCTGGGGCTGTTTTTCAGATAGCAGAACCCACGTGATCCTCACACATGCTGATGAAGAGAGGCACAGTTTCTGAGCAGCACAGTGGGAAGGTGCTCACAGAAATGTATGCAGAAAACTATTCTGGGGAAGAAGGCTTTTGCCAGCAAAAGTGAAAGCAATGGGTCATAGAAACTGATCAAGCCCATGAAGTTCCCTAGTGTGAGATGAACTCTTTCTCCAGTTTGTTCTTCTGTGCAAAAGCACTCGGTTGGATGGCTGAACAGAGACTTTGTCTCCAAGGGTGAACAAGAACTGTCCCCAGCACACTGAAAGGATAATTCAGTTACTCTGTATACATAATTTTTCCTACTATTACATATTTTCCATGGTCTTCAGGAAAGAAAACTGTGAGCAGTAAAAGCCAATAAATATTTGAGACAGCATCCCTAAAACTTCTTCAAATTTTTGGACTCAAAAAAAGACAATGAAGAACAGTTTTAAACACAAACAGGATACAATACCTTCCTTGTATGCCAGTCCATCAAGGAGAACATCACTTACAAAGATATGGGTGAGATGTTCATTCTCAGCCACTTGGGCTGTGACAGCAAATCCTGAAGTAAAAAAGGTTTAAATCAAATAAACTTTTTTGACAACATTTCCCTTTTATTTCCTGTATTTAGTACACTTTACATGAGAAGGAAAATACTTCTTATGAGAACATATCCATAAAGCATATAGAAATTAACACATGGCTACCCAGTCACTGTAAGACCCATTAAAATTAGTAAGACTTTTCAAATCCCAGAAAATGCCATGCTGTGATGTAAAAAACAAAGTTTCAAAGGACGTATTTTGTACCTTAGCTTTATGACATTTCCATAACACAGCAAAATCCATCTTTACAGTAAGAGCTCTGCAGAATGTCCATCAGACATAGTGATGTTTTAAACAATTCCAAAAAGTGGAAACCCAAACTATAAAGCAACAAGTTATGCTAGAATAATGAGTGGGAAAAGCCAGAAAATAATACTTTAAAACTGAATTGCAACTAAAGCACAGCATAAAGCTGCCTTGCAAAGGTATCCTTGCAAGGATATATTATTCCTACGCATAACTACTTCCCATGGACAAAAAGCCTGTCAGAATTAGTTCCAAAGTATACTTTCTTTTCCGAAGTATACTGTACTAAGAGAGGATTCCACTACCAAAGCAAAAATTAAAAAAAAAAAAAAAAGGCAGACCTTGTCCAGTACCTAACTTGAGTGAGAGTACTTACATTAGTCCTGGAAAAGGACATTCATATTTCTGACAAGCCCACGCTTCAATTATTTGGCCACCATAGGAAAATTAGAAAGTGGACTCTTCCAAGACATAAGAAATTCACTTGCCCGTGCCAGTGGAGAACAATTAGTTTGGGTCTTTGTTATAGTGCCTCGAGTTCTTTGCAGACTCATACTTTGAGCTGTCAAGGATGGCTCTGTCTGCTCTCAGAAACGAAAAAGTCCCAAAGAGAGAAAGTAAGCAATGAGAAGAATAAAAAGAATTCCTGAGAGCTTACCATAATCACTTATGTTTTCAGTCTTTGTAAGATGAACATGATAAACATTTAATGGACAAATTTCTATTTCATCATACACCTGTGGGAAAAGAACAGTAGCAGAAGTCATTAAACTGTGAAAATGCAAGCACCAATACACCCCAAATACAGCATGAGAAACAAGCACAAAATTCTTTGCATCAAGACTTGTTGTCTTTTCATAGAGAACTGTGTTACTGTGTAAGCATCACTGCTATTAGTGGGACTAAAGTTAAAGACCAAAAACCCACTCTGGAGTACAAGCTGACACTTTACTTTTGTACTAAAAGCCTCATTCAAGTCTTCAAACATTTATTGAAGAAAGTGTTTGCAGTGCCTAGTCACTCAAAACTGTCAACCAAAATGACAGAATGCAGTCCCAGAACATCTTTAAAACCTTATTTTAGATCTGAATTTCACATATTTGTAGGTGATAACTCAACTGCAGTTACAGACATCACAAAACTTTATCTTAAAGGAGTCACACTTTCCTGGTCTACTATGTATTCATATGGTTCAGGAGCACAATACTCAGTATTTTCATCAACGACTCTTCTGAGTTGTAGGCCATAGTGTCTTGGCTCCAGCTGTTTCATCTAAAGAAGAAAAAGAATGGAGTTTGGAATTCGTTATTTATTTCCAGAATCCTAGAAGACAGAGAAGTGACACACACATAACAAGCTTCTAAAATCATGCAAAAGCAATCTCAAAAAGTAATTTTCTACCTGTTTTTGTAGTATAAACAGAACTAGATGCATTGCTTAAAATATAAGGTTAAAGTGCTATTTCAATTTTGCCTTATGATCCTCCCAAATCCTTTAATAAACACTATGTTTTGGCTATTAGATTAACTGAGGACTAATATATGTTTCTAAAGATATCTCAGCTGTTTTCTATCCTTTTGAACTTAACACTCACAACCGCCTTTTTCTATAACTACTTCTAATGATTCAGTTCTGCTCAGCAGCTTTTCCTTCTAATGTAGAAAATGTGTGTGCATGTACAGGCAGTTAGGAGAGGGGATGGGATGGCAAGCATGTTCCCAAAGGGTTTGCCTTTATTAGATTTTATTTTTATTGCTGGGTTTCATCTGTGATCAGAGGGTTTCCCCTACTTTTTTTTTTTTTTTATCCTCATGAGGTCAAAGCAAAGATCCTGTCTCAACAGGAAACCAAAGGGAAATAGGGATATTCCCAAAGTATATTAGCCTGAAAGTGCTGAGCCCCTGATAGGAGGCTCTAAAAAAATCAGGATACTGATGAGACCATGGCACAAAAAAAATTCATTTTAGCATATTAATAGACCAACAGTTCTAAAACAGAAGGAAGCAACATTTCCAAAAGAAGAGGACTGACACCCTCCCTGAGGGTTACTTAACCCCTTTAATACATCTTGGCAATCTACAAAATCTAACTCTACTGAGTAACTGGCAATTAACATCTTATTACATGCTGCAGTTTACAAGTTACTTGTGTTCTGTATCCTGAAAAATTGAATTCAAATGCACAAGTTGCACTTGTGCAATAAGCACTATCCAAAACCCTCAGATGGGAAACAGAAATGAGAAAAGTATAAACCTCATAAAGCATGGATGAAAGGGAAAAATAAAACCCTAACAACTCTTCTGAACTTTAGCCTTATCCACATAGCATTCAAACATTTTTGCTTCAGAAGAAAGATTCCTTACACTCACCAGAGCAGAATGAAAATGTAAGAAGGAAAAGAGCCAGGACAGATGAGCAGAAAGTATTCAGCATTAGAGAATGCTTATGAAAAGCTTTACACACAGAATAGAAAGACAAAATAAAACAGAAAAACATTTAAGAAAAAAATAAAGGAATTTAAATCTGCATGCGATACAGACAATGAAAATTAAAAGTCAGCTTTATAATTACAAATATTTTGGAATGATAGAGTAAGAGAGGTAAGGAATTTCCTTTTCAACGTAATTCTAATTTATAAATTTTATTTCCTCCTTTAGGGGTCTCGCATGGCACCCCAAGGACTTCAAAATGTTCTGGCTCTTCCTGCCACCTGGTGGGCAAGTCTTGTATCAGACAATCCCTTCAGCCTGACGGGGTACAGCCAAGTTTTTAAAAGTAAAGCCAAACATTAAACATTTTCTTAAGGATTCAGTCTCCACCAGGAGAAACAGCAAGAAGATAATTTCTTCTTAATGATGTTCTGGAGATGCATTGGGACTTGCCTAAATCAGAGCACTTATTTTGATTTTAAAAACTAGTTTACTCTGGATTGTTAAAAGCTTTTTTTTTTTTTTTTTTTTTATTTATTTCTACCCAATATTAGCATGTAAAAAGAGCTGTTAAATTGGGCCCTTTCCTCCATTAAAGCCTCAAACTTCATTAACTTCAAGCCAGTTCAATGAGTTCACATGGAAATTCACCATAACCTATGCCAAAAGCTACAGCTGGATCTTGTCCAGCACAGGGCTCCTATTTTCCTGTTTTTCCCCTTGTGAAGTAAATAAAATACATTTACCAATTGGCCAGAAAACAGAATTTGGGGATAAAGAGTTATTTTTTCCAAAAAGCTGTTTAGCACAATTCAAGTGTCTTGAATTGTGAAGTTAGAGAGTTCAACACTAACACATATGGAGGCAGGAATGTTAGGTATATTACACTGTTCCAGGTGCTGCTGTTTCATCTGTAGCTAAAACTGGTATTTCTATTTTACCTTTAGCCTGTAACCCAGTTTTCTGTTCTGTGGTCTATAGCAATCTTTCTCAATTTGCCAGCACTGACTTTCACAAGCGAACTCACTCTTCCAAATTCACAAATAGAGCTTGTATTTAATTAAAAGCTTATAAAGGTCATTTCAAAAGCAAACCTATATGATAGCCTTTGTCACAGCAATCTTAAATGTCTTAATCTCCTGGCTCTAACTCAACCAGTCCCTGTTGCTCCTCTGTGATTAATTTGCACAGAACAGCCGGATTTGCTGCAAGGACAATACAGAGTGGACACATGCTGAGACTGCCCAGGGCTGATTACCTGGCACACTGTCTCTGCTCCTGAAGTACCCCCTGTGTGCTGTCTCCAGCAATGCTTTTGAAAACCTTTCCACAACCTTTCCTGCTGCCTTGGCTACAGCGTATAAAAACCACAACTAAGGAAAGACAGCAATGTGCCTTAAGCATCTCCCTGTTGCTGTCTCATTATGTATTATTAGTATTATATATTATCTCATTATTTTATTATTATAAATAATAGTAATCTTACCTCAGTTTTCTCTATGCATCCACTAATATACTATGTTCCTTCTCAAGTCCACAGCTATTTACAAGGTGCAATTGTGCATGAAAAATAAGTACCTTGCATGCCAAAGACAAAACATCCTCCACCCTGTGCTCTGGCTTGAGTGTCAGCGCCACAGCTTGGCCATCACAGAAATGAACGTATGTCTGTGTTTCCCAAGCATTCTCCTTCTGGATGCTCTCTGGCACTGAGCAGTAGACATTCAAAAAATCATCGACTTGCTGCTGGAAACAAGAGAGAGAAAAGTACCATATATATGGATGTTAAAAAACAAAACAGAAAAAAAAACAACCAAACCATTTCAATTACATTAGCAGTTTGCAGTGGCTATGATTCAAAAACAGTGCTGTGCATTTCCCCCATGGCAAGCCAGGCAAAGAGTTCTGTTACCTGCTCTCATTCACTATCAAAAACCTGATTTTCTAGACTCAGACTGAACTTGCAGTGCTTTCCCATTGTGGAATTTCATGCTTTTATCTCATACTAAATCATTGATTTTACTTGTGGAAATATGTAGCTAGATGTTATTACATCACAGTGGAAATAAATTTTTTAGGAAGAACTGACAACTACAATTTTACCTAACCAATACATGTAAAATAACTCTGTAAATAAATAAATAAATAAATAAACTTAGTGTCAACAGAAGATGACAACAAAATTACAGCAGAGAGCACTGTGGAGCAATGCTAGCCATAACAAAATAAAGGCCTAAAAGTAGGAATAAAGTGCTCCTATTTTATTTACAGTTTGAGAACATCGTGCTTCATTGGCAGCAGAGGGTATTTGCCTGTTTACCATTTTGCTCTACATTCTCTCTCTTTCCAGTGCCATTCCACTTGATCAAATAACATCAGTCCTAAATAAATTCCCTGTCACTTTCTCACCCTTCACTTTCACACTTTCTCCTGTACTGCACTTCAGGCTGCATGTTTTAACGGAAACCACACAAGGAGAAGACATCAAGAGCTGTTCAGAATTTGGAGTTTCACATATTATTGGGTCACCCTATTCAGCATATCACTTAATTACCTATATCAAGGCTTTTAAGTTTATGCAGATGGGGTCCCTTGATTCCCTAAGCAGTCGCTGGAAATGGACAATAACTCCACAGAGTGACAAGATTTCCACCCAATGCATATCTTAAGATATCCCAAGCTGTTCCAAGGTATCCCTACCTCCTTCATGCTTTTTGTTATTATTTTTGTTTGTTTGCTGGGCTGGGGGATTTGTTGCCTACTTAAAGACCCTTGATTACACAATTCTGCCCACTTTCCACCGGGATACAAGCCCAGGGGTGCACCACAATCAAAAGCTGCTGTAAAAGCTGCACAGAGCCTCTTTCCCTTGCTGCAGGCAGCAAAGTTATTGACAACAATCTGTCAGTAGCAACAGAGAGACCAATATTATTTTCTTTTTGCAAATAACAACTGTGGCTGTAAAAAGAGCCAAGCAAGCAATCCTATCCAGGTAATTACCAAGCAGTGCAGAAATTCAGGTTTCAGACAACTCAGTTTGTGGCATAGCATAATGTGATGCCAGAATAAGACTGGTTTGGTGGAATACCACTAATGAACTAAGTCTTTTCATGAATATTGTGTCTTGCTCAACTGTCCCTTTTAACTAGGTGAACATGGAATTTCAATTAACATAGGTGATGGAAATCCTACTGAAATCCATCAGTTTATACCTAACAAGAGTCATGTTTTGCTACTGCAATTAACGCAGTGTTGAAACCTACACCAGGAGAAGTTTGACCTTGGCAGCTGTAGGTACAGCCTGCTCATAATGCTGGTGATGTTGAAGAAGATAATTCCTGTGGAACTGTAGTCCTCTCGGCACTAAATCACCTGCCTGAGAATGAAGCCTGACCTACCTCCACAGTGTAAATAACAGAAAGGAGAAAGGGGGCAAGGCAGGAAGGCTGTGAGAGATTAGCACACCTGAGTCAGGCTGAATTTCCCTGGTGGCTTCCTCTAGGGAAAACCAATGCTATGCCTGCCTCAGCAAGGAAGGTTTGCAACTACTGCAATGGATTATTGCCCTGCAACACTAGCACTCCAACTCTGCAACTGAAATAAATCTCACTATTGCCAGAGATGAAAAAAAAAACCCATAACCTCATATCATAA
This sequence comes from Chloebia gouldiae, assembly GCA_003676055.1. Lineage (NCBI taxonomy): Eukaryota > Metazoa > Chordata > Aves > Passeriformes > Passeridae > Chloebia > Chloebia gouldiae. The sequence goes on along the minus strand of QUSF01000002.1, from coordinate 54,546,023 downwards.
AGGATTAAGGTGATGAGAAATAGGTTCAAGGCCACCTTTTGATGTAAGCTTTTATAACAGGACAGAAACAGCAGCCAACATGAGCTACATCCTTTCCTTACCATGCACACTGATGCTCAAGCATACAATTTGAGATAACCTTCCCTCTGTTATTAAACATGACTGTGTTCCTTAACTGCAGTCAAGGAACCGTTGCTTCATCCACATTTTCCGTCTCAGAAAATCTGACATGAAAAGAGGTTTTTTTTTCCTGTTATGCCTGCAGTGACCAATTCCACAATAGTTCATTCATTCATTGCCACATGAAGTTATAACAACCCATCCAATTTTCCAGAAAGAGGCGCCAGGACTTGCAGACTGTCACATGTTGTGCCACAGGGCTGCTGCAGGACCAATAGGTTACTTCATAATTTCCTCCCACTATTTGCCTCTAGTTTTACCATCCTTTTCAGGGAAAATACAGCTTCCCTGGCAGACTTCACTGTTTGTCATACACAGGCAGCATTTTATAAAAGTTTTGATGCTGTTTTTGTTTTTTGTGTTTCTTTCATTTTAAATCAGTGAAACCAGGCTGATGCCAGAGTAACGGTTTTCAAAGTAATGATGAATCATTTCTGAGTTGTTGTATGATTCACCAAAATGTCAGGATCTTAAAAATGCCCACGCTGTATTTAATACCCATTGAAAAAAGGTTTCAGAAATAGGGTTGAAAAAAAATAAGGAAAAAAATGTTTTTCTAGCTCCAGAGGTCTGCTCAGCACCTAAATTTTGTGCATTTTTCTAGTCTTGTAAGACAACCCAGCTAAATTTTTAAATCCTGGCCCAAAACCTGCAGCCACATTGACCTCTGATAGTCCTCCTCTACCTGGGGACCAGGGCTGTGAGCCCCTACCCAAATTTGGAGAAGGCTACTTTACCTAGAGCTAGGACAAGGAGACAGACCTTATCGTTTTGCTGACACTTCACCAAAGGGAGAGCACTTCATTCTGCCTGCTCCCGAGTGCCTTCAAAACATTTCTCTGTCTGCTCAGAAGGGTTCAGGAGGAGTAAACACTCCTGTTAGGCCAGAGGACAGGAGAACCACAGCAGACTTTGTCGTATAAGGCAGCTGCATCAACCTCCCAGCCCTGAGGGGATTGGCATCCAACCGAGGGACTGGTGTCACAGCCCTTCAGGAGAAACCTTCAGGGGCTGTGCCCAAGAGATTTGGTCACTTCTCATGTGGTAAACCTTTCCACCTTCCAGCATGTTTGAACAGGAATGAATTGTGTTTGCTGTCTCTGAGATGGGAGATGGATGCCATCTCACACCACACACTAGGGTACATTCTGGAGGAATTTTTTAAGTGTTCACTACAGGAGTTAATTTCAACCCCATAATTACAATTTATTTTAAAAACAGAGGAGTGATTTGGTTTAAATACTTTCCCACTCCAGGAAATAACAGGCAAGTGGCCAAGTAACAAAGGGAATTCCAGTATTTCATTCCATTCTTTCAAAGAACAGAAAGATGTTTTCAGAAGGCAGAACAGTGTTACAGGGTTGCAGGATAGCTGCTGTCAGTGGGAGATGTCCTTCCACACTGGGGGATGGCAATAATGTGCCTCAAGGAGGGTGAAGGAATGGAGAAGGATCATGACTGAGGCCAAGCAGGGAAAAGCAGCAGAGCTCCTCATCCTGGATAGCAGAGAAGATCCATCACAGCTATTTACTAGGTAATGCAGCTGAGGGGTGCTCCATCCTTCTCCTTTACTTGGGCAATCTCCAGCTTTATATTACATCTCACTTCTCTGATGGGAAGGTCCACAGACTTTACATATATTATTGCCTTAAAACTCAAAATACAAAGGTTCTGTTGAAGAAGACAAAGGGGAAAAATATACCCTGGGTTTCATCTCATCCCTGGAAACCATTAAGGTCAGATTGGATGGGATTCTGAGCAGCCTGGTCTAGTTGAAGATTTTTGTGTTTAATGCAGAGGGTTGGACTAGATGACCTCTAAAGGTCTCTTCCAGTCCAAACCATCCTATGATTTGCCATACTGTGAAATTTGTTTTCAAACAAGCACGGCCCAAAGTCTCTCTCACAGTGTACAGACTGTATGTATTAGTGTGTAAAGAAGCTGCCAGGGGTTTGGTTTAGTTTTTTAAAGCTTACCGTGAATACTCAGAAATTTATGTTGAAGTGGTTTCATTAGCAAAGTTATAATCCTGTCATCTAACAATAAATACATTTTATGAACCTCTTTAGGGTCTCTGAACCAGCCCCACCATTACCTTAGAGAAATGCATTGAGGAATTCAAAAACATGATGACACAGAATGAGAACAGGCATATCATACCTCAGCAGGGGTGGCTGAATTCTGAACGCCAGCAAATCCATGTCCTCCTGCTGAATCAAAAACCTATTGAAAACATCACAGATAGATAAATAAGTAGGTTGAACAAATAAACATCTTTGTTTCTTATCAGTTTTGGGTAAATCCATTGAAAAAAACCAAAAAAATAAAATAAAATTAAGGAATATATATCAACCTGCTAAGCACCAGGGATCTTTTTTACTTTTTATTGCTTTATTCTGACTAGAAGTAATAAAGAAATACAATTCTCTCCATATAAAGAAAAATTAAGCAGATTTTCTCTTTTAAGCTACATGCAGACTCAGATTCAAATATGTATAAAACATGTTCTTGTTTTTTCCTATCTACTATTTAGTAATAAGATTCAAGTCATTTACCTTCAAACCATACACTATACTGGAATTATAAATTTCACCCTTCAGGATATTGTTAGGGAGAGTTATGAAATCTCATCATTATTTGAAGGGACTTTTCAAATCATTATTGCTGGTGTCTAAAACCTCCTACCCTACAGTTTTTTATCTTTTCTAACCAGTTTTCTTGGCACTATCGATTGAAAGTTTTAGCTTAACTTTAAAGGCATAGTTGACCCAAACCCCACACTATTAAGCAAAGAAAGTAGCTGAATACTCTGTCTGCTTTAGAAGTGATGAAAGCAGGACCTGAGTTGTGCATTGCCCACATGCTTTGGAAATTTAACTACTGGTATCTCACAAAGGTTCTTAGATCATTATTTTTTTTTTAATTAAATAAATGTCTATGCATACAAATATTTCAGTGATAAGGCTGGTGTAAACACAAGGATAGACCGATACACTTTATTTATGACATTGGGATTTACAAGTAATAACATTACCCTCCTAAACTGCAGATTTAAAAACCATTTTTTTTAACTCCTTCTGCAGTTAACAAATTAGGACAATATCAGACTTACAGCTGAGCTTTTGGGGGGTTTTGGTATTAGCAAAAGCCTTTCAGATAATCCAAGACAACAAACTCTCTAGATTTCATACAAAATCCAGTTTCTGCCAATGCAAATAAAAGATACCACTTCTGAACTTCCTTGCCTCACCCACAGATACAATCAAAGTATTTTATTGCTTATGATTTGTCAAAACAGTTCACCATTTAGACATAAGGAAGCAGACAAGCATTTAAGAAACTGAGGATAATGTGAGCCTAGATGTCCCCCATCTGCTACAGTGCAGTTTTATTAACTGATTTGTAGAAGACTGAGCCACTTCACTAATATTTAGGAAAGCTTCCCAGCACAGAAACTCCAACCATTTTTATTAATGCCATAAAAATAAACAAGATAAAATTAAAAGCTTCTCTGACACAATGATCTTCAAGAATATACCATCTGATTGTGAAGCTAGGGTACTGTAGATTAAAACATACCAGCTACAGTCAAATGAACTTAAATCCAAGAAAGCAAGACTTTTTTTAATCTGTTGTTTGACAGAAACACCTCAACACACTGAGCAGAGAAGGAACCTCCACTTCTCTGCTTAACCCGGTTGGCTGAAAGAGACAAAGTTATCCTCAAGCCTATTCTGATTTTGATATAGAATTATGTGCATATACACAAGACTGAACAAGGATTGAGCTCTCTATTCAGCCATCTTCTAGGTTCATGGGTCAGTTTTCAAGCCATGCCAATAAAAATTCCTCACTTTTATGGGCAACACTCAGCATTTAAATTTCCTTACTTATATTGCAGGATGTTTAATTACAGAAAGAAAAAAAATCAAGAACTCCAGCTTGTCTATGAAAATGCAAACATTTTTGGGCCAGCCAGTTGCAAGGTTTGAAATAAGAAGGGTAAAGACCCATTCGGGGCACCTCTGCCTGTGACAGGCCTCCCTTCTCTTTGCCCAGAAAAGCACTGGAAGGACAGAATGAGCCTCCTCTCCTTACCACAGCTATAATATTCCCTGTCCCTGAGCTCCACAGAATCCCCTTCATGGGCTATAAAACATATGAGAAGATGTATTACCCAGTTAAAACAGTGCAAGGTATCAGCTCTGCTGGGAACAGAGCTAAAGGGTAAAACATTCCTTCCCTCAGGGCTCATATTAATAAAGAAACAGAGGTGGAGGACTCCCAGAGCAGACTCTGCTGCTGGAGAACACAGGGGAAGTTATGTGAAAAGGATGACCTAGGAAAAATTTCTTCTTTAATTCCTTCTTTTGTAAGACAGACTTGAGTTTTATTAATCAATTTCACCATGTTAACACACCTCAGTCAATATGCTAAAATGTGTAACAGGCACAAGTGTAATGCCACTATAAAACATAGATATTTACCTATTAAAAATACAAACCACTAGACCAGAAAATCCTGATGTGTTATTTTGCAACACAAAGTGTGTTGGATCAGCTCTGTGTCTACAGCAGGACATGTGCAGATAGGCTTGTTCAAATATTCTGCAACAGACTACCACACATGCAAGAACAGCCACTTTTCAAGTGCTGATCAGAGATTTTGTGACTAATAAAATCAAGGGCCAGGAACAAAGTTACCTAATGAACAATGCACAAAATACTGCTTTGAAGGAGCAACAGCAGACATGTCAGAGGCTAGTGAAAGCAGAACAGTGTTCTGAGTGAGAGTGCACCTCTGTAACTTCTGCCTCACTGTCAAGAAGCATCTCGGCTCTTATTTGCCTTTTTCTCAGAGAAAAGGCAGCAAACTTTTGTTTTGCCTATAACTGAGCTTTTATTGAGGAAACACAGACTCCTGAAGTGTGGCGGTTGCACTAAATGTAAGCATGGGCCATTAGTTCCAGAAAGAGGAAAAAAGATGCTGTGGTTTCACCAGCAGTGCAGCCCTTCAGCAGAGGCACACATCAGCATAGCCCCTCTCCCTAGAGCCATCCTGACCCTGCACACCAAACCTGCACCAAATCTTCAGTAACTGGTCTGGCATTATTTGTCAACTGTCTATACTGAGAGCTGACTCCCTGCATGACAGCAGTCTTCTCCTGGTGGCTAAAATGTACTTCCAGGCAGTGTGTGCTGCTTTAAGAAGCCATGCCAAAGATGTTTGTCTTCGCACAGTCCCTTTTTCCCTTGAAGATTCACTTAGGTCACTCTATATTGAATTGCAACTGTGCTTGTTGAATTGCAACAAGTGCAACAGTCACAAACAAGCACACACTATATTAAGGACTCTGCAGAGAGGCTATCTTGAAAGAAATCCTCCTTCCAGTTTGCAGTGTGACAGAAGTTTTGTTATAAACTCCAATCTGATGTTCTTATGCTGACAATAATTAAATTACTGAGTCAAACTCTGTCATTCACTAATCTTATTTATCACGAAAAAAAACCCAAATTAGACATATGTTCTTCACAGGTGATGATCCCATTGCAAGTTTGCCAAACCCACTGAAACCTTGGATGTAGGTTTGATGGACAAATGTCTTCCACCCTCTGCACCAACAGCAATTTGCAGGATGAACCCCAGGAAAAACAAATCATTCTAGGCTATCTCCAGCAAGTAAGATCTACCTGAGTTATGGAAGGTCGTTTCTCTTTTCCTTTTCTTGCCAATGTATCCAGTCCTTTTAGAGAAGAAAATAAGCCCTTCTTATTTCGAACCCTTTGGGACAGAGACAGGGTACGTTTCCTGAGAGCAGCTTCATCCCTGGAGCAGATCTATTTAAACACAGAGACAGACCCTCTTGTATCACTTTCATAACAGCAAAATATTGACAGTTATTTCAACCTGAGGCATCAAATGGGGGTTATTTCTGTTCATCTTAATGTAACATGCCAAAATGCAAGGACAATGTTTAAAACTTTCAGCAATGATGCTTGTTTCAGTATTCCAGTGGTATGGCAGCATAATTTTTTTGTCATGGGGCAAAATTAGAAGCCATAGGAAGGGAGAATCTGAGAAAATACTACTCTATGAATCAAAAGCTAATGAAAAGGCTCTGAAGAAGAATGACAACCTATCACTCAGATATGAAATTTCTAGAAGAAGACAGACTCTCCAAATTGCCAAATATAGGAGATAAATGCCATGGCATTGAGTTATTAACAAGGAATGGCACAAACCATGCAGATAAAAACAGTGGCAGAGAGGAACACATTCCCTGATGGGTCTTTCAGTACTACTTTTCAGACTCTACATGCAGCAAATGTGATCCAGCCCTCTCTGCCAAGAGCAGCCTTGCAGCCCTGCCAAGGTTGAAGAGCAGAGGCAAGCCTGCTACTGCTGTACTTCCCTTGAAGCTGACAGGGTAGCAACAGGTTGGTTACAGCTGAGGATCTCACTCCTTCTTTAGAAACATAGTCCACATTTCTTAAAAAAAGTGACATTTAATTTTGAATTGAATCTAGCTTTAGCCTGTTATAAGAATACTTCCTTTTTAGGAGGGGCTCCAAGTCTAGAGTCCTCTGGGACAGAAAAAAAAAAAGAAAAAAGCCATGGCCATATCCTGTAGAAGAAAATTTGCAGTTAAGGTGCAGGCAGAAAGGGTGACAGGGGTACAGGGCTGCCTGAGCAATGCATGTGAGTGCAGCCATGTATTATTTATCTCAGCACAATTCCACATTTAAGTACATGGTGGTTTTGTGTAACACACCCATGGAAGTGCATTAGGACTTACCAGTGCATGGAAGGATGAGACAGAGAAAATGCCGAGCCTCCCCAGTGCCAATTTTGAAGGACGACTGGCAGCAGCCAAAAGGCTCTTTGGGTTTGGGAGCTCCCCACCTTGCAAACTGGATAGGTAACATCGCATTCGGAAAAGGTCCATGTTAAATTTTTCCAGGTTCTGTTCCCATTGCTGGATCTGTTTGGATATGAAAAGGGACAATTAAATGGGGGGAAAATGCCTTTGTGGGCTGCACTGAAAATTCGAGCGCTTCCCCAAACCCGTAGTAAATTGCTTTCATCTGGTAGTATATGGATTAGATTAGTTACTCCCTGCCAAAACACATTCAGTCATATTGTGTTACATCAACCCAAAAGATTACTTGAAATAAAACAAAGCTGGTGGTCTTAAACACATACTGACAAGATGAACATACCATGAACTTTGCGTAGTTTGATAGCCACAAAAACAGTTACATAAAAACACAACCCTGTGGTTCACAAAAGCTTGCTTTTTTTTTTTTTTCTTTTCTTCCCTGCCACCACCCCCTTCTTTTTGGAAATTGGTTTTGGGTTTTTTTTTAGCTGGCTGAAAGCAAAGTAGAAAACAGCTACTCGAAAACACTGTGCAAAGCAAAGTAGCTACAGTGGTAGGTTCTCTTCATTCTTTACTACCATCCTATGGTTTGTCTAACTGTAAACAGGAGACAATACTGCAAACTGCAAAAAACAGCTATATAGATCCAATACAAACCAGGCTTCATACCCTTTCCTGGAACACCTGCCTGTCCCCAGGAGCACAGGACATTATCACCTCATTGGGATTAGCCAAAGCTGGGACAAGCACTTTTGTGGCTCAGGAAACAAGCTGACAAATATAAAAACCTCAGGTGGACTATGCCCTTCAGGCTCATTTAGAAGCAAAATCAGTTCAGTTTCTTTATAATGCTGCCAAATATTTCAAGAATTAAACCAGTATTTTGTCACTTTACTTTCTAGAATTAAGAAGTAAGCAAAGAAAGGGCAAAATAGGCCCTGTTAACAACATGGTGCTAAGGTTTGTGCTATAACTGATAGAGACCCCACCCAGACCAGCTTCCTTACACATGTGCTCACAAATTGTTTCATCAGTTACTTTTGGAAGTAAGAGGTAAATCTTATTTGGTGAGTATAGTGAAGAAATAGAAGACAATATACCATTTTGTGCAGGTATGAATGCAAAATTGTAATTCACAATATATTTGAAAAATCTTTCAAAGAATGACTATTAAAAACAAAAGAGAGAATTTACAAAAGCTTCTAATGAGATCAATTTTCAGAAGTCTAGTGAAAATGGACAGAGACATACACATAATGAAGATGCCTTGCCTAATATCTCATCACAAACATTTGAAACATGCATTCTCTGCGCTCCAGAAAGAATAATTTTTATTTTCCCTGGGTTTATTTGATAATTTCCTTTTTTTTTTTTTCTTTGTGCTCTCAGATGCTTCTCAGAGCATTTTTCTGCTTGCCAGTATTTTACACATGGGACAACTCCAATAGGAGATTACGAGATGGGCTCTTTCTCTGTGTCGACATCCAACTAGAATGAAAACATGGTTGTCAGCTTTTGACAAAGCCAAAAACTACAAGCTCAGGTAATGTCTTTCCCTTCGAGATGACACCTCTGTGGGTACAGAGCCAAGTCAACTTTTAATAGCTCAGGAACAGAGCAAGCTTTGTTCTGGGCACTGCTGGAGTGGAGCATCCTGTCCTCATTGAACACAGGCTAAGAACAGGCATCCTTGTGTGTCTTAGGCCTTCTTGAAAATCCCCATTAAGTTGCATGAAGTTGTATTTTAAAATAAAAAAAAAAATCTAAGAAGGGGAAGTGGGGTATGACATGAGGGCATTCTGAAGAAATAATTAAATTACTGTGTTTATCAGTCACACAGGATACTGGCTAATCAGCTCCAAAAGCATCAGTAATCACAATGTTACATTTAATGGCATTAGCAAAAGCTGTAGGCAAGGAATTTCTGGGATTGTCTTGTAGTCTTATCAAAACCAGGGATGTCTGGAACCAATTGCAGACCATGAACCAATACCAGCTGCTATTTGTCTAGGGCTTTTAAACTATGATAATTCTTCCTAGAGATTTATATTCTTGAAGACTAAACGGGAGAAACACACAAATAAAAAAGCAACAACTTCAAAGCACAGTATGACCTGGTCCATGAAGTTAATTTACAGCCTGCAGACTCGCTGCTGCAATCCCCATTCTGCTATTGTGTGAGACAAATCTCTGTCCCACGTGGGAGGACTACCCGAAAAAAGGCTCAAGGACTTAACTTCATCATGCACAGAAAAAATGGCCCTTTGAAATCTGCTTGAAAGCACACAGGAAAAAGTGGATGCAGCAGACAGCTGTGGGAGCAGGAATGGGTAACAAAGGCTAACACCAGCACAAAGTGAGTCTGGAAAGAGCTAAGAGATATGGCCCACCTGAAGTGAAGCATACCAAGACAAGTGAGCACACATGAAACATGAAAGCATTAAAGGGGTTTTCCAGAGGAAAGGGAGGATGTCATTGTCAGTCCAGGAAAATGTTGAGCAAGGATTTCTCAGTTTAATGGTAGCATGAAAGAGCTTGGAAGAAAGGCAAGAGAGGGCCACCCAAATAAATGTATTGAACCTAGCAGGATCCTGTAAGGTAGAATGGAAAAAGAAGTTGTGGTAGAGAGATAAAAAAGAGTAAAAATGTGGGAAGCCTTGAGAATTATTTAGCCTGGGCCACCAGGAGAACTCATGCAAGGAAGTCTGGTGCAAGGACAAGACAGTAATTATGTGAGGGGTAAGCTTTTGCATCAAAGACTTAGTTCAGGAATGAGTTATTAAGTGTTAACACACAAAGGAAGATCAGGATGGTACTTTTGGCAGTACTTCAGCAGTAATGATCATTTTCAGAATACAAATAGTCAATTCTCCTCCAGGTTAGTGAAAAATCTGTTCAGACACTAAGAAAAAAATTGCAAATGAATTACATTTTAAGTCACACAAACAGAGGAGCTAAAGGAAATTGTTTGAAAGTAAGTCTCTCTCAGACCAATAAACCTGCTAAATTTTCTATAGCTAAACCTTAAAGTGGGAGCTTGGGAAAACAAGGGGTAAATATATACAGGCTAACAGTCCATGTGATTTGGGGACCCATAGTTCTCTCTGCAGGTGACATTTGCAGTGGCACCATCAGGATTTGCAGTCTGGGAAAGGGGAGGCCTCAGCAGTCCCAGTGAAGGCAGCATGGCTCAGGGATGGCCCCTGGCCCCTCATCCTTCGTACACTACAGTGCAAACAGGATCTTTTGGGGGGCTGGGGAAGAACTGTCTCATTTGCAAACATGTGTTCTGCACAAAGTAAAAAGAGCTCAGTGTAATAAAACCAAAACCAGCGTGTGAATGGTGTAAAGCCAGGGCAGAAATTACACCTTATCAACTCAATGTAACAACACCTCAAGGACCTAGAAGAAGGATGGAAAAAACTTCCTGGACAGCTCACCTGATTACACCGGCTTTTCACTTGGAACCCATTCAAAGGAGCACAAAAGAAAAGATGCACAGGAAGGGGGGGCCTTCTCTCAATACTTCAGCCTTCAAAACTGATTTTATTTAGTAGTAGTTCTTATACCATACAGAAGTATGAAGACCTTGCTGACACAATTCACTATCTATAGCAATAAAAATTCTCAGTTTTTCCCTACACAATATCTTATTTCCAGATGGAAAGTGTCTCTGCAGGCTGATGTAGGGAACTCTGTGGATTGAGAAGAAACTTCTGCTGCTGTTTTATATGTACAGCTTTTCAACCACATTACAAACAACACCAAACTCTTTGCATTCCAGTCCCTGGTTCTCAGACACGATTCATATTGTATCCATCTGGAAAAATGAGTCACTTAGTTGCTGGGGACAAGGAACAGATTTCTATTGTCATTACTTCCTAAAGAGAACTCGAAGAAGCAAAACCATCACTCTTCCAGAAATTCCGTTACTTTAAAAAACACTACTGAGATGCTATCATAACTTTTAGTTTGAAGAAATAAAGAAGGCATTGTAAAAGAGTACAACAACACTCATGTGAAATTAGCAACACTTTATTCTTCATCTGCATGGTGACTTAAAAAAGGTTAAGAAATCTTCCTGAAATAACAAGACAATGGAGGTTTTTTACAATAAATGTCATCTCTTTGGTTGCATTGGAAGAACAGAATTTCCATAATTTTTAACCAAAATAGACAGAGGTAATCTTATTCCAAGTACCACGGATAGCACGAAAGTGGACACATGTACCCAATTTACATCTTGTTGAAAATCCAATGGAAATTGGTGGTACCATATATATGTATATATCTAGGGATGTAAGTAAGGAAGCCACTGAATTTTATTACCCAGCTGCTCTCCCCAAAACCCAGACCACCAGTCCTTTCTGAACAGGCTGCCCCACCAGCTCCATTGTATGAGATAATGCTATGCAACTCCACACTCATTTTTCAGTACTTTATGCTAAACTTTGCAAAACAAAGAGGGAAATTCATGTGTCTGTAAAACAGTAACAACAGTGAAGAGAGAATAGAGATGAACTTCCCTAACCTTCTGTCTGCCTGCTCACTTCACTTCCAGTCTACTACTACTAAAGAGAAGTATTTCGCTAATGATATAGAGAAGGTACAATGAAGTAAAATGTTACTGAAGAGTAACATCTGGAATGATATTGAACCGACCTCTCAGGAAGCAGAGATCTGCTTTAGCCAGTTCAAAGACCTCACAAAGTGAAGGTTTGTTCTAACAAGCTTGGACATTTATTATTTTTTTTTTTTTAGTTTAAGATGATATGGAAGAATGAAAAGTTACTATATATTGAGATTCCAGCTGAATTTGTCTGCAGCAATGATGGCATGTGTTAGCAAAGTTCCCTGAAAAGTGTCTTTGTTGTTGAGAATTTGGATCTCAATGTCAGAAAATATTTCATCCAATGCTTTATAGAAAGTAAAGAGAGGAAATTTGAGCTTTGTGGAGGCTGAAGAATAAATTCCCAGATCTATTCCAGTCATTTCTCTTCAAATGTGAGAGAAAAGAGAGTCAAGTAAATTTTAAAAACAAAGAAATGAAGTTATGCTCTTTGTAAAAAGCTGGAGATCACTACAGGGAAGGAAGGAAGGGAGGGAGGGAAGAGAGGGAAGAGAGGGAGGGAAGAGAGGGAGGGAGGGAGGGAGGAAGGAAGGAGGGAAGGAAGGAGGGAAGGAAGGAGGGAAGGAAGGAGGGAAGGAAGGAGGGAAGGAAGGAGGGAAGGAAGGAGGGAAGGAAGGAGGGAAGGAGGGAAGGAAGGAAGGATACCAATAGAGTTAATGACTACCCAGAATAATCAGACCACCATCTTACTGATCCTTTTTTTTTTTTTTTTTTTTATGGCAACAAACTACTTTTAGGTGGAAGACACATATGAAAACTTACAAAAAAAGTATTTCCAAAAAAAAGCATGTGCTTGTTCTTCTCACTAATGCTTCACCATTTCAGTGCCTGGAAGTAAATACACATGTTCCTAACCCTCTAAAAAGTTAAGCGTTGTATGCAGAGAAACTATGAATTACATCAGAAACCTCTGAATAGCTTGGAAAACATGATTATGCCAACATATTAAAATTTGAAGACAAAACTCCATAATGCTTTCAAGCAACTCTTAATCATGCTATTGTTCTAAAGTGAGACATCAGGATAGACTTATGTACCAAGTACATAAACAAATACACAAGGGCTGCAGTGCTCTCTCTTGCGAGATAGATTTTCCACCCCATTAAAACCAGTTCTGCAGGCAGAGGCAGCTTCACTTCTGACTTAATGTGCAATATTTTGTTAAAAGACCTCTGAACAGATGTTAATAATCCCTTCCACTAACAGGGCTCCATATTCACAGCAAACACTGTGGTTTCTCTAGCAAGCTACATATCTAGGCAAATGAAACTATTTTTAAAGAAAGGCTTTGAAATTCATCTCTGCACCAGGAATTTTCCAATTTGCTACCTTTTGTCCTAATTCCCTTCACTTGAGGGGAGAAATTACATGTTGGGAGAATACCATCACACACAACGTATTTATTTCACATAGTAATAATAAACACACATGGCTGTAGGTAGCATATGCAGACTCGAGATTTTCAGATACACTGCCATCTTGCAGATGCTTCATCCATCTCTTCTAAACTGACCAGTATTACCAATAGCTTTGTGAAGGGCTACAATTTTCTCTTAAACACTTACAAAGTCTACTATTACTATTATTACTGTTATTGGGCCAGTCAATCCAGATAGAGAGAATCCCACATATAAGCCACAAGACTGAAAACATTTCCCAACCAGTTTGATAGCGTCAAACCTATAAAACAACAATTTCTCTAAAAAAAATTACATTTTCTTTGTCTTTGTTGTTGTTGTTGTTTGTTTGCACTTCTGTCTAGCACTGGTTTTATCAATTGATTGCCTTCAAATTCACAAAATTTACCAGACAGTACCAGATGAGTTTCTCTAGTCCATTTGCTGGACACCAAAAAGAAGCATGTAAAAGCTTCATAAAATTAAAATACCCATAGCAACTTTAGAAGTGCAGGTTTCCTTAGTAAAACTGCCTTTCAGGTGGTAGTAACTGTGAAACAAAAAAAAAAAGTTTTGCTTTTTTTTAAAGCCCTGAGAATTATTAAGTCTTCACCAGAGAAGTATTGGTGTTAAGTCAATACAGAAGTGAAAGAAAAGAGTAAGTTGACATTTGGTGATTGCTTTTCTGAGGAAGGAAAAAGAGAAAGACTATAGAAATCAGAGTTTCCAATTCCCCAGTAAAAATAAATTCTTTCTATGTAAAAAGCCACCACAGTCCTTCTGAAGTCAATCACACTGTTTCCGCTGGCTTCCCAAAATAAATCACCAGTGACGATTTCCAGCACAAGATGCATGGCATGCTTAAGAAATACAGTAATGGTAATACTTTGTACTTCAGCATGGAGGAATAATATCTGCCCCATGACTGAAACACCATCAAATTTACACAAAACCAAAAATAGAATTTACATTTTCCTATTTCTCAAAGGAGGCAAATAACAACTAAACAACCACAATTACCAAACAACTACAGCTACATATATGCAAACTATTCCTTCAGGAATAATATTGTCTCAAAATCTTTACCTTACTAAGTATATTAAGAATTATCAGTTACTAATTGAATCAAGATTTTCTTTTTTCTTTGCAAAAGCCAATCTGAGACAACAAATTAGAAGATAAGGCAACTCATCTCTGAAGTGACTTTTCTCTGAAGGGACTTCCCCAGCAAACCTTAGGCAATTGTAAGGAGAGATTTTAAAGAGATCAAAGGGATCAAGAATGGAGAAAATGCTTGCTATAAATTAATTCTTTGCCAGATACTGATGTTTGCAGTGATCCATTTCATTCTTTGTGCCAATGGTCTGCCCCCATTCAATGTTTTGAGACACACATAGACAGAAGATTAACAGGAATAAATCTTCTGCAGCCCAGAAGATGGATTTCAGTTCTACAGAATGAAGCCAACTTCTCACAGAACTAGAAAACAATAACAATGTCCTTGTTTTTCAAGGACATAACATCTAATTAGCAGATATTAAGATAGATCATTAATACTCTTCAGCTGACTCTAAATGAACTACTACACAGGAATATCTGATGAGGGAGGGATAAATTAACTTAATATACTTCAGGATTTTTCCTCAGTGCATCACATGTCACAAGCACTAGACATCTACAGAAATCTGTATATTCTTCTAGGTCTCAAAGGCTACTGCAATAAAAAGATGCTTAACATTCTTCCTTCTCCATTCACCTCACTCAGCTCTGGACCATGAAATAAAGTGACCTGGAAATAAATTATGAACATCTGAGCACTTAAAGGGCTTATGAACATCTGCACTGCAAATCCCTACACAAACCTGCATGTTATTTGAACTCTGTTCATATAGCTTCAGACTCAAGTGTGCCACAAGAGCTTGGCAGTGAAGTCAGTACTAGTCAGTCTGCTCTTCATCAAGTCCAAGCCAGTAGAGTAAGAATTTCAAATATCATAAGCATCAAATCCCTGAAACTACAAGTCTTTCATTAACCAAAGAAAAATAATTATGCTTTATTGGTTCAAAGGAAGTAAACCTCATTTGCTACTCAAGGGGCCATAATATACAGCATGAAGTACTGACAGAGGAATAGTTACTCTGACTGGAAAGGCTCTCAAAGACCAGTCAATCAGTTCAAGTTATCAGAAGTCTTCTGTAAACGGCCCAATAAAGCTAAAGATACGGCAGCCTCAGTCCACAAACTTATTTAGGCTAAACTATTAGACAAGTTTAGTGCACAAGAAGCCATGGGTAGTGAGGTTGTTGGCTGAACACTAAGCATTGTCTAAACAATTAAAACCTGTTACTATCTGCAAAACTGGGGACATAGCCAACACATCAAGACTACACGAAGCAGTAAGGTATCCCTGGAGTGATTCCTGGTTCACGTGCTAGAACTGAGAGCAGAGTAAGGCTTCATGTTTGTTCATCACCACACAGACAATCCGGTGATCATTAGTCATGGCTAAATTTCAACTGGAAGCACATGGTTTTGTCTGCCACTACACAAATGAAGTTGGATGAAGGACTAAGTATTCCTCATGTGCTGTTTTAAGGTGCAGAACAATACTGGCAAACACCTACTCTTCAATCTCTTCCGCAATACAATAATAAATCATTCACAGAACACACTGTATAGTCTGTGGTATGCAATGTAACAGCTAGATCTTATTAACATAAAACAGTGAAAATTAATTACATTTACACAGAAGAGACAAGAAAAAGCTCTGTGCTCTTGAAACAGAACAGTCTGATGTGCAGCTTTGAGAAGCCTGTCTCCTGCATTGCTCTGGATTGCTGTAGAAACCTGGCAATAATTACAACCACTGTGCCAGCTAGTCCAAGACAATTACTCTCAGGCCTAGAAATCACAAATAGAGACCAAAGCATGAAGTAATGATAAATATGCTCTCATGAAAAAATTGTTTCCAGTACCTGATTTTCTATGGCCTTTCTGTTTTTCGGATCGCTAACAATTGAGAGCTGCAACTCTGCCATCTTTTTCATTTTGCCATCCATGTCAATCTTCTGGAAAAGGCTCTTGGTCTGATTTTTCAGTAGCCTGACAGTGTCCTCTTTCCCAAGCTTCTTTGCAAAGAGGGAAGCACAAGCTGAATGTATGGCAGTAACCCAGTTTTCCAGATCCGTCTGACTTGTTGCCTGTGAAACCAATAAATGGTGCAATGTTATGAGCAGATAACAGAAAAATAAAATAAAATCAACAGTTCTAGGGTATGAAGCGCTTGATGGATTTACTGTTGTCTTAGGCACTTTACCTTAACCAAGTGAAATAAGGTTTTCTTTAGAACTGAGTAAATACAGGAACTACACTCCATCCTGACTTGTCTCCAAACTTCAGCTTCTGCTTCTTAGACCTGCAAGGTCTAAAAGCCCCAGAAGGACAAGAGCCACATAAGCTGTGGGAAAGATGTGACTCGCATCTTTCATCCCTCCAGATAATTAAAGTAAACCCTATCAGATAACAAATACAAGTCTTCTTCACTGCAGAGAAGATTTTATATGTGAGATTCTGAAGAGAAGTATTTGCTTACTTAAAAAGTGCCAAGTTAGTGGAGAGGCAACATCAAGGTAAAGAGAATGCAATCTGCATGAAGTACCTCTGGAGATGTATAAAGTGTGCCTATGAATCAACACGTTTCTATACAGGCAGTTCCATATAATACTGTTTTTTATTAACATTTCCAGTGGTGCCCTTGAGCAGCCAAGATATTTTGATTATTTTTAGATCTCTTTCTTAAGTATCTTGCTCAAGCAAACTCTCTGTGGCCAGCAGATTCAGGGTTGAGCACACTATTCTGTAAGGTTGGAATGGTAATAGATGCAAAAAAAATTGATAAAAATTTGATTTTTTAGAAGTTTGTGATCAACCAGATACCCAGAGCTTCTTCCAGATTTGTGGTCCTTGTTCTTTTTGTTTCTGAACCATAACTGACCAAGCCAACTGGTGTAATACCTGAAGTCATATCATACATTTAATATTAAAATATTGTAATGCAACAGTGCAGTAGTGCTATTATTTTTAAGTCAAAGGCACAAACATGACATGTATGTGCCTGTGTACATACAATCATATAGATACATGTGTAGACTCACAAACACATCCTAAAATGGAAACAACCACCAACATGTGCATGCATCCTGTTACCTGAAATAGGTAGACATCTCCAAAAGAATTGCTGAGACAGAACACATTTTCTTTCTTGGGATGTTCTGGAACAGACTGAACTATACTGTCTTCTGCAAACAGGGCGTATCGAGGCAAACTGTTCTGGTCCATTGAGTTCCTTCCATAGGTCTCATAAAACAGTAGAGTACAACCTTTTGCAGTTCAGAGGGGAAAAAAAAAAACATGAGGAGAAAATAAGTTATGGATCTCCCAACATTATATAATGTTTTTGTGAATTAAGACACCCTTCAGAGACAGGGAACATCAGTTCTGCTCCTCTTCTGAAACAGATAAAAAAAGGAAGATCTTCTACACAGAAAAACAGGAAAAGTTAATGATGAATTTGCCAATGAAAAGTTGAAACAGACCAGGGCCACAACAAACATTTATGGAAATAAATAAACCAGAACACCTCAACAGGAAAGCATCCAAGGGTTAGGGTAGGATAGGGCTTGAGCAATCTGCTGTAGTGAAACATGTCCCTGCCAATGGCACTGAAGCTGGACTAAAGGTCCCTTCTAACCCACAATATATTCTATCAATAAACTCTGCCTATTAAAATGTTAAGGCATGTAGAAGAGATTAACTCCTGCTTAGTTAAATCAGCTTTTGTGTTTCTTTATTAAATTGAACCAACTCTCTCATAACAGTCAGTTAAGAAATCTTCGTGTTTGTTAAAAAGATTTGCAGAACCCTTTGTCTTCATACAACACGCTTAGTGAATAAACTTCTCAAATTCAAACCAGATTTCCTCGAATTTAGTTGAAAATTGGAGACTCAGACAATTCTGAGTAATTTAAAACACTTTAAAAGGGCTGAGTTTGAGCATGTTCAGTCTTGCAAATAGTGTAATATCTAAGGCATGAAGCTTGCATCCAGAAAACAAATTTCATCCTTGATGATGACAATCCTGAGTATAACAAGTAGAATTACTTCCGGAGGAGAGTGGAGGAGACTTGATCCCAGCAGAGGACACTTGATCCTAGCCCACAGCAGTATGACTACAGTGCCATGTTGCCTTTGGCAGTGATGTTGGCTCAAGACCCTCCATCCCTGACAGCGTTTCCTTCCTGCGTCGTTATAACCTACTGTCCCCTGAGATGCATGATTTGCCTGTTTGAGGGGTCATGGACTGAAGTGCACTCCTAAGATAGCATTACAAAAGGAAACATGTATCAGAGATTTCTGATCAAATCATCCATTGACTGAAAGGTTTTTAGAGTAAGGAATCTAATACATAGAAATACCTCTATACTACATAACTACACCTTTTCTTGTTAATGTCCAAAGTGACTGGCAGAATATTTTGGGTAAGAACAAATCCTATAGAATTGGTCCTATCTGTTCCATTGGCAGCCCTCACTTTATCTTCTTTATGCCACTGAAACACTTGGAGATCTCTGCAGTTGGAAAAAAAGGACATTGTTTGTAACACTGCATATCAGAAATGTCATTTGAACACAACAGGACAAACTAAACCAACAAAACCAAGTCCTCCTTTGTATTCAGCAGCAACAGCAACATACAACCACTTCCACTTCCGCATTTTAGGAAAGTGTAGAAGTTCAAAGTTTTTAAGATTTATTTTTAAATATTTCCATATTCCCATAGTTCCCCTATTTGCTCTAACTGAATATAAGTCATATTTTATCCTGAGAGTTTATATGTACACAAATAAAAAATTTTGAAGGGCATGTATGTATGCTTGGGTGTATGGCACCCCAGGTATATCTTTAGGTCAAGTCCAGTGATCCCTGGAAACAGCTAGTTTCATAAACTCTGTCAGACCCACGGGGACTGATTATTGTCCAAATATTTAAATTAAAACTTGAGCTGAAGTGAGAGAGCAACAGGAAAGCAATTTCCCTTGTTAAAGAAAACTAATTGGACAGGACAGATGGAAAAGAGAATTCCTCTTGGTACACAGTTGCTATTCAGGTTCAGATCTTGGTGGCCCTGAAAGTGGAGCAGAGGCCTCAGGACATGTGTACTTTTAAGTCTGGCAGGTAACAAGATGGTTATAAGCCTTCTGCATATTTATAATTAAACACATCTCAAGAGAGTGCAAATAAACATATTGTTCTCCATTTACATATTTAGAGTCATGCTTTAAAATATCTTGGCTATTTAAATTTCAAGAATAAATTAAATACTGATTCATTCAAAAACCTGTATAAAGAGAACCAAACCAAGTGCCTTGATCGTGATATAGCAATTATAAAAACAGAAGTATGCCTTGATATCCAGACAGGCAAGTTTATTTTGGAATCAGAAGTCTCCACAGGACAATAAAGGTAAGAGATCAAAGAAATTAGGAATGTATATTTAAAACAGGTAGCAAAGTGCAACAGACTCTGTACCATGAATGCGGCCAGATCAACCACTGAAGTAAAAAAGCATTGTATCTAACAGTCATAATGTTAGAAATTAATACATATTTTTACAAAGAACTTTATTGTTCTTTTTTTTGTAGCTGCAGAAATTCAGGGAGTAGGAAAAGACACAATTTGTTCAAGGTCACCAATAAGCCAATTTTATAGCCAAAAAAAAATGAACATGAAACATCTAAATTGCTTGCCAGAGCTTCATTATCCCAGAAATGCACGAACTAATAGTATATAACATATTTCAATTTAGAGTTTTGATAGAATTGTTTAGAAACTGAATTTTAGAAGAGGCAGATTAAACTATATTCATACTTCATAACAAAAACACACCATAAGAGGGTAGAATTGAGGTACTGTTTTTCCCTTTGTATATACTGCTTGTAAGCATGACTCATGCCATCTGATGATCAGGGCAAGTGATTTAAACTGCTAAGCCTGCCTACATTTTGATCCCTTGATAATAACAAGTCTGAATTTTTAGGCAAACTGCCTGATTCTAGTAAGTTTGGTTCTTTTCAATCAGCACTATCAAGCACACTACCGGGACTTGCTGTTTGCTGTTCATTTTTTTTCAGGTCTACACCCATGTACAATTTTAAAAAGGGCAACCTGTGGTAAAGTTGATATTTTCTCTCCTCTAGTCCCGGATATGATAGGAAATTATCAAGCTTGATCATTTCCTTATTCATTAACTTAGTATTATATTTACTGAAGGACAAATCCTTTGAATGCAATTCAAAATTTTAAAAAGGCATATTAACTCACGCATTAAATTTCCCTTCCTCCCCACAATAGATATTATTTTCCTTCTCACACTTCCTGACACCTGTACACTTTCCACAGCACCCTCTGAGCCACAAATGGAGCACAACAATCACACCTGCAGCAGCCCCCTTGAGTGGATTCCCGTCCCATGGGGCTGTTTTCACAACAGGAGCAGCTGAAGGAGATGGGAAGCTGGGCATGCCAAAAGCCAGAAGGGGTTGATATTGCTGGGAGTGGGGAATGTGAAAAGACCACCCAGGGAAAGGAGGGAGACCTTCAAGCGCTGGAAATGGCTGCCTTGGACACCACAGGGCTTTCCTTGCTGCTTCAGCTTCCCCTGCTCTGAACCACCCAAACTGCTCTGCGTAAATGCTCTGGCACTGGGAGTTCACCTCTTCATTATATTGCCACCTAAAGTGCTAGAAATGAACAAAACATTTTTACAACAAACTACCCCATCCTTCAGTAAATTTCATAGCAGAGCCTAAGGAACTGTGTGTCTCTAACAAGGAATTGGACACCAGCAACTTCTCCTGACCCTTAAATTTTGGTTCAATTTGGTCTTTGACCTCCAAACACCCAAAAGCATCTTCTAACTCCCCAATCTGATGTGAACACACAAATTAGGAAGTCAGACAAAACAATTCCCATTACGGTATGAAACACAAGGCTGCACACGTAATCCCAAAGACACTGAGCAGCACCTCAGTTCAGTGGGCTGCCTAAGCACATGCTCCACTTTAAGTGGTGGGTAGGCCTTGCAAAGTTGTGGTGGGTGGACCTTGTAAAGTTCTAATCCCCCTAAATCTCCTAACAGAAGCCAGCTTGCATGAAATGCTGCTGAGACACAACAGAAAGAACTGCTGCTGCCAAGACGAAGGATCAACGTGGTGGTTTTACCTTTGAGCGTGACCCAGTACTGCTTCCATTTCCGTCGTGTGACCAGCTCCAGCTTCTTCTCTTTCTGCAGGGTCACCAAGGGTTTGAAGAACAGCCACCCTGCCTTGCGCACCACTCCTTGCTCTTTCTCATACAACAAATCCAGCTGCTCCAAGGAGCTAAGGGACTCGCCACTAGAGTCTTCTGTTTCTGATGAGGTCTCCGTATTCTCCAAGTTCATCCTGCTCATCTCCAGCTCTCGCATGAAGTTCTCATAAATGTTCTGCCTCAAGGCATCACTGCTGACAGCATTGGTAGATTCGCTTCTCTGGGACAGGGCATGACTGGAGCCAGGAGACCACAGAAAAGTGGAGAGCTGTGATGGTGCCAGCGTGTCTGTAGTGAAGTTGTCCATTCTGCTGTCAAAGTATTCGCTCCCATCTTTACACTTTGGCTCCTGTGCATAAAAGGAATTTATCTGCGATCAGTCACCAGAGCAACGATCAAAAGACACACCTCATTTGTCAATTAAATGTTTCATGTTTAGTCACTTCCAGTTGGTTCATCTTTTCACCATTATATCGCAGCCTTTGCCTCAGCCACTGACACCACCACTGTTACCATCCACTTTTTTCAGCAGAACCCCATTAAACCCCTATCTCCATAAGTGGGTAGGTCCACTAATCTGAGCACTTTGGTAATTCCGGCATGCTTTGAGTAATTTCCAATTTCCCTAGAAACTACTGTCTGAAACCTGAGGCACTGCAGGAGACAACTACACCCTCCATCTGAAACGAAGGTACCATATTTTGCATGAGTGCAAGCAGGAATAGTGAACGGGTATTTTTATTATTACAGGGTTTTCTATACTTTGGTGCTACCACATTGGTGCAAGGTGGCTAAATTTAGTTTCAACACAAGGCTGATTTTAACCTCCACTTTCTATTTGTCATACAAATGGTGCTTGACCAACAAAAATAAAAGGTCAAAAGTAAAGAATATTTTAAGCTTGTTAGAATTGATCAATTGACTAAAATCTAATCTAAAACAATATGTGATTTAAAAAAAGAAGACAGACTTGTTGACTGGCTTAAATCCAGTCCCCAGACTGCAGAGCTGTGTATTTTCTGAGCTGCTGGGAACACCCTGAGAGTTTGATCATTCCATCAAGCACTGGCAGGCCTTTCTCCTAATTGCACTGTGTAACTTCATCCCTTGGATTGAGAGGGCTGGCTAATTTTATTTGAAATAATCAGGCTTGATGGTATGACTTCAACTTTGCCTTTGATACCGATGCTAGAGTAGGCCCATTTCTTGCCACTGCTTGTCAACATGGGATTTTGTTGGCAGATCGGAAAGACTCTTTTAAGCCTTTCCAAGTAATATGCTGTCTGATCCCAACTCTCCCAAGCTCCAGGGATGGACAGGGATTTTCCTACTACCTAAAACAGAGCTCCTTGGACTAACTTTGCTGTTGAGAACCACACCATCTATCCTAAGACAATAGGATGATCCTATTCATTGTCTTCTGAACTCAAGTGTTCCCAATGCTATTTAAAAGTAACCAAGATTTAAGAACCTAAAACACAAAGATATATTGTCTTTTGCAGGAAAAGCGTGAGGCAAGAAAAAAGAAGATATTGCAATATACAATTTGAGAAGCGAAGCTATTACCCTCAGTAATAATAAAGCCATTATACTATTCAAGTTTAGACTGCCTCTCTAAAAGCATTTATTTTCTCACAGACTACTGTACTAAGAACCAAGTGAATAAACATTGGTCTCCTGGGAGCTGTTCACCCCAGCAACTTTGAAAACAGCTACTTTTTTGTTCCTTTGCTTCTTACTTGATGCTCTTCAAACCTGCAGCAGAAAAGCTGTGCTATGTTTTGATAGCATCAGGACCTCCAGAGTGGGGCCAAGACTGGGATTGTACACCCTCCCAGGCAATGCCACTTTTCCAGCAGCAGGACACTGCTGTCTGTGGCCTCACAAAAGCCAGTCTGACCTGAAACCCACGTTCCCTTATAGTACATTGAACTTCAAGTCTGGCTTTTCAAATCCCTGTCTAGTGATCCAGTTCTCATGGTAAAGAAGCACCTTCCTCAAATCTTGTTACAGAGTGTTAATCAGTGTTGTCCAAGAGTAACTCCCTAAACATCAACAGTTTAACTAGTTTTTATATGGTAACAGGAGGAAGATCGGTACATGGGGTGGCAAACCAGGATAAAATCCTGAATGTGATGCATTTATGCCACAAAGCAACTGTAGAATATGGATTGTACAAGTGTGCTGGTGATCTGCATTTCAGGGGGAAACTGAAAGCTTTCTCCACCCTTGTTTTAATTACTGCCACTCTACTTGTGTGCCAAAATCCAGCATTTTAATTGTTTGACTCTTCTCCAGGAACTGCTAGTGACCTCTGGAAAACATTAGTATACAGCTTATTAAGAATATGTATTTATTTCAATCCCAAAGCACTAGTAAGAGACACAACACATGGCACATACATAGAAGGGGTTCTGTTGTGAAAACTCACCACCAGAACAAAAAACATTAAGAAAAAGGGTGTGATGCAACCTGTCAATGACCAGCCACTAATCAAATCCTATGTTTTCTCCTCACACACAGAAAGGGTAGGAATGAGGAGGTACCAAAGTAGAGAAAATGGATAAAGAATCCAAAATTTATATATACACTTCACAAGGACACCATAATTTTTATTTTTCTTTTCTTAAAGAACTGAATTGGCAGAGTCTGGCTGTCTATGTTGGTCCTTAAGAAAGCTGTCATTGTAGCAATATCTGCCACTACTGAAAAGATTTGACCCAAGTTGCTGCTCCAGGTGGTTTCCCTGCCATGTGACTTTCTGCTGGTTTTTGCTCTGTTGAATCTAGTGATGATAGATCTCTGTTTCTGCTCAGCTGTATTCAGGGTGACACACATAATAATTAGCTGTAAAGAACAGCACAGGAAAAATGCAGCCTGCTACATTCACTAGGACCTATGCTAAAAGGACAATCTAATACCAGTTTTCAAGTCAAATAAAGAGATTCACTTAATGTACTTTTCTTTTAAATTCTCTTTACAGCCCACATCAGGGCTCTGGCTTATAAAGTCATAAAACTTCGAATATGATTCCTGAAGTGAGGCTATTTTACTTAATTCAGGAACCTTTCTTCAGTAGCTGTTTCTGGTGGATGGATTTTCATTTTGAAATTGCTGATGTTCTCCTTGTTAAAGAGCTGCAGAGAGTTTACACCATCATCTTTAGCCATATCTGTCTGTGCAGCAAGTCTATCTAAATTCTGTCCACAGGTCTCACATACATCACACACACCTTTCAGCTCACACACACTGAATTGCGACTCAGCGTCACCCCAATGCCATTTCAGCACAGATTAAACTAAATGAAGTTGTGTGCTGCAGTACAGTACCAGTGATGCATTGAGTGATAATATCATACCAATGATGGCACTGAACACTTTAGGATACCCTCATGCAAGGAAAACTAGGTCTTGGAAAAGATTATTGGAAGTCTTGATGCAACATCATTATTAGAAAAGTAAATTCAATTCCAGGATACATCAGATCAAGCAGACATAAGGAAAGATCCAAGTAACTGGACAGGGCATAACCAAGGACTCCTCTGGAATATCCCATATGCAAATCTGTCTGTGGATGATTTAAAACAGATGAGGAGGAAGAGTGCCAGAATGAAAAGGAAATACATTTCCAATCTTAACACAGGAGACCAAGGAGTGTCTGTATAGCCCCACAAATGCAGGCCAAGAAAATACACCACTTCTCCCTTTAAATAAATCATAACAGATTAAAAAATAGGAAAGAATAACTAATGTAGAAGGCAATACCGACATCAGAACAAACTGCCTGGAACTATATTTACTCTGCCTATTAGCAAGCATTGAATAACACAGTCTGGAAAGAGCCTCAAGATGGGGAAAATCTGTGTTTAAACTGCAATTTGTTCACAAAGGGGATTAAATTCCACTGCCTTTCTAGTGTCAGGGATCTGGCCTCAATGTCCCAAGCCTGTGCCTCCTAGGCCTGTGCTTCCATGAAGCAGAGGGCTTGACTGGTTTGTTTCCACTGGGGCAGCTGGAGGGACTACCCAGCCACCACCAGCACTTAGGCCCACTTACAGGGAAATATTCCAGCTTTCACCTACGTTCAGCCCAAGTGACTCACAGCCAGTTATTACTAATGTACGGAGGAAGGGACACACTGTTCAGAGCAAAGCACAGATGCTGCCACCAACAAGATGAAGTCGCACAAACAGGGACCAAACACGTGACAGATCAGAACCATGCACAACACTTCTGTCTTTTTAAGCTAAAGGACCTGTTAAGAATATAAGCACTACCAAACTACAACCCAGCAAGCCCCAGAAGAGATGGCAGGTTACTCAAAGCGTGGAAGATGGAAATGAACCAATAAAGCCACACAAGGAACTGCAAAACTACAAAGCATTCACTACCTCCCTCTTACCATTCCTGTCGCTGTATACTTGTCTGATTAAAATCAATGACTAACCATTTCCTATGCCTTTTTCTAAGAAACCACAGTTTTTGGAGTTAGGGCTGTTTTCCTTCTACCAGAATCTGATTCAAGCTTGATGCAATCTCGCCAGCCAAATTTCCTTGCCGCGTCTGAAGTCAGTTCACTGCACAGTGAATTCAAAATAGCTATGAATTGTACACTACAAATGCCATTCTGAAAATGTCATAACTAAAGGTCTGGGATGCAGAAATCATATGTAAAGCCTGGCAGTAAAATCCAGAGCAGCCACAGTGTTGAAATCAGTGAAGAATCCTGGAACACAGCACTGAGGCTCCTCAGTGATTCCAGGTTTTTTTGCCCTCTCTTTTACAGCTGAGTAAGAAGGTGATAAGACAACATCTGATAAAATACATGAGCAGCAACTCACAAAAGAAGTGATGCAAATAAACAGCTTTCATTTTCATTTCCCAGTTCTGTAGCTCCCAACCAGGATGCACACCAGCAAACCTTACATTGAGCTCATTTCTGAACCTAAGGGCCTGTCAGAGTTCTACACTGCACATGGTTAAGCACAAGACCTGTCTGAATCTCCAGCACAGGAGAAACAGAAGACAAGAAACTTCTGAAGTGGCCAGCACATCAATGTTACTGAAAGGGAGCCTCCTCTATTTAAGGAAGCACAGTGACTGTTCCTGTATGAAAAACACCAGGGAAGATTCAGGGAAAAAGAAAAAAAAAGGAAGGAAAAAACCCCAAAATCCAAACCAAATCCAAAAACGGTTTCATCTCATCTCAGCTTGCAAACTCACACACAGAGACCAGGCACAGTCTGGTATTTAAAGAGCCAATTCTGGGGCCTGCAGCTAGAGATGAGAATTTCATTCCTGACCACAGGCATCCTAAATTCCTATTAAATGGATTAGTCTTAAATTCTTCTGAAGAAACATCCTTTCCCTCCCTCTTGCCCTCCCCTCCCATCTCCTTCTTCACACTTCCATCTCCCAGCGAGCCAGACGGCAACTCAAGTTTTTCCATCTGGTGAACTAAGCTGACACATAGGAAGGAGGAGGTTGCTCCATGTAATGGCTTCAGAGGATGTGGAGGCAGAACCAGCGCCTCTGGTCAATATGGCTGCTTGCCTTGCTAGAAATGGACCAACATACAAAAAGTGAGTGGTGAAGCCAGTAAAACAGACAGGGAACATCTAAAAAGATGGATACAATGTCCTCCTTCTACTGCTCCTTCTACTCTTCAGATAATGTATGCTAATCCATAGCATATATATGGAGAAAGGTTGTATTTTCATACTTGAAATGAAAAGAAGGTTTAAACCCCAAGTCACTTCTTAAGTAATGCAACAATTTCAAAAGCAAATTCACATAGATAGTAGGCTGCAAAGACTGGAGTTAAATTAGAAGGTGACAAAATATGAAAATAGGAAGGGAAAATTTTAACAGAATAATGTGTATCTTTTTTTGCTGCTGACATTTCAGACAGCACCAGGGATGCAATTCTTCTCAAAATTCCACAAATTACTAAATGAGATAAGCAAGTAATTAACCAGCAAAAAAGACAAATATCATGCAATCACTGTTCTTAGAAGAGGAATATAAAAAGCAACTTTCAGCACTTAGGCTGGTTTGTACATACCTGCAGCTTCCTTTTCTTCCTTGAAAGACTTCCTGTCCAGTCACTGATGCGCCGCATTCGGCTCTTTAATGTATCCTTCTTGGATGCATCCTCACTGAGGGGCTTGGACTTTCTGCACGGGAGGGTGTAGGAGGTGTAATGTGCAGGACTTCCCTGCTCTACCCTGGAGGGAACATCGATGTCTGAAGCAAATGAGACACGGTTACTTAGGGTACCAGGAGTGTCAATATACTCATCAGACAGCCTGATCCCATGTGGAGGAGTGCTTTCCAAATTTGTATCCTTATAGAGATCTCGGAGTGAGGAAAGAGATGAACTTTGGTTGAAGGACTTCTTCTTGTCGCTTGCTGGGAAACTGGCATGAATGCTTGTATCTGGAGTGCTCCTGGTCAGATATGAACCATCCAGGTCATTGATATCCCCAGCATTTCCCCAGAGAGAGTCATACCATGAAGACTCAGAGCTGAGGGAGCTCCCTTTACTAGACCGAAGCCTTGAATCGGTAGGTGACAGACGATGGCTAGAAGAACAGTCTGCACTGGAGTTCCTCCTGACATCAAGTAGGTTATTTGGCTTGGATTCCAAGGCAGGGGAATACCTCAGCAACTGCACTGGCCCACTGGACTCCTCGGTTGGTACCTTGCTGTTGTTGCTGTTGTGGAACTCGACCCTCAAGCAACCGTCCAGCTTCCCCAGAGTTTTAATGAGAACTTTAGGACTCCTCCTGTCCTCTGATGGGGAGGTTGATGCAAGACTCTCATTCTTTCCGTAGCAATTTAAAATGTGGCCATTGCATTCTCGAGAGGCAGCATGATTACTTCCAGCTTGGAGGCCAATATAGTGGAAACCATTCTCCGGCAAAAACATCACGTTATTCCCTTGGCAGTAGTCCCCTGAGGCATTTGTCCTGTGTTTGGCATGGACGTTGCTTTTGGAGACCTTCATCACAGTGTCACCAAGTCTAGAGGAATAAGGCTGACTACTCTTGAAGTGTGAAAGGCAGCTTCTGGCAAGGGACCTTGATTTGTAGTTTGAGCCGCTGCTGGTATGTCCCCATCCATGCACAGAGCAAGACTTTTCATCTTTAGCATGAATGCTGCGAATTTTCAGAGAGCAAGGCTTTTGCTTGGCACCAGCTGTAGTAGCAGCATGATTTTTTGATCCCTGAAGACTGTATTGGCTTTCTGAATTCCCCATTTTCCACTAAATTAAGAAGAGTTTCATTAGAAACAATGGCTAAAAGATAGAGCAAAAAGTAACAGGCCATTTTTACCCTCTACACAGGAAAAGGCCTATTTAAAA
Organism: Chloebia gouldiae; assembly: GCA_003676055.1. Lineage (NCBI taxonomy): Eukaryota > Metazoa > Chordata > Aves > Passeriformes > Passeridae > Chloebia > Chloebia gouldiae. The sequence goes on along the minus strand of QUSF01000002.1, from coordinate 54,517,205 downwards.
AATTAAATGAAACAATTGTTTCAAAAAAAAGCCATTAAATAGCCACGTACAACATTAAATTCATAACTGAACTTATTTTAGGGGCAAGCTAGGAAAGCCTATTTTCTCTGTGGTTCATTACCCCTCTGTTATAAAGCTGGAGCCTAACTCCATTGAAATCATGTCAACACCTTCCTCCACCCACACCCTTGGCAACATCCTTTTCTTATAACATACAAAATCTCTGGCTCTCAAGAACAATGGCATAATGAAAGGGAGACAGCAAGATAATCATAACTTAGATGTAAAGTGAACTGTACTTTCATAGAAATCCCTTCTGCCAGCAGACAAGCCCACTGCAGTTTTAGCTTGACTGATTTCTGTGCAACCAAGTGTTGCCTCAATAAAATGTTCAGTAAACCCCAGCTATGTGTTTAAATGAAGCTAATCTAGGAGAAAGGAAAAAAAACACATGCCAAAAAATCTGACACAAAAGAACTTGGTTAGTAAACAGCCTAATCTTCCACTACAGCACAAAACTGCATTATGCTCATTCAGCACAGCACAGTTCTGTAGTTCACTTCATGCTCTTCAGTTCATTCACTGAAATGCTCTTCAGTTTTTCGGTGTCTGCAGTGAATAGCACACACTGGAACAGTTAAATTTTCCCACTGAGGTGACTGAAGATTTCAAACCTGTATCAAGTGCACCCCAAAGTAAAAAAGACAGTTCTGTTCTCTTTGTAACTCAGAATGAACCTCCAGTGTTTGTAACGTACAAAAACAGCACCAAAATGCTTTTTCCATCGGCGCTACGCTTCTTTACACACAGAATCTCAGACTATCACCCAGAGGAGGATACACTGCTGTCTCATTAAAAAACTGTCAAAACAAGCCACTGTGAAAGCATAATCTTATCTTCTAGAGTTTCTATGTTTTAACATCCCTACTTCAAATCCTTAGCACTTTTAGATTAAAAGTACAGTACAAAAGAAAGAGCAAACCTGTAGGAACACTCTCAAACACGGACACGGTTAGCAGTCAGTATGCTCTGCATTGTCTTTGTGGCCAGCCACTATACTTGCCAAAAGCAGAATGGAGATGCACACAGCCTTCCTAGAAAACATCAAAAAGAGAAAAGAGGGTTTTCAGTCAAATACAACTTACACTTTACTCCAACTGTATGTAAAATGAATAAAACAGAAAAAAAAATCAAAAGTCACAAATTAAGAGAAGTTTAATGACGGGGATTCCTGGAATTTAGACACGCATTTTTACAAACACACTTTAATAATTGACATTGAATTAGTGGAAATAAGTCATTGAGTAAATGTTTCATTTTCTCTCCTCTTTGTTTGTCTTTCTTTCCTCTCACTGACGAGCCAGGACAAACTTTCATCTCTCTCCAGTTTTCCTTTTGGGAGACCAATTACAGTTCACAGTGTTGTGCAGTGGTCCATTACAATGTGGACCAGACTGATCAGAGCAATGTCCTCCAGCATCTGTTTATCTTTCCCCATGCTTGGATTCCAACCATGACCTTTGCAGTGCAAGGCCACCTTGAAATTCACTCCAGCAGCCACCCAGTAACCTCCTTCTTTATGTTTGTTCTGATTTTAAGTTAATCTGCCAGTAAAAAAAGAAAAAGGCTGCACCAAGCATTGCACAGACCCAGAGGTAACAAGACCCAAGCACTTCATAACCTTCTGAAAGTATTGGCTCTTCAATTAGCACACAAAGACCACAACTGAAAGCAAAAGGCCCAAATCTGGATCTCAGATTTAGAACACACCAGCAGCTTAGAGACTGAAACACTCTATAGAAAAGAAGTAGTACAAGATGTTAGACTAAGTTTTGGATCACACAGTTAAGTTACAAACCATTCTTAACATACGACCACCAAAATTTTTCCTTTCTGCCTAAATTCCATGGGTACTGTTCATAATTTTCAATTGAATAGCTACTTGATTTGAACATGCTGGATTTTGCTCTCATTGACTATTTTTGTGGCTATTTACTGTTTAAGAACCTTGAAAGAGTTCAAATTAATTCATTGGTATGTAGCTGACCTTACCAAAAACAAAGATAAATGTTGCCAACTAGAAATAAAAACAGTCCTAATAGCAAGCCTAGAAAAATGTTAGCAAATAAATCACTTAGAAAAGACAGACCATGACAGAGATGCCCCAGACCTATAAACGTGAATTAATGCCTTATCACAAAGATATCTGATAAAGCAGATACGCCACAGAAATTTCATCTTACACTCAAAAAAGAAAAAAAAAATCTGTAATTTTCTTACTCTCTCTAACAATTTGGAAGTCTGTTATTTATGATACCCTTACCTGTGCAGGTTTGATTTGGCTATTCTGCTAAGTGTACTCCTCTATGTGAGCAGTTTTTAAAGTGTCATATGCAACTTGGATTGAACAAAAATACTACTGATTCAAGGTTAGCAGAAGACAACACTCAAACTTCCTTAGCTCCAAGCTCCTGAAAAAATTGCCAACAGCCAGCAGTATTGTCTTCCTACATCTAAGAGGCACAGACTACAAACAAGCAATGAGTTTACATTCAGAATTCCTCATCTGGGAGCAGAAAGTACATTCAACAAGAGACCTTTGAGGGGCTTATATCTATTCATAAGGAAACACTGAACTCAATTTGTCTAAAGAAACAGGCAAAAAGACCATCTGGTCTCCATAGTGATTGTGCAATGGTTAGGTAATCCTTTTAACAGAGTAGGTAGTGAGCAAGCTGCTGTCACGAACCCCAAAAGACAGACATTCAATTTGTCAAGGCTTGAGCCATGGCTACCGGGGTCCATTGTACATGTCTCTGATACACAGGCCACACAATGGGTGAGGGAATAAATTTATCTCAGGGTACAAAGTCTATAAAGGAGTGTTTCAGTCTGTGCAGGAACCAGTCTGCACTACAGCAGAACAGTCAATAAATGCCACAGAAATAGCCCCAAGGGATTTTTCTCAGCATCCCAGCCATTCAGAAAGCTACGGTAGGCTCAACATCCGCACACATTGCAATAAACCATTGGGGCATCTCTGAGGCTGCATAAAGACCATCCCCCTGGAAATCAGCTGTAATGCCTTTCTCTTGCCTCTCACTTGTATGAAGTAATTTTATTTCTGTTACTTCCAGTTAGTGGAGGAAGAGCAGAGCAAGTCAGCTTAACCCAAAGGGTGCACGATACCGGGGCAGGGTGGTGGTCATGGACAAACTCTGGCTGTGCTCACTCCAAACACTCAAGTCTTTTACACTATTTGATTTGTGGAAGCCCCAGAAATTACAGTGCAGGGGACAGAGCTCAACTTAAGATGTATTTCTCACAGCTATCCACTGCTGCAGAAGATGTGCTTTTCTTGCTTCCTATGCAGAGGGATGACTATTTCTTGTGAGCAAAACCAGTTTCTATGAATATTTTCAGCAATCATAATCAGCATGATTAAAAAGCAGCTCACCGTGCCTGAAGATGACTATTAAGAGTTTATTTGCTTTCAATTATAACCACATTCCCTAAAAAAGATGTTTTCAATCTTCATCCTGGTTCCCCTTGACACATTCAAAAAAAAACCAGCTATGCAAACATACTAATCCGGGAAGCCCACCATCCCCACCACACCCAAACATTAACACCAGTCATAACCCTAGAGCTAAAAATGTATTTCCCCACCTTGGGGCTTCTCCACATAAAGTTCTCCTAGACTTTTTTCACTTCACAACACAGACACACAAGCTCAGAAGCTGTTTTGGAGAAGTGCCTGCCACCTCTATTCCCTCATTATTACCACCATAGCTGGACTGCTTTACAAATGCTGAAGGAGAAAATTACTTTCTTTACAGGAACACAAGTACAAGTAGTGCTCAGCAATTGCAAGGGTGCTTTCCTCTCAAGTCTTAATCTCTCAAAGGTTTCCAAACTTTACTCACTAACCATATTTCAAGAAAAACTGAATCATAATAATAAAATCCCAGTACTAGGTTTGCTTATGAGATACAACAAGGAATTATTGTGTTATGAACTGGTGGGAGATCTGAGTCAAGGGAGACAGGCTTCTGCACTGCTCTCATCTGCTATAGCAGGAACACATACCAAACATGATTTTGCTACTGTCAGCCATCTGCTTCCCATACAGTCACACTAACTGTGCTGAGACTCTCTAAAACTACAGGTCAGAAAATGGCAAGCTTCCAAACGGGAAGCTGTCAGTAGGCTGAATGCTCCACCACCAAAATCAGCATTGGACAGTGGCCATAAAAAGGCAAGAGGTTGTGGTAGCACCTTCATAGGGAGGCTCAGCAGATTTGCTTTACTGGGACTGTCTCAGTCCCACCCCTTAGCATGTTGAAAAATCTCAACTAAAGTCAACCCTAGCAATGTTAAACTTTAGTCTGGATCACAAAGTTAACCCTCATGAGACAAACATATGTACCAAAGCTGACTCTCTAATGTATTTTGATGCCTTCATTCTGCGTGGCTGGTGAAAACAAATCTTCACTGGCAGATAAAAAATAAGTGGTCTACAAACCATTTGCCCCTGCTGAAGCTTTCCCAAAAATCTACTGAAGAGTTACAGGGAAGCTGGGTATCACTTTACTAAACATATCATCTGTGCCAGAGTGGCAAAAACAGTAAAAAAAAAAAAACCAAAACCAAAAACAAACAAAAAAAAATGGATGAGTGCAGATGAGACTAACATCATGCTATCAAATTGGCACCACTGAATGAGGGCTCATTTAAAAATGCAGGAACTCATGACAGTCTTCAGCATAACAAAGAACAAAACTTATCATGCACAGCAGAAGAGCTTAAATTTAAAACCCCCTATCATTAAGAAGTAAAAAGCATTTAAAAGGAGAGCTAGATTAAGAGCTAAGAAATAGGTAAGACCTAGAGCTAGCTGTCTCATCGCTATAAAATAAGATCCTACATTCTATGATCTATAGAATCATAGAATCCTTAAGTTTGGAAACGGTCTCTAAGATCATCTTAACCCAGCACTACCGAGTTCACCACTTACCCATAGTGTCACATCCACATGCCTTTTGAATCCTTCCAGGGTTGGTGATTCCACCATTCCCTGGGCAGCCTATTCCAATGCCTGACCACCCTTTCATGTGAAGATGTATTATTTTTTCTGGTATCTAATATAAAGCTGCACCTGGCACAACTTGAGGCCATTTCCTTTGGTCCCGTCACTCGTTACCTGGGAGACAAGACTAACCTCCATCTTCTCAGTTCTTCACATTGACACAGCAGAACACAGTTTTAAATTTTTAAGAAAATATTTCCGTGAGGAAATAAATAAATAAATAAATAAATAAATAAATGAATAAATAAACTAAGCATTTTATTTTTACTTATAGCTTAAGCAACAAGCATGTATCACAAACTCATCAGACTTTCTTCACTACCAGGATTGTTACCTGTACCACTGCAGTTCCTTTCAAGACAGAATAAGACCAATCCTGGAACACCTGCCACTGAGCAGTCCCTCACAGCCACCTACCCAAGTATGAGCACCTGCCAAAGAAAGGCAGAACCTCAACTCACTCTGCAGTGATAAAAGGCTTATACAAAGGGCCTTTAAGGGCAGAGTATATCCCACCAACTACTCTCTAGTGATGAAGCAAGAGGAGTCATGTCCTTCCTGCTGTGTTTAAAGCCCTCATTTCTACAAGGGCAGGTAAGGGCTCCCAGGCATGGATTGGGGCCAGTGTGGTCACCTCTGGACTGTGCACATGGAGCAGCGAGGCACAGAGAGGAGAAAAGGCAACACCAGGGTCCTTGCACAGGCAGCTGCCCTCCTTAAGAGGACATGGCTCCTAAGTGCACCCCAGGAGAGTGTCACCAGAACTAGAGCAGCTGGGCTAATGGAGAATGTGAAACTATTTCAGAACAATAAAAACTAAACAGAAAATCCCTTGACTGTAAGAAATTACCATTTTGTTTTCTTTTAACAGAGGACCGAGTTAGAAATGTTGCAGGGTTTGATGTACAGCAGTTTCACTGGTGGTATTTGACATCAGGAAAAGCTTTATTAATTATTTTTTGTTAGAATTGCCTGAGCAAATCCTGTATTTTCTTTCAAATGACTTTTATATCCTCTTCCACCTAACAGTTAAAACACTGTCCATTTTAAATAGCTTACAAAGTCTTTGAGATTGTATATAACTAACTAAATGTGTCTATAAGTTTTCCAAAGAACCACTGGGCTTTGTGAATTCTTACAGGGATACAGAATTACAGGTTTGAAGCTTTAATTAACTTTTAATCCACTTTGGTTTTTAATATGAAAGTAATACAAAATGCTAGAATGTGAACAACCCTCCCCTTCCTGCATGGCTGTGTATGGACGGATATGTGAAATTAATGAGGGGGGCAGGCTAGCACAACACTCTAGCTGGATTAAATGTGGAGTTTCTTTACTGGAAACAATTTACTGTATTTTTTCAAACTACGCACTCTGGTCACATGCTTCCACAAATCAGAAGCAGATTTCTTATTCCTGCAATCTCAATCAGATTCCTATTATAAAAATATACCATAATAATTATGCCACAGTATTCTTGGCAGGATACTTTGCATTATATAGCACTGCATTCAAAGAATGAGTAACGAAAACACCACAAGCATGCCTGTATTTAAAAAAAAAAAGGACCATTTTGCCTTAAAAATTCAATTTCAAGCCAAAATTCCTCACTCACTCATTTCTCTGTAGAGTTCTAGTCTCCTGTATTAGGAACTTTTGGTAGCTTACACATCAAATTAAAGTCAATTGTTTTTCTCATTAGACTTAGTAGCCTTTATGGGCCTAGGCACTTCTTTTCATGTTGTGAATCATACCTACATTGCAGATGGACTTTTAATTTCACAGTTTAAGCATGAAAGGGACTCTCTCCTTTTCTGATTTCTTCTCTTAAAATAACATTAATTCAAATAAATCTACAGTGTTTCACATCTATATCACATCAGAATTAAACATCCTGTACCTGGGATGTGATCCTTTCTTTTGCTCAACCCATCACTCTAAGTCCAAGACTCTGGCAGCTTTATTGAATTAGACTTTATAGCTTTCAAGTTAGTGCAATATGGAAGGCTGAATCAAGCCTGAAGATTCTTATCATATTACACAAGTGCTGATATAATCTAAAACTCTAGGGACTTATTTTTCTTTGGCAGGAAAAACAAATTTCACCATTTGTAAATGTTATTGAATTTATACACAATGGCTAAAGTGCACATCCATTTAAATAAAAGCCATTAAGCTTGCTTAAAAAAAAAAAAAAAAAAAAAAGCAAGCACCCACCAGGAACGGCAGCTACACGTCTTGGCTTAATGCAGTAGCTGCAGTAGTTAAAGAGTTGATATTCCTGCCCTCGGAGGGGAAATTAACCCAGTGATCTGAAAGACTTCTCCACCTCCTTGGGTTGTAAGGACACTGTCAGGTCCTGGTGCAGAACTACACAGTGCTTTCAGGGGATTTCACAGCCTGAGGGCCTCATGTGGGGAGGCAGGTGTACCCGAAAGGAGCCAAGAAACTCCAAGCAGGGGAGCCTGGGCTCCAGCATTGCTGCCCAGCACTTTGGAGACCCAGTGTGAGCCTGCAGGCTTTGCTTAGACAAACTCCTGAAGAGGTCTCTACCTCAGCCCTCTTCACTACATTAATACCAAGAGGGGAGACTTGGGATTTCTGGTCAAACTGGGATTCCCAATTCTCCACCAGGAACATTTGCCCTTCTCCTTTCTTGTCTGTTTCAGTAGCAAACAGCTCATGCTATCAAATACAACCAGCAAGAAGCTACAGGGATATTCCCTCACACATATCCCCCCAAAACTGTAGGTGCCAAAACATCAGCTTTGGAGAAGATAGGATAAAGCTTTTCTTTGTACTAGAACACAGTTCACAACACCATGAGCGGCCACACAGACGCTACCAAAGAAGAGAAGCAAATAGCAGAAAGGAAGAACAATCCAAGACAGGAACATTAACACATTCTGCCCACAAAGACTCTTTCTGGCATAACACATTCCAATTCTATTGGAACAACTCTTCACCCATGGTGTCAGAGAAAAGCCTCCTTTAGGAACTGGAAGAACAGCATGTTTCAGACTGAGGGACAGGGGCTGGGGTGGCTGCAAAACTCCCTGCTTGTCACCTATTACACTGCCTGCTCCACAAGCAGGAGGGAGAAAATGGGCCACAATTGGCAAAGTCTTTTCTATTTCTCAGTTTACACATTCATAAATACCTGAGGGTGTCGATTCCAAAGTAAATGCTTTCCTACCTTCAGCCCTGAGACTTCCTGAAGAGGACAGAGGATCTGGAAGTTAGACACCAAAAGTAAACTTGAGACACAGTCCCTTGGAAAATTGAAATCAGACCTTGATTTTTGCATGCCAAGAACTCTACAGCAGTAACACAGCTGAAGGCTTCCTTTCCTGTACCCCTGTAGTACCAGCATGTTACTCACACATTAAAAGAACAAAAAGATTACATTGAGGATTAGGTTTCCTTACTAAAAAAATTGCTTTGTAGCTTCACAGCTACAGACTGCCCTAGTCCGAGTCCATCCACCCATTGTCATGGATATCCCTTTCCCACTGAAAGTGATCAGATAAAAAAAAGTCCAGCTCTTGCCTCTAAATTGTAACTTACCATGCATTGCATAACAAATCATCCACCCTAAAGAGAAAGAAATGCGTGATTTCCAGAATGAAGTCACCAGTGTACAAAATTAACTCAGTGACCACATCAGCAACAAGCACAAACAAAGTTGCAAGCTCTGATTGCATTGCAAAAGCAATTAATCACCACTCTTAAAAATAAAAAAAATTAAAAAAAAAAAAAAAGGAAACCAAGGGGTGAAGGCACTTCCCCATTTTTTGGGTCATTTTCCTCATTTTTATTTTGTCTGCCATGGAACACAGCATTTTCATTATGTGTGTACAATTATGTACTAAGAATTTACGTAGAAATATCAAAACCTGTGCCGGACCTACCTCAGGCAAATGCAGAAGCTTTGGTTGCCCATACCATCCCAGTGCAGCAGTGGTAATAGTGCTGACTGAATTTTTTTCCTCTAAGACTACACAAACATTTCATCCTTGCTTGGGCACACTATTTATTGTAAGTCGCTCTAAGTGTTACTGAGAATAGACAGAACAATTAAAAAAAAATATTCAGAGGGATTACTGAATTCACTGTATTGGAAGAGTCACTTCAACATAACAGAAACCATAGTACTATTAAACACACTTTTCATACTTTGCCTTAAAAAAAGTCCAGCCCCATCATAGCAGAGATGTAAAATGATCCCAGCAGTGGTTTATTTAGCAATTCGGGCAATAGAGTTTGACAGATGACCACCAAGAACTGTTTTCTGGAGGAAAACCACTCGCCTTGGGTGCAGCCACCCCTAGCAGAGGCGGCAGAGGGGCTGCAAGTCCTGCCACCGCAGCAGCCCGCTCCGTTTCCAGAGGCTTCCCAAGCCCTTCCCCGCTTTTCTTTCAGCGCTCCAGCCCTGGCCGGCAGCCGGAGGGCGCAGAACTGACTGCTGTCCCCCAGCGTGTCCCTCCCGGTGCCCAGCGCCGCTTACCTCGCCCGGGGCGCTGCCCGCAGCCCGCCGCGGGACGGGGACACGCAGGCAGAGCCTCTCCCTGCCCCGGGAAGCCGTGCCCGACGCTCCAGAGCGCACCGCCGCCGGCAACTAAAAACAGACCCGGCGCGGGGCTGCGTGTATTTCTGTCTGCGGGCTACACACCCTCCTGCCGCTCGTTTTTTTTCCATTGGTGGAACAGCGTGATGCAGCTTAACCAGAGGGTGGTTTGCCACGATTATGCGGGCCGGCCCGCCGCGATGCCGGGCAGCCGCCGGGGAATACACCGTGACTGAGCTCTTGTCTGACCCCACATTCCTGAGCCTCCAGGCTGCTTCCACAGGAAAGCTGCTTGGAAATCTGCTGAATTGCAAGGCCTGCCTTGCCTGCCTTGCCTGCCTGAAGGTAGCTCCAGGGTCTCCTCCTCTTTTTATTTTTTTTTTCCCTTTCTTTTTTGTCTTTTGTGCGTTTTTTTCCTGGATTTTTTTTCTTTTTTTCTTCCCTAAGCTTGTTACGGGGGAGTAGGTAACCCTAACATCCTTGAGTGAGACACCCTGGCAAAAATGTAGTTCCTCAAACCACAGCGGGAATGCTGTAGTCACAAAAACACACTCTTAGGAGCAGCTCTCAGTTGTGTTTAACAACTCTGCACAACAGCACCACGGATACAACCGCAAACTCTGACGCTCTCTTCCTTGCCACTTTCTTTTGTCAGACATTTACACTTTTGCCATGGAAAAAATTACCTTTCCCAGCATGTTCTTAATAACTGGTTTTTAATAACCGACCTTAAATAAAATACGTATCTTCACTTGCAGACGGCTTCACCAAAATTTCAATATACAGAGCTAGGCTATTAATCTGTAGTTAGGTGCATGAACAATTGCTTTATTACCAGAAAAGCCCAAAACTTCATTGATTGCAGCAGCAGTTGGTGAACAAACTTGGCCAAAAAACAATGCATTTATTCAAATATTCTAATAAAATTGCAGTTACATTCAAGTGCCAAGTGTGAAAATACAGCCAAGTTACACTGCAGATGACGTGTTCATTTGAAAATACATGAACGCTATAATAAAAAGCTTTAGCAACCCACGAAAGGCCTAAGTCAATATGTAGGTCCACAACAATTAAATAATGATTTGCACATTAACAGAGAAATTGCCACCTAAAAGTGGACCCCTGTTTCACTGTGTCCATTATTCAGACTCATTAAAGAGGAAACTCCAAAACCCAGCACCTTTTAAGTAATTTGGAACAAAATTTTATTTAATCTCCAAAGCTCAGTTATAACTAAGTCATCCACCAGAAAACAGCAACTTGGATCTCTTCTCAAACTTCACAGGTTAACAATATTATCACTGAATACACTCTTCTCATCATAGCAAAGGTCAAATCCTTCCTTGAATTCTACTGACCTCCATCAAGTTTTCCATATGCAAGTTCCATGGGCCAGATTTTGTAAAATCTAATAGAGCAGTCGATGACTTATGCCCATATTCCTAAAGTCTACAAGGAAAAATAGGTCTGCAGGCTCCACATCTGCTTGTTCTTGTAAAAACTTTTCCCTCTGGGCAAAGCAGACTATTTTCTTCTTCATATTCCTGGTATAGTTACATTCTTTTCATTTAGCATTGCTGTGGTCCAATTATTTCTCTAACAGGCCAGATCCAAGTCCCAGGACTAACATGGAGGCTACTTACTGCATTATTTCTAATCTACCTGTATATTCACTATGCCTTCCACTTTTTATCAGCTTGTTCCATCAATGTATTCCCTCTCTTTGTGACAAAGCAATCAACATTCATTAAATTTGGTCTTAAGACTCCAATTGATACCCCCAAGTTCATTTTCAAATCAGTTTTATTTTCAAAATTTCATCTCTAATATTCCTGATTACTTTTAGCACATAGGCATTGCACGTTAAAGACATACTTTTCTGACCTCCACTTGACTTATGTGGTACAGTCTCACGTTGTGGGTTACAACATGACAGTTCTTATTTATTACACTCCCAAAATTGACTCTCCACATCCACCTTGTCCCCCTTTTCCCACCTGCTGCCTTGCCATTATCAACTTGGGACAACCTGAAAATGAAATATTCTCTGGACATCAACAAGGAGTAGGCAAACCCCATGGAGAAAACAACAGATTAATCTCTTACAACTATGAGAAGTATTTATGCACCTCGCAATCTTCCACAAATGTATTATCATCACAACATTGCTGGGAAAGGAAAGGGTGTCATTATCCTTATTTTCTAAAGAGCTGCTAGGTCACACAGGAAATTAAGGGGTATTTCAGTAAAGCAAGAGGAACCCCCCTAGCTTGTGTTAATGTATGTCTCTGGTAGTTTAATGGCTCTTAATGTCTCTGTTTTGCAATAAAAACAGTTTGTGCAAGAAGTCCAGAAGGGAACTGAAAATAAAGTTGTATGTATTAATTTTCAGAATTCGTTTCTCTCCATCTATAAAGACATTTTAAAGCTACTTAATTTTACAGATGAAGAGAAATTAATCTTCAAAATTAATGACAGGTATTTTAACCTATCTTCTACATCACTTTTACACAACAAAACCTTAGATTTTACTTCAAATGTGCTAAGAAATCCCACTGTTGCCACAGTTTTGTTTCCTAAGCAATGGAAATCCATGAAGAAAAAGAAAGAAAAGACACCTATCCCCAGCATTCATGCTGAGACAATAACATGCCTCCTTCCCCAAAGTCAGCCCACTGTCACACCCACTGCCATGCCTACAAAATATCTTTTTCTAGACACAGTCCAGTCCGTTTCTGAAATTCCAGTTCTCCATTTTGCCTCTTGACTCCTCCTGCCTGGCTCACCTGACGTTGATACAGCTGAGCTGTGTGAAAATCCCTGATCCATAAGGTCCCCCGACTAATACTCAACAGGTGGGTGCTGGATGGGCACATGTGGAAAGATATCAGTGTCTTGCCAATCATGGCTTAACCACAGACTGTTACACAGATGCGTACAGAGCCTTCCCATGAAATCCTAAACAGGTTCCCATGCTCTGTGAAACAGAATCTATGTAGGAATTAAAGAATTTTGAAGTAGGAAATTTGGGTTCTCAAATCAGAAACCTCTAGTGGAGCTCTCAAGAAAGCTGGGAAGCTATGCTATACTAAGTGTAACTAATGCTAAAAAATAATTGCATGTTGTTGTCAACAGGATTATAACCAGAGATGAGTTTGAAAGCCTTGCTGATCTCATGGCTGAAACATCTGAATCATGCAACATCTGCTAAAGAAATATTCTCATTAAACAGTACTTAAGATCCATTCTTGGTATCTTTGGCCTTGAAGTGGAACTTCAGAAACACAGTAATCTCCCATTCAACCAGTGGTGAAGGCAAACCCTACATCCTATGAAATTCTTCAATAAAGACATCAGTTCAATTTCTGAGAACTCAACCTTCTGCAAGCCAGTGCACACACTTAGCTTTCTGATCTCATCTCAAAATGTTTATCAGATGCAAAGTGACAGAAAATTATTGTAGCAATTCATTACTTAATTCTGATTCAGAGGAGTTTGGGGAAAGACTAGACAGAAGCCTGTGTGTTAGCCCATTCCTGCTCACCAGAAAGCAGGCCATTTCACCTACTGAATGAGATCATCAACACAAGGCTAACAGCTTTGGCTCGTAGGTCAGAATAGATGTTAAGCAATGAAGACATGATGTACATGAACACAGTTTTATACCCTTTGTTATCACAGAGACTTACAATGCCCTAAGTGCCTACTACTTTTCTCTCAGTCTCCTGTTCTATGAAATGCTGTGATGAAAGAGATCAAAGGAATTCTCCCCATCCCCACCTCCCAGTGTGCCCTTGCCCAGCTTAGCAGAGAAGAGGGGCTTGCTGTACAGACACTCTCCACATAGACCTTGTGTCCAAAACAGTGAAACTCCATTGCCATTTAAGGCACACAATAAAACACATTTGATCTTTAAAGCAAGCTGGAATTTTTCCTTTCTTTTTACAGTGCATGGTTCTTTAGCACTGCTGTAGACAAGGGCTTACTATTTGTGGTTATAATCTATTTTCAAGTCTTACAGAGGATAGTTAGGGAATCAAAGTGCCTCTAGTTACTGCCTTATTCCTTTCAGTATAATTAAATTAAGAAAGATAAAGCATGATCACACAATGGCAAGGCACATGGCATGAGCATTACTGAAAAATGCCAAGATAGGAGAGAAAAGAAAAAATATAAACTCTGCAGCCTCAATTTCAACAACTAAGCATGCTGGATTCAAGAAGCCTGGCATGCAGTGATCCACCAGTAATCCTGCACTTGGGACTGGCTGGGATAGAGCTAATTTTCTTCATAGTGGCCCCTATGGAGCTCTGTTATGGATTTGTGACCAAAACAGTGGTGATAGCACATGACTGCACTGTTGCTGAACAGTGGCTGCACATCATCAAGGATTTCTCCTTTTCTCACTCCATCTTGCCAGGGAGCAGGTTGGGGTGGGCAAGAGGACACAGCTGGGATGGCTGATCCCAACAGACCACATAATCCTACACCATATAATGCCATACTCAATAATAAAAATGAGCGGTTGTTTTGACAGGGTTCTCATTGGAACATCTGAGACCAACAAGGCCTTCATAAGGGTTAACCCCTGAGACAAAGGTTTCTCTCAGAAGCAGCAGTATCCACACCAACAGAGCAGCTTGCTCTGCACAACCTCAAAGGCTCACACTTTTTATTAGTCTTTTTTTCTTTAGAACTAACAGTAAAAACTGAATTTTTGGAAAAAAAAAAAAAAAGTCAGAAACACTGATACACATGACCGAGATGGGAACCTGTCCTAAACAGTACTTGCTACATCCAATATCACTACAGCAGAACTGATGAATCTTTTTTTGACAAGCACTCTAGTTCAACAATACACTTTTTCAATATCCAATGAACAGTAATAAATCTGAGTTAGCCAAATAGTTTTAATTAAATAGGTATTTGTATCTTCCAAGCCATAATTAAAAGCTCTTCAACTGCAATAGATTTATGTAAAAAGGTTCTCAATTTAGGACAGTTAATTTTTGGGAACAAAATCTAAAGCTTGTATAAATATCATAAAAATATGATTGCAAAGGTTTTTGGAATACTTTATGTTACAAAATGAGAACTAAAGCCTTTTATAAAAAAAACTTGTCCATTAAACATGTAAAAATATTTGAAGGTGGAGTAATTTGTCACAAGAATATACTAGGAGATCTTACAACACAAATATTTACAAAGCACACATGTTATTTCACATTGCATTTCTACCACTGCTTGTTCCATTAACTGATCCAACAGACCAGCAAATTGTTTGTGCAAAATTGACTATTTGCTATCATGTATTCAAGACAGAAGCACTAACAGTTGCCAGGGGTAGGAAGGGGTTGTTTTCTAACCAAATCTATTAAATAATTATTACATAACTTTTCTTTGGAATACTGATCATAAGTTCATTAATTAAGTTAGAAAAATGTGCAGACATAAATAAATGTTACAGAAAGATAAGTATGGCACAGTTTCTAAAAAAATTGTGTCAAAACACTGTTTACTTCAATAGCATAAACCAAAAGGCATATAAAATAGATTCTTGCGTAATGAATTTCATCTAAAGTAGTCCTGAATATGCATATGATTTTGCAGAATATTTCAAGACATTAATGCTTCCCCAGAAGTTTGAGATCCTAGGGTTAGATGAGTATACAGCAAATTCTGCTTAAAGATACCTCTATCATTCTGTCTGTAAAGAAGCAGTTCAAAATGCAAAATAAGAAACTAACACGACAGAAGGAATATAAAATAAGTAAAATTTGGGGAGGGGATGTTGTTTACCTTTTTTTTTTTTTGAGTCTTGGTGGTTTCTCATTATAGCTAGCTGGCAAGCATACTAAAACTGGTAAATGGCAATATTAGCAGCTTATTACAATATCATTAAATTAACTAAAAGAATTACTTGGGTATAAAATCTAGATGGAGTCTGGCTAACATGTGTTGCTTACACCCACACGCACTGCCTCAACAGTGCCATGCACAAATCCTGCAAAGCTATTTGCCTGAAGCAGAGTGAACAATGAGAACAAGTTCAACATCTGCCAGGGTGTCCAACTGCTCACAACCATTTTTCTGGTCAGAGGGGGCATTGTTTAAGTTGACAGGTTCCTAATGGTCTGAATTATTTAGCAATTCTCAAAAGACTCTTTCTACCCATTAGACAGGAAAATTCGAACCACCCCAGCCAGCGTTCCCTTGCTCCCCAGGAGCTGATCATGCTAATTGAGGAGAACATCACAATGTGTCCCATTTTAATCACATGAGTTAAGCAGGCAAGAGGCTTCTATTATCCCCACCCTACAATGAAAGATGGAGGGCACCAGCTCCCACAATAATATGCACCTCAGTTTATCATCATCTCAATGTTGTTTAAAGCCTTCAGTCTGAACAAAGAGGGTGTGTGTTGCTGCTAAGCACTACACCCACCATACTAAGCAGAGAAGTAAAATATATTCAAGAGAAAATTGAAACACACAGTTTGAAGCCTGAATGCTAAGTGAGCAACAGTAAGCATCTCAACAGATGGGAAGTTAAGGGGAGGCAAAATAGCTGTTTATTGATTTTTTTCTTCTCATCTACCATATGATAGATGACAGGTATAAACAAAATAGAGTAGCAGAACAGAGGTTACAGACAAGTGATGCTCATAGCTGAAAAGCTAGAACTTTCAAATATATTCCCACATCTAAAAAACATAGAAATGAAGTGGAATGCTACTAGTGGAATGCTACATAGCTTTACCTATGATGGATTATTTCTCGGTCACTTAGAAGTAATCAAACATGCTCTGCAGCACTAATTATCTCACCTAATCCTAGCATTTCTCAACACGGGAAAAAATGCAAGTCTTACCATCAACAGGACTGTCTTATTTTCTTCACAGCCTCCAAAATTTGGAATCTCTTCAAAACCTAAGATCTGAACAGAGTTCCTCACGTAAACTTCATAAGGAATGTTAGTGCAGTAATTAGGAATGTCTGTATTAGACCTCTTTTACCAAAACACAGACCATGTGTGAGAAGAAAGAGATTTACAAATGCATTCAAAAGCTATAAGGGACGACATGTAAATATTTGGTAGATTACCATGCAGAATACAACAGCTATAGAGAATTGCCAAATTGATGGAAGGACAAATGGAAGGAAAACACTTTCAAATTAATATTATTACTACTGTTCTTAAGCAACTACAATAGAAATAAGAAACAGCAAAAATTAATTACCTTAATGCTTATAATAGGAGTTCAGGAAACTCCTTTCTTTTCTTTAAAGAGATGCTACAAAGATAAATCTTTCAATTAATGTGATCAAAAAGCAAGCCACCAGTTTATTTACGAAATCTTTGTCATCTGCATATAAACATTTCCAGAAGCAGAAGATTAAGTCAGTGAACTAAATGGAAAAACATAAAATCTTCTGCAAGCGTGACATTGTGATTAAATAACTAAAAGCCCAAAAAGGCAGAGAGACAACATGATGCTGGCCTATTCAATCATAAAATTCATTTCCAATAACCACATTTCAGCATGTAGCTTAGATCATACATAGCATTTTCCTATTTGAGAGCATGCAAGATTGATTGTTACAGGCTCAATTGTCCCATGCACAGGCAAACAACATGTAAGGAAAGATTAAATAAGCAAGATTCCCTCACTGAGCCTCCTACACAAGCTTACACTCAGGCAAAGGAGAGGTGGGGTCTCTCCCAAGAAACAAAAGCAGAGGATTATGTGAGAAGCCCAAGACCATCTGCACAAAGTCATGTGGCTAGGGATTTCCTCTTCCCCTGGCTGTGTGCTGGGCATCCTTGCCCGCTTCCAGTCTGAGCATGGTGGGCAGCAGAGCTGGACTTAATTCCCAGCTCAGGGACAAAAGAGAATCAGGGACCAGGGGTTTCTGAGGCCCTCTTTGCCCATACTTACTGCCTTCCAAGCTAAGCCACTTAGGGATGTAATCCTTAATACCCCAATGCGCAGAAGTTCATGATGTCTGGGTCATTGCAAAATTCTGCATACCCTCGTCGCAGCCCAGCCCCTCTTGCATTCCCGAGAGCGGAGTCAGCCAGGCACGGTCACCCTACTTCCACTCATCTCCAGGCACAGAGCAGGGGGCTTTTCCATGCAACCATGCTCAGAAAGACACAAGCATTTTCCCCGTGTGTATCCCAGTTCTATGTGAATTAACAAGTGGAGCATCAGCATGTTGTGTTTTCTATTTTCTCTAACTAATTTAAGTTCCTTTTTCCTTGCCTGAGGTAGAAAGATCAGGGAAGAAAAAAAAAAACGTTCTCGACCTCAACAACCTCAGCGAGATATCTTGTTAGATTATGGCAGCCTCAAGGAGTCTTTCCTGGCATCTAGGAAGGGGGTTACAATTAACATTCCTGTTTCACTTTTTCCATGAGGCCCAGAAGGTAATTCTATAGCTTTTTTTCCAAATATAATAAAACATTAACTCTATTGCAGTAAAGGCAACTCACAAAGCAACATTTGGATGCTCTTTGACTTCAGTATCCCTGAGCAATGTGCTGCAGCAGATCTATTTTTCCAAAGTGCTCAACACTTTCTAAATGACACTCGTGCTGTGTGAACAGTCTACAGTGTGGCAGCAGTTTCTGAATCCTGACTGCTTTCTCCCTCCTTATCAAGCTGCCTTTTCAGCTTCCTGAAATATTATTTCTGACACAATGGCATTCTTAAGATCGAGCCCAACCCAAGTCAACCATATATAACAGAAAGACTTCTCTGGGCTTTGGATCAGGGCAAAAGCAGTGAAAGTACCCAGAGGAAGAGGAACAAGTGGAAGAAGTCCGTGCTTTTCCTTTCAGAATTGTCCTTAAAATATGCCTTACTCCAAGTATTTTATTCTTGACTTTATGGCAGGTTGCTAAGGTACACTGAGGCAACATATTGAAACATATCCCTCATCTTAAATTCAGATTACTGCATCTTTACTATCCCAAATTTGCAGAAAAATAAAGTAAATTTTAAAAATCACATCAAGAAAATATTACATTAAGCAAACTCTCACCTTAACTGTGTTAAATACAGAAAAAGAATAGTCTGTTCACTGAACACATTCACTAACGTACTGAGTTTATCAATACTGGCATTAGCTTTGCAGTACACATGGATCAGTCTGCCACCTCTTCTTGCAGGATGTATTTGTGAAATTCAAGATGACCTTAGGACCATCCCTAGGAAATCCTTAACTCCTCTCTATTCATCAAAAATATTAAGTAGTCATTACCTTCCAGTTCCAATCAAAACCTGTTTAACAACCCCCAAAGATATATATAAACTGGTCAACCTTCCAGTGCAAGATTCATGTCTGGACCTAGATTTTGAACAATGTTCAAAAACAAGAAATGTCTGGATCTCAAGGTTTTACTTAATTGTGTCTGGAATAAATCAAATCCACAGTCTAGCTTGCACTTCAGCTCTGCATTTTCAAAGTGCTTCCAGCATAATATTTTAATCTGGTCAAATCACTGTTTTTATTAAGTGGAGATAGTAAAAAGTTTTTAAAGATCATGTGTTTGATACAATAATTTTCTTGAAATGTGAAATTGGTGGAGAGGAGGAAGTCCATATAAAGTTCTGCAACAGATTGCGGTAACTTAGCATTTTTCACTTTTCTACAACAAACTTCTACAACCGACAACTCTGAATTTGATAAATGAACACATACAGAACACATACACAGAATAAAAAATGCAGAGCACCTCATTTTCCATGTGGTGGCCTGTATTTGCAATGTTAAGATGAACTGTTGTAGCTCAACACCCCTGACAGACAGCAAGCCCTTTCTAGTGGAGACACTTGTTTGGCCCACCAGAATCTGAAGAAGTGAGCAACACTACAATAATGTGACAACAGTACAGTGCTTTTAATATGCCTAGTCCCAGTTATAAAGTTTGTAGCTGTTGAAGCAAGCTAATACCTCAACATGAACAAAAGTGAAAACACAGTAGTGACTCTTGCAGACTGTAAATATTTTTGAGTTTGTTCCTTGTTACTTTGTCAAGATACACAAATAAACAATTTTAACTATGAGTAATTCCATTACTAGGAAATGAGAATGGCCAATTAACCAATGGTCATGCCTCACTGTAAAAAAATGTTTCCTAATCTTCAGACAGAACCTCCCATGGCTTCAGCCTGTGCCCGTTGCCTCCTGATACCAGGCACCACTTAAAAAATCCTGACTGCATCTTCTTTGTACCCTCCCCTCAGGTATTTCTACATATCGGTGAAATCCCCCTGAGCCTTCTCTTCTCCAAACTGAACAATGCCAGTTCTCAGCCTCTCCTCATACAAGAGGCATTTCAGTCCTTCATCCTTATGGCCCTTCATCAGACTCTCTCCAGTACCTTTATTTCTCCTTTGTACTGGGGAGCCCAAATGTGAACAGTATCTCAGATGTGGCCTCACCAGAGTTCAGAGACAGAAAAGGAGGAGAACTGCTGGTCTGGTGTTTTGGTTTGTTGTTTTTTTTTTTTTTTGTCAGTTTTTTTTTGTTTGTTTGTTTGTTTTTTGTGGTTTTTCTGTTGCTACCCCTGCTTAAGAAAACTGTTACTGCAGAAAAGGTGAGGTTCAGAACTACTTACACAAACATGCAAGACGAGGAGGGAAACCAGAAATTCATCTTCACACTTTCTGGTATCAGAGGCTGAGAAGCCCTTAAACCAAATGCCTTCCACCATTTGCTAGCCACAGGCTGATGGGAAAATGGAGATGCTGACCCACACCACAGCAGGAGACTGACTAGAGCTTTCAGGCCTAGAGCTGAGCTTACGAGCTCCCCACAGGGCCAGAGCCCCTCTGCTGTGGCATGGAGAAAAGCCTGGCATCACTAAAAACCAAAGCTAGTAAGTGTAGCTCATTGGCTCACCCATTTGGTGCCCTTTATCATGCCTGTTTCCTATGGGTTTCTGTGATTGCCATTATAAATGGTGAAAGAAAGCAGCTGCTTTATTTACATCCTTTGGCAGGAACAGACAAAATGTCTTTCTCTCCTTGGCTCTTACAAACAAACACAAATAGATGCATATACATTTCCTAAGGATAGATTTACAAATCAAACTTTGTTACTATGAAGGAAATACATCTCCCTTTCAAGCAGTCTCTACGCAAAACTCTCTTTATTCTGCAAGTACAGGCTGTGTATCAAATTTGACCTATTGCAGCATGTAGCATTTTTGCTCTGCTTTGTAACAACATAAACAAATGCACTAGACAGAAGGATCTCGAAAGATGTTCCCTGCTCCTATCACTTTTTGTTCAAGAATGGAGTGCAAACAGCAGATCTGGTCATGCCTCTGTCATTTATTCTTATTGGTAGAGGAAATAAGAAACAGTTATAATAAAGTTTGTCTCAAGTACAATCAGCAGGGAGTGCAGTCTTTCCAAAATAATGGAAGTTATTTTAATTAAACACCTGAGTTCAGAGCACTTACTCAGAGGATGGCATTTCTGGCAAGTGTACAACACAGACTAAGAAACACGTATGGTACTGTTACTCGGGGAAACAGAATTTTGTATGACTTCACAAGTAACATTTACTACCCAGGAAATGCAATTTCCATGGAGAAAAGCACTGTGTGGCTCTTTGGCTATGCACAGATTTATATTTAGCACTAGTAATTTTCCCTTTCTTTCTGTATTATTGCATTCCTCATACTACACCAAGCTTAATGTAGGTACTCTTAGGAAGCCCATAAACAGCAATTTTCTTCCTGTACTTGGCTTGTACTGCTCAGCCATTGTACTGCTTTTTCCTCTCCCCTCCCCAGGGACTAAAATCATCAGGTTCTTTCACTTTCTCTTATAATACAGGTCTCTCTCAATATTGTTTTTTCTGGTTTATATTGCTATTTTGTATTCTATGAGGTGATGTAGCCATTCAGGATCCAAATGAGGTGGCAGATGAAACAGCAACTTTATCCTGCAAGCTCCAGATCCGTAGTAGAGCTGTGGATGGCTAAGACAGTGAAAAGATGAACCCCTTCTAAGAAAAACTAATTGCAAAACCTTATGAATTCTTATTTGGCTGACTCTAAACCATAAGGTCATAAGTAAGATTTTCCTTTTAAATCAATATTCGGTTACTCTTTAAAAGGAAAAATAAACCAAACCAAAATAAACCCCCCCCAGAAAACCCTCAAACCAGCAACTAACTTTTGTACTATTTTAAAACAAACGGTCTGGTAGCACCTACAAGCCCAGCTGCAGGACAAAGAAAACCACAACAATGCCAGACTGTTATCCCCACATCAGGAGTAACTTCCATGAGATCAATGCAATTATTCTGAAGAAAAGAAGTAAATGTTGGGGGAAAAGGAAAACCAAGCTGTTCTGCTGAGTTTAATTCACCTGCTACACATAGTTTCATCTGTTTCTCTGCTTTCTCTTTATGATGATGATTGAAACTGTGATCACCCTGGAACACACAGGGGAACTGAGAAACCTGCATTTCAAGAACACATTGAAGATGTTCATGACTTAGTTACTTTATTCACTATTACCACTGTTCCCCATTTCCTACCAAAAAACAGCCACACCAGATTTTTCTGAAGACAATGAAGGCTATGTGAAGTGATGGACTATAAGGTGTCCTTTTCCCTTTGCTAGAGCATTCAATTTTCAAGCTCTCTCTGTCCCTTTAGAAAACACAGTGTAAGCTGACAAGTGGGAAAACAAAACATTTCACTTACAGAGGATTCATCCAGCAGGAACTTCATGAACTGAACAAATTGAAACTGTGGCAACCCCCCACTAATCCCAAAAAAAACCCCACAACAAATGACAAAACTATTGAAATTGTCTCATTTTCTCACTAAGACTGCCTGAAACCAGATGGGGTTTCCCAAAGACATATGGTCCTACTTATATTAAAGCAAAATTCAGATCTGATCATTTTAATCTCCCATAGCTAATCCTATTTGCCTAATCAAGAGTTAAAATAACTAGTAACTCCTTCCTCTGCTGGTTCACTGGGAGACATCTACTCTGCTTTTCCTTGCTTTAAACACTCAAGATAAACAGTTCTTAAGGGCCACAGGACATTACCCTACAGATCATATAACTTAAATATTCTTCCTCCTCCAGCTTTTGGGATAAAACTTTTCCATTTTACTTTATCTTCTGAAGTAGTCCCTTAAAAGAATTCATCCCTCGGTTTTGGGGTTTGTCTTTTGGTGGGGTTTTTTGTGGTTTGCTTGTTGGGTTTTTGGTTTGGTTTTGTTGTTTGGAAAAGCTATATCTGTTTTACTTACAACACCAACAGACAAAAGAGGAAACCTTCAACTACAGTAACACAGGTCATTAATCACTCCATAAAATTGTTGTCAAGACCTGGACAAAATTCACAGACTGTTCCATGTTCACAAAGTTTTCACCAAACATCTGTAACAGTGTGGGGTCAGGGGTGTCTAGAGCACTTAAGACAATTGATTTTGCCAAGATTATGTTATGAAAACCCCAAAAACTAAGATACATATGCCTCCTTTTTATTTACTTTAAAAAAAATTTCCACCTGGCAAATTTTAACATTTTTTTTATTCAGCCTGTTCCCAAATACTCATCACTGTCCTACTTGCTCCTTTTCTTCCATAATAAATTCCTTTTTTGACCAGCATCACATAGTTTCCAGCTATCATGATTCCTTATAACGTGACTTATTGATGTGCAAAAAAGGTAATTATGATAGCTTCTCAGTTGCCCAACAAAATTTAGCATGGTAAATAACCCCACAGAACCAAGCCAGCTCTAGGAAGAGAACTTGTACCCAGTACAAAATGAGTCTAACACACTCACAGCTACCATATAGAGGTGACTCTTAGGATGGCAGCACAAGTCAGTCTAAATCTTCCTCCCATGCTGAGGAAGCCCAGTTTCCAGAAACATAAAGGATTTCAGCATGGCAAAAGCCTGCAGTCAGACACACCAGATGCTGGTCTGTTTTTCTCCTACCCCAAATCAGTTCACATTTAAAACTCTGGTTTACCACCAGGGAGGGAAGTGGGATGGTTTGTTCTGTCCTCCCTTCCCACTTCCCTCCCAGGCCACACATGAAGGTAATGAGAATGCTTAATAAGAATCAGACAAAATGCCATTTGCTGCTTCATGTTCATACAATAGCTGCACTCAGACAAGGGCCTCCTTGCACAGGCATGGCATGAGGAGGAAACCCCAAAGCCCTCTTTTTCCACAGCTGTTCCTCTCACAGGGGCAGTTATATGCAATGCCACTTAACTCTGAGGTATCTTATATCCACCTGAAAAGCAGACTAATTTTTATTGTTGTCATTTTTCCAGAGCAGAATAAACACAATTTTGAAAAGAGAAGGGAAGATTGCACACAACCCCTAAGGGAAGGGTACAGTCTCTTTATGTCCATTCATACAGCAGGGGAAGTGATTATTTCATGGCACTACTACTTGCAAATTAACTTTCTAGTTGAAAACAAACATCTTCAAATGCAGCTAACTACTCAAACACAGATGAGATACCACAGCAGCAGAGAAAAGAACATTCAAGGGCTCCATCTTGATACCCTAGGAACCAATTTCACTTCCAGTGTATCACGTACATGAGCTTTTACATGGCAATGAACCTGCCAAAATGAAGGAAATAAAAATATAGTTGAAAATTGCTGAACATAATTGCTCTCCATCCATGTGCAGCTGTTGGAGCAAAGCATTTGAGCTGCCAGGACTACAGAGACTATTTAGCAAAGCCAGTCAGTGGCTGCACTCTGCTTTTGCTGGGAAGACAAGCACATCAAGTCTGAAACAGCAGATGCAGGAGTCTGAAGAAATTCAAGGTCATTGAGGGAAATGCCTTTATCTTGGCCCTGAGATAAATCAAGACAGTGCTGTCTCAGTAAAGTCATAGTTGAAAAGTGGACTGACATGTTAAGAAAAAGTAGAAGATCAATCCTACTGCCTCCTGCTGCTGGATTCCAGCTGCTTGCTGAAGGGAAGACTTTATATATTCACCATAAAGGAACAATTCTTCTTAAAAGAAATACTTAATTCTAAAGGTCACTCTACTTCCTTATGTAAATAACCCAAATAGCAAATCAGTACCAAAAGGCATGCCAGTATTTAACACAGGAAATGTTACCGAGATCAACTGCTGACTTTCATTTAAAAAACCCAGACAGCTTAAAGACTGATATCTGTTTGTTGGTCTGACCTCTTGGGACACTGAATCCACTCGATTATGTCCAAAGAAAAGTCTTTTAAGGACACTTGAAAATATAGTAGCACATACTTCATGATGGAAAGTTATTCTTTTGCTCTTCGTTCCTCTGACAGACAATCCCAGGAAGCTGCAACTCTTGAGATCTCTTGATCAGCTTCCCCTGTAAGCACAGTCAGGCAGCAAGGTCAAAAAGTAAACTACCTATAAAACAATTCTTAACACTACTTTTATCTTTTTATTATTTTTTGGTTTTAAGAGTTATATTATACAGAAGACTAAACGAAACATATACAGTTTCTTGCAAAAGGGAAGCATTTATCCACTTCTATGCTCTTACTTCTTTTGCTATAATGCTTTCTAACTTCCAGTGAGCAAGGAGAAAAGGTAAAAAAAGTAAACAGAAATAAGTGATGTATCATTATCCCAGACAACTTCCTGTCCTGGTTTGCATCAACAGTGTCATGAAATGAAGAACGACACAATATGCAATAGTCCTCCCAGCTTGGAGAAACATGTTAGGGTGGTGCACACACTGCAAAATGCTGCAGCCAGAGTACACAACTGGAGCACCCAAGTTTCTACATGCAAAAAATATTAGAAAAGCATTTTAAACTCAAGCTTAACTTTTAACACATCTTTATCCCAGGTCCTGTACTGCTTAAGGCTTAACTGATGCTTACTCCCTTCAGAAAGCACTTTTTTTTTTCATTTTCTTTCACATTCCTGAAGGTGAAATCCCTATTAGACCAAAGTTGGCATGAGATCATTTCCTGCAGACCCAGGATTTCACTTCCAGCTATGAATTTTCTTCAGATTAGTCTGGGACAAATTGAGTTCCTACAATTGTGATATTATTAGGCAACTAGTACAAAATCTGTGCCCTCTCTGTGTACCTCTGCCTGCAGTCCCTGTGGAAGAGTTGGACTATGCAGGGAGGGCAAAGTCATCAAGAAGTCCAAAGGATGGTAGCTAAAGCACACTCAACTGCACAAATAAATGACAAGAAGGTTTTTGTCATCTTTGTACGGTTCTGGTCCCCAGCCTTTTTTTTTATCTCAATAACAGAGATCATGTGAGAAGTTTCTCAAGAGAAGAATAAAGAGACTCTTAGGATGAACTGGTCCCTCTTCCTCATCCTCATCCATCCAGGTAATGTCCCAAGAACTGGGGACCCAAACATGGCAAAAATCAGTATAAATAAACAAATTTCACTTTTGAAAAACTTTTCATTATTTAAAATTATTCTTAATATTCCAGTTAACTGGTGCTGCAGCTTCTCCTTTTCATCAATAGCAATCTTGATGTATTTTTCCTTACTGATGTCTGAGGAGGACTACAAGACAGCAAAGGTAGTCAGATTATCACTTAATAACTCTAACCTGCAGAATCCCTTATTTTGATATGGATAGATTTATCTTCCACATTATTTCTAATTTGGAAAGGATGCATTGGATGCATCCATTGGATGCATTTTGCATCCATTAACTTGGAGGAGCTGCAAATGGGGAAGGAAGCAGAGAGCATGCTCCAGATGATGATTTTTGCAAGGCTGCAAAAGAATCCGGAAACTCAGTGCACATGCACTGTGTGGGGAGGGGCTGACAGAGTGGAGGCGATAGCTTTAAGTCCCTTCCATCCTGCCCAATAAATCTGTGTCTGACAGATCCCCACAGGCCTATATATCATTTTCTTTTTCTTTAATTAGGAGACCAGCTGCAACTCTTTGGCTAGAGCCCAGCCAAGCTTCACATGCTCCTTCTATAAGTTTCTCCAACAAATAGTGCTAAGAAGCAAAGAAACTGAATACAAAATTTAGCATGTGACAAACTCTTCCATGTGTGACCTCTGTACATGGCAACCTGAAATCTACATCAGACTGACTTGACATGTAAGGCCATGACAAGGCAAAAATAAGTGGATATGGAAAGTCTGTGAACTTTATTTCCCACCCAGTATTTCCCCTTTTCACATATCTCCACATACTATCTACCATTCCTTCACAATCTGAATGAACAAGAAGCACAGATTCCACATTCCGCCATCTACAGCGGGGTAGTTCCTTGTTTAATTCTGATGAAGATGCAGCTAGTTAAATATTTACTGGAGAGAAGCATACTACCCCAGAGAATATTTCTGAGAACTTAATCCCAGAATCAGGCAGAGGCTAGTGTCACAATTTACTTCTGTTCAATATATCCAAGATAATGAAATACAGCTTCCCACAATACTTTCCCTTCCTCTGTCCTCCAAGAGAAAAGTAACCCTTTCAGCTATATTTACTGGCTATCTTGAGACTTGCCAGTGGAAGCAGCATTTGCCTGCAAGAGGTTGAAAATCCAGAACAAACCCAAATGG
The DNA here is from genome assembly GCA_003676055.1 of Chloebia gouldiae. Classification (NCBI taxonomy): domain Eukaryota; kingdom Metazoa; phylum Chordata; class Aves; order Passeriformes; family Passeridae; genus Chloebia; species Chloebia gouldiae. The sequence continues at coordinate 54,489,969 of QUSF01000002.1, read as the reverse complement.
TGCATGCCAGTCTGCTACCAGTGAGCCGAGGAACAGAGAAGCTTTAATTGCTGTGTCCTGTGTATTGTCCACTCACTACTGCTCCTCTTTCTCCCAGAAACATAATTTTGAAAAATAAATAATCAGGAAACAAAATCATTCACAGCAGGCTACATTTCTGTGGTATACAGGCACCTGAGGCACAGATCTGATTAAAGCTTGTAAGCTCAGGTTACCCTCGAAGCTTGGTACCCTTTGAATTTTCTGCTTTCAGAGAAAGATAAGAAATAAGAGGTTGCTGCCACCGGCTGGAAACATCCCCAGCCTGGCTGCTGCCACTTCCAGTGCTGCTCTGCTCTAGTGGCACAGAAAGCAAGATGTACCCATCCAAATCTATCCTCCTTGGAAAGCAACAGTGGGGATGCTCCTAAATTCATTTTTAAGCTTATTTCACAGTAAGTCTGTATAATTTGCTCAAGAGGCCATAGTTTTACTATATTTTATGATCAGCTTAACTCTGAAAATACCAGACAGTTCTGAAGTAGCTTTTTAGCAGGACAGTGAGCTGCCAGTGCAAACAGGAACAGCTGAAATCATCTCTCTCCTGCTCTCATCCTGAGCTCCATATCCCATTTCCTCATTTGTTGGACCCCCAGCACCTGGATAGGGAACGTGTGTGGCAAAGCCGGTGCCTGCTGGAGCTGTCACACCCAGCCACCAGCAGGACTGGCTGCCTGGCAGGAAGAGGCAGCCAGAGGGTGACCAAAGGTGTGCCACAGGAATGTCCTGTCACCACCACCCCACGTGCACCAGGGGTCCATGAGCGAAGATGCCAGCTCCTGGTCTTTCCTGTAAACCCGTAATTGGTGACACAGCTCCGGCCCTCCGCAGCCGCACACGGGCAGGGCAGATAACAGGGCAGGACACATCAACAACAGCGGGTCCCTGCGGTGAGATCAGGCTCCCCCCGAGCCTTAGGGGACATCGGGCCCATCCAAAATTGCCCTGAAGTAGTTAGCTGAGGACTTAGATAATCAATTTGGTTTGCTGCTCAGACTGTCCTTTGCTCCCGGTTATTCATCACTGCTCTGCTTAATTCACCATAAAGGAATTCCTGAGGAACTGCCCCGCCGTCAGGAAGGCTCTGTTTATTCAAAGGAAAGACCAAAAGTGCCAATAATTGAATGATTTCACTTGGCACTGACTGCTTAATTTAAGCAGATTTCTTTAGCAGAGAAACAGCTTTGGTGGGGGGGAGAAAAATAAGAAAAAAAAAGAAAGAGAAAAATTAAAATCAAGACTAGTTAAGGTTTTTTTAATTAATCACCAGAAAACAGGCTGCAAAGCTACAAGAGACCACCTGTAGTAAGTACAATGCTTCGCTGTGGATGGACCCCTCGGTGTTCCTGCAGAAAATAGATGCTGCAGCAAAAGGAGCCTCCATGTGGTCAATCCGGCTGTTCCCCTTTGGCTGTGAGTTTATACCACTTTCCTGGAGAGCTGGAGATGACCAGTGGAGAAACTGGTTCCTGTGCATATCTTTTGATTAACCTTCTGCTATTTTCCCTTATTTTCAAATTTTAACCTGGGGTCGTTCCTGTCACAAAATTTCTGAAATATATTGGCTGATACTGGCAGAGTAAAAATTATTATTAAAAAAACACATGCATTGACAATTATATTGTCTTTTTAATGTATTATAACAGTATAATGATATTTCCTTTCCCAGCATTTTCCATCCCACTGTAAGCAACACTCTGCACTTCAAAAATATCAACTGCTATAAGACAAATAAACTGTCGACTCTTGCAAATGGTATTAGAACTCAATATTTGCAGAGCTGAGGTATAACATGTCAAGAAGAGTGTTCATCACTCTACTTGGGCAATTTCTGTTTTACCTTTTTATTCTCTCCTCAGAAATTCAGAAAAGGAGAGTGATGGACCAAACTTGTACCACAGCTGCAGAAAGAAAGGTGTACGTTTCAAGTATTTAAACTCTCAGCCAGTGATTACAGTACAAACCTAGCATTTTATTTCTCAAAACGTAACACAGGACAATATGAAACTGAAACTAAGAGGACATTAGATACAACTGGAAGCATAGCCCACAAGTTTTGCAGCATAATGATCTCTCTGATATCTTTGTTTTTCTCAAAAAGTCACATTAAAACATAGGTTACACAGACACAAATAGATACTCCTCTACCACAGACACTTGGCTTTTATATATCACTGACTTTAGCATCTGTCACTAGTCACATCTCTAAAAAAGCATCACCATAAGAATCCTTTTCAAGAGGTGCTTCTACAACATGTTGTTCCTGGCCTGTATCATGTTACTTAATGTCAGAGATACAAAATAATATTTTTAAACTTACTTGCATGAAAGCTTCACACTCTATCAATTAAAGTAGGAAATGGAATGTTTAAAAAAAAAGCCCACATTCTGATTTTCCATAAAGCCTCTGCTATTAATACACCCAGATTCACTCCATGCTGTGTTTATGATTGGAATCCCTTGAGGAAACATTGGCTGATTAATAATCATCTGCATCTGCCACAATATCCCATTTATGCTTCAGCCTACATCCTTCCATTGTTTTATTAGCTACCTTTGACAAAGGATTGTCAGAATTATTTCCTCTTTGTTTGCAGGAACAATCTAAGGATGAAAGAGAAGAAAATAAAAACAGAAAGGTGTCACTGACTTGTAGTACAACTTTGATGGCAAATAAAGATTTTTAAATGTCTTGTGCATTGTTCGACCACTAAAGCAGAGTGTTTATTAACTAGAATTTACAGCCTAGACCACCCCCTGAGTTTTTAAGAGTCTGACCTGACCAACCCCAGGTGGTTTGCCCTTTCTCAGGGTTCATCCCAGGAGTGAAGGCCTGAGACCCTGGTGGCAGAGGGCACAGCTGTGTCACCACAAGACCAAGCAGCAGTGCTGGCTGCATCCCCAGTGGCTAGCAGGGACCCAAAGCAGCAGGTCTCTGCAGGACCCTAACCAAACCTACTTTTATATCATCCATGTCAACACAGCTACTGAGCCTGCAACAGGCACAGGGACCAGAAACCTCTGCAGATGTTTGTAGGTAAATGCTCAGCTTGGTTCATGATCAGTGTCACAAAATCACTGTTCTGCTGAATTCTTAAGTGAAAAAGAAAAAAAAACCTTAAGATCTGTCTTTTGCCAAAGATTGAAATAAATTGGTAGAATAAAAATAGTCTGTTACTTTGACATGAAAAAGAGGTGAGAAATGGACACAGTACATTTTACAGGCAACAGAGACCTAGAATCACATTTATAGCCAGGACAGTTTCCAAACAGATTTGTCCCACTGTGATTCTTTGATATTTAAAAAAACACACATACTATCAATTTCTTATCAGAGGTAACATATCCTCCCTGTTCACCCTGGGCCTGAGGGATGCCATGGTGGGCTGAGGAAAGCCCAGAAAGACTGAAGGGGGCATGTAGGCACAATGCTAGACAGCCTTCAGCTGAAGACCTGCCACAACCTTTCCAGGGAGAAAATCCTCTCATGCCTACCTTGCAGGGACCCCTGCTCCCCACCTTGGGGAGGGGTTGGTTCTTGTCTTGCTTATGTCCAGGGGAGGGAAGAAGCTGGGGTGCTCTGCTTTAAGGCAGATTGGGGGGAAAGGTAAGGTTACCCACCACAAAATACTAGAAGAGAACAATTAGTGCAAGGCTAGAAGAGAACAATGAGTAGCAAGGATAACAGAGGTAATGTTGCCAGTTAGATGCCCTCCTTTAAGCAGCCAGATTGCAGACTTAACCAGAGGCAAAATGCATTCCCAACTGCCAGGTGAGAAGCAAAGGAAAAATGTATATTGAATACATACAACAGGCATCTAAAGGCGATCCACAATCTTCTAGAAGCTTGTTGCTGAAATCACTCAGTTGATCTGGCTAGCTTTTGATAGTGCCTGCTGTATATTAAAGCATTTGATGCATCCAAATCACTAAGGAAAAAAAAAAAAACAATAACAACGTACCAAGTATTAATCTGACCCTTCACTTGTGAGCAAGGTAAACACTGGATCAACTCAAACTGCCTCATGATTTGTTTTGCCATTGGAAAAGGCAAGCTCTACTTCAGTTAATTTTGCCTGAGTGCGTTAGCTAATCAAGTCTTACATATAAATATTTGACTAAGTCAGAAGAAAGCAAGACAACAAAACAGCATGGTGCAGAACAGGAGAAAGAAAGCATATTCTGTGCTGTGGCAAAATTGCCATTTTCCCCAATTGGTGTAGGGGTGCTGCCCACCAGTCAAGGCTTGTGCTGAGCAGTGAAGGTGGTGGCATTGCCTAATCAAAAGTAAGAACAGATTGAGGTTTTTTCCCCCTAAGCAGGGCTAGAAGAACACACTGCCTGAACCTGACTTTTGAGTCAATCCACAGAAGGGGCAACACCATCTTGCCCATTGCCTGCAAAAAGACAGACCAATCACTAAAACTAACACCTGTGCCCAGATACTTGAGAAAGAGAGGAAGAACCCATGAGGAGACGGAGGAAAGAAAGAGAAAAGAGACTGCAAGTGTGACCTGGGAGCAGGCACAGTGAAGACCTCTCCAGGCTGGGCCTAGAACCAACAGGGCCACAGTAGCAGATATCCAACTCCTGACTGCAGCAAAATGCAAGGGAGAAGACTGTCAGACCACTCTGAGGCCAGGATTTCTCCTCTACACTTCATTACCCCTCCAACACTTCTTGAACCATGGGGGTAGCCCAGCAGCCCACCCAGGCTTCTATCCAAGCTGCACAAAAACATCCTGGGAACTGCCCTATAAACCAGACAGCCTGTGAAAAATAAGAGCTGAAGACTCACTAGCCCACGAACCAAATACTGTGCCTCTGAGCATCATAATACATCATTTAATCCCGCTCTAGGATCTTGAGAGGTAGGGAGAAAGACAGACACATCCTTCAACAGTTAAAACTATCACTTTAATCAGTATTTCACAGAAGTAAATTATAAAGCCATGTCATCTGTTCAGAGTCATGATGTCCTTGTCAGTTTCCAAACAATTCAGAAGAAACATCCAGTTCCTGCATGTCTGCTCAAATACGCAGCCGCAGCAGGCAGTGGAGGCTGCCTTGCACACAGCCACTTCTGGGCAGGCAAATGAGAAAACATCACTATCCTACAACAACCACCTGGGTTCTGGGTTTAGATTAATTTCACTTTAAAGGACTTAGATTTGAGAGACCATACTTACAAAAGTGGTAAGCACAAATGAAATAATAATGACTTGCTAGAAATCCTGCCTATGAAGGAAGCAGCTCCTGCCTTCAAATATCAGATTCAATACTCATGTTTTGCCTCTTTGATTACATTAACCTTCTCCAACATCAAATGAAAAGAATATTGCTTAATCTGCCTGGGAGGGGTTGTTAAAACAGTTTGATTAACAAGCAGGTCTGGCAAATCCAGCCAGATAACTGGACAAGACCATCTCTTGTAAATATAACGGGTAAGCCCTTCTCTGTGACAGCATTAGTTCACTAGACATAACATATCTGGCAAATCAAATATAACTCATAATTCACACTGTGCTCACGTTCATACTATAATTCATCATAAATATCTCTAACTACAATAGTTCATGCAGTCTATCAAGAGGCATCTCAGCAGAAGTGTGATTCACAACTTCACAGGAATGCTGGGGGGAGATTTTTGTTATCACTTTGAATGTCGATAATTGTATTGCTACTGAGAGTAACTTGCAGGAAGGCAGTGAACAGAAATACTAGATAAGATTTCTGCAATTAAAAAAGGGATAGATTTCCTCTCCGGAGTCCACCACAAATGTATGAAACTTCTGGATCTGTTCTAATCATCAAGTTCTTGATACTAGTGCAGACTTATGTTTGCTGCTAACACATCAACAAGCTGCTGCGGTCTATAAAAACAACCCATTGGAAGATGACACCTTGGTAATTTTCAAATTTCTTAAAGAAAAAAAGATCTCTGTTAACCAAAAGCTCTGATTAAACTCTACTGGTTAAGCCCTCTAACAAGTACAGAGTGATAGATCTCAAAGCAAAAAATAAGAAACTAAAGCTTAAAAAAAACCCCAAATTCACTACATTGAAGCACCATTTCTGTGCTGTTCCTGCATCAGACAAATGCTTTGCAGCCCTTCGCACACCAGAACAATGGTTCCTGAAGTGACGGAAATGGCATTATCCAAGAATTTCACCAACATTAGTAGTGCAGCGTTTCCTGAAACCGCTACAAGCCATAAACAACCATGGAGAAGTCAGCCTGAGATGACATTTTGACTCCATCTGTTCAGCAACTAAATAGTGCACAAGAGCCAATATTCGCTCCTACTCAAGAGACAGCAGCTCTGCCACACAATCCAAACCTTGTAAAAGTGCTGCCTGGACACCCACCAGATGGCTCTTGTGTGCTGGGCACCTACAGCAAGAGGCAAGAAGAGGGTGGGATTCACATTCTATGATCAGAGCTAAATTAGTAAATTAACCAGAACTCCAAGTTCCTGCTGTTTGTGGAATGACCCAGGCATTTCAGAGACCAATTCACCCCCTTTTCAGTAAATGTCAGAGATAGCAGGCTGCTCATAGTAACTGCTCTCCTCCTGCAGTCAGAACATACACATGCCTCCTCTCTTGCCATGAAAATACGAAATACAGTCTATTCTATGTGGTTGTTTCAGGTTTGTTGGTTTTTAATTCAAATAACTCATGACATTTTCAACTGCTACTTTTTTTCTGAAAATAAGCCTTTCCCCTTTAGTAACAAGTTGTACATCTTGCAGTAATTGAAAAAAGGACAGCACCAGATAAGTGCATCCTGTCTGCCTTGATATAAGTTTGCTACTTCCTTTTCCAAGAAGATAAGAAACATCTGCATACAGGCATTACTACACAAAAGCTACCTTTCTGTAAGAAAAAGCCTAATTGAAAATTCAAATAGCTTCTATACCTCATGGACATAACCTGGTGCAGCAATTCAGGTAGGTATGTTGCAACCTGAGCAACGAGGGGGTGCCATCAAGCTGTCCAAATTAGACACAAGAGCTGTCTCTCATTCAGAGACAAATCTCAGTTACCTTTTTCTCACCAAGTAATTACAAAACATAAACTACACCATATATTTATTTTCTTTCCTGTGCTTCCCATATTCTTTTTCTAGCTATTTTTTCCCATCACTTCTCCTCTTCCTATCTTCCATTATTCTCACACGAACATCACAAATTTTATCTGCTACACAACTACTGCTATACACCCCACTCCTCAGCTACCTGTTCCTGCTCTGACTGCAGCCCAATAACAAGTCCCCAAAACCCATCCAGTTCTCCACGAGAGGCAGGTCAGGTCATGCCCCACTTGCTTCACCTGGAGTGGCTTTCTACTGCAGGGACTATTTTGAAGCTGGATGCTCAGGAACATGAGCTGCACGTGGGGTCAGATTCTGTCAAAGGGGAGCTGCTCTGTGGCACGTGCCCAGCCATCACACCTGCCTCACTCCCCCACTCCCTTATCTCACTGCATCACTCTCGCAGTTTGTGTGACCTGGCCCTTAGGAGATGGACAAAGTTGTCTGCTACAGCTGCCTGCTACCAATCTCCTGGACAAGGAGAGCTGAGGATGTCCTGGGTCCATGCCTATGAGACAGACAGATGGCTGTGCTGCCATCCTGCAGGTTCATCCTGCTTTCTCCCACTCACATCCTTGGACTGCCAAGTTCCTCTGCCCATCCCCACTAGTGGAACTTTGACTTCTGTTCAGTTTCTTTATTCCACTTGTGCCATGGTATCAAGACTACCTTGGAGCAGGCCTTTGAACAGGTAGGTTTTCTTCCACTCTAACAGTTTATTAAAGAAAATAAAATGCAGCATGAATACAAACTAGTTATTATGAAGATAGCACTTATGCTCTGAAATCAGAACAACAAATTCATTTGTAGCCAGCTGCCTCCCTGCTTCTGAAAGTCTCCTAGGCTAAATGCACTCAAGACACCCAAGTTGATAGGTGTTTGTCACCTTGAAAATCAAGAGGACAAGTATAAACATGTCCTAACCACTATCTGAGAGGAGCAAAGGAACTCTGGAAGTGATGCAAACCATCATGAAACTGTGTCATATAGGAGAACAGAGCAAGGAGCTGCCTGTCCTCCTTGCACCAGACCCTTCTGCAAACATTTCAAAGATTTGAACTTGGGAGAAGGCAACAGCCTTTTCTAAGGACATTAAGAGTAGCTCACTCAAATGACAACTCTTTGTGTATTTGGACACCACACTTTCCAAAGAGAGCTATCTTCCCACCAGCCCAGCTCCTCCAACAGGTGCTCCAGCAGATGCCAACACCAGAGGGGCAAAGCTGGGAGGGAACCCCCTTCCTGCAGATGCTCCAGTGGCTCCTGGCTGCTATCTGGTGACCCAGGCAGGCCCTGGCACTGGCTGCAGCTCCAACAGGAACCCCACCCAGGACCACTGCTGCTCCCCGACACACCCAGTACTGCACAGCCTGTCTCCAAATGCTCTTCTTTATTATCTTATCCAAAAACCTCTGAATGCATTTTCATGTGGAAACTCTACAGCAGCACAGTGTCCTAAAGCCACACTCTCCTCCTTAAAAGTGCAAGGCGGGAGATTGTTTTGTAGAAGTCTTGTACAGAAATGTAAGCCCCAGCATCCAATTAAACGGATAATGTATTACAACTTCTTGTAACTTCATTCATTTACCATCTTTATTTCTTTAGCCAACAATATCCCCACTCTGTATTTACACATTAAGTTGCTGATTTTAGGTGATAAGGTCCTCTGAACATGTGGCACATTCTTGATCTTTACCAGAAAAACAACAGCTCCAGCCTGTATTTTTCACATTGGTGCAACTGTGAAGCAAAACAAAGTCCACATTTTTCTATTTGGCTGAAAAGCATGCCTTACAAATAAGTCACAGAATAAAACATAATGATGACAGCAGGTATGGAAATAAATAAAATGAGCTTTGAGAGTGGATCAAACAGTTTCCTTAAATAAGCAGCAATTACTTTACATTTCTTCTCATGCAAATCATAACTTTTGTGTTGTTAGGGTTTTTTCACTTTAGTATTTTTTTCAGGAACACATGAGGAAAGTAGGAATGACACTACAACTAAAGAAGCACGGCCACTGAACAGTATGAGTCAGCAATTTTTAAACAAAAATGTTCTTTCATTTGTTAGAATGTTCCAATACAATAATTCTTTCATCAATATTGTTAGAACTTTTACAGAATTACTTAGTCCAGTTAGTTAAAAAGACACAAGACACTTTGAAGAAATAAAAAAGGAAGGACAAACTTGTTTGGAAAAAGAACAAAAATGGAATGCAGAATATTCTTTCAGTATATAAAAGGCTTGTATAAAGATTTTGGATGAGCTGTTGGCCAGCCTCATCAAGAATACATGAGAAATAAATCAGCTTGATTTTCACTGAGGAAACTTTTGTATAGATGTCATGGAAAGCTTTCTAAGCATAAGGACAGCTAAGGCCAAGCTTCCTTAGGAAGGTTACATATACAGACAAAATAGCAAAAAATCGCAATGTGGGAGGAAAATGACCTCCTTATCCCTTACAATGGTGCTAAAAGCCTCCAGTAACACTCTGTGCCAAATTGAAACAAAAAATTATTGTTCCAAGTGTCAGCAGGTTGGATTAATTTTTACATGAAGTAGGCAAAAGCAATACTTTCCATATAAATAATGCACAGATTAAAACTAATGGCTTTGAAACTTTTTAATATTGTATTTGCTTTAAAATAGCCTTCTCAGATCTAGACTACATTTTGGGAAAATCCATAGTATAAATTTTCCATACACTCCTTGTAGAAGTGTTTGGAATGAACATCCGCTAGCTGACAGTACAGTTGTGCATTTATATATGAACTGATCTTCATGACAAAGACAGTTTTCTTGGGACATTTTGTTACTTCTTGCCAAAAACTAAGCTCCCACTTCACAGTGTAACACTCACTCTTCTTTCCACAGTCTAGACAGAAGCAGTGACTCTGTAACTAAGGTTTCCAAATCCTTTCAGTTATAAAACCTCGGTATTAAAATTTCACAACATTTTAACCAGTGAAATGGCTCTCACCAGGACTGCTAATAACCCCAACCATTTGTTGCAGGAGGCAACACTCAGCAATACAATCAGATTGGCATCTCTGTCCCAGGAGGACAAATCTTCTTCAGAGGTGCCAAGGTCAGAGGGAGAAAGAACAAAAAAAACGCAGTGGATGAGGCTGACCCAGATCACTTTAGTGCTGATCCCCACTCACAGTGTTCAGAGATGCCAAGACTTCGTCTAGGGAAATTAGTACGGTTTTCTGCTATGGTAACTAGTTTAAAAATCAGGCTATTTACTGCAGAATGCCACCTGCTACTGCCTGGCAAAGTACATCCGAACAATCACATAGGGCATATTATCATAACAAATGGGAGTTTTCATTTACAAACCCGGAATTGCTGTGCTGGTATGGTTATTCCCAGTCAAAGGCAGGGGGAAAGACAAAGAGAAGAGAGATGGGTGCATGGACAAGAGAGCTTCTCCAGGCAGAATGATGACCAAGGTGGGGATAGGGCTCAGCTCCTCTAAGCACTATTGCTGCATCTTCTCTTATAGGCTGCATAATTATTTCAGCAGGAAAGGATTTCAAGGGGTACATTGTCTGTCAAAACACATGCAGAAAAGCAGAAGCTGGTAAAATATCATATATTGCTTATTTCATCACATTCTGCTTGTGAATTTGGAAGGGGACACAGTGGGCCAGGCTCACTGGTCCCATTAGGAGAGCCAGCCTCCAGCACTGACCAACAGCAGCAGAAACAAAGTTTGGGGGGAATTGCAGAAATACAGCAATCATGAAGCAGCCTATAAAGGACTGAAGTCCTTTTTTTTTTTAGTAAAAATACTCAACTAATGTTTCTTTAGAAAGAAAAAAAAATGGTCACACAATCTGTATTATTCAGGAAATCAAACTAGGCTATCACAGTGATCATTTCTGGCCTCACAATATATGAATATTTAAAATATTGTCATTCTCTCTGTTTCTCCCCCATGAAGTCCAAGGAACTTATGAAACCCACCCTTCATCTCCTGGATTTTACTATACATCTTTCTTTACTGATTCTACAGAAGTCTTGGAAATCAAATACCTTTTTATTTCCAACTTCTGGGAATAATCAAAACTTTGTTCAACACTATGGCTTTTATTCCAACACACATAAATAGCTTCTTGACTTGCACAAAACCTGAAACCACTTTAATCAATCGGCTATATATAGTCTGGATAAATACTGAGGAGTCTGAGATACTGGGTATACAGCCAATCGTGTGCTATTTGCTAATACTTTGATCTAATTTCACATTATATTAAGAAGAAATGAAAAATATCCTGGTGAGGACAAAGGCAACAGTAAAGAAATGACAGCATGTAAAAGCTAGAGAATACATACGTTAGTTAAAAATTCCATTTGTTCCAAAAGCGTTTCAAAAGACAGAAATGCACATAGAGTTATCACAAAATAAAACACAAGTGTCCATAAATTTCTTATTCTGTTACTCCCACAGGATCTCACTCTTGATTTTCCAGAAATCTACCACTACATAAAGTACATTTAATAGCATTAGTAGACAGCACTACAGCTTCACTGCGTGGGTAACACACTGCTCCATTTTCTATGGAATCATTATGGCACAGGTGATTTATGTCTGTGCAACAGAAAGGGCCATTCTGTAAAAATATCACAGGAAATGACACACAGGAAATAAACGAACACAGACATCTTACAATCATTTCCTAAGCTCTAGGACGGCAATCTGCTGAGCTCCTGAAACAACCCAGATGCTGCTGACACAAGGAATGAACAAGCACCAAAAAGGTTTCCCTCTTCCCAGGCTCTGGGTCCCAAGAGGAGAAAAGGATGAACGAGGCAACAAGGTATGGAATAGTTGGTTATTTGCGACCTGGAAATATGCTTTATTGGGTACTAGCTGCTCAGTCCCGCCATGGTTCATCTACAGTGGGTATGGACAGATGAGGGAGGCCTGCAACGGCTGTGAAAACAAGAAAACTGAAGATTAATATGTGGTGAAGGCTCACGTAATGGCTGGGGAAAAGGTCATATGGAGGCAGAGTTGCAGTGAGCCTCATGCCAAAGTTTTCTCTTCTTCCTCCCCCCCCATGATCGGAGGCTTATGAGAAAAATTAAAACAGACTTTAGCAGGTCCTTCACTGATAGGACAAGGGCTATTTGTTCTAACCTAAAGGACAGATTCAGGCTAGATACAAGGAGGAAATTTTCTATGAGTGTGGTGAAACACTGGATTGCCCGGAGAGGTGGTAGATGCCCGATCAATGGCAACATTCAAGGCCAGGCTTGGACAGAGCTCTGAGCAATTTGATCTAGTTGAGGATGTCCCTGCTCATTGCAGAGGGGTAGAGTTTTAAGGGTGATCTCTAAAGGTCTCTTTCAACCAAACATTTCCATCATTCTGTGATTCTATGAACTAACCCTAGCACAATTCACATAACATCCTGTTAGCATGTGTTATTCTGCTAAGGCTCAAAAGCATCTGTTCCCTTCCCACATGCTCCAACTGTGTCAGGTAATGGATAGAGTAAAAATTCAGTTCCTGTCCTCAACAGCACTTATTAATTCAGGTTACAGAAAAATATCAACAGATGCAAAGAAATAATTGTGTTTCAGTCAGGTTTGCCAATGTGCAACAGAAGACCACATCCTGGAAACCAGATGAACTCAATAACATTTTAACATGAATTTTATTAAGGGAATGCTAGGACATACCTCATGAGGGTTTAACTGAATGCACAGTGTAGAAAACTGCTTTCCATCCAAGTAAATTTTACCAGTTAAAAATAGCCAGAAAATGAAGAAATATCTCAGCATACTATTTCATTATTATTCAATATTCTACTATTCCCACCTACCCTTAATGATACAGCCTTTTAACGGAAAATTATATATATGAAAGTCACATACAATATATTAAAAAACATCTGACATTGGTGTCATAGGCTAAGAATCTATGAGGCATCCACAGAACATTATTTTCTATGGACAATAGAGCAGAACTATTCTACGCGAATTTGAATACACAGGGGTCTACAGAAGCAGATTACACTGACTTTAAATGTAATTATTTCTTGTAATTCTTTTTCTTATCCACTAAAGGAATTAGCTCAACTGTTTCAAGACTGCAATCAGGAGAATATCCATGTAATTCTGTAACACTTTTTTCATTCAGACAGATGTTTTACTCCAAAGTTTTCATTATTCATAAAGAATACCTGTTTTATGACTGTATAACGTAAGATACTGTTAATTTTTCTCTTAAGTTAGTTAGTCTGCCAGTAAAAATGCCCTTTCCTGTACACCATTAAAAAAAAAAAAAAGGAAGTTAGGAAGTTTTGAGAAAAATCAGTACAAAATTTGATGTAATTACATGAAACTTCCCACTACAAAAATAAATATTATTTTCTTAAGGTAACTGAAGAAATATACCTAATACTTAGGCTATTGCCTACAAATCAAAGAATTCAAAAATACAGAAATGCTACATTAACACTCAAACTACCTTAAAACACTGTGGATGAAATCTTGGTCCCATTAAAGCTGATGTCAAACTTCCTGCTAACATCAACAGAATTTCATCCATTGTGCCAACTAAGAAAACAGAAAAGGCTTGGCGCTAGAAAACTAAAACAATAAGTAAGATTGCTTCAGTCACTCCTTCTGATGTCTTCAACCATGCCATTTCTGCCCCTCCCCCTGCTATGCCAACAAGCTGAAGGTTCAGTGCCTAGGTAGTTGATTTATCACTCCCTGTGACAAAGCTCTGGACATTGCCCTTCCCACTGTTTCATGCCCAGCAAAACACAATACAGCAGCTCTTGCGCCAGTTGCAATTTAACAGTGCAGGAAAAGATCCACAACATTAAAACTCAGTTTTGCAGTGACTCATCCAAGAGCACTGCGCTTCCTAAAACTGGGGTGGTCTTGGTGGTTTTTTGTTTGGTTGGTTGGGTTTTTTTAAGGTTTGAGGTAATTCCTCAGTGATCAGTGTGCAAGGGATCCTGCAGGAGAGTGGGTGGCACCATTTGGCTCTGGTCCCAAGTCAAAGGGTGCTTGGCAACTATGTTGTCACCTCTTCAGATATGCTGCAGAGGCTTCAAAGGAACAGCACTTCTGGAAATCAACTGGCTCGATAAGTCCAACGTAAGAAACATACCTAAAGGCCAAGTATCTTTTATGAGACACTGGACTCCAGTGACAACTGTTATTTATAGACAGACTACCCACTCTGGGCAACCTAAACAGCAGCTGTATCTGTGTATGAAGAGCAGAGCTTTCACATAAAGCCTCAAAGTATAAGTTGAGGCAACATTTAGTGGCCCAGCCACCTGAAAACCAAATTCTGCAATACTGCAGGAATATCTAGCATCACTACAAGGAATTGCAGTGAACTCTAGTGAATTATTATGCATTGTATTTTCCTTTCTGAAAAATAAAAAGTATTTTAAAATAGGTTTATAAAAACTTCAAATTTGGTACACCTGTTCCATTCAATTCAACTAATAATTATTTTTCCATGCCAACAACAGGCAGGCAGAACAGTAATTAAAATTTCAGTTCACATAAATACATGTAAAATTTGCACTGGATTAAGCACCAAGCTTGCTTGCAACAGCAAATACCAAAAGGCAATGTTGTCTTAAATGCTATCCTTTAGAGCAATGAGATTCCTTGTAAATTTCTTTTTAATACTGTCCACAATGCTCCTATAAGACATCTAAGCTTTGCAAGGCATAAGCATGCTAAGAAATACTGACTCAGTTTTGAAGTGAAGATTCTCAATATCCACTACCCATAATTTTCTTTTCTGGATCTCCAATTTCAAAGATCATTTTGCTATCCTATTTAATATTATCCTGTATTACACAGTCATTGATTTTAAAATGTCATTCTCCAATATGAAAGTATAACATGGTTTTCAAGAAACTACTCTATATGCAAATTCAGCTGGCAATTGCAGGGAATATTTGATGTTCATCATTTAAAGTAAAAAAAAGAGACCCCTCTGATATATCAGGGTAGAAGACAATACACCAGTAGATCACACTGTAAGATCTCCCAGGACACAGGAATGGTGGAGCACAAATGAGAGGCCATCCTCAATCAGGGATGTACATCTCCAAGTGGACAAAGGGCAGCAGCCATGAGGACACCGAGTAAGGATGCCCACAGATTGTTGATGACAGTGCTAAGGCTCAGGTGGAAGAACAAGCATCTATGCAGACTAACAGTGACCTCAGTAAAATGCTTCTCAGAGTAATGTAAACACAAATACTCCTGCTCCTGTGCTCACATACAGAGCACCAATGTTTCTATTGAAGGCCTGGCCATACAGAGCAGGAAAAACCTGGGGTTTCTCTGTATATCAGCTGCACTACCAACACACACCTTGCCCCTGTCACCTCATGTTACAGCAGGGGAGGATGGGCTCTCCAGAATGATGCTTGAGCTACAGCTCACTGCTGCAGAGCGAGAGCAGACACACTGCTGACTATGCCAGTGTCACAGGTCAGCACCCTGTGTCATCCCCTGGGAAATAGTGTTCCCTCTCCCATGGAACCATGGTCCATGGACCACGGTCCCAACAGCTCCACAGGGAAAAGGCGACACTTTGATCCTTCCAACCCAGCCCTCTGTCAGCAGTGCCAGCTCACAGAGGTGTGAAACTGAACACAGGTAAGAGGGAGAGCTGCCCTGTGAAGGAGGTTAGCATCCTTAAACTTTGTCAGGCATGCCTAACTTCTTAGTGCCATCTTTAGTAAGGCTGGTGATCCTTGCTGACGGTGTAGAGCAGCTGCGGATGTGCATGGGCCTATGTAGGCATGGTGCACGAGCCTGTGACAGAGAATACCAAGGAAACAGGGAAAGCAATGTACAACTAGGAAATAAAGGTAGACAGTAACTTCAGATAGATAGCTTTGGAGATCTTACCTTGAAGCCTCTAGGGCCTTATATATTTACTATGATATAATACTGCAAAAAATGCATACACCAAATTGATCTTCTTAGGAAATCAGTTTCTTAGTAAATTACTGAGTTTATCCACTGTTGTCAATAAGAAATTGTTCCCTGGATACAGGTCTTAACAGCAGGCCACAAGACTTCTATCAGTACACAAATGTTTTCTTCTGCTTCCTCAGACTGTTTTGAACATTCTCTCTTGTATACTACACAGGAGCTTATCCAAATAGCCACAAAGTTTCTATCTGCAATGTCTCTATTTCATTTTTGTATAAAGGCTGAATGCATGCTGTTGGTACCAACATTATATATTACTGAAAGAGTTTTTAAAGATTACTCCATTCCATAGTTTTCATCAAGACACTGGTGGGTCATCTTTTCACATTTGATTTGCTTCCCAATCATTCCATCACAAACTTGGTGGAATTTTTTCCCTCCTTAGTCTACAAACTTGTTTGGCATTTTCTCCTTCGACCAACCACATGAGTAACACTTTCACTTGCAAAGGAGGTAAATAACCAGGCATTGCTTTAATTTCACTAACCTGGGAACAATTTGTTACAGAAGTCTACAGAAAGGATGCTGCACCTTTCCAGACATTCTCTAGGCTAGTAAATCAGTGCAAGGCCTTTGCAGGTTATCAATGCTTTCCTCATGAGACTAAGTTTTAATCCAGCACTGTCACCCAAACATACTTCGCTGGAATACTTCAAGAGGCCCAAGCAGTTACTGACACTAAGAGAGCCTGCACAACTCTGCCTGTATGGGTGGTTGCTGTAACAAAATTCAACTACAAAAATGTAGGAACAATCAAACTTGTTATTGCAATTCACAGTGTAATTTCAGGTTGAAAAGCTGAACAGATGGCATTTGTGAGCTTTATTCAATATCTTCGACTTTTTAATTAGATTCCTGTTTGTATCAGTCTGCTGGTTTACAGCAGGAGACCCCAGATTTCAAAGTAACCTTAGGAATCCCATTGCTCTTTCTGATAAAAACCACTATGCCAGGAAACTGCTGCAGGCACAGCTCCTGCTGCTTCCACCACAGGAACTCATCAGCAGGTAATTAAAAGAACCAAATTAAAGGGATAGTCCAAAAATGCAGCTACGCCTTAGCCAAAATGCAAATTAGAGCTTTAATGCACCACACTGCTTTATAATTTTAGGATGCTTTTGGTGTGTTTATCATTAGGAATCTGTATGCCGTAATTTTCTCCTTCGTGCCTTCACGTGGTTCGCAAATTCACCTTCTGCCCCTGACAAGCTCATGCTGAGTTGTCACTGCTTTTTGGGAAGCTGCATGTGGGCAAAATGAAACAAAACATAGTGACTGCTAAAAAGCTTAAGAACTTGCAAGGGAATAAACAGTGCATCCCTCCCAAAGCACTGAAATATGGCAAAAAACACCAACGGTTGTGAGAAGAGACACCCCAACAGACAGTAGTGTTATTAAATTTTAGAATAAGGTTCAATACTTCCTTTTATCAACACAGGTCAAAGAAAACCAATCAAACAAACAAAAAACACCCCAAAAAAACCCACAAGCCCCCAATAGATTGACTAATATAGCAAATTTGGCCTTTTATGAGTGCTGCAGTGCATAAAATCTAAGTGACACTTTTAACCTATGGCAATAAAGAATGGCACAACACATTAGAATATTAAGTCTAATTGTATCAATCAATGGCACAGTTTCACAGTTGTCCTTTTATCAAAATCAATTAGAAATTGACTAATTTTGAGTTTTTTTGTATTACTTTACCTTTTTGAGGAGGGAAACTCCAGAATTCAGATGAATTTCTAGACCTGTTGCAAACATGCTCAGCAGAACACTGACCACACCTCCAAATCCATTTTAATTTTATAATATAGTCTGAATTTATAAGCTAGTATTAAAAATAGCCTGTTTTAGAGAAGGATGGGACAAATACTCCACTAGCCAAACAACAGCATATGCAGAGTTGGTGCATATTTACTTTGTAGCAGCAGGGCCCTAAATCCCTTGTGCATGGCAAAACTCTAAGTTGTTACAAAATGTAGCAATGCTCCATTATGAACTGATTTTAAAAGAGATGAGTGAGTCACAAAGTAAACTGAGCACACAGGTATTAATTTTTAAGTGTTTGAATAATATCTAACAATCGGGTCTAATAATCACATGCCCGGTGTTTGTCCATCATGGGGGGAAAAACCCTGTAACTCTGCAACAGATTCCCCTTGTTTATTCAGCACAATTTTCCCCAAAATATTTTGTCAGGAAAGAACAATTCTGTCCTAGCAAGGAATGAGACAGAATCCCTCTGGAACTGCATCCCTTACCAATGGATGTGATCGCGTTGGACAAACTCCTGGAGAATGAGAATGAACAGGATGTGTTGAGGTCTAACCATTTTCCTTCCCTGTGATGTCCAAACTGCCCATAGGCCTTAACTGCCTAAAAGGTGCCTTTGTTGGGTTGTACAGTGGATTCCTGCTACAAAGTCCAAACAAAGACTGGATTTTGTGATAACTAGTAGCATACATGGTGTAGTAGATAGCACAATATTGAAAACCATGTCAAGTTTATTCTGTTAGTAACAGCAAACTGCTGAAGCAATTAAAAATAATGAAAATTGAATAAATACTCTCATCACATGTTTACAAAACATCATGATTAAGTCTTTTAAAATCTCTAAAACAACTCTAAACAATTCTCTCAGATGACAAAACTAAACAGGATGGAGGAAACTTGTCCTGTCATAAGCTCAGTTGCACCAGATCTTTCAAACCCTCAACCAAAGCACCTTTCCCTCTCTTGTGCCATTCACAACATTTCTAACTACAGCAAACAGACATCTGATGATCTCTGGAATTACACTGTAATGCCACTCCTTTAGGTAAGACATAAGGAGTAGGGCTCTCTTTGTTGATAATTTTCTGTCTAATTCTGGAGCAATGCACTCTACACCAGAAACTGCTCATCCATTCCCTCTCATCTGATAAATTTACCACATCATAATGCTCTTGTCTAAACCCCTCCCTTTCCCTGCTAAGTATAGAAAACCGTATATCTGCTGTTTACAGATTTGGAGGCTTGTCTGACTGAAGTTTTGTAAATACAATCTATTTTGAAGTCACAAGCATTAATATTTGGATTAGTGCCTTGAAAGAAACAGTTCACATAGCCTACATTTCTCCCTGTGCTGATGTTCTCTATTGGTTGATTCTAAAGCCTCAAAAACACCCAACCAATATGAAGCATTAAGATCCAGGGACTAAAACAAATTTCAACCTGGTTCTATTTGGCTCTTGGCCTATACTGCTTCATAATGCAATTTACGCACTCAGAAATAAACAAACCAACAAAAAAACCCGAACAAACCTTGCATAACTTATTTGCTCTCCAAATGTCTTGTTTCCCTCCACATCATAAGTGAAAGCACAGAAAGGGGCTGAGGTGTCCTTGTGGCTTCAAAAGCTGAAGAACTTCTTGCTGGAAGTCCCTATTTTTGTAGCACTGGCAATCTGAAAAACAAAAATTGTTTTGTTAACACTTGTATCCCTAGATACAGAAAGTAGAAATAAGGTTTGTTCTGAACCGCTGCCAACTACATCATTAACTTCTCCTATGAACAAGCCAACAGCTCTCATGTAAAAAAAAACCATCTAGAAATATCACTCAATTCATACCACACTTATGCATTCTGCACTGACTGCTCACAGCTAAAAACTTCTTTCTGTGTACAAATGGAAAATAGAAACCAGTAAAACAACACATTACAACCACGTACTTTGAGAAGAGATGTTGTTAAGCTCTCCAGGTTTCCATCTAGGAAACACTCAACCAGGAAAGGTGGCTTGAAATAGGCCAGCACCATCACAGTCCCTTGTCTACTGTGGTGGCCCTAACCACAGATTATGCCTGCACCATAACAGGATTGCCTGTTTCCATATGTTCATATTGAAAGCTTCTATCAAATGCCAGCCAGGACTTCTACAAAATATCTGCACATCAGGTACAAAGATCTCCCGTGGAAATTCTCTTGCACCAACCAAGCCAGGCTCTGAAAAGCCAGCCACTGCTTTTAAGGAGGCTGATGTGGAGCAATCAGCTGCTCTTTTGCCCACATCACCTGAAAATGTTGAGACAGACACTGGCCATCCTCAGTGTATGTGCACTGAACAAGTAGAGTGACTAACTGAGCTTCTAAAAGCTGGCAAGAAGAACTTCATGCTCTACAAAGCCTGTCATTTTCATTCTGCAAAGTGTCAGACTGTATTATAATATTTTCTCTGATGTTCAAATTGGCACAGCTGATTTTAAACAGCTTCTTCACAGCACAAAGCACCTTGTCATAAAAATATCCTGATATCTACAATGGTTAAGCTGACATAAAACATAATTAAAACTAACACAAGAATTTTATCATCCTCATGCTTCCAAAGGCAGTGGAATTAGAGCAAAGTCCTAAACTGACTTCACTGAAAATAAAGGCTGTTCCATTAAAACAAAATGCAAACAAAATAGCAAATAATACAAGCTGCAAAACCACCACACAAAATGGACGAATTAACAGGAGGCCAGCAAAGTAAAAAGCAGCATCAGGCTGCAAGTTACACCCAAGAGGAAATGTGAGTAATAAAATGTAACTAATTAAATGCAACTAAATTCTTAGTTGTTACACAAAAAAAAAAAAAAAACCCTACTTGTTAAGATCCAAATACACAGACCTGTTTTGATAGTGGGAAAAGGTGTATCTATCTACACAGAACATTTAGAGTTCAGACCACCAAATCCCTCCTAATCATAGCTGTAAGAGACACAGATCCAAGAGCTGCCAGACAAGGCTGCAAGCGCCATGGTTATGGCATTCAGATAACACTGCCACGATCCATGGGTCACAGGTACCGTCTTTGGTCCCAAAGTTCATAGCCCTGCAACCATGCCTGAGCTTTATTTTTTGTCATACTTCCTTTTTCTACACAATGGCACAGCATGGCTCCACTCCTCAAAGCCACACAGGGCTTCCTTCACCATGGGGTTTAGTTCCTGAGCACCAGCAAATAAGACTCAAAACCTGTGGCAATAGCTCGCTCTCTCATCTGCAAAACCCCTGAACTGAAAAATGCCCTTTTTCTTCCCATGTTCCAGCTCACTGAAGAGTACTGCTTGAGCAGTTTCCTTTCTGGCTGGAACCACATTTCCAGATCTTCAGACATGGCTTCTTTACTAATGGTTTGATAGACATAGTACAAAGCTAAATGTAAGATCCATGTCAGGATTTACGTGTAATTTCTACAATGCAGTCTTATACTCTGCCTTGATGGGCAAACCTGACCCCCTCCTGGATTTTTGCTGGCCCATACCTAAAGGGGAATGCAGCTAGCTGTTATCTAGTACAGCCAGGGTAATCTCACAGTACTCAATCATCATGGATTTGTAAATGTACAGCTAAAACATTTCTATCTGCATTGGAACAGGCAGAAACAAGAACATAACATTTATAGCAGGCAGATGGTATACTACTTTTGATACAAAAGAACTGATTTATGGCAAAGTATCACAAGAGTCCCTCCTTGCCAGTCAGGTCTTACTTGAAGACTTATTAAGGATGATGCCCTGCTCTGTTTGAAGAAAACTTCCTGGCCAGGGTAGAGGGCCAAGTTTTCTGAAGTGCTTCCAGCACTCCCAGTAAGCTACCTCTTAGGGAGGTCACAATGCTCCCCCGCAAGCAGTCCATCAAATATTGAAGGAAGTTTGCCATGGCAAATACAAATTTCACAGCAATGCTCTGCCAGGTCTGTAATACCCATCTCTCTGGATCTGCACAATCGTGAATAATAAGGCTTAACATAAGAAAAATCTATAGGGTATGAATAGAATATGGCTTCATATATACAGACCTTTACACATTCAGTTATCTTTTTCTAGCAGGCTAGGAGGAAATGGGCATCTCATACCAGCTTACAACATTCCTCTCTTTTTCCTTTCCCCAAAATGTCTTTAATACCAACAATTCCCATTAAACTTCTACCAAGGGCAAAGCACTTCTGAAGGAATAAATCTAAAAAAAAATCCTTCATGTGTCAAAAAAAAAAAAAAGTTAAAGTAGTACTTAAAAAAGAAAGAACTGCTGCAGTAAAGTAATAGCGACATAAACCTCACACATCCCAGACTGAGATTTTTGCCTCCTGCCAACAAACAAGGTCAAAAATCCCATACACTAAGCATGGCATATACAACACTCTAGGCTCTGTCATTTAGTTAAGAACAGACAGGTAGGCATAGCTGTGAAAGTCTTAACAGCATAGATTAGGCACTATGTGCTATGGTAACAACCTTGGTTTGTCATTCATCTTGTACTCACATTTTCATTTTCCTGCTGAACAGGAGGGTACACAAAAATAAACACTAGCAAATGGCTAGCAGGCATGGCACTGAAGCAAAGTCCTTAGTACAAAGCTACCATGGGCCCTTCCAGCTCTACTGTAAACAATACATTATACACACAATAGCAACACTTAATTCGCAGATGTAGTTCCTCAACTCTGATCTGGGAAGGGCTGTACAAACTCAGGGCAGGCGTTGTCTGCACAAGCAGGGAGCAAACACTGACTGATGGGTTTTTTGGGGTTTTTTGCTGGGTTGCCAGGCATCGTCATTAAAAACTATAGCCCCTGGTTAAAGCCAGTGTACAATGACAAGGCACTGAGAAATTCAGGAAGACAGCTCTACAGACACCTCCATCCTCCTGAGTTGCAGTACCCGTGTGTCAAACGGGAGGTATGAGCTGCTACCAAACCTCAACAGGTCTGGCAAGAAGGAAGCAGAGAAGTGACGCTTATTATTCATGTGGTTCCCCCCAGGGTTAGCCACTGGTAGATAAACCAAGTACAGCACAGCACCCTCCTATAAAATGCACTGCAAACAGCTCTACAGGATATACATCCAGACCTTGCCTTGTCAATCACTGGAGAGAGAGATTTTAACTTCATCTGTGACATCTATATTCAACCAACCACCAGTGAATAGCCTGTGGCAGCTGTTGCAGCTTTCTGCAGTAGTCCATCAGCTTGCTCCACATGGTTTTCTTGGGTAGCCATCCCTCCCCTTTCCCCTAGAGAGAATTGGGAATGGCCTGCAGATCCTGCTGGGAAGCTGTTCCTGCTTACAGAAAACAAATAAACAAACAAACAAAAATCCCACAACTTTTCCAGCCCCATTGACCAACTCTAAATGCACCACAAGTCATACTGGACACAACAGAGAATATTCAGCATATAATCAACTCCTAAGAGCCCAAGCTACCCAGTGACACACTGAGCTTCAGCTCTGCTCAGGGGCAGCAAATCCTCTGGTTCCTGGGAAGGGACCATTGACTGAACACATCCATTCAGCCTGCCCACAAAGGCAGGGCAGTGCCAGAGCAGGCAACTCTGCCCAGAAAGCAGAAGCTGTCTGCAAAAGGAAAGCTGGACTTCACTTCACTGTGCCTGGGTGTTTGTTTCAGGAAATCTCCCATTCCCAAGCCAAGTTTCAGGATTTACCCTAACTGCTCTGTCAGATGCAGAACAGAGCCAAGCAGATATGTATGTCTGGGATGATCCAAAGTATTTATTTCCCCACCTTTCTTGCTATTTTCAAAATGTATTTCTGAAAGCACTTGAATTTTTTTTCAATTTTTGTTTTTTTGATGATGTGCACTTCAGAGGCAACATACAAACATAAGTTCTGACCTTTTTCCTAACCTTTAACTGATCATATGAGAAAAAGGAACATCTTGTTAACACTACTTTCCCTTAATACACTGATTCTACACAAAACTAATGATCATCCTCCAAATCTCCAAATCCTCTCTACTCAGCAGTTTAATTAGAAAGATGATCATTGATTAATGCACTTGAGTTACCTGAAGAAGGTGTGACTGAACACAGATCACTCAACCTAAGAGAACTGTAGATTAATCAGTTCTGCATTAAACTGCCTTCCTCTTTATTCAACTTCAAAAGGAGGAGCAAACCCCACAACACAACAACAAAACACCAAGTTTTCAGTCTTAAACTTCTGAGATAATATTTAATTTACTTTATTACTTTATGCTTTAGAAAGTCTCACATTTTCTTGCCTTGAATTTCATAGTCATCTACCTTTTTTTTATTATTATTATAATTTTACAAAATAAACACACCAAGCCTGGAGGTTCAATATGCATTTGCAAAGCTCTGCCAAAGACCTGTAGTCTTGAATTAGTTGGCTCGGGCAAGGAAGTAGGAATGACACTGATACTCAATGGGAATGTGCAAAGCATTAAGTGCATACCACAGCTGAAACCAGGTATGCTCCCAGCCAGCCAGTTGTTTCAGTGTCCCCACCCAGGAAGACAGTCAAAGAGAAAACTTTATTTAAAGGTTTCCTCACTCTTTTTTAAGATCTCACTAAAATTCCTCCAGCCACAAGATGGTCTATAACCTGATCATGAGACTTTTAGCCCTGAAAAGCAGGCAAGCCTTCCTTGACTGTAGCTCTGCACCATAACTCATGCTGTCCTTGGTTTGGGAAAGCTCATGCTTCATCTGCCCTTGGAGCCACAATTCTGTCTGCATGTGTTCTGAACAGCCTCAAGGACTGGCTAACTTTTCTCTTTCTGTGAAAATTCTCTCCTGGTCTTTACACCTGAATAGAAATCATTCCCACATCATGACCTTCTCCTTGCCCACTGCCCTGCGACCAAGGCAGACGCCATTTCCTTACCACAGGTTGAGTGAAAAATGCCACAGGTGATTTCAAGCAAATAATCCTGCTGCTCTGTCTCCCTTTGTTCAGGAAGAGCTCCTGAAAAGTGGCAGGTAGAGTTGGTGACTCAGCTTTAGCAGAAGCCTAATCTTTCTCTAGGTCACCAGAAACTGATACTAGGAAGGCAGACATGGGGCAGACCAGAAAACCAGGCTAGGCAGAAAGGGAAGAACAGAGCTTTCCCTTCTGTGTCCTAAATTACATGCTTCATATAATCTCTTCTTCTGGGCATGCTTCTTCCCATACTTGCATTATTTATTCACTTCCAAAGCACAAGCTACCACACAGGATACAACACAGCCCCATGGACTCCTGGTACAGGGTTAGAAAGGATTTTTCAATAGGCCTCTGTCAACTTAATACATAATCAATATATGGCTCCAGCAAAAGTCAAGCAAGAAAGCTTATGTTGCATTTTAAGATTTGCATTTAAAATTTACATTTTGAAGAAAGCTGATGCATGCCATTTTAAAAGCATCCAGAAGCAATCCACTGTGAATCCTTCCTCTTCTGCCATTATCCCTGGTGGTGGAAATGGTTTTTCTCAAATTGTTTATTTCAAAGTTATTTCATCATCAGCTACAGAGAAAAGAAAATAAGCCTGTGTTATTGCAAAGGGCTAGGAGCAGTAACTGAATCTTACTGAGTCTTCTGATGGTTTTGCCAACACCCATAGATCACTTCAATGATACTGTTTTGAAAACAGGATGACCAATAAGAAAAGGACAGAGAAATTGAGAATTGAGCCTGATCTATGTGAGATCCATCACAAACCACATCTTTCTAGTAGTAAAGGGATTAGAGGTGCATAGGGCACAAGCGATAGATGCATAAAGCTCATCACCAGCTTGGGACTCTCAATTTCAAAACATTTTTGCAGTGAGGCAACTTAAGAAAAATAAACATTCCTAGCTAGGCAGAGATCAGTCATAAACTTTTTCTGAAAGGGAGATGAACTCTCTTATTGTTATTTAAAGCAACACTATAAATCAGGCCAGATCTATATAAAGCAACACTATGGACTTAAAGCAACAGTGGCATTATTCTGTCAGAGCTTAGGCTGAACACTCCAGGAAAGACACACTATATCTGGTAATGTTCAGGGCCAAAAAAGAAAAAAAAAAAAAAAAACTAACCCAAAGTAAAATATAACAAAACCTACAAACATAGGAAACTCCATCCCACCCACAGCCTGCCCCCCTCCCAAAAGAAACTCTTCAAAAGAACTGAAAACTGAAAAAAGCTGGGAATGTCTGTGAAATTCTCTATGAAGCTAACAAAAACCAGCAAAAAGTTGCATATAGAGAAAGGCAAGTCTCATATTTTCTGTAAAGCTACCAACATTATCAACAGCTCATTACTCACATTTGGTGATAAATACCATATTTAAAAATTAGACATCTACATTTTACAGATCACATGCAGGAAGATATGCTTCAGAAAATACTCTCTTACATTTTCCCAAGTATTTTCTTTTCCCTCTTCCAGAACAGTCATCTGGTATAAATTTTTGGATCTTACATCATGCACAAGAAAATAGCCTACTATTTTAATTCTGCATTTACATCAGAACATTTATAATTGATTAAAAGCAACAGAAATGGTGGGGGAAAATAACTTCAAAGTATTAACCTGAACTATTCAGGTTACCCAAATTCATTCTCTTTTGTTTAAATGTTTTGAAAAAATTCAGCACATCAAGACAAACATAAAGTGAAACACTGGAGCTCCTCCTTTTCACCTCAGCACCCAAACTCCCTGGGTCACCGAACATTAATTCCATCTGACAGGCAGACAAACCTATAATTTGTCACATTGATTAACTCTTATCGAAGGTTTTATAATAAAAGGTCTTGAACTGCTTAATTGTTTTAGTTCACAAAAGGGTTCTAACAACCCTTACGTTTTTCTTCAAAACAAAGACTGAAGTTCATAAGGATGACAACATTTCCACTCACACAAGTTTTAATTAGTGGCATTTTTGTTGGGAGCATGTTTGAGATGGGCAGTCATTGTGTTAAGGGAAGTCTTTACACACCATCCTAATAATCTCAGGAGGCTAAAAATGCTGAATAGTGTATCACAAATACTGCAAGAACATCCATGGCAACATGGACCTTTGAGTGTGAAATGTGAATGCATGTTTGAAGGATGGTAAAATATTGTTCCTTATCAGGGTTAGCACAACAAATTAGCAGAAAGATCGTAAGAATGACCTAGTCATTTATACCCTGCAAACAATTACCTATTTGCTGCAATCCTGATCTTCTTGGCCTGCTAACTTGGCCAACATTAGAGGCTGCCAAATGCTTCTCTCTTCCTTTCCACTTTACTTAAGCAAATATAAATTTTCCCTTCCAGAAAAGCTCCTAGTGCCTCTTGGGAATCATGACTGAGAAGGCAAAGATCTAAAGCACTTCTCACTAGGAGGAGTATTTTACGTTTTCTGAGCAAGATTAATATTTTAAAAGGGTTTGAGATAGGGAGAAGCAAGAGTTCTCAGTGTCCTTATAAATGTGATAGGACAAGAAAATGGGAGGAGGTAACTCAAACTCTATGAATCCTTTAGACTCTGGCTGAAGCAATGCTGATACATCAGCAGCAACTTCATTCCCACCCTGCAGAATAAGTAAGATATGACACACTCAAGTAATCAACCTGTGTTATCCTAATTTCTTAAACAACTTGAAGATGTCATACATTAGATTCTTGTTTTTTGTTGGTTTATTGCAACCTTCATAAAATTCCCCAGTAGCATTGTTATGGCTAGGTGGTTTTAAACAAAGCAGAGAAATCCATCCCCTCTATGGAAGTCATGATTCCAACACTTGCTCCTTTAGAGTAACAAAGGATTATCAGTACAATCCTATTGAGTCTCCTGCAAGTAGAAGACAGAAGTTCTTTTTTGAACCTTGTTCCCAAACTTTGGGCATCACACCTTTCAACTCAAACACTCATGAGAGTAGTATAAGAACTAAACTATAAAAGCTACTCTCAGCTTTATTAACTGCATGAATAATGACTAGTAACAAACTAGTAATTTTTCAATTATTGCCTCAAGTATACCTTGGCATAACGCTTTATTGAATTTGGAAGACTATTAAACATCCAGATACCTTTTCCTCCAACAAAGCAGAGGCAGTGGGAATCATGGACCTACCCAGTTGGGTGTTCAGTACCACCCATCATCATCATCACCTCAGGCACAGACAGGGGCTGGTGAGGCAGAAGCCCATTTTATAAAGTGGGAGTATTCAGTGATTGTATCAGCAAAGCTCTAAGCTGCTCTTGCGAGCACGTGCAGATAACAATTTTCACCAACTCTGGCAGGTTGGTAGATACGTATTAATTTCCATCAGACTGCAAAAAAGCACCCTGACTCCCCCCTCTACTCCCTGAAGGTATAACAATGCTTTGAAGGAATGACTGGCTAAATAAAGTTGACAAATCTCTCTAAATTTCTGTAATGCATTCTTTTAAAAACAGTTGGAGTTCTTCTGGTGAAAAACTTTCCAAGAGGTTTCTGCCTGAAGCAGAAAAAACACTCTGGAAATTTTTTGTCTGAATGACTGAAGGCTGGCCAGAAGTAAACACAGGTGAAAATATGATGTTAGATTATGGGAGGCGTGCTTAAGGGTGCTCCTACTACCTCTGTCGTCAATCTTTTATATCTAATACTGTGTAACACAGTTGGAAGTGAAAAGACATTAAAACAGCTTTAAAACCCTAATGGCCTGCCCTTTCTGTTGTTGTTCCTTCAGTATTTTAAATAGGGGAAGGCTGGATTACTGCAGTTTTAGCTATATAAAGTATGAAACATCCAGATTCTGTGCTGACAATCCCTCTCTTGGGATCTGAGGCCAGGAAGGGACCACCTGGTTCAGCCAGTCCTGCTACAAGCAGCCAAGCACTGCAGACACCTGGTCACATAATCCATCAGGACACATCATGACTTACAAAACACTTCATGAGATCTGAATGAAACCTGCAGCCTTCAGAAGGGGACCAAGGCCAGAGACACAAAGCACACAAAAGAGCAAGAGAGACTGAAGATCTCAAAAAGGTCCCATAATAATGTGAGATTTTTCTGTACTAAAGAACACAGCTCTACTGCCAATCTCCATCATCCATGGAGCAAAGACAGACGAAAAATTAACCTGCTAACTCCTAAAAAGGAATTTTGAAACAATCTATATACAACTCACATCACAAATCATAGAGGTCCTCTGCCAACCAACCACATCCCTCTGGGTTCCTAAATCAGTGCACCCTACACCACCCATGGGCATAATAGAGTCACATCCAAAAGAAGGCATTGAGCGAAATCCCCTCTGGATATAACCCTCTCCACTGCGCACATGGAGAGGCTGGAAGACCAAGCTCCTAATTTAGGCACCTCAGTAGGTTGCCTGCCTGAGGTAAAATAATTTTGAGCCACAGAGTATCTCTTCTACTTCCTTCTGAGCATCAAAAAAAGGAGAAAGAAACAAAGGGGAAGAAACTGGTTTTAGTAATGAAAATGTAATTTAAGAGGCTGATATCCTGTTAAAAACTTAGACTTATAATGAATTCCAGGATTCATTCAAGTACTCCATTCTTAAAAAACACTATAATGAAAGGCTTACATATGAAATTTAGTAGTAATAACTTTGGGGTCAAATCCATAATGATTTGTTTGGCAAAGCTTTCACTGACGACACTTTAATGTGATTTCAATGGGTGTTCTGCCTGAGAAAGGGTTTTAAGATTGGCCCACACTGTATATTTAAGTCACCTCAGCCCCAGCATTATACAGCGCCAACCAGACACAAACCCCAGCATTATTTAAACCATTTGCACACCAGAGTCTCCAATTGCAGGGTGCAAAAGCTAGCAGGAAGCATTGGTCATTCCTTTAGCAGCAAACAAAAATGCAATCTTTTTTACTTGGCTTTCTTATGATATCATTTAACTTCTATAATTGCAGTTGCTTTTTTTAAAATGTGGATTTGCACAGCATTCAATTTGCCAGTTTCCACATATAGATGTAAATTTACCAAAATAGCTGTTCACAAAATCCAAAGCCCAAGGGTGGAGTCCTAAAAATAAATATATGTAGTTTAAATTCTTTTATATCCATACATGATAAGAAATCTGGTACTATTCTGGTGAGCCATAAAAGGGGGAGAATGGTAAAACCACAAACAAGAAAACAGAAAATAAAAATCCATATCTTTTGCTCTACCCTTTCAAAATTGCATGGATACTTCAATGCAACTATTTGACTAAATGATTCAAATGTTGGTTTTTCAAAGTATTTAGCCATATAAACTACCCTTTTGTTTCTGTTGGCTTCAACATGTTACTAGGCTCATGAATTCTTCCTTACGTCTTATTATTCAAAAAAATACAGCCAACACTGCCTTTATGGAGAAAGAAAAACCTGAGAATCATTTTCCAGTTAACTCTTCTGGATCTGCATGAAAGTGAAATCAGCAACAGCAATTTTAAGCCAGGTTTTCTAACCACTGTACCTAATCACTACCTTTTGAAGTATTTTATTTCCCAGGCTGTACCATAGAAAAAAATCTCTTCAATCACAACACAAACTCAAGCCACAAGAGTGGCAGAGCACACGCTAAAAAACTTGTAATAGTCTAGGTACCTAAAAAACCAGAAAGCAGCAGTGAGACTTACTGCCCTACTGCATACCACAACCCCAGAAATATTTCAAATAGAAAGCAGTTTAATTTGATGAACTTACACTTCTTTCATTTGAAGAAATTACACTAAACCAGACCTGACCTCCCACTTTTTAAATGCAAATATTTCAGTGAATGCAACCATCAATGGCACATTATCATAAAAGGAAATTTGATAACTGCCACCTTCTTAATCTTTCAAGTATTCAGTCTTTTGTCAGGCTTCTGTGGTTCAGGATATCAATGGCTAAACAAGCAATTTGTCTCCACTTCCATGTTTCAACTTATTCCATCTCACACTCGAATCACCAGCAGATCAATGACTTCACAGCCAACAGCTGTCAGTCACAATCCTTTCAACAAGTACACGGTTCAAATACCAGCCACTTTAACAGGGATAAAGAAAAGACAAAACTGAGGTCTACCCCTTTAAATACCACGTGTACACGATGTGCAGGTCTTTCCCTTCATCTCCCCGGACCTTCCCTCCTGTTGTGTTCTTCAGGACTAGAGAAGCCAGCCAGGAGGAGCTCCAGATGACTCCAAACAGAAACATATTTTCCCTTGCAAGCATCTAAGTTTCTCCACCCGAGCTGAGGAATGAACTCCACAACACAGCAGCGAAAATGTGCACGCTGCTATTTTTCTCAAGAAGCACTGCCCATCCCAACAATTCCTGGATGAAAAAACAGTATTCAAACAACAAAATCATAAACTTATGAGTTGGATCTTTAGTCAGAGAAACAAGATTTCTTCCAACTTTAAGGAATGTGACAATAACAGCACATCTAACTCCGCTTGATAAGTGGCAGGCAATTCTCCATATAAGGTGAAAAATGTGCTAGTGTAGCTCATGCAACACTGCTAATTCCCTCCCTGTTCTCAATATTCAAGAACATAAATGAACATATAAATCAATTCTGTAAGTAAACCTTTAGCTTACTTGCAGCTATAAACTTTCTAGACATTGCTCAGCACATAAAGGGTTTGGAACTTAACTACTTAATTCCTTTTAAACACTTGGTATTCATATCACAGCACTGCATAAATTAATATAAATGTGAGGAGGTCCCACCCCCATTTGATTCCTAAATTCCCTTTAGACTTCACCATTCCCCAGCCAACCTGTGCCTTCCAGCCCCTGACTGATCATGTCGCTGATGGCATGAGCAGCTAGAGAAGGGGTTGAGGGCTGGGTGAAGCCCGGCAGCTTCACACAACCACCACTCACACTCCTCCTGCCAGTCCCCGGCTGATGTGTGGTGGAAGCACCAGGATATCGGCACAGGACTGCTGCTACCTCTGCTAGGGATTTTTATCTCAGCTCTGATTGTCCCATAATCGCTGTGTAATGGCAACAGAAATATAAGCAGCATGTACCTGGTTGTGCCTACAAGATGGTAGGCATTACTCGTTAGTAGACTGATGAAAAGATTTCCATTGATTTTTATGAGCTCTGCACCAGAATGTAAGCCCAGAGGAAGGCTACTTTATATGATCCCTTCCCCTCAAAACAAGGTAGAGTATCTGCAAAAGATGTATCAGTCCCGACAGTGAAATTCACTGTACTTAGTCCCACATCCCAGCACCTCCCACACCCCTTTTCACTGTTTTTTACACATTATTAGTAATTTTAATGATCTGATAAATGAACAATGAACCATCTGGATACTTTGTTGGTTTTTTTTCCCCCCTAAGGAATGATGTACCAATGACCAACAGGGCATAAAAGACAGAAGAATTAGAACAAGTCTTCAGAGATCTTTTAAAAACTTCTCAAAACTGATGGGATTACCAGGGGAGAGAAGACATCCTAAAATCTTGTTGGCAACGGTGAGAAGGGGAAAAAAAAATTTTTTTTAAAGTTTTTAAAGAATTTTTAAGGCATACAAAAAAAAAGAAACACCAAAATTCATTAACTACTCTGAAGAAGTTGTACTCTACTCTAGAAGTCAGCGACTAGTAGGAGAGGCACAGAGGGAAAGTTTCCACACACACTGCACGTGTACATATCAAATGTGGGTGGGAATAGTGGGAAAACAGTTCACTATTTTCTTGATCTTTAACAAGAAGATATGGGAAAGTTTGATTTGATTATTTTAGCCACAGAAATGTCAGACAAATCAGATGATAGCTTCAGCTTGCCAGTCTTCCTAGTTTATCCATATTCAGCCATCTTGTGATATCCCCGAAGCAAGAAAACGTGACATGATGTGCTAAGAAGGCACCACGGACCAATTAATTGCTATCAAAAATGTAGGCTTCTGTTAGTCAGAGATTCTTGTTTTGCTGACTTTTTTTTGCACATCACCATCCATTGCACTACCATGTAAAGTAGCATAACCCATTAAATACTATGACTCAGCAAATTATCATAATTATTTGCATCCAAATTTAGAACTTGAATTACACTGTTTGCTGTGTTCTGTAACAGAAAAAAAAATCAGGAGAATTAACTCTAAAAGTTATTTAATCCTTACAGTATAACTCTTTAAAGTATGTTTACAGTCATTCACATCTAAGATTCTCATTTCCTGGAACCTTATCTAATCTAAATTCCATATGGAAGATTTTAGTGGTATATAAAGTTGCATACAAATTAACCACATTCCAATTCATTCAGATAAAATAAAACTGTAAATTTAATAGTGCTAAAACTAGAGCTGTCAAATTATATCTGGACTAACAACAAAAAAGTTCACACCTTTTTGTACAAATTTAGTTTTAAAGGACCTACTATATAGCCTTAATTCAGAGGATAACTCTGATGTGGCTTAGTACAAACATGCTTCTAGTTGATTCACTTTTTATTCAGGGAATGCAAAAGGGAATGTCTATTATCCATGTGACAGCAAAGACCTCACATGGCTGAACCACAAACTTGGAGCTTTTCAGGGTTTAGCACTTAAAGCTTCAGAGATTACAGCTCCTGATCCAAAGCCAGTTCAGAAAGCACAGCAGGAACCAGGATAAGATACACTAAAGTTCTCTCTGCTGTATCTTTACAGACATGGCTTCTCCATAAACTTCCCATGAACTTTTGAAGACACCACTTAATCATTCCTATCTTTTCTCTGCAAAACTATATACACATATAGATATAAAAATAAAGTGTATGTACGAATAATACATGTAAAAATAATTAATATATATACTTACTATAAAATGCCAATAATGAATAGAAAACATTTAAACCAATAATTAATAATTACTAATAATCTCTAGACCATAATACTAAGTGAAATATGGCAAACAATATATTATAGATTCAGTTTCTACAAACAACCTCAACTACAACAATTCTACAAATAAATTCATAAGGATGAAAGCAAAAAGCCAACAGCAAAACATAAAAGTTCCCCATGAAAAGGTTTTTGTCTGAAAAAGATAACTGAACAATAAGAACTTCCTATCTCAAGAGAATATAGAGAATATGACTGAACAAAAAGTTAATGTCAAGCTCTCATCCTGAGATCAAAAACCAGTTAACTCCACACAGCTGCTTGAAGTATTTACCAAACAAGTTTTATTTGGGACGGTGTCCTCCCTATAACACACAAGTCCCACTGAAATGCAAAGTACTGCAAGAAATAAAAAAACCAATACATCAGCATGTGGGCCAGAGAAAATAAAGCGCTGTTGCAAACTGAAGTACATCTATAAAAGAAACAAAACTTTTAAGTGGGGTTATTGGTCAAGCACAGCTCAGACACTGGAAAAATCTACTATTATGATTTTGTGGTGGCGAAAAAGTAGTAGTAAATGTAAGTATTTAAATAATCTGGACACTTTCTTTGATGATTTAGCCCCATTTGTTACTCTTCATAGCTGGCAAGCTGGAAATCTTAATTCCTACACCAATTTTATACAAGTGAGAAGTAGCAACTGATTAATAATCAGCCTGAATTCAGTGAATGGAATATATCCCCTCCTTTACGTCTGGGACTTTACGTTAGTTAAGTGCAAGAGAACAAATGTAACTGACTAAAGTCAAACTTGAAAGCACCAATAAAACCCCACCCTTTTCACACGTTCTTAGCTCTGAATACACATTTACAGTACAGCGTTTAGTGAACCATCAGTATCGGCCTTGGGTGGCACCCTGTCCTACAGAGATAATTGTGCACGTGGACATCTTGCAGGACATGTTCTCTAATAAAAATTTTGTCTCAGAGACTTGACGGTGACAATTCATCACAGATATTTTCACTCTTAGAAATATATAAATAAAAACTAAACTGGTTTATGATACCACCCCCCCCACCCCATGTATTATTCCAGGAAACATTTCACAATAATAACATTGCTGATGGCCAAATACTGAAGCCAATCCTGATCCTGCCAGTGAAGAGTTGTCTTCCAGCAATGCATATTCTGATCTCCTGCCTAGCCTAAATTTAAACTCGAGGGACAGGGCACCCATCCCTTCCCCAAAGAAATGTTCTACTATTTATGAGGTCTGACTGTAAGGATGATCTTTTTTATTCAGATTACACTTCCTACTTAAGCTTACTACTCTCAATTTTTCCCATTCATAATTCCTCACAGTGTTTTAAGTAATAGCCTCTTACACACCAGAGTTACAGTTTTCAGGGATGATGATTAGCATGTTAGCTCTCTCTCTCCACGCCCACTAAGCTAAACTAACTCACATTCACATCTTATTTTACACCACTTGAATCAGCCCCAAGTATGCAATCATTTGTTACTCTCATTACAAATGTTGCCCAAAATAAGCTCAATGTCCTAAACACCACAAATTTTTAGAGGGCTGTGAAGTTCCTGATAGTTTATATACACTGTATTCCTTCCTACTGCTGCAATGCCCAGACCTGAAGGCAAAAATACTCATGGACTCATGGAGCCCTACAACAACTGCAGCAGCCAGCAGTGTTACATCCTCCCTGATTTCTGTAATTCAGTTTCTGGTGGTCAGTCTATGTTTCCATAAAGCAGTAGTTTGCTGTGCAAGAATATTCCATGTCTCTGCAACCACAACTGCCAGACCTCTCTGCCTGGTCCCATCTTCTCCTTGCTCCAGTTATTCTCCAATTCAGCAGCATGTCTCAAATTCAGCTCCATCTCTTTGACACTTAGATCATCCTGAAGGATTTGCAGAGCATCTTGAACCATTTACAAGTATCAATCGTTTTCCTCATACCTCTCCAGAACAATCTTGTGCTACATTTAAAGAACACCATCAGGCCATCAGGCACGTCCCTCCATTGCCAACAGGGAGGGAAACCAGCACCGGGTGCTGGGGTCAGGCACCGAGACTCTGCTGAAGCCTCATCTGACACCACAAAATTAATAAAACCTTTTCCATTCCCAGTAGCAACAGGAAAAATACAAGGCAGCAAAAAGGATCTGTGGCTTTATAATATGCTACTCAAAATATCTGCTGATGGTCATAAGACAGAAAGAATATGCCAAAAAAACTGTATGATGTAGTCAGTTGGCAAATGGGGAAAATCACACACAAAATGAAATGCATTCAGCACTGTAAAAGCAGGGCTGTGGGAAATTGCTGGTTCTCCATATAAGGATCCAATATTTTTTCAATTTGCCAACATAGCATAAAGCACATAAAAAAAATCTTAAAATAAAATTCTAAATGTTAACTGTGAAGAGCACTTTTTACAATATTTCTCAAGAATGGTCATTTTCTAGACCCACGAGTCCTGATTTTATAATTTGCAGCCAGTTTAAATGAAAAATAAAGAGTTTTTAAACTTCTCCATATAAAACGTCAACCACCTTTTTAATTGAGAGCTAGAAAAGTGTGATTGAAAATTACTAACCTCAAGCACTCATTAGTGACAAATCCAAACCCCAGCTGAACACAGCCCTAATAGGATTAAAGAGACATTCAGGATGATGTATGTAGACCTGGTATGCAAGAAAAGCTGAAGAAAAATCTGTGTCCATCCACAGAGCCAGGATTGGACACAGCTCCAGGAGGAGTGGTACTTGGGTACCAGACGTGCACACCAACTTTTCCTGGTGCCTCCCTCCCTCCCTCTGCTGCTGGAGCTACAGATGCTGCCCACAGGCACCCTCAGGACTGCAGGCTGGAGATACCACTGCTGGGCTCAGAAGCTGCAACATCACCCAAGCTCCCACAGGAAGAAGGCAGGGAATGGCTGGCCATGCACCTCATGACACAGCATTTCCAAGAGCACAGCCATCCTCTGCCTATTTTTAATGGCTCTTTGTCGCTTTCTCCACCACACAAAGCTCTTCAACAAGTGAGCTGTTTGGTCCACCACATCTACAAAAATTGCACATACAGGTAAGCAGTTCTCAGGCTGAATTTCATGGTCTCAAGGTCCTTCTGTGAGCATCAAATTCATTAAGCATGAGATTTCCCATTGATCACGTGCCACTGGCTGCACATCTAAGGAGGCTCAGGAGGGTAAATGATCTTTTTTTCCCAAGTCAATTTTAAATTGGCTTCCTAAATTGTCTCCAGATCCTTTCCAGACAGCAGAATGGAAATAATTAGAGGTGGTTGGAAAATGGAATTTTTGTCCTGTGGGGAAAGTCTGATAGTCCTGTACTTATTTTTATGCTAACACAGGCCAAAGTGTAAAAACCTTAAAATATTAAGTAGAGCAAAATACTGTAAAGTATTCTGAAACAGCATCCTGCATGCACTTTGACTTGTTTTGTTACAAGAGAACAGGCCATTCCTCACATAAGCACACCAGTAGCCCATAAGTGCTCAGTTTTTAGCCTGAGAGTCCTTCTACTCCCCAAGACCACGGGGCAGTGACTAGCACTGTTGACACAAGCTCTCCACACATCTCATCCCACTCCTCTTGCTGCATGAGCTAGGCAGGAAGACAGCAGGAACTGCAGTTAATCACTGCTCCCTTGTTCATCTTCTGACAGCAAATTTAAATGACATGTTTTGGAGGTTTGGGTGAGAAGGTCCCCCCCTCTATTTTAAAACAAACCTTTGTCAGTCTGAAGTGATTTATCCTAACTTTTTCTGATGTGTATTGTGGAGCCAACAGTTTCCCACTATGCAGATGCAAACTGAGAGTAGTCACAGAGCTGGGAGCTGAAATACCATGGGAAAATACACAAGGAAGTGATGTCTAGAAGTCGTACACAAACTGTGAACAAGGGTAAAAGGGAGATTGACTCTCAACGCCTCTTATGGACAGGAACACAACTTTCCTCCTATTCTCCATGTACAGCACTATGCCTTCTACTGCCTAACCAGAAATACACTTGTCACACCAAGGGCCTAGGCAGCTATGTCAAGTAAAACTCTTCTTCCTGATGCCATGCAGATGGCTGCTATGCAAGTCATGCAATTCACCCAAGTAGAATGCCTCAATTGGAAAATCTTCAGTGCCATCACTCTGTTAGGGTTCTTCTCTGCAGCTGTTTAATTGGCAGAGCCATGGAAATCCTGAATACACATTAATTCTGCATCATTTCATTCTTGGCTTCAAGTGCTTTTGACAAGTACTCATGATGAGGATGACACCTCTGTCTGTAACTTGCTGTAAGTTATCGCTCCCTCAGTGCAACTTTCCACTCCACAGTGAAGGAGATCTTGGCATCTCTTCCTCTCCAGGTTATCTGGCAACTGTTCTGATAGGAATCTGTACCGTGCTGTACAAGCACAGCTGAAGCAGACAGAGCCTGAAGCACAAAATGGCTAGACATGAACACCAGAAAAATTGCTTACTCCATTGTATCTATCTTTCTCCAAATGCTCTTTCCAAGCCAGACCAAGGTAGCAGGGGAAATAAAGGAGCACTTCATTCCACTTCACACAGGGGGAAAGGAGTGCATAATTTCAAAATTTTCACCTCTGGTAACCTTCCTACATGGAAATGCCGCTTCTGATAAGTCTTTAAACTGAATACTGCAGAACCTGAAAGTACAGGGCTCAAAAAAAGAAGGCTTGATGAAGAAAATGAAATAGTGCAGAAAAGTTTTGTTGGTACTTTTGACTTAGCTGACCACCACCTTGGGAACTGGCTGGAAGGTGACCCAGCAGAAAAGAACTTGGGGGTGCTGGTTGGCAGCCAGCTGACCATGAGCCAGTGTGTGCCCAGCTAGCCAAGAAGGCCAGTGGAATCCTGGCTTGGATCAGCAATACTGTGGTCAGCAGAAGCAGGGCAGGGATTGCCCCCCTGTATTCAGCACTGGTGAAGCCACATCTCAAGTTCTTTGTTTAATTTTCCCAATTCAGTAGGAACACTGAGGTGCTGGATTCTGCCTAGAAAAGGGCAATGGATGTGGTGAAGGGTCTGGAGCACAAGTCCTATGAGGAGCACTTGAGAGAGCTGGAGGTGTTTAGTCTGGAGAAAAAGAAGCCTAGGGGAGACTTCACTGCTCTCTACAATTGCCTGAAATGAGGTTGTAGCCAAGTGATATTTGGCCTCTTCCCCCAGAGAAACAGCAACAGGACAAGAGGACATAACCTTAAGCTGCACCAGAAGAGATTCAGGTTGGACATAAGGAACAATTTTTCCACTGAGAGGGAGGTTGAGCATTGGAATGGGCTGCTTTGGTAGGCAGTGGAGTCACCATCTCCAGAGATGCTCAAGAAATGACTGAACAAGGCACTTTAGTGCTATGGTCTTGACAAGGTGATGTTCACTCAAAGGCTGGACTCAGTTTTGGAGGTCTTCTACAACCTTAATGATTCTGTAATTGCTTCCTCCTCTTTTAATTTTCCTATTCAGTGAGGCAAGTTTTGCAAAGTTAGGAAAAAATCATTAACAAACTGAAAGACAGTCAAAGAGAGGCAAGATACTAATCCACGCCAATTTCCTTTCATCAAAGACACAGATCCACATTATATATCTATAGGTTATAACGCCAGCAGGTTCAAACTTGTTCTGAACAGACACAAGAAATCCCTGCCCACACCTGGAGATAACCAAAAATCTTTTGAACACTTAGCATGGCTCTGGGCCAAGCTAATAAACTCTGCTGAGCCACTGGGACATCTCTGTGCCAGCACCTCGGGCTCAGCACGCTGGCAATGCTCACAGGGCTTCGTGCTGGTGCGAACCACAGGCTCATTGCTGGCTGCCTTCACCACAGCATGGAGAGAGAAATGCCACCACACTCACAGCTTGGTCTTCAAGCCTTGACTTCAATCTTGGGGATATTCATACTCATTTTTCTGCATTATCCATCCAACGAAAAACATTTTAGGTCAGTTTTTGACTCAAGTGTCAATATTTTGACATGGACATAATGTTTTTCACCTAATGGTGATGAAAAGTGTTGCAATGAGAGTCTAACTAAACCAGTACATTTGGCTTTTGCTTTGAATTACAACGGCTGTTTTACAACGGCTTTTTCTGTTGAAAATTAGGAATTTACACATTTGCACGAAGCTTCTTAAACAAAATAGCATTTTTATTCCAGTGTCTCTTTGGAATGCTTCCTCAACCCTCTGAAGAGCACATCTTACTATGTTGGGTGGGGGAGCAGAAAAGGGAATGATGAGACTTACACGTTGTTTACAGGGGTAGAGCTGCCAGGCTTCTATCCAGTTTTAAGATGTACAGCCTTTGAAAGTCCTTATGTCTGGTCTTTGACTCAAAAATGACATCTCTACAGACAGAGGCGTATGGGGTTGTAAAACCAAAGCATATTTTCTTAACACTGCTCCAGAAATATCTTCTGCTAAACGTGTAACAGATGCATGTTCCTCATTAAAAAAGTGTTGCTATACATTATGTCTTGGCTGTAGACAGATTCTGGCAGAGATTGATACACTGTGGACGTATAATTCATGTGTCTAGTATGTGAACTCTGGACCCTGCTTAACCTGCTGAGGTCCTGTTGTGGATCTCGGGCCATGGAAATGGGAGCAAAGGGAGAGAGCAGACAGACACAGAGCACAAGTGTGTAGCTGAGAAAACAACAAAGCTATTGGACTTTTCTCAACGCCATCCCCAGGCACCCAGCTTTTATTCCCATTTGTATAATGAATTGGAAAAGAAGCACCAATTCCAGCTACCTTTCTTTGAGAGGAAAAAGAAATCATCACTTCATGGTGACCATTTTGAGTAATCTCTGGCCTTTTGCTAAAATTTACTTTTGGGTTTTGGAAAGGTAAGTCCTAAAGATGAATTACAATATATTTTTTCGGCTGATTGGTGCTTAAAACCTGCCCATGTTAATCATAACTTTATAGTCCATAGGGAGACCCTTAGTTTTATTCCTTGCCTGGTATTCAGACTTCCATTTAATTACTGGTTACTTAGATTTATAGGCAGATTTGCTAAAAACAGTGACTCTGTGTGCAGACAATAACCTTTTGATGGGTATGGTAGTAAAACTGTAATTCCTATGTAAACAGGACCAAATTTTAAAAGTAGCTGGTGTAGCTCTCTAATGAAATTGGCAGCACTGTGTGGGTACTTTGTCTTGGAGAATGCTAAATGGTGCATAGCCAGCATTTGCTCCATAAACTGTCAAACAAGAGAACCGCAACTGTTCAGTGATTTGTTTTTCTAATGTAGTTCTCTACTATGGGAAATGTCTTTTCCATGACCAAATGTGGAAGCTGTCAGGATCCAAAAGAAATAAAGGGCAGAAAGATGATGTCTAGAAGGTATCTTCCAAAAGAGAAAAAGAGAAAGAAAACATTTCTCAAAGACCAAGTTTTGGGATCACCATGAAGAAGTGAAACACTTTGGAAAAAAATTACTTCAAGGATGCTATAATTAATTGTTGGACATCAATTACAGTACTAAAGCACTCAAATTTTTCTCTCCCTTCTTTGGGTAGCACTGATGATAATATTGTTGCATATCTCCATAGGAAGAATAAAGAACAATATATACATCTGGTATCTTTCTTCTCAGGGCCTTCTACTACTCTACAAAATGAAACAGACCTCATCACCTTAGAAAAACAGAAAGCACCCCTTCCATTACTGAAGAAACAAACACTGCAAATAAGTATACCTGAG
Source organism: Chloebia gouldiae (assembly GCA_003676055.1). NCBI lineage: Eukaryota > Metazoa > Chordata > Aves > Passeriformes > Passeridae > Chloebia > Chloebia gouldiae. The sequence continues at coordinate 54,448,472 of QUSF01000002.1, read as the reverse complement.
CTCTATGCCTCAGCAAATGAAGCAGTATATGAGCACTAATTCCCAGTTTCCTATTTTGTTCTATATTCCTCTCAGCACTTCAGTGCCATTTTAGGCCCATATCAGGCAAAAAAAGCAACATCATTTTGTTCATAATAAGAAAGAGTAATTAAACAGGTAAAAGTCTTCACCACTGATGAAAGGACATCTCTAGATGAGAATTTTTAAAACAAATAATATGGGCCAACTATTTCAGACATGTGCTCTGCTGAAGTCTCTCTCTCAATAATGGAAAAAGGAGCACAGCTCTCCTTTTCCTACTTCTGTTTGGACCAGAGGAAAAAAAAAGGAAAAAAGACACAGATTTCTTCATCTGAATTCAAACCTCATCTGATCTGGTTGTCAGGAAGGCACACATCATTTAAATATATGCAATGGTTATTAAGGGATTGATTCTGAAGAAATAATCAGATAGACTATATTTTTGCTGGGGTTCAAGTGTCCACAATACCCAGTAAAATAATCAAGGCTACTCTGAGCAGACTGCAAGACTCCTCTGTGCATGTAGATACTTCCCAGTGGTGCAGTTGTCGCTGTTAGCCAGGCCTTGCCAATATCTGCCGCACACTTGCATGCAGATGATTTAACAGTTACCTGCCCACTACTCCACGATTTCCCTCCCTGCTGCCAGCCTAGGAACTGGTTGTTCATAACAAGAGCAATGGGAGAGCGGACAGGACCACTGCAAGGAATTTGAGAACTATCAGCAATAATATGCCAACTGCAGCAAATCTGCTCTACAAGAAGGGGGTGTCAAGACACATCAGTAGCCTACATAGCGATTCTCAAGAATCAAAGCTTACATCATTTTATGTCCCTGAAATGTCAACTCAATTGCAAATTTAAAAACAATAGTTGCATCACTTTGCCAGTCAGAGGATACATCCCAATAATCTTAGTTGTACTGACCTTGGCCAGGCTTGAGACAAGCAAGTCACAAACACAGAGAAAACTAGAAGCCCACAGAGTAATTACAAAAAATAAAAATCACAGCCATGGTATGACTCACTAAAGCCCTGTTCAATCCCTACTACCCACTGCAATCTATACTACCCATAGGGTATATTTCTAGGTTAAGCTGCCTACTAGCAGCATCTCCTTTTGTCCAAAGTCGAATGGATTACTGGCATTTTATAAACAGATGAACCTTATGGGGGGGGAAGAGTATTGTAAGTGTTGCACAGATATCTCCCTTTACTGTTATTCACTATTAGATTGTGATACAACTTAAAAATCTTCCCCTATTTTGCAACTACATAAATCCAACCCACTTAGTTAAGGCAAAGCTTTTTTACTTTCAGTAACCAAATTAATGCTATCACTAAATAAAAAACACAAAGGGAAGGCACAAAAATTCATAACAAGACCATGATCATGAGGACATGATCAGCATGAGTAATTATATTATTGTTAAAAAACCTCTACAATGATTTATGATGACTTAGCTTTTCAGGTGCTATTTGTGCTTTGTGATAATGAAAGAGCACAATAGCACCTACCACCATCTAACTTTTTTCCATGCAGGAAGCATTTTACAGGTATAGCATGCCAAATGGGGACCACAGTTACAAAGGTGAATAGCTACATCAAAAAAAGCATCCCCATAACTCTTCTACCATCAGTTTCTGGCTTTAGTCAGTTACTCATCTGAAAACTCAAACATCTTTAAGCAAATATTTTCCCCTGGAGATGTGATAAAGTGATATATATACAAAGTATTTTAGTTCACATAAAACATTCCTATTGGTTTAAAACCACAGGGAAAAAAAAAAAAGTAAATTATTTTAACAGTTTCTTTTTTCAAACAAGATGCCTTGCAGTCAGTTGGTAAAGCCTGAAAGTTGATAATTGCCTAACAAGTGTTGTATTCCAAACAAAAGTATCTTAAAGGTTCAAGTTTCTCTTCTTTCCACTGTCATATATACAATGATCACACAAGTTAATTATAGAGACATAACTCTGCCAAGTATCTCACACTAAAATGGTGATGTAATTCTATTAGAAATCACAAAATACCCACTCATTATTGGGACCCCTACCATTTTTAAGTGTGATCTCTCTACATCTATGGACAGTCAAGATCAAATTTGTATCATCTGACCTAAAGGAACACTTTGCAGTGGGAGAATGAATACACCAACATCAGTTCCAGATCCTGGACTCAGTCTTTCCACAGTAGTCTAGTTTCTTGAACTAGAAAGAGAGGTGAATGGTCTATTTTTATAGGACTGCATTAAATGTTTCTTTCTAAAAGCTATTTTAATGACATTGTGGTGCTTCACAAAGGAAACAAATTCAGTATATGATTAACACATATAAACATGCCTTCTACTTCTGAAGAGATGTAGGTTTTTTTAAGAGCCCTTTCAAGTGACTAATATCAAAATAAATCAGCAATTTAAACTTTACAGCATCAGTTGAAGATGACATTTTGGCATGTAAGTACACAAATTGGTCACAGTGTCCCTGTAGAAGCCATCTATAACTCAGAAGATGCACAGAGCTTTTCAAATGATAGCAATGGAATTTAAATTATTTAATTAGAATAATATGCTCTAGTCCTTGGCCACTCTTTCACTATAAAGTAGGAATTTCCTCTGGGCAGGCACAACACACCAACCAAGCTGCAACTGCTCGTCCCAGCTCCAAAAAAACATAGTCTAACTTCCCAGTCCTGTGAGACACCAGAATGGTCTGCCAACTTCTTTTGTCAAGTTTCCCTTCTTCACTAAGTCTAAATCCATCCTAACAGTACAAGGAAAAGAGAAGCAGTTGTTACTATGACATGGAGTTTAAAATACTAATAAGAGCTACTGGAAAGCATGCACATTTGTACTATCTTCTGATTTCCTTTTCAAATCAAAACCAGAAGTTCATTTCTTCTGCCAAGGCAGTTTTTCTTTTTTAATTAAGAGATTTTAAAATCTGAATCACTATCTTACTGGGAAGGCATGGAAGAAAAAGACAAGGCAAAATTCTACCAACCCAAATTTCTCTCAAACCCTATACTTTGTAATTATTGGGTTCTGTAAAATTGGATACCAATTTAATTTATGTTTTTTGTAATTACAGTAGAAAACTGCTTTTGCAACCTTTCCTCTTGAGCACTTAAATATTGAGAGCACCAAAGTTGCCTTTAACTTGCTACATTTCCAAAAAGCAGTAAGGAACTTGAACTAGGCAGGAAGACCAGTTTTCCTGCTTTTGATTTTTATTAATGATTCAGAGAAATTCTTTTTTACCTATATGAGAAATTTTCTGACTTCAGTGAGCAATAAACTTCTGCAACTGACTTCAGTGGAACCCCAATTAATATCCTCAAAGAGAACATTTGTCTTCTCTTTCCTTACTGGAGATAAGAAGTTCCTTCTAAATTGTATCCTAGAGACATTTGACTAAAACTTTTTTCCTCCAGGCAAAAAGTAAACATCTATAAAAATTTTATACCAACATTGCAAAGCAAAAAAAAAAAAAAAACAAAAAACAGACCAAGCACTATTAACGTGCACCTTTTTTTTTTTTCATCACATTTATAAGAAACAGGCAGTGATGCACGCCACAAGGCTGGGATCTAATCAGACACAGTAAGGCCCTGTCTAGACAGGCAAAAGTTATTACAATCAGTTAGCGTGGTTGAAGAACTCCATTAAGACGCAGGCCAGCAAGAAAGAAACCACATTAGCAAATGACACAGCACAACCAGGCACCAAGGCAGCCAAGGGGCCTCCTGGCATGTTCAAAACCAAGCCTCTCTTCGAGTCATTGGCAAGCTGGCATGCCACAGCGCTGGCTCCATTGCCAGCATCGAGTCGGACAGACTACGGACACACGAGCGGTGTGCGACTGCGTAACCCACAGTGCCCCGACCCAGCCACAGCACCACGCAGGGAGAAGGAGCTCATGGGTGAGCAATGACCAGCCCAAGTGCCACTCCATGGTGCTGTGCACCATGCACCAGCCACCAAGCACCCTCACCAAAAGACAATTTACTCACAAGGTGATCACGTGCTGCGGGTGTTTTTCTCACCCTTCATTCCTTAGAATGATGTCGCTGCTGCTTGTGGAGAAACACACTTCTGTGATATTTGGTATATAAGCACACAGATGCTAGGAATAAGAAACACTATGCTAAAGAAGAAAGAAAAACCAAACTAAACAAACCAAGAAAGAAACAAAAAGTTAAAAACTGAACGATGAGGATTACATATAAAGCAAAGCAAACTTGCTTCCTTTGCTGTCATCTTCCCCCTTGATCAAAACTGTCAAGGCTTCTCAATAACACCTATTTGCTTTGCAAATGGGGTATCACAGCATACTTGATACAATGCCAAACGTGATTAAAAAAATGATGCACAACCTATTTACTACTCTTACTTGATAACTCTTTGGCAAATAATTTCATTTAAAATAAAGAAAAAAACGCACAATTCTAAAGAGAGAAAGAACGCAGTGAGATCAGCTAGGAAACTATTGTCTCAACATCTATGGACATTAGAAACACTTCTAAATTTAGACACCCCAGCATTTAACATGGTCCATAAAAAAGAGAAACAAAGACAGAAAAGTGCTCATATTTTAATTACTATCAGCAGTAAATCCTATTTTCAGCTATGCTATTCCAAGCAATGAACTAAAAGCTTTGAAACTGCTATTAAAGTCCTCACAAACTATTTGCTGGAGAGGAGCAAGCATATATTTCTCTGGTTGCACAATATGACACATACACTTTTGGGATGGGAGAGGAAGTTATAAATCCACAATCCACCAGGAAAAATCTTTCTTCTTTGAGTCAAGAACAGGCTTCATAATAAATTCCTTCACTATTGTGTTATATAATCTCATTGGTAGCATTTGTCCAAACTTTTCCAGTGCATTACTTTATGTCACTGCAATTTACTTTGCAGAAAGGGAAAATACCCCATAGAGAATTTAAGAGTATATACAGAAACTGTTGAAACTTTCCCCGTCCACTATCATTATACCAGTACTATTCTTGAATTTTCAGAAGCAATCACTTCACTTTGGCGCCATCAGAATCTCACCTTTGACTCTAAGTGGTAAGGCAACCCTATTAATCCATAAGGGTGTTCCACAGCAGCATGAGGGATCCTTATCAATGTGCCCAGGCACTATCAAAGGCAAGGTCAGAGTAAAGTTGTCACTGCAAATGTGAATAGACAGCACATGGACCTCACCTGTGCAGTCAGTGGGCAGGGCACGCACATGACCTCTGCAGACTTCCTATTGCAGGCAATTCAGTGAGGCCTTCAGCAGTGCTGGATGAGCATCATTAGTTGAGCATGGAAGAGCTCAGATCTGGCCAACAAATACAGGTTTTGGAAGTGCATCTGCTACTAAAAACAAACAAAAACCTGTCTTTCAACCAAGTCTTGGTCAGCTCCTTGATGAGCTGTACTGTGACCTAAGAGGAAGAGTATCCAAATCCCACAAACCAATACCATCAAGTCCTGGAGGCAAATATATCATAGAAACATAAAATGGTTTGGGTTGGAAAAGACCTTAAAGATCATCTTCTTCAATCCCCTGGCCATGGACAAAGTGGGCTGCTTCTCTTCTGTAGGTAAAATCTGACAACTAATTAACACCTGCATTTCATTACTTCCAGACACTCAAAATACCTTCAGTAGGGATCTAAGGTGAGACAGTGACGGGTGCCCAGCTCCTGAGCACCACATGAATGCTTTCCTCCTGCTCCTCAAGTGACTGCAATAACGGGAATGGAAGAAGCAACTGCACTATCAACTCATCAGCTAAAACTACCCTGCTACTCAAAGGGGAAGTCTTACAACATCCTCCATCTCTGGCCATCAATTGCCACCTCCTGCCTTCAGATGACGCTATTGCAAGGGTTGAAACAAGACAGCTGATGGTTTTTTTCCCCAAAAGTAGTTCAAGTACTACTTTTTAGCCTGCTCACCGATCTGATCCAACTCATACCCAGCAGAGCTGGCATAAAAAGCACGTGGGAATGGTGTAACCAGGAACAGAAAGAAGAGATTCCCCATCTTCTGCTGCAGCAAAGACTCTGCTGTCATACACTGGGATTCAGTTTCTACTTCTCCATCAGCCCAGGACTGAGAAACACATTCTCTTATTTCATCTGGCTGATTAGCACCCATTCCTGTCACAAGCCCATGTGATAATCACTTACTAATACAAGTGTCATGATTGACTGTAGAACATCTGGCTCACCCTGTGCATTAAGTGCTAGACAGACACTGCAGAGAGCAGCAAAACCCAGTAAGTGCTTACAAACTCACACACTTTTTATAAAACTCTACATGTTGTGTTGTTCTGCCTACAGTGTTCATTGTTGTCCAAAGCAACAATTATGCAAACACTTGGGCACTTGCTTAATTCTTCTGTTACAAACTACTCCATTACACTTAATGGATTAATTAGCAAAGGCTCATTTTTACCCAGAGAGTGGAGGCTCCCAAGGCTACATGCAAAGTCACGGGACAGGCTCCCAGGGGGAGGCAGGGAGGGTGAAAGGCACCTGGGAGTATCTATGGTCACATTGCAGTTCCACAAGCAGTTTTAGCAGCAGTATTCAGTTTTGCCAGCTTAAAAAAAAAACTACCTTCTCCACTCCCTCTTTCCTTCTCTCTTACCCCCTAATAAACCAAATAATGGAATTGATCCAAATTAAAATTACATCTGTTTTTTTTTGCTCAGTGCCTAGATCCAGATCACCACAGGACCGCATAAGTGTTTGCGGTGCTATGAAAAGAGTCAGAGCTAGGCAGGGGCTGCCAGGGCAACCCCATGTTGCAGCAGTTTAAACCACCCAAAGCACAATCATAGCCCACCTCTGTAGTTTCAGCCCTGCTACAGTTACCTGACACTGAAACTAGAGCAATAATGGTGTCCCTCCCCCTTCCTCCCTCCATCTCCCTTCCCTCTCCCCACAGCACTGGGGCTCAGCATCTCTCCCAGACACTCCTCTGGGAAGGCAGAACTGCAGAGAAATCCCCCCCAAAAAAAAAAAAAAACTCCAGGACGGATTAGGTTTCTGCTACATTGGCACAAAGGAGAGGGTGCACTGGGTCCACAGCAAAACACCCAGAGCCTATATTTCTATATAGAGTATATGTCTATATTTTTCCAACTACAGAGAGCTAGCCTGGCCAGGACCAACCGCTGCCTCCCACAGGGAAAAGCCACAAAAGTAAACCCATTTGCAGGATCGTAAGTTTCACTCATGCCAAAATCATAGAAGCACATCATTGTAAGTTTAGTTAGATAAAAAAAGGTCATACAAAGTACTGGTTTCCTTTCACATTCTTTGCATATACAAAGATCCCAACGGTTCCAGGAGGATTTTCCTGTATAGCCTTACTGAAAGCTGATTAAAGAAAATGACTATTAATCCCACTAGTAACTTAAAACAAAACGTTAAATTAATTTCAGTGGGAGTTCTGGCCGCGTACAAAACTCAGCATGATACTCTCAGATTCATAACATTGTTTTCTTGGGAAATAACAAGAACTCTGCAGACATACGAAAAGGCGAAATTTACTCCACGTTATTAGAACTCGGTACAAAAATCGCTAAACGAGCTGCACCAGGCTTAAAACTATTTCCATAAACCCCTAGCTTTTGAAATTGTCATTGTTCAAGCCTCTGTTTCTCTTTTCACCTCTTAGTTTGAAAGCTCACCCCCCGCGATCATCTTTAAAGCAAGATCCGCGCCAGCAAACCTTTTCATTTTGCTAAAATCCTGACGGGCGTTTTGCGAAGCTGCGGGAGCGAGGTTCCCCGGTGAGCAGCCCCGAAGCGCCGGGCACAGCGCAAGCATGTGGCAGCAGCCGGACTGCGGGCAGGGGCTCCGGAGCAGCCCGGCTATCCCGTCCACAGCCGCCCGGAGCCGGGGAGCCCCGCGGCCGCAGCCCCGCTCTGCCGGGCGCCCCAGCGCTGCGCGGGGCGCGGAGCCGAGCGCGGCCGCGGCTCTTTGTTCCGCGGTGCCGGAGGCCGGAGCGGCCGCGCCCCGCGGAGCCGGGCGGGAGCGGCTCAGCCCCGGGGGCGCGCAGGCCGGACGGGCGGCGGGAGCCCGCGGAGCCCACACCCAGACCCCGACCCCGCTCCCGGCCGCAGGAACGCGCAGCGGAAAACAAGGTCTCACCACTGACAGACACCTGGGAGCGCCTGCCGGGGCTGTCAGCCCCCCGCCCAACACCCCCTTACCTGTCCGCGGGTGCGGAGCAGCCCCGAGCACTTTGTCTCCGCGGCGCGCCCGGCTGCCAGCGGACAACTTTCTGCCCCTACTTCGCTCCTCGCAGCCGCAGCGACGCTTTCCCCTCCCGCTCCCTCCGTCCGCCCGCCCGTCCGTCCATCCGCCCGCCCTCTCTCCCTCCCTCCAGCAGGGGCGGGGGCGGCGGTCCGGAGCGCCCGACCCCGCCCCGCGGTTCCCCGGGCTGTGCCGGCACCGGGGCTACGCGGGTCGTGTCCGAGCGGCGGAGGCTGCCGGGCTCGGGGACGTGCCCGCCCCGCCGGTGTCCCGGGCAGGGCTGGGCGAGCTCACCTGTACCCGCCGGTCCCGCAAGGACAAGCGAAGGGTGCGGGATCCAGGCGTTGCCACCCCATCCTCCTCTGTCTGCCCAAGCAATCCTTTAGTCTTCGTTTATTTACAAACTTACTGCGACTTACCTAGCCGGTTAATGCAACAACTGGAGAAATTAAACCCAGGAGGAACATCACACCTCTTGGGTTTTTCCACACGCAAGTATTTAATGGAAGAGAAACCACCTGGGAGAGCCCTTCTAAGAGGGGTTATACAGTGAAACAAACTCCAAAGGGAACTGCTCCAGCGGCACAGTTGCAATTCTTGAAGATATTTAGGAAGGCTGGGACAGGCCCCTCTCTCTGCAAAGCAGAGGTGTGAGAGCAGAGAGGGGCAGGCACGCTGCCTGCAATTGTTTCCTGCTTTCAATTCTCCTGGTGTGTTTATTACCATTATTGCGCTGTGCAAACACAGCTCTGATGCATGTTACATAATTAACCTTTGTTATGCTGGTAACCCTGTCATTCTCTCTGCGGGGCAGTTGTGAGTATGAGGCGGAGGGCTTGATGTAGGGATAGTCAGTTGTTCCCCTGACAATTTTTATTTTGGTTTCTCTCCAGGAAAGCTAGATCAAAAAAGTTCTTTGCCATAGACAGCATCGTGGAGAGCATTGTGGTAGTCCTTTCTCCCTCAACTAGTCTGTGCCACAGCCAGCACAAAGCTTTGTCTCCTCCCTGGCAGGCTACACCCTGTCTTCAGAGAGGCCCAGTGTATCAGAATAGCAAAACTGGGTGGAAGGGAATCTCTACAGGAGGCTGAACTGACAAGCAGAAGATGTGTGTTCATGGTATACTCAGCTGTTTAGACAATAGACTATGTTAGAGTTTTTTGCTGGCTTCCTGCCTGCAACATTTTTTCAGTAATGTAGTGAGAGATGGAGTCATCAGGATCATAGTCTGTCAGGACTATGTCTGTCTGGCCAGCAAGTTCTTTCTGTCAGAGAACACTACCTGTCCACCAGAGCACAGCTACGTGTATTGTCAAGGAGGGACACTGACAGCAGTCCTGCCCCACAGCCTCGCTTAGCCAATTGTGATTATGACATGTCAATCAAGAAACCTCTCCTGTGACTATGAACTCTTTAAATATGAAACACTAAATACTTATAAGGCTAAAATGAGTGGCAACTCCCACAAGTATGGTTTCTCCTACTGATCTTTTAGAGAGCACTTAAGCTACATGTAGTGTCTAGAGAGATAGGAATATACCTGGTTGTCATTACTGAGAGAAGGAAGCAGAGGAACACTGCAAAACTGTTATATTATAAGCATTTTTTATTACATTAGGGAAAAAAGAAAGGTATCATCAGGTCAAGTATCAGTCAAAAATTAGGCTTCTTCATTGTGTTTGATGTAATCACTCAGAAATAAGTAAAATTCACTCATAGGGTGGAAAAAGTCTGCTGAAGTTTATGCAGGAAGCCTTCTGTACCATGTTCTATTCCAACCAATGTTTCCATGGATAGGGGGCTCTGTTGCATATTATTGCATTTACTTTGGGGTTGAGGTGTTTATCCTGTTCCAGATCACCTTCTCCCCTCCTGTTGACTGCTTTTCTCCTTTGCACAACTGCAATTAGGATATTGGTTTGCCTTCCTGTAACACCCCTCAATAAAGACTCTAGGGACAGACTATCAGCTGGTGACCATGGTGTTGGCTCTATGCACCGAGCAGGAGATGGAGCAGAACAAATCCATGGAGAGCTGTTGGAAATAATCAGTGGCAGTACTGCTAATATGGCACATGAAAAAGTAATACAAAAAGTCATATGGAAGCTCTTAAAAAGTATTTGTTCTTCAACAGCTAGCTCTCAAACTTTCAAAATTGTGCCAAGGTTGTGTTCCCAATTTATTTTTCACAGGCCTAAGAGCTAACTACTTACTTTTAAAAGGAAATAGAAGCTTGAATTATCTTATATTCAAATAACTTCTGGAACCAGGAATTTAAAAACAAGCTGAATATCATTAAAAATGCCCATATCTGTGGCACTGGTAGCACAGCAGAAGTGGTGAGGGAGGCATCATTGCCCTTCTCAACCATACACCTTTGTTTTGTTGTAATGGATTATGTTTATAGTAAATTCATATTAGTGGTAAATCCAGTTTGTAGCATACTTCAGAGATTAAAATCTTTACATTTGCAAAGCACTGAATGAGTTGCCTATCAAAAAAGACGCAAGAAAATGTCATAGCAGAAACTATCATCTGCTGTCATGAATATTTAAAGCCAGTGTCACTGTCACATGCTACACACGGTAAATTTACTCTTAAGGCCACCATTAAAATTCCTAAAAACATCACAGAATAACATGTCCCTTGCAGACTTGCCTATTACAATGTTTTGTGGTCTCATGTCCAGCCCTTACCTCATTACTCACTCAAGCAAAACATCTATTGAAGTAAATGGGAGTTTGGCAGGAAAAAAAGATGGAGATGGGCCAAAATTAAAACAGGCATGGAAAGACTCTGGTCTTTTAAGGCAGTCAGATTCCTTATGTAGACCCAAAGTTTGCTGTTCAGAGCTTAGTTCTCCTGTGAGATTACCGGAGGACTTCCGATGGGCCTTCAGCCGGCGTGTCTACCTCACTAAGCAGGCTTTAGTGAACACCATCTGTGGTCTTTTCTCATGCACAGCAGGTTCCCAAGGTACACAATAGACTGTTATTTGTGTAAGAATATGAAGTTCCCCCTTTTGCCCCTGTATTCCTTGGCTTTCCCTCTCAAAGAAGTGTTACTTTAGAAGGTTCTTCGATCTTAACCACTTTCATCCTCCTGCCTTTGGCTTGCTGTGGAGCAGTCTGTCTGACTGATTCAGTGCTTGCATGGATTTCCTCTCTGTGGTTGGTGTTCCTGTTTGTCCTCCAAAGCATGTCTCTCTCTCCCTTTTAAGTAGTGACATTCTTTATCTGTCCCTTCCTGACCTCCCTGTATGTATGGCTTCTGGGCATCTGCTTTACTTTTTTCCTCTGCTCTCCAGCAGCCATCCATTCAGTGTTCCATTCGGCTGCAGCAACTGGGCATTGCTGCCTCTGCCCCTGCCTGTCACCCTGACTGCTCCTGCCACCCCACAGCCCCAGCACAAGCAGTGCAGACTATGGAGATTCCTGTTCCCTAAATTTCAACTCATAAAAACATGGTGTTCTGCCAGTCAGGAGCCTGGGACCCCCCAGATATTTAGAATCCTTATATCCCTATGTGCCTACTTGTCAGAAAGCACACACAGACAATTTCTGTCTCTGTTATTGAAAAATTATATACATGATGCAAACCATCAGATGGCAAATGCGCTACATCCTCTGCAAATGCACTTTCTTTCAACATATTTAATGAAACACAGTCTCTAATAGTGTTTGTAATTAAGACAGAAGACATTTTCACTGAGGGTAAATTAGTAAAGGTAAATTAAGGAATATGAAAATGTTTCTCTTCTATTCTCTGCAGGCATACACACGCACAACATACACAAACAAACGTAGGGGAAAATGCCCATTATCTCCGATACATCACCAAAACAGCGTTTTGGCTTCTGTGCCCCCTCTACTGGCTGGCCTCTTTACGTATCTGTATTAACAAACATACTTCAAAAATTATACTGAAATTATTGATGATGCTGGAGCATTAACAATATTCACCACACTAATAAAAGCATTGCAAAGAAAAAGTTTCCTTACCAATCCTGTAAAATGGTAACTCACAATTATTTGTTCAAAATAAATATTCACACTCAATTTCAAAATGTTAAGATAAGAGATGTTGAAAGCTGACAGAGCTGTGCAAAAACTCCTAAAGATAAGAACACAGATGTGTGTGGATGGGAGGCTGGATTAATTTTCTTTGTAATTTCCAACTTTTTGATGTAAAAACTTTCTCCTTTTGTATTTTTCCCCATCAAAAACAAATTATGTAAACTTATTCATGACTCTGTATGCTATATACATCAAAATATACATATAAGTATATTCAAAAACAAATGATAAAAAAAATACAGAGATATAAAATTAAATATTTGATACAGGCAAAAGCAAGTACAGAGGGAAACAGATGAAGGCATAAAACTTAGATAATAGTTCCACTAGAGCCATGCTCAGCATCTTCAAGATGCTGAGACCAGCACAGATCTTACTGACATCAGTGAGACTGGGCTTTTCCAGGCAGAAGATTTGAACAGGAAGGCAAAGCCATTCAAAGCATGTCCAAAGTCCTGCTGACCCATTGGTCCCAGATTTCCAGGTGTGGAACAGGACCAGAGATGACACAGCTGTGGGGCTGAGAGGACTGGAGAGTAACATCTGCAGATCTAAGAGCTTACACCAGGACATTTGAGAGAAAAAAGTAGATTGTCCCACTCACTAAGTAGTTTTTTTGACTACTGAAAGAGGAGGTGTGTATTGTTCAAATTGATGAAGTACGGTTTAATTCAAGATGTTGCATGTCAAGAACAAAAGGTATGTTTCTTGGAAAATGTACATAAATGGAGGTAGCTGTTCTGCAGCTTTATAATTTTAAAAACAGCAGAAAAAAATAGAAGGAAAATAGAAAGCTGATGGCCTTGAAGGGAAAATGAGCAACCTCCCTAAACCCCTCTTGTTCATGCCCCAATGTGAGACTTACTTGCAGACAAGTCCCGTGGCCATGGTATTATTCTCAGGAAATATTTTCCACGTGACTAGGTACCCGGGACTATACCTCTGCAAGATAAAACCATTTCTTCTCACTGATAATGCAAATGAAATCAAAGATGCTGTGATCTCTAAAATAAACAATACACAGGCTAATTCTGCTGAACTTGACTTAAAGTCTCTTGCAGTTCCTGCAAGCACAGCCCCTCCTCCCCTGCACTCACCCTGCAGCATACATAGCTCAGCTCAATCAGCAGTCTGGTATTATTTCAGAACCCCTTGCTGTTAATTCATGCAAACAATACAAGAAGAAAAATGGGGGTTTTTTTCTGTCCTCTAGCCACTGCACCAGCCAGGGCAGCCAGAGAGCAGTGCACTGCAGGCATGTGTGGAGTCTCTCAGAGGACCCCCCTGCACAACACCTCCAAGTCCATGTGTCCTCCCCCAGGCAGGAGAGGCTCGCCAAGCCTGTCAGGTCCTTCTTTCCTCAAAACCCCAATGCCCACACAGAAAATGCCCTGGCCAAAATGTTCAGCAAACCAGTGCTTTGAGGCCAATCTGAGATTTTTCTGGCATAACAAATCCCCCTCATAAGCCCTTGTCTGAAGCCTGTAAAGCCAATTCAATTTTATGCTGAATTGTCATGTTCATCTCAAACTCAAAGAGAAACATAATTTCAAAAATGACTGTTACGTGGCTGCATCCTCTGGTGAACACTGCTTGCCCCGTTTGGAAACGGCAGCCTCTGGAAAACACAAAGTCATCCCTAATTTCACAGCTTCCAAAGGCTCTGCTTAAAACTCCCTGGTGCAATGCAAAGCTGGGCCCCTCAGCTTATTCAAAATGTTAATTTCACTTCAAGATACCAATTTCACTTTAGGATACCAAAACTTTGAGTTTAAGCACATTCTCAAAACATTGGAGCAATGACTGATGAGAGTCTGTATCAAAATCTTTCTCAAGCTTTTATCATGTTTTGACATTATCATTTTTCAAGTCAGAAGTGGCAGAACCACCAGGATGGCTGACCCAACCCCCTCTCTCCTAACCAGTTGGTGCTGATACCATCACTGGTACAAAAGATACCACAGTCACATCATATCTTATCTTCCAAGGCAGGGTGTTTACAGACTCTTCGCTTGCCTTACTGTATTAGCACATGCCAACCTGTAAGACAGCTCCTAAAAGTGACTGTGCTTTCTATCACTTCATTTAGGTGTCAGCATTTAGTTTCTGTGCTTATTTTGATATTTTTCTTCTTCTCCTTCCATTGACTCCTGTTGTTACATTGCCAGTGTATATATCCAGTTCCTCTGGAAATTATTAGCCCCATATTGGTAGGAAAAAGAAGAGTAGGCTCTGCTCTCTCCCTTGCTACCAGCAGACATGACTGTAAATAGAATGAAGGGGCTTCCTATTATACAGAAATATGGTATTTTTTTTACACATTGACTTTATAAAACAAAAATGTGTTTAAAGGAAATTTATAAAGGTGCTTTTTCCTTACAATTTCACATATGTATTTATCTGTAAAGAAAGCATATAAGCAATGTTATATGAGTAATATTCTAGATAATTTTCCTATGAGTCCTCAATATTACCAAAGCATGTTTAAAATACTATTTTAAAATATAATAATCAATTCTATTGATAATCAATGCCTGCTTGAACCTATCCTTCTCCATATAGGCATGGCTTTGTAAACTGACTAGAACAAGGTCTCACTTCTTCATACAATCAACATTATCTGGCCAAGGTTTTTGGCAGGAACTTCGAGGAACAGTATTGTAACATTATCACTCATTTCCATGGTTTTCATTCCCTGTTCCTGTCTGTCCCATCATTCACAGTCAGGCAGCTGTGACTTGGTTTTTTACATTAATTCATTGCTGGCTCAAACAAAAAAGGGTGTGTTCTATTAGGTTCCAGATTTTAATAAACTGAAGCATGTGCCTACATGTTGTCCTGAACCAAGACATCATCTGCAGTCCAGCCCTAAACTTCCAACACACAGAGAGTTTCTTTGAAGGCCTCTCAATCTAACTGTCTCTGAACCTTATTAGCATGTGAAATGCAAAAAGTTGGAACAGCGTTGAATGAACTCTGACCACTTGTATAAGCAAAGTAGAAGGCTATGTGCATCTCAAAGGCTAATGGTTGCTTGCAAAAGTTTAAAAAAAACCCAACCAACCAAAACATTCTGGTTGGATACAGGCATGGGTTGAGAGATGCAAGATTGGAAATTTTAGAGCAATTCTAGATAGGTCACATATCCTAGTCTAACCTACTGTACAAAACTGAACTTCTTCCTGGAACAGGAATATTATGCTACCAGTCTTTTCTGTACTGTAGCATTTGGACTCACAGAGCTGCCCAGCGGTGACTTATTTCTCCTGTTTGTCAGCAGTTGCTCTGGAAAGTGCTTGAGCAGAGAAAAGGGTCAGCATTGTGTGCCTATGAGCAGGCTAGTAACCCTTTACATGGTAAGCCTGTGCCATGGAATCCCAGACCAAAGTTTCTGGGAAGGCAGTTTTTTCACAATTAAATCCTGATGAGGAACAGAGCCTCTAAAAATAATGTGCTAGTCTGTGCAGTTGCTTTGCAGATAATCATGGAGCACAACAATAAGGGTCTAGTTGTCTGGGGCTGATTACTCTGGTGAGCCATCAGTCACAACCAGGTGATCCAGAATCAAGGCAGACACTCAATTTTCCTGGTCTTCCTTTTTCGATTCACATTACAGTTGTCATTTTAGTCCTTTTGGAGGCTGGCAATAGGCAGATTGGAGGGTTTGTTTCTTTCCCTTCCTTCTTAGGGACTTTTAGGGATTTTTGTCACCATGAAATCCGAGTACCTATTTCCTTTTTGACTTTTAGAGGAAAACAAGGACATATGTATATTTCTGGTAGGAAGTTGGATGGACTCAGAACAAGGAGCCCCTAGAGGAAGCAGCGATAGAAGACAAGGACTGAGAGTGGGTTCAGAGAAGAGCACTTGGTAAGAAGCTAGGGGCAAGCTGGAAGCAAAAGGCAATGCTGTAATTAAAGCACATCCTGAGCACTGCTGCATTAATGACCACAAATAAAGGTCCTGTCACCATGGAAGAGATGGCACCATCCACTTGTATTAGGTGACCTGTGAGCCTTTTTATTCACTAGTCTCTGTATGAAGGGGGTAGTTTTTCTTGGAATGAGTCACAACCCACAATTGCCAGCTAATTGCATCTTCAGTTCTGGGCCAGGAGGAGGAGTTAGTGTGGGAGCAGTTCCCAGGAGTGTAGGAGGGAAGGTGCTGCTAGGTCATCAGACACAGGCCTTTGGGTGGCAACTGCCTTTTATCTTCCTTTTATGTTCACTGAGCTTAATTTACCAGGTTTTTGTCTCCTCTGCTGTTCTAATCATTCATTACTTCATTCTTCTGTCAATTAGAAACCTTAAATAGCAAGGGTACAGGCATTCATTATCAGTTAATGTTTATCTCTTCTTGACTGTGATGCATTCTAGATTAAATTTCCTTTCTGGTCTTTTCCTTCTCACATATTCACAGACAACAAACATATCACTCCTCAGAGAGAAAGATTTTAAGGATTTTTCTTTGGGAGAGGTGAATTTTTCTCCACTTTCTGTAAAGATCATCATTGCCAGGAGGGTGCAGTTTGCTTGTCTTCCTGCTGTGATAGGAATGAGCATTACTACTATGCCTTCGACATTCCAGCAGAAGTACCCCAATGCTGAGTGAGCTTCCCGGGCTCCTTTGAGGGCTTGCCTGTGAGCAGGCAGGTCACTGCTGCTCTGCTCCACCCAGTGAGCTCCCACCCGGCCCAGTGAGCACCAGCACGCCCAGAGGGCACTAGACAAGTACAATGTCTAGCCAGAGAGAGGAGTCTGGACAGTGTGGATGAGAGGAGGTCTTAACCTCCTTTTTCCTCCTTCTTGAGAGCAGGGAAGAAGAATGGACTGTGGTTAAAATGAAGATGAGTAAAAAAATTTCTGGATTTAGCAGGACTGGATTGTGCTGGTGTTTCTCACGGGCAAGGGCTGATCAGAACACATTGCTTGTCTTTCTCTTAACCACAACTCAGTTGAGCATGTTAATTTGAGACTGAGGCATTTGAAGTCAGCATTAATTAGAGCACAGCATCATATCCCCTGGACTGCATGGAAGTTGATGTGACAACAGACCTACGTCTTATCTCTTGGCACTAACCCTCTTTGGTGCTATTATATTATGGTACACAATAACAATGTACCCATGGCAACAACAGCATAAACCCCAGATCTGTTAACCACAAAACACAACCAAGAATCATTTTTTAAACAATTCTAACTTGCTTTCAGTCTGGTTCCTAAGGAAACAAGGCTTATGTGAACTGATATCTATTTACCCGTCCATCAGTTTTCCTCATCATCGCTGCTGCTACTTGCAACACCTTTTGACCTTTTTAACTAATTTCAAACAAATGTAGTGAAAGATATTTAAAAACTGCCCACATTTAGTGTAAAACTTAAGGAGATGGAGAAGTGGCCACATTAATGCTGCTAGTAATAGAAAGACAGTCATCACTACTTTCTTTTGTTTGCTCTGAAGGGATTTAGGAGAAGCAGTTGGCCAATTAGAAGTAATGTAGGTGGCTGCCTACACAGCAATTTCTGCATGGCTTCTGAAAAAGCCACAGAACACTGGCTTTTGCTCAGTTGCTGGGATAAATAAAGGTAGAAGACCTGCAAAGGGTCTGGAGTTAGTAGAGAATTGGCCCGAGAAAGCTGTTAACTATGTGAGGATGTGGACATGACAGGGACACAAAATGAGCTGGTCATGCTGTTTTTGGAGGTGGAGTCGAATATAGAAAAATATGATGCAGATATTTGATGCAGAGATCATCTCTCTCCTCCACCTGCCTCAGATTCATTCCCTTGCAGAATTCCACAAAAATCCTCCTATCTGTGCACCATGGCATCATCACAACAACTGGATCCAAGGAACTACAGTTGTTGAAAAAAAAAAGTCATGATTCGACTGCATATTTAATTTTACATCATATATGTGCTTTGGAAGCTCTTGAAAAGCATCAGCCTTAAATATTATATGTTGGCTGGAGTTCAAAACCCTGGAGCAGTTTAGGCCCTTTGGGCTTTTTGCCTTTTCTTCCCCCACTCTCTCAGATGCATATAGTGAAAATAAACTATCTGTCAAATGTGTATATGCTACTTACTTTACTATGAAAATTCTGTTCAGTTCTTAAGATGATTGTTAATAATTACATGCACATATAAATATAAAAATATTAATATATGTATATAAATATTAGAGATAGGTAGGGTATTGGTTGAGGTTTTTTTCAAGAGCACCCCTCTACGTGGCTCTGAATGGTTTCATGAGGAGAGAACTGGTTTGCATACATTTTCCATCCATGGGTGAAGTTTGGTTTGACAGCAGACAGATTGAAGCAAAGACTGAAACACCAAGAGTGTCAGCAATGGCCTCCTCCAGGGTACAGTCTCTGCATTAAGAACAGCAAAGGCTGATGAGTTTTGTCTCCAGCAAACCCCAGCCACAGCCTCTGAGTATTTATGGAGATAAAACATGAATGGTTAGAGAAGTAGGAAACAAGCATACAACACCCCTACCTATTTCTGGGAGCCTTTGCTGCTTCTCACTGGAGGAGGTGATTTAGTGATATTCGAGGGAGTTTTAAAAACAATGGAGTCTAATTGTGCTTCCTGTGTTTTCATTTTATAGGGGTGCATATATCTAGGGGGAACAGTCCCTGGAGATAGGCAGCCTTTTAATGTTGCATTAAGAAAATCTAATGCTTTATGCACAGGACACAACCAGCCTGAAGCATATTTTGTTATCAGATCCCCTTGCAAACACTGAATGACCAATTGTCACAATGAGCTCCAGGGGAATACAATCAACCTATGTGACTGGGATTTTTCCAAGCCTCAAGTGAAGGGGTTTCACCATGTTAGTAACAGGAAAGGTCCTTCCCAAATATATCATTTATCCTCATAACTGACATTAAAAAAATCAAGCAATATATGATTGAACAGAGATGGATTCAACTCAGAAATGGTGTGAAGAGAAACTGATATTTAGCATTGTTTACCTTGTAGGGTTGGGAACAGATCCTTGCTTTGTCCAAGCAATATGCTGAAAAGCCCACAAGATGGATAAAAAAAGCCCTTGACTTTAATGAAAAACTAATCAAAACATTTCTTTGCTTAGATTGGATTTTTTTTTTCTGTTCTGGTATGCACATGTTGGTTCAGTAGCATCATTATTTTTGATCACTTATTATTATTATTCCTAAACCCCATGAGGATAGAACAATTGAAAAATAATAATCTGTGGATTTCCAGTGAATTTCTTCATGGTGACAGAAAAATGTGTAGACCTGGTTTTGTGTGTACCTGGCATATTTCTAATTTTGTCACCCTCTAAAATTGCATTAAGTGTCCAAAGCCATTTTACTTCTCATAATTCTTGAAATAGCTTGAAGGAAAGGTCTAAGTCTCACTTGCCTACTGAAGCTCCCCTGTGCTGACTTGCATTATTGCTGCCCTTCCCTTGGCTCGAGAATCCTTAATACACTGTCTTCAGCACAAGGAAATGCACAAATACCTTCAGTGCAAAAGGGCAGAGTGTAAGTGTATGAAATATGTACAGGTGAGCATGCAACTCTGCCTACCTTGGCTGAAGGTACTGATTTAATGCACTCTTTATGGTTATTCTGGAATAGCTTAATGGGCCATAAAACCAGTCCCACCCACTAGGAAGCCTTCAAAATTGTCTTGCTGTCCAATACCCAGTATCTAAAATTAACCAGAAAATAAACAGCATTGTGCACAGATAGAGACTTCTTGACTAGCCAACTTCCCCTGCAATCAAAATATTTCCCTAGTTTTGCTCCTTTACACTCTGTTCCTTCTTCCTCTTTTGCAAGTTTTGTTGTCTCTTCTGAAATGTCACAACAGCAGATAGCCCACAAAAAATCAATGTGTTCTCTTCAAGCACTCAGAAGCACTCTCTTGCCATGATAATTAGTTTGAATTAGATGACTAATCATAGGGAGTTCTGCCTAGAGCAGGAACACTGTGAAAGAGCTGTATAGAAATGCAAGTGTAAGTGAAATGTGACTCACAATCACACTCGGACTTTTTCTGAAAATGTGTCAACTCAATGCCTTTTTTATACATTAGTGATGGTGAACTTAGCTGCTCAAGTACAAGAATAATCTAGCCTAAAGCCACATACATGCATTTTGTAAGGTTATACAGCACTGTGGTTTGGTTTATTTACCTGATGTCTGCTTCCTTTGCTTTGAATAGACACCAGGGTTTGCAGGGTACAGCAATGATATCCTAAAATTTACAGTGGACTCAAGGTCTTGGGCAGGCCATGGAAAGAAGAGCTGGGATTCAGGAGCTGTGCTCTATTGTGGCACAAGCTCACTCTGATTGTATCTACATGGCTAAGTTAAACAGCAACAGGAAACTCTCCACTACAGTTGGTTGGTGGGGCTTGATCTTGACTTTATTAGGTCACTTGAGTCATGACCAGCACAGTTTTGCCTTCCAAACTGTTTCTGGGCACATGTAGGATAGGCCAAATACCACTCAGCATAGGCAGCTTCCTTCCAGCATCCTGTTTTTGGGAGCAGGAGAATATAAGACCAGGGACATGGTTGGGTTCAGTCCAGACAGTGGTCCTGGGAATTAATTTACTAATATAGCTGAAGCCCCTTCCCCTTGAATCAATGAGTATAAAGAGTAAAAATGTGATTGGGCACTGGAACAGTCTCCTCAGGGAAGTGGTCACAGCACCAGCCCGACAGAGTTCAAGGAGCATTTGGACAGTGCTCTCAGGTGGGAATCTTGGGGATGGTTCCATGCAGGGCCAGGAGTTGGACTTGATGATCCTTGTGGGCCCCTTCCAATGCAGCTGATTCTGTGATTCTCTGGTGAGATTTATGTTGCTTACCTAGCTTACAGTGAATTCAGGACTTAATCTATTCAAGTGTTCTGATATTTTCTATCAGGAATTAAATAGCAAAAAAAAATTGTCCTCAAATCTATTTCATATACATATATTATAGAATATAGTATCTGTTCCTAAATGAAAGCCTTAAAGGGAATGACACATGATGCTGTTTAACTAAGGTTTCTGTGAATGCTTATTTCCTGATAAAAATCCACCCATTTCCAAGCAGGCATGCTCAATTACTTGCTTATCTTACATTTGAGTGAGTTCTTTTTTTCTTCTTCTTTTTTTTTCCTACCATGCAAGAAGTGTGTGTAACAAAGCCTGCAGGTAATTTATAAACTCAATGGGAAACATACTGAGTTACACATATCAGCAGTTTCCAGCTCCCAGGAAAGCAAAATGTAGGGTTTTTGGGAGCAGTGAATAGTAACTGAATTCTGCAGAGTGCTGTTATCTACAGAGATGGGAAGTGGAAAGGAAGGATGTTCTTGGATCACATGCTATGCTGCACCCAGGAAATTGCAGATAATAATAGTGCTCCTGATACTTGTAAGGGCACTGCAGCCCTAAGATAGGGCCAGGAGAAAGCAGAGGGACCATGGGGAAAACCATTGAATGGAGCAACCAGATATTATACGGGTGTGTACTAAAGAAATTCCCATTAAAAATATGCCAAAAAGCTCCCTATTCTACTGACAGCATATTTTTTATACAGCTGAGATCACTGTAGTAATTTATATTTTGTCTTTCTTTAACACAGCATCTGTCATTCCCTCTTTCTACAAGTGTTGTGCAGTTACCATTGTCAAACTATCAGAGAAGACTTTATGGGTGAGATAGAGATCATTGCAGGTGTTGAAAGGCTTAGAGCTCACATACCTTTGTAATAATTCAGTTAAAAGCTGGAGGATGGACACAGACTTCATTCTTGGAGAGAGGAAAAGGGAACATACATATTTTGTCTGATTTATTCAGATTAATGTTAGGCTTCACTCCCTTCCCTCCTTCTTTCAATTTGGTTTTACATCCAAACCAACCTTGGTGGGAAGGTAGAATACTGAAAGATGAGCAAAGAAACTACATAAGCCAGGTGGTTGGGAAATGATATGACCCTTTCTTCTAGCTCACTGGCTGCACGGGGCCAGCCTGGAGAAACTTAAGAAATCAGAACAAACACTGGGCAAGACATTCCTCATCCTCAGGTGCTTTGGGGGACTCTAGTGTAAAAACAGCTGGGAGTAGTCTACAAGAGTCTTTGCTCTTACAAATTGCCACATGGTATCTGCTTTGCATTGTCTCTCCACCTCACTCTGAGCAGGTGTTTCTTTATAGGAAAACCACAGAACAGATACTGCAGATGCACCTTCTTTCAAATGCTTCGTGAAATGCTTTTATCCAAGGCTGAAAGGTAAATGGACACAGAACTGAGGGGAGACATTGCTCTAAATTGCCACCAGCCATTGGGAGCATACCATCAGTTCCTCTTGTAACCTTTGCCTCGTACAGAAAACTGAGAGCCAAACCAGGACCTGCCATAACACAACTACTGCACAATACCTTGACTACCTCTCTCTGTTCCTTGCCCTGGAAATAACCATGATTCAAAGTGCAGTGTCTGGCTCTACTTTTCATTGAGACTGTACTTGGGAGCACTGCTATTAATGCAGCAGGGCCTTGGAGCTCTATCTTCCATACTCTGGAAGATGAAGAACCTGCATCTTCGTGCTGTCATGCTGGTTTTAGTCTGGTGGAGTTGATCAGTGCTTAGTAAAATTGCACCAGGGTAAAACAGGCATAACGGGGCAGAGAATCAGGCCTGCAGGCTGCAATTTGTTCTGACATAATAGGATAAAACTATTTGTCTTCTATCTTCTCTCAAGTGATAGAGCTGATGAAATGTGTCAGAATAAAGCCCTGGAAAGTGAAGTCCTTTTTCTGTCCATTAGTCAGGCAAAGAATGGATGGGAAAGCAAAAGGTTCACCAGCCAGGCTACGAGCTGTTCTCCCAATATGCCTGCATCAAGACCTGGGTGTGCCCTCTCCCATGTGACAGGGTAGATTTTGTTTCCTTGTCCATTTATTTCCTGGCATCTCCGTGGATATCCCCAGGGGGGACACCAATCAATGTCAATGTTGTGATGCTGCCTTATTGTGTTCTGGAAATGTACCCTAGAAGTGGATGGGCAGCCCTCACCCCTCATAACAATTGGATAACCTACTTCCACTCCTTACTGACCTACTTATTTGCACACTGGTGACCTAGATTTGGTCCCACTAAGGCTCCGGGTCCTTCCACCATGAATGAGTTGGAATGTTATGTGTGTGCACATGTCACCAGCATGAATTTGGTGCCACAGAACACCCACTTGGAGAGAAAGATCACATGAAGAAGAAATAATCAAATGAAGGAAAACATTATCTTTGCCTCTTCTTACATTTTTAGACAGGGGTCATTTGCAGCAAGAGAAAAAACTAGTATGTAAAGAGTAGTGATGGATTAGCAAATGGTAGAGAAGAGTCAACAGAATGTGAGAAAGAGAAATTGTTATGATTCCACAGTTTGGTAATCCTTCACTGATAGAGTCTTTATCAAGTATTATCATGTTAAGTTTGAAGACTATTTCTTGTTCACAACTCGAGATTTCAACACCAGTAAATTACGAGGAAAAGCCTATACAGTGCAGTTTCATACCAGGTGTACTGCTATTATAGCCCAGTTATCTATTATCTGAAGCAATTATCTTCCTCTCTTATACACTGAAATTATAAAAATTCTGCAGTTACTGGCATTCCTATTTCTGTGTGGCATGTATCCTTGGGAAGTGAAAATTAATGCCCATCCATCAGTCTGGATTACTGGGACAGTCTGGTTGTTGCTATGATATGCAAAGCATCAGACCCATTCGCAAACACTGACCTTGCAGTATTTGATGTGAGAATAATGATTAATCCTATACTCATTGTATCTATATCAGGAGCAGTTCTACATCAGGGTTCACAGTGCCAGAACTGCACATGCAAACCAGTGTCTCCAAACCTCCTGAAGTCTCATGGCAGGAGAAAAAACAGAGTTTCTAAGCTTTATGCATACTCATTTTTGTACACTGTGAGAAACGGATGTACACCCTCACCCTTCTACTTTCCAAGTCCTTGTTATAAAGCAGAAGTTTTTGTAGCTCATGGTATGTAAGAAACTGTTACTGCTAAAGCATTGTATCTGGTGACCCTTGGTGGCCCAGATACCTGTATGAGTGCTGTCTGGAGAAACCCTTCACACTCAGCTAGCAAGGGGCTAGCTTTGGGTTTGTAGTGAGACAATTTCACTACTCGGCCAGGGGACTTCTCACTTTTCATTTGCTATATGCAGTCTTTTTACTGTTCATCTCTCTTGATTTAGAAACACACTTTAAATCCATGTTCTCAGTAACATAATTTAAAACAGGAGCTGGAAGCCAGTAAACATCAAGCTGGCCAGAATGACCTGAGGTCTTTCTGGCATTGTCTCTTCTCATCTATGTCTCATATATGTGTGATGTTCATACATTGTCCCCTGCCTTGGCTGTTTATATCTGCCAAACAAGAGCTCTGGAGATCCCCTTGTGCTGGCTGCCCTGGGATACACACAGTTATCTGTGATCCTCGCCATCCTTTTGGGGTGAATGTGGCAGAATGCAAAAGTGAGCACTGCCTTTTGTGTCCTCATAAGGCCCTAGAGCCAATACAAAGCTGAATCCAATCTCTTTCCCCAAACAGTAATATTTGCTTTTGGCAAAATTCTCCTCGACTGACTTGCTTTTCCTGACAAGTACAGCTATATGATTTTGAAGAAATTTTAGAAATGACCAGGTTATTACAGCTTTTCACCACTGCAGCACTGTAATAATGAATGGAAGAGATTGGAGAGAGAAGTTTTTTTACCTGATTCACTATAAATCATCACCCTGAACACATTTTGAAGTACTTTTTCTAATTTCACATTACTCCACTCTGTTTTCTTTACTTATTTTCTATCTACATTGATTCATTCACAGAATTTGAATGTGTAGTCAGGGATAAATGAGTTTCGCAAAAGCCATTTTTCCAAAGGCACTGACATGTGCCTGTAATTTGATGTATGACTTTGTGAAAGCTGTCACAGAGGTATCCCACATGCTCCAGCACTGATGGATCAGCATACTGGCATGATGACACAAATACAGTCTTTCACCACTGGCAGTGCCTTTTGGTTCTGCATTTTAAACCTGGACAATTGCAAGCTCTGATTTTCCATTAGCTTCTCACATAGCCTCTGCCTGTGGTACAACAGGGTTAGTGGTATGAGTCATACACCAAAAGTCCAAAATTTTGCAAAGCTCACAAAATGAATAAGGGAGAGGCTCTGTCTCACAGAGTGACATGCTTTATGATTACATGCAAGGGAAGGACTCCTGATTCTGTATCACTCCACAGTAAGGACATAAAATTTTCTTTAATACTTTTGCCCTAGAAACAGAAAACTCTTGTGACAAGTGGTCAGCTATGGTGAAAGGGAAGACCAGCAAGGTTTAGTC
Organism: Chloebia gouldiae; assembly: GCA_003676055.1. Taxonomy (NCBI): domain Eukaryota; kingdom Metazoa; phylum Chordata; class Aves; order Passeriformes; family Passeridae; genus Chloebia; species Chloebia gouldiae. The sequence goes on along the minus strand of QUSF01000002.1, from coordinate 54,422,696 downwards.
TGCAAGATTGAAAGCTCACCAGAATGATCTGGACTTTATCTCTGGTTGAATGTGTCACTCTGCTATAGTTACTCAGACACCTGGTGTGAACTGCAGTTCTATCCTTTGGCAGAAAGTTGACCTTTTTAACCAAGGTGAAGCACAGCCCAGAGAAATCCCTCCTGCAATTGCACTATTGCAGTGACATTCCCTGTGACCTGGCAGACTGGGGCACTTGCAAAGAAATAAATGTCCATGGAGACAGCAGTCTCCTCTGAGCACTTGGGGTGACTCTGCAGTCCAATAGCTGCACACGCTGTGGGCAGTCAGCTCCTGCCCCTGGTACCACTGCCTGGCAAGGGGTATATTTTTAAATCAGAAGCAGGACAGAGTACTGTCACAGCATCTGGTTGCAGCTATGAGACACCAGACTGCCCTCAGAAAAAAAAAAAAAATGAAACCCCTGTTGCCAGTGAGTCTGTAGTCTGCTAACTCAAAGTTGCACACAAGACTTCTCGATATCAAATGCTATTGCGAGTTTCCAGCAGCACTGGCACAATAGTAAGAGATTCCCTTCATCTCAGACAGAGAATCACCTCATCAAACCAAACACAGTTTCTCTACTCTTTCCCCAACACACACATCTCCCTTTTATTTGTCCATTTAGTTCAAACAGTGCAGCAGGTGGGGGCAGCTTAAGCAAAATGAAAAATGACACTCAAGCTGCTAAATAAAGCCAGGGCCTGCATCCAGACCACAGCTCCATGGCTGGCTCCTGAAGGAGTAAGGGCTTAGCATCTCTTCAGAACTGCAACCCTGCCTGCACTGTTTCTATATCAACACATCTTCCCCTTCAGTTACATTCATCAGCTGCACATCACTGTTACAGAGCCTGACCCCTGAAAAGTTGCAGGGATTGTCAATCCTCCCCTGCCTGCTGCAGGAATCAGTGGCATTGCAAGGAATGGCACCAGGCAGCTGCTGGCAAAAGCCAAGGTACTGTCACAACTCTGCAAGTCACATAAATGTCACCTATTATGGGGAAACAGAGTAATCCCTAAACAGTGTTTAATAAATGCACTGCTGTGAAAGTGAAAAATACTGCAATACACCTGGCATTTGTAACACTGCTGAGCAGCCAATTTATGAGTGGTGCAGTTGCGACACGAGTGTAGAGATCTGTACAGTTTCTGGGAAAGGAGGGACAATGTTCTTCTGCTGTTCTATGGAGTAATGATTATAATAGCATGACGAATAAAATATGAAAGGAACAGGTGTTTTGCAATGTTACCAAGGACAGTTTAGTGCTATGACAGCACTGTGGGCTGATACAGAGGTCATTGTTCATAGCACGTGCATTTGCAGAAGAGAATGAGCTCTGTGTCTCCTTTGCTACATGCATTTGGCTTTTGTTCTTGTTCAAAGGCAGACAGCTCATGGAATCACAGTTGGAAGTGATTCACAGTTAAAGACCTTCTAGTTCCATTCCCCCAGCCATGGGTAGGAGTACTTTTCACTAGACCTGCTTGCTCAAAGCCCCGCCCAAACTGGCCTGAAACACTTCCAGGGAGGGAAGCAAAAGTTTTTGACTGTGTCAAGTGATAGTGGCTGTCAAATCCTCCTGTTAATGGGTTAATACTAAGCACCTAAAAGAGTTGTCACTGGCTGAGAACATTTGGACATAGTATTTCAAACTTGACAGAGAGGCCTCATTCCTTTCTTTTGTGTCTAAAGCCAGAGGTGGGATCACTGAAAATGCTTTCTGGTCCTACTGTCCTGGGGCAGACAGGTTTAAAGCTTTTTTTTTTCTTCTTGTGTTATGTCATTTCTCTGTTAGGGTGCAGAATTAGGTACTGGAGTCACTGTCTGGGATCACTACTGGAACTGCTTTAAATTCAGCACAGGACAGGGGTGACAATGTATTTGACCTGAGAGAGACTCAGAAGGTATTTTTGATTGTCCTGGCTCCTTCATGCTGTGACAATTCTGCTCAGTACTAACAGGAGAAGGATGAAACAGAGATAATGTTACCTGTTTCAACTGAGATGGGCTTACACCCTGAGCTTAAAATTAATTTTTGGTCCATTCTGCCTACATACCACATTACAGTGTGGTGCCAGAGCAATGTAATGAGTGTTCAAATATCGTGCTAGTGCCTGTGCAAAACACAACTAAAAGCAGGAAAGGAAAGGAGATGCATCAACAGGATACTCATGAGAGCTGAAAAATGTATATCTGTACAGCAAATCTTAACTGGCCATGAAGAAGAGAAGGCTTTGGAGTCACCTAATTGTGCCTTTCATAGGGAGTCTATAAGAAAGGTGGAGAGAGACTTTTTACAAAGGCATGCAGTGATAGAACAAGGGGGAATGGCTTCAGATTGGAAAAGAATAGGTTTAGATTAGATATTATAAAGAAATTCTTCTCTGTGAGAAAGGTGAGGCACTGGAACAGGTTACCCAGAGACCCATGTAGATGTCCCATCCCTGGAAGTGCTTCAGATCAGATTGAATGGGGCTCTGAGCAACCTAGGCTAGTGAAAGTTGTCCCTGCTCATGGCAGAGGGTTTGGAAGTAGATGATATTTAAGGTACTCCCAACCCATTCTATGATTGTATTATAAACACTGATTCAAAGAATGTGACGATCCAAATGTGAAGATCCAATAGTGATGTGTTTCAGAGTGCTGCAAGTTATAAATTATACTATTCACAAAGTTTTTCATTAAGTTCAGTGTGAGCAGTCCTTAGAATCCTCACCACAGAAGTCCACAACTAGGGTGAATAGAAGTTATTTAATATTAATTTTCAAGGTTGTATTATTTAAAAATGTAACAAGTTATTTTGTTTTAATTATTATATGTAAACTGTTGGTTAAAGGGAATGACAAATATCAGGACTTTTCTCCACATTTTTTTTCTTGCTATTTCAAGCTCAATTTGTTATGAGAAAATCCCTGATAATTGAAACGTTTCAAGAAGTTTGGTTCATGAACATCATTCCCAAATGGAGGGTAGAACCAATACCAGAGAGTTTGGCCTCTCAGACCCACAACACCAACACTGAATTGCCAGGGAGCACAACTCTTAGTAAGAGATGACACGCCTGCAGCATTCCTAGAGGTTACTTAGTAACTACCTGTGAATAATGAAGGTATCTGGAGAGAATAAAGGTCACTTTGCAAATGCAATTAACAAAAACTGAAATTTCTCATGAACATATTTGGGAGTGACAGCTTGGAGAAGGGAAGCTTGCAGCAAGCAACAAAATTTGTGTTAATTAGTGTGCAGGCTTTGCAAATGAACTGAAATGAAACACAATGAGACGGTTAATGGTAGATGAGTGGGATGTTTAAACAAAGACTTGATGTAGGGGATTTCTGAAGTGCAGTCCTAAAACACACAAAACATTAAGGATTTTTTTTTTAGATCTATGAAACAGCAGCTGATTATGTGTAGATGAAAAGTAATGAACTAATATGCTCAGAAGTGTCTTCTTTTCTAGATATGCCTCTGTAACTTCCATAGCACCCACAGACTTTTAAATACACAAACACATTAGTCATGCATCAGATCACACCGTACATTTTGTTAAGTATCCAAAGGCTGAAATGACTCATACAATCAAAATTTCTTTTCCCATGTGAATCAGATGCAAGGCTTGACATATCCCCACTGAAAAAGGATGTTGTCTTTGGAGTAGTATTTTTACAGCACCTCACTTCTTTAGGACCCTGCCTGCAGAGTAGGCACAGCAATTACAAAACTGCATTAAAGAACACATCAGAACATTAGACAACACTTGTCAGTGAAAGAAGTGAAGTCTTGCTCAGCACTGTCCATCCCACATGTAGCCAATTTTCTCCACTAAAGATGAGTATCTGATGCTACCAAACAGGGATGGCCTTGTTTTGCAATCAGATCATGAAGCATTAATGAAATTATATCAAAGTCTGGAATTCAAACTGTCCTCATTCTTTTGCAAAGAGCCTGCTTTATTCAACATTTTTCCTTTAAAACCTCCTTTGGTCATCAGGTTGGGAATGAGTTGTGCCATGACTCCCAAGGAATTAAGCAAATCAACAGAGTCTATGGTGATTCACTGACAGTGGTTTTGCCATCCTCTGCATGTGTTGTAACTCCAAGCAGTGACAATTGCCAGAGGATTTGTGTTTGGCTTTTGTAATTCCTAATTCTTTTTTTTCCCCTCCTAAGTTTCTCAATCTGTTGAAAAGCTTCACCATCTGCACACCATGAAAGAGTTGCAGAATCTGGCAGCCTTCAAGTGTGTCACTGTTTTCAAAAAAGGCAACTGGCCTCCCTGTGTGCATACGTCACATTCTGTGAGGGGTTTTGGTTTTCCTGTGTCAACATGGCCTGCTAATGATGCATGTAACCCTTCTCTTCTGCTGGAAAGGTGGATGCAGGCACCTTCTGGCAACATTTAGAGAAGGTCCATGTGGGGCTTGGTACATCACAGCTGTGCTGGGGCCACTGGAGGCAGATCAGCAGTGGACTGCAAAAATAGGTGTGGCTGATTAAAGGAGATCCCTCCTGCATTGGAAGACTGAGCTCTGGGGAGCTTGAGGGGTTTTACCTACATGAAGAGAACTTGCTCTGTGGCTGCACTCAGTCTTTCTGCATCTGGGGGAGACAGCAGATATATTTTCACTGAAAACCCATTGAGCCTGCCTTCACACCTATGTGCTTGCAGCCATCCCTCTCCTATGACATGCAATAAAAACCACGGAGCCAGCCTGTCAGGCACAGGGGTTGTGTTTTCACTGATGAAAGAGATGGTTCTCTACACTAAGCACAACACAAACTGTGTTCCTGAAACCTATCTGCTTGTACAAGAGCCACATGAAGCAACCAAAGTGTTTGTACTCATGATTTCTCCTTGGAGCTGACCGACACACCCACAAATGAGGGCACAGAGAAAAGTTGTTTCTGGAGAGAGAGGAGGGCCAACTAAAAATCCAAATGATTTAAATGTGGTGATTTGGTATAAAGGTGGAGGCACAAGAGCATGTCTGAAGATGGTACAAAAGGCTGGAAAGAGAAGGAGAAGTGTGTTGAAGAAGACAGAGAGGAAGGAACACAAGAACGGGAAAGATCGTAGTTTTGCTAAAGCATGAAGGACACCACTGCCTTTCTCACTGCTTGGCCTGTAGTGAGAGCTACAACAGCTGAGGAACATACAGGAAAGCAGACAGAACCACTGACTAAATGGAAGAAAATACACATTTTTCCAAGAGAATGAGTATTACTACCCAGGCTGCCACTCCTGTTCCAGCTAGGCATTTCTGCTAGCTGTTTAACTTAAGCTTAGCTGCTTTGGCTGCAGCAGCTTAATGTTTCTGTGTTTGAAATTTCATGCCAGAGGTAGAGGTTTTCTATCTGAAACACCCCACCTGATAGAAGAGGTCTCAGTATTTCCTTCTGTTCTGGCTGAATTATAATAGATCTCCTCATCTGCTCTTCTGTGTCCTGCTACAATCAATTTGGATGGACTGCTATTTCAATCAATTTTTGGATTGAACCTTGCCTGAAAGCAGTTTCTAACCAGTGTGCCAGGGACCTACATTCCTCAGTCTCTGCCTGACTGCAGCACTTTCTTTCACTGCTCACATTACAGCTTGCCCAGTTCGAATATTCACACTGGCTTCTACTCCTCCAAGTGTGAAGGTCCCCAGGCTGTGTGAAGATAAAATGAAGTTTCTCTTATGGGCAAGTTTCTTTTTTCTTTTCCATTGGGAACAGCTGAGTAACTCCCCTCTCAGTTCTCCACCTCCCACTCTTCACACGGACAGCAAGGAGACAATAAAAGTTTCTGTACAGATCCATAGCCTCTGCTTCAGGAAACGCCTTTGCTCATTCTCAAATGCCCCATAAATGTTTGTGTGCTCTGCAACTGTTAAATATTGTGGCATCTCAGAGAGCTGATGATGGGTGAAAGATTTGGCTTCACATCCCCTCTCAGTCTTCCTTTACCAAATGCTTCAAAGGTAATTTTAACTCTTTATTGGCCATTTCAAGAAGCATTTCAGTTTCTTGACATATGAAGAACTGGTCAAAATATGCTGTTCTGTCAAGTTACAACCACATAGCATGAGGCTAAGTCAGTTCTGATCACGCAGCTCAAAGAGAACAGGAGCGGGAGCAGGGAGTTGATGCACAGCCCTGCTTGGGCTAAGCCATCCTGCAGGAAAGCACCTTTGTCACTCCGCTCACACCAGGAAACTCCAGGTGGGGTTTGTCCGCTCGGGTAGAGACGGAGCCTGAAGTCAGCTTAGTCAGGGCTCCCAGGTATTATTGCAGTGGAGAGCTGGGGGCTCCTTTGCCTGTTTTTTGTCCCTGTCTCGGTGTGAAGCTGCTCCTCCGCGGCCGGCCGCACAGGCTGGCTGAGCAGCAGCGCTCCGAACCCCCGGGGCCCAGGCACAAAAGCCGCTCTCTTGGCCAGCTGCTGATCCCAGGCCCGGCTTTGGAGCGCAGGGATGTGTGCGAGTGGTTGCTTTCCGCCGGGCAGCCAGGATGGGCTCGGCTGCAGAGGAATCCTGAGGAATGCAGAAAATTTCTGCAATAAAGCTGCTAATGGTAGTTGCAGGAGAATATGTCACTTCCCATGGAAGTAAAGACAGAATGGGCTGTAAAATACAGATTTCAAAGGGCATTTTTATGTTTATTCAAGTTTGTTCCCCTCCATGTTGCTGCGTGAAAAGCTCACTCAAGTAACGGGGGAAAGGGATGATGTGACTGGAATACGAAAGCCTCGAGACCGCCTCAGAAGCACAGAAGCTGTTCAAAACCCTTCTCTCCTCAGCCCTCACCTCCCCAGAGTGTATTTTCCCCTTTTCTTCGAGTTGCTTGGAACAGCCGGGAGCGGGACAGCGCCGGGCTGCGAGGGCGGACGGGAGCCAGCGCCGCGGGCTGGCCAGGGGCGCCCTCGCGTGGCGGCCATGGGGAACAGCAGGCGGCCCGGTGGGGCGGGAGCCTGGCACGGCCCGGCACGGCCGGCACCGGCCTCGGCACCAGCGGCGCCCTGCAGAAATCTCCAAAAAACCAACCAAGAATGAGCCAAACCAAAACAAGAAAGCAAACAAACAAAGCCCCAAACAAACAAGCAAACAAAAAAAACCACCCCAAACCCCAAACAAACCCGACCTCAAAAAAGCGATCCAGGAAAAAGGAAACAAATCTAAAATCACTTTGATTCCCAAAGTATGAAAAGATTTAACAGTGCCAGTTGACGGGGGGAAAAAAAAAAGAAAAAAAAATAAAAGGGAAAAAAAGGCAGAAAAAAAAAGTGGTAGATTTACATCAGCTAGAAGGAAAATATACTTGGGCAAACAGCCTTTGCTTTGGAGAAAGAGCTCTTTTGAGGGGTGTTTTTGTTCAAATTTCCCAATGAATGCAATCAGTTACTTTTTCTTGTCTAAACTTTGACTGAATACATAATGTCATTTAGCTACTAATTGGCTCCCTTTACTTTTATTCAGAGACCCAGGGAATGCTGCCAAAGATCCCTCCCGTCTGGAGTCCACAGTGGCAACAGCCCAGCTCCCAGGCTCTGCTCCAGCCGTTTAACTTTTGGCAAATCCATCGGGACACACTGTCTGCTCCTGGCCTGGCAGGGGTGCCTGCCACCATGGCCCAAGGGTCTCGGCGGGAAAGGGTAGCAAGTGCTGGAGCTCAGAAAGGAAGGGAAGCTCCACCATCCTGCCCTTGGTTGGAGTGGGCATGAAGTGCCCTAGAAAGACCTTGCAATGTGTCAAATGTGGCAGAGAGCTGCTTTTAAACTAACTTAAGTGACAGTCCTCTTCCGTAAAACATAGAGCTGCCATTGAAAAGCACACTCTAAAAGCATGTACAGAACTCACAAGATGTTCTAAAATAAATATGGAATGATTCCCAAGAACCTGGACTTTTAAGAAGAAGAATGAAGACTTAGGCTAATAGGAATATGTGGTAGTAAAGGGAACACCAAAGAATCAGTATTTTTTATATGTCATAATATTCTAAGTAGCCTAAGAATGAAGTTTAAACTTTATTACAAAACCCTTCTCGTTTGCATTTGGAAGTTATATAACCCACACTTCCCCACTGCAGCAGGTCAGTAGCTGTCTACATCAGAATGCTTTTCAGTGCTGCTGCAGCTCTGACCTCAGAGGTTGCTCTTTGAGTTACCCTGGAACATGGCAGCCACTTTGCTAGGAGTGGGCATCAAAAGACAAGAGGTGGCCACATACTCACACTGGCCCTGCTGTGGCCAACTGCCCCAAAAGAACCTACACAGCCTCGCCACAAAGCACTGACCAACACTTCCAGGGCCAGCACCACTCATTATAGCTTTAATGAAGCAGAACTGGTCAATTACTTCAACTTCATAGCACTGCCATGACTCAGAGTATGGTTTTACCTCTCCTGTGCACAGAAACACAGCAGGGATGGGAGGAAAAATCTACAGGGCACCAAGCCAGGTAAACATGTCATTGACTTTGAAGTTGCCTTTCCAAACTGGAATGGCAGCATTCATCATCTGAAGTGCTACCGCTGCTGAAGAGGCTTCATCTTTCAAATGGCCTCCATGTGTTTCTATTATTTTTCATTGTTCTTGAGTAAAGACCAGGAATCTTAAGGGCAAGAAAGCTTTTGTTTAGTCTCAAAGCCTGATGTGCCCCAGGAACTGCTGTAAACTTATTTAAGGTAACAACTGAATTTTCCTTTTGGGATACAGAAAGATTAGAAATATGATTATTGCAGAAAAAAGTGAATTGTGCCATTCTGTATCTCTGTGTTTGCTTCTTCTGTCTTTTGGCTTCAGCTGTTGATAGCCTTGCATATTTAGGACTAATTGATTCCCATTGACTTAACTAGAGAAAGAACCTGCTATGTAACTGTACACACTCACAGGACATGGATATCTTCATCATCCAGGACACTATTTTCTCCCTTGAATTTCTATGTTTACACTGGCTCACAGCAAGTTCAGTTACATACGGATGCCATCATGATGAGATGAGAGTTTCCATGTGTGGCAAATATCCATTATTTTCTGCATAGCAGTTTGTGTCTCTGCTGTGCACTGATAGGTATTTATCATCCTGAATCATTGTCCCACTGCAGTTTGTGCATGCTTTGCCATGTGCTTCAAGAGGCAATTGAACTACAGGAATTCAGTGTGTAATTCTTAGCACAAGTTTATCATACAAATCAGTGCAGGCACATACTCTGTACTATTACAGGAAGAGATAATGCAGTGATTGCACAGAAGAAGGCCCAGGGCCTGGAATGTAATTCATTACAGAACTAATTTGCTATGTACAGGTTCTCCTATTGATTGTCTGTGCCACAGCACATGATGCTTTCCAAGTCTGCTTTGATTTATCACCTAATACATGTTGTTTAGTGCTTCTGAAGCTCCTCAATTTATGCCTATGGATAAAGAGAAAAAAATAATCACCATCTCAGGGTTGGAAATCCTTAAAAACAAACACAGAACACTGACAGCACAGAAAATGGAGCCTCATCACTGACTGTATTTTATAAACTGTCACATTTGGGAAATCCAGTGTTCTGGCCCAGAGATGGGATGGACTGACCTTAATGATGAATCACTGCTCTGGTATTCCCTGCAGAAGCTGACTGTAAAACTGCCTGAGAAGTGGAGCTGGAGTGGGAATGTGTACCCTTCTCTTTGGACATTACATCAACAGCTAAGTAAATGTCATGCTTTTCTTATTGTAACAGCACTTGAAATCAGCTTTGTGAAGTTAAGCTGCATTAGTGAGTGAAGAGGTGACAATTTCAAAGCTATGCTATCAAGCCTTTCTCTTACTGTGTCACTGTGAGAACACCCATGGAAAAAGAAATGGCTGATGTACACAATATGCACTCAAAAAAAAAAAGAATAAAAAAAGCCCCAAAACAACAACAAAAAAAGATTCCTTTGAGTGTCTTCCAGATAGAGATGACAATTACTGTTCAGACTCTGCAGGGGTGGTTTTACTTATACCAGAGGCCATTCCTGCTTCCCCTGCTGAGGAAAGGAGTGATTTCAGAAAATAAACATGACTGGTCCCACCTCTGTCCACTTGTGGCTTGACTTCTTTGGAAAGCCTATTCTCCAGGTTTGCTAGTGCTTCAGTTCTTACCCAAGCTACAGAAAGCCAAGGTATTTGCACCTCACATCAGCCAGGGAGAACCAAGCACAATTTTGGGCAGGGCTTTCGACAGACAAACTGCAGAACAGCATTTCTGAGTGCTTAATATACGCAGTTCTGGGGAGGAGCTCCACAGTGCTATATAGCCAGAGGTCCTACCCTGTGTTTCAAAGCTTCTGAAGAACCTTTCCCTTGAGACCATGTTTTAGATTGCAAAGGTTCCTGCACTGCTACTATCTGCTCTTCTGATGTTCTCTGCATGATGTTTATTATTTGTTGACAAAAAATAAAACCAAAATAAACCAAACAGCAGAACCTGGGCCTTGTGAAGACTTTTGATAAGAAATCCAGCTGACAAAATCTGCTACACATAAAGCTCTGGGGAAAGAGTTCCTGAAACTCTCCAAATGTGTATTGTACATGACACTCCAGTGTTGCAGCAATAGCAAGGCTTCTGGGGTAGGAATCTTATCTGGATATCACATGTAGTTTTGGTCATTTTTCAAAACAAAACTTCTTGTAAACAAACAAACACTCTCCTGGTTTTGGCTAGTTTCCAAAATTTTACTGGGGGCGATAGATTTCAGAAATTTTGAGTATCTAGTTACTAATTTTGTAAAGAATGGATTTAATAGGAAGCTTTGTGCCTAAATAAGGAATGTAAGGAATTTTTTTGTTGTTCAGTCTGAACTTCCACAGTTGAGATTTAAAAGAAAATGTCATTATTTGGCTTTCACAAGACACAATTGAAATCGATATTTTTATGACACCTGCTGATGGTTAGAGACCTGAGCTGACAGATCCCCATGAGACAAACTCTCTAGTTTGAAGACAAAGTAAATATTGGTGTCAAAAGAGAGTGGTGGCTATGAAAGGAGTCTGGGATTAGGTAACAGAGAGCTCCAGGCCATTTGATTATCAGCTTTGAGGTCCTTCTGATCCTCCACAGAGCAGGTCACCAACAAGTCCCCACATCAAGCACATCCCTTCTGCCTGCACCAGGACATCACCACCCTTTGAATGGTCAAGAAGTTTGACTTAAGTGTTCCCACAGACAGTGAATCCACCACATGCCTTGGGAACTCAGTACAATAATTAGTTATTGCTTTGAAAATGCAGCATATTGCCAATGCAGACAGCTTCAGGCCAGTTCCCATTCAGTGCCTGCTATCACTGTGACGGCTCTGCTGTCCCCAGGAGCAACAATGAGCTGGGAAAAGCTTCCCCTCTCCTGCCAAAGCTCATCTGCCATGAAACGTGCCTTGTGGGGCCATGGGAGGACAGTGCCTTCTGCCTCACAGCAACTCTGGCAGCAGGTCACCTGCAGGCAGGTCAGGCAGGGCACAGATCCCACAGCCCTCTGCAACCACTGCCTCCTGCTTCTACATTCAGGAACTTTTCACTGAACAGTTTGACCTGTTTCCCTGTGAGCTGGAAGGTGGTAACTTTTTTCAGACTGGTCTTTCTTTTAAAGTTGATCAAACAATTTTCTGTTTATTTCTAGTGGCAATATCACAAAGGTAGAAAATATTTTAAAGCTCTGTGCTGGCAACAGGGAGCCTTGGTGAAAAGTGGAACTTCCAGCTCTGACATGGAGTTAAGGAAAACAGTGATAAGATCTGGCCCTTCACAGCGATTCCTGGAGGGCAGTTAAGGTTATTATATAGGATAATGCAACATAATTGTTTCTTGCAAGATGTAGAGGGCATGGGTGCAGAAATCTCAGAGCAGCTGAGGTTAAGTGAAGCTGCTGACAGAGGAGCTCTCTTCACACAGAAAGCAAACACAGCAGGGAGTGACAAAAATCATGTGTTACTACTTAAGTAAGATTCCTTACATGATCATTAGTTTTCTATTATTGACTGCAGTGAAGCAACGTCTTGTGAAATATCCATAGAGTTACTTAGCTCTCTGGTGACTTGGTTTATCTACTTACACATTAGAATAAATGATACTCTGCCTGCAAACTTTTTTAAGATTCTCTTAGTTAGTATTTGACAACGTTTCACAGAATCATAGAATGGCCTGGGTTGGAAGGGATCTTAAAGATCATCTAATTCTAATAACCTGTCATGGGCAAGGATACTTTTCACTGGACCAGGTTGCCCAGACCTCCATCCAACCTGGCCTTGAACACTTCCAGGAATGGGACATCCACAGCCTCAATGGGCAACCTGTTTCAGTGCCTCACCTCCCTCACAGTAAAGAACTTTCTCCTGGTATCCAAGCTAAACCTAGATTACTAGACGGAAGTTGCAACAGAGAATTTAAAAAGTAAGATACATAATTTCTTATGAAATATGATCATGGTTTCTAAAACACTTGAGCTTTTTTGAGTAATAGCTAACAAATATAACCTGGTGACAAATATAACCAGACAACTACTGGTGGTGGAGTTTTCTGTGTGTGTATAGACTGAATCAACAGTAGCCTCTACACACACACATATAGTTCAAACCCAAGGAAATGTAACTGTAAGAAACCTAAAGCAAGCTGATGTTTTAAAAAGCCTGTGCTATCACAGCAGTGCAGACTGCAGCAGGAGTAGAACTGCAGCCACAGGTAAGATCTGGTGTGCTCAGCTGTAGCAGAGACATGTCACTGAAACCCCAGCTGTGACCTGGAGAGTACACTGTTTCTTTCGTGTCTAGTGCCCAAACAATGCTGGACAAAAGACCTGTCTCTAAACCTACAATTTATTTCAGGTCTGGGCTCTGAGCAGATGTTCTTATTCTTTGAATGGATTATTTTCCACTAAGGAAATTACTTAAGATCATCTTATTTGAATGTGAAGTCCATATTCACACATTACATTCAGTCAGGAAAACAAACACTCTTGCCTGCTAAGCTATACAGTCCACGTTTAGTATCTGTTCTAATTGAGCAAATACTGAATTGCTCCAAGTCATCAAAATCAGCTAATACTGTTTGTGAAGCCAGCACTTCCCCCATTCAGATGTTTAAAACTGCCAGAAAATAATGACTTTTGAAACTTTCCTTTGAAGCAGACTGAAGAGACGGGTGCACTGCAGGTCTCTCCATATTCATGTCCCTTCACAAAGAAGGGCTTGTCCAGATGCCAAGGAAAAGCATGGAGAGGCATCTCAAAGGGGGATTCATCCAAAGAACAAAAAGCTTCAACCTTTGCCCTTACTGGAGTGCCAAGAGGTTTGCCTGTTTTGTTGTGTTTTGTTTTTCAATCATTCCTTCAACAGATGGGCAACAGCCACCCATCTTGTCAGGAAAGTTCACTCAACGGGATGGTCAAACTTCAGCAGCCTCCGGTACAGACAAAAAGCCATTTCTCCAAAATAAGGCCCTGCTCTTGGGGCAATTAATTCTTGTCATTCATATTCAAATGGTGCCATGGTCAAGCTCAAGCATGTACAGTTTTGGTGGGTCCAGCTGTCCACATACTGAGCATAAATCTCGTTAATAGCTCAGGGTCTGCTGGCAGAGCAGGCTTGTGCTGCCCTCGTACTGCTATAGCCCACAGCTTTCGCTTCTGTTTTTCTGAAAACATTTTGATATTCAGAGTAATTTGAATCACAAGAATGTATTCCTTTTGTGGCATTGTATTTTTCTGGTACCACAAATACTGCCACTGCACAAGTAATTTTAAAGACGCCATTAATGTTATTTTCTAAGGACTTAGATAATTTCCAGTAGGTTATTCTCTTTGTGGTGTTACTGAATCAAGGAACACCTCTTAGCCATAGGGAAGCAATGCCCTGAAACAGAAAGTTTAGGTAATAAGATCAGTAAATTCACGGAGGCACTTGAGGATATGGGTCCTCTATCAGTGTAAGCCATATTAAAACTAAACTGCTGATAAAAATGTGCTCCTTCCCACCCTCTCCTCAGTGTTAGAGTTGGCACATGAGCTAAACTCTTACACAAGGATGTTTTCAGTCACACCAAGAAACCTCTTAGGTGTGCAGCTCTTTGAGGCAGGTCGTGGGAAGGTGTGAGCAGGGCAGAAAGTGAGCAGGAGCTCTACCTTAAATTAGCTGAAATTGATCAGGGAACTGCTCTGAGATGGTGCTGTCTGCCTCTATTTGTGTTTAAATGCACTGGTATGGATGTCACTGCAGTGAGCACTCCACCATCCATATGCAGCTACATCGGATGCAGGACAATAGTGATGACCAACTAAAAGACTTTGCAGGTCAGAGGTGCTCTGTTGACAGGAATTCAGGTATTTGCTATGAGCTAACCATAGTTGGACAAACCCCTGCTATAATGCAGCATGGCTAAGATAGCTTTGTCAGGACCACATTCATTTTTGAAATGCCATGAGCAGTTTTTTCTCACACAAATTTAACTGCTACATGAAGAACATTTTAATAATTTAAAAATTTGTCTTTGGAAAAGAAAATAAGCAGGAAGCTAAAAGAATCTGATTGATTGGCTTTTAAACTGTGCTGTACAGCACAGCTGTATGTTCAGCACAATATATCACACACAGCAAATCAAAGCCAGCTTAGACTCCAATTTTATGCAGCTTTTTCCTCCAATACCTTTGCAGGATTACTAATTAATAGAGACCAGATGCCAAATACTTGAGCATGGCCTTAAATCAAGGATGCAAAGAGCCTGATCTCCTTATTGTCCTGGGGGATCATGTGAAAATTGAATTTAAGCATTTATTTTGATTTGTTAACATTTTGTATCTGCCCTCTAATCCGCTCTAAATAATAATATAAAAGAGAACAAGGTTCAACCACACAAATACATTCCTTCCTAAAAAAAATCTTCTAAGCACAGCAATGAGCAGGACTCCAACAGATACAACATAAATATAGAGAAAATGATGAGAAAAAAAATTTTGAATTTAGATCTTTATTATACAGGCCCAGAGCTGTGGTCACCATGCAGTTACACTGTAATGAGAATGATTTTGCTGAAAGGTTCTCACTGAACAAACATAAAGAGACCACAGACTACAGCATTCCAAATAACTGACACTTTAATTTTTGAAAGAGCAAAAATAAATAAAGTAATGGCAAGTATGTCCTTTTCACATATGTTGGGGCATATACATATTCCTTCTTTTCTATAGCTATTCAAGAGACAAAATTAGCAAATACTGCCCAAAAACACAGACCTTTTGTGTGATGGCTCAGCTAACTTTTTAACTGTTTCTCTCTCCTTGGGTATTAGATCAAACACACATTTAGATTGGTGCATATGCCAAAAGAAGAAATGCAACGTGGGGGGTTTTGTATTTAATTTCTACTTCCTGCCTTTTCCTTCTCCTTTAAGGATAAGTAACAGGGAGTAATTGAAAACTTCCAGTCAAGTAAAAGCCCTAGAAGTTTTCCCTTCTAGTTTTTCATTATACTCTCATAATTTAAGGATTAATCACAAATTTTAAAAAGTTGAGGTGTCTTACACGGAATTCATCATCTCTGGAATACAGATAGCCACAGTGAAGAGCTGCACATAGACTGCACACATAGTGTTATCTAAAAGTGGTTATCTTTAAAAAAACAAAAAGTTTTAAAAAATCTGTAGATCAAACCAAAGCATGTCTTATTCCCCACAGGATTTTCTTACAACCTGTTCTTCAATTATTTGTACTAGGAGATGCTACAAATGATATTAGTTACAATATACAATATACAGTCCACTGTCATCTTCTGGTCCAGCAGAAGAACCTGTCTTTTCAATGGATGCAAAACTGTTCATCTGAGCAGATCATCCTCAACAGCACAAATATGGTCTAGAAATTCATAGAATTTATTGTTTTAATTTATAAAATTAAACCTGCCCCAGACAGGTAATACTGGTGTGTAATATTGCCATCCCTGGATTCTGTCAAAAACGGGGTACTGAGGTGCTCAGAGCCGTCTCAGAGCGCAGCGCTGGGATCCTTCTGGCACTCCCGACCCAAGGTCGATGGGATGTGATGCGTGCTAGAACGTGGGCGCACTTCTCACTTAGCTCTGCAGAGCCCGGGACATGGTAAGCTGCCAGAACTTCCTTCATCTTGCCTGTTGACAAAAGGAACAATAACTAGTCATCACTGGTTGCTGAAGTTTAATTCCAGTTTTTAAAAAGTCTTATAAATGAGACTTCTTTTTTTTTCAGCCATGCAATAGCAAATGCTTCATTAAGAAAAGAATTGGGATAAAGTTGACAGTCTCTCTGTTAGCCACACAATGCTTATGAGAGAGAAAGGCCTTATACTGTATGGTTCCTAAAACATTATCCAGGATTAAACATACCATTATCTAGAAAATAAATGTCCATAGCTTAGTACTTTAAAAGTGTCAGTATAATATTATCCCTGTAAAAATTAATTGTGTATAGCAGATTTTCTGGATTAAAGTCCCGTATTGTCTTTCTCTCACACTCTACACAAGATACAGAGTAAAGGATTAACAAACAGTGGGCAAGAATCCAAAAGGTGAATAAGTGGCTTATATGAGTTTGCTGTAGAACTATCTCTAACATATATTGGTCATGTCCATTATGTATTGGCAACAACTATAAAAGCTTCATAAATGACTCATTGAAAGGGCTTCACTGAACCAAGGGTCAAAACAGATCTCAACATTATCTGTTCTGATTTTCTGCCAGTTATAATTTTTTCAGATAGTCCTCAGTGAAGTCCAAAGAAAATCAAACTTTTAGTATCACAAACTAAGATAGGAAAAACTAAGAATACCTCTGATATATATTTGTTGCAGAAAATATAGAAGGAGAGGCAGGGGTACTTCTGGAAGGTGATTATCCCAGTCCCTCAGTAACCTCAAGAAGGTGTCCATCTTTTTCAATGGACTGTGAGTAGGTTGAAGGCCAAAATTTCTTAAGAGTATGAATGCATTATATCCTACCACAGACATTTGTCTATGTTCACATATTTATTTCACAAAGACCATTCACAAAGCCATCAAACCCTGGTAATTTTCAATCAGTACTGACATGGGCAGAATGATAAGAAGTATAATTGCTTCAATCTAAGGTAAATACAAAAGTCATGTAATGAATTCCAAAACCAATGCTAAGTTTTTGTTTACATACCCTGCAATTTTCTGGAGCTACACAAAATACTTATTTTATGTATATTTACTATTCTTATAACTATCACATAAATAGAAATCACTAAAGGAATAGAGGTAGCAGGTGATGTGAGATCTCTTTGCTCATCCCTGAACAATGCAATACCTGCTGATGTTTATCTAACCTATTTTTAAACATCAGCATACTTTATCTTTACTTCATCATTTTCCACAGCCTTGCTTCCAAAATGCTTGTTTTGCTCTATGAATTTATTAAGTGTACATTCTAACCTTTCATCCAAGCCATCAGTGAGAATACTGAATATTACTGGAACAAGGAAAAAACACTTGAAAAACTCTACTAAATGAAGTATCATTGAGAACTACCCTTTGTATCTGGTTTCCAAATAATTTATGCACTCACATAATGATAATTTATTCCCAGTTTCCATAGCAAACAAGAATAGTAACAACTGAAATATTTTGCCAGTCTTGTTTAAATAATGCTGCTAATACTAGCAAACATATTTTAAGAAGAATTATATAGACTTTGACAATAGAAAAATAAAACCATTATGGAAAGAAGATTTCAAATGATGACACAATTTTCCTAACAATTGATTTCACATCTATATGGCTACTTTTATGAAGTATGTGCTTTACCGAAATATTGTTCAATTTAGACTAATGGAATTGTTTCACAGCCTTTTAAAATTCAGTTTTGTTCAATGAAACATTCCACTGAGAAAACAACAAACACATATCACTATAGTTTAGCAACAAATCAGTTGCATAACTTCACAAAACTCTAGATCACGAAATTCCTGTTTACTGTTTATCTTGCTAAAAACATCTTGATCAGAAATATATTGAAAAAGACTGCTGAGACCAACAGCACCAGTCATATTGAGCTTTGCAAAGAAAAGGTTACCATTTATATTAATCTTCATGGAGAAACAAGGCAATTCCACAAGTACAGGAGGCACAGATCACTCTTCCTAACCTAATCTGGATTATTAGCAGACCTCTTCTACTTTTCACTCTATGTTATATTTTGTTTGTGCCATCTGCGCAACTCAGAAAAGCGAAATAACTTCTCCAAGGCGGAAAAATAGTCCGCAGTTCCTTCTGGACTGGAGGAACTGGAGGCCAGCAGAAGCTGAAATACAACACAAAGCCCACCTTCAATTAACACAAAATTTGATTTGATGTTTAGGGATATATCACACTGCATTCCCAGTGAAAGAAAAGTGAGACTGACTTCCTCTGAAAAATACATGGTGACAGAGAGACAGCAGCATAAAGAGTACACACAAATTCTCCCAGCTTTCTCCAGTGGAAAGTAAGGAAATAGGATAAAGGACTACATGATGTACAGCCTGCTGTCTGACTGCCAAGGCAGAGAGGAAATCACACAAAAAACCTGCTTTTTACAGGAAGTCAAAAGTCCTGAAAGTGAGACAAAGCAGATGTCTGCTCCTTACTGAGAACAGCACCAGGGATTATAAATTACAGAGATTTAGGCGATTTTATCAAGAATTTTAGACATACAGATACCAGAATTACTTTTGTCTTTTTGTCAAAAGGGCTAGGATTTTCAGGAGTCAAGACTTTGCTAACAATGACAGGGAAAGAGAGACAAACTGCTCAGGCAGAGGCATTACTGAAAGCCAAGGTAGCAGCTTGCTAAGGACCAGAAAAGATGATAGCTTGTTGAGTTGACATGGAGAGATGTTTCATGGCAATTCCTGTCTTAAAAGATCATAATTGTTCTCTTTGCAATCCAAGCAAAAGTATCCAAACCAGAGTTATCTGGAGCCAGTCAGTGATGGCAGGGGAATTTGTGCCATGCTTGCCTAAGTGCCTAACACAAGTGGCAGGAGCAGCCATGAGAGGTGTGTGGGTGTGACTCGCACTGCACAGCGCTCAGTCTGTGTTATAGACACAGCAGTCAGCTTGCAGAGTAGGTGTACTGCAAGAGTAAAGTGAGATGAGTCCCACGCCTTCTTTTCAAAAGGAGAAACAGGAGTCTGTTTTTAAATAGTGCAACGCTTATGTGTTGGCTGACAGGGGGTAAATTAGTAACACTGAGTGTAATTAAGACTACAAGTTATCAAATAGAGATTAATAGAAAGTGAAAAACTTCCTCCTTTTAGCAAGCAGCATAAAACTCACATAATTTAACTGACTTTAAATTTCAGTGAAAGTTTGTGGGTAAAGACTAGATTACAGATAATGACATACCTCAATCTGTTTGTTCCTTGAGGTCAGATGTCTTAAGCTTTACACTATGGGAATGCTGATCATTGCAATATTTGAATTAAATTATGAAGCCCTTGTTCCTGATGTTAGAGAAGCCTCTATCAAGATAACAATAACATTTGGAATGTCATATGTTTTGTATATATTGTGCTGTCATTTATGAAGAGGCAGTAGGAAACTTGAAAATTAGTGTTTTCTGTGACTCAGCCTAAGGAGGCTTGGGGGAAGAAATTGCAGTAATGTTCAATATTTTAACTGCTATATTATTTCTGTATCTGTATACAAGAAGATTTTTATACTTCATTTTTAAACAAATTAAAGGCCAAATATTAAGTATTAGGATATAACTAAGAGTCCTGATATCATCAAGTTATTGGGGATATAAGACTAAAGGGAAATTACAATGTGCTAAATTTAAACTATACTTAATTACAAAGGATAACAAAGTCTCTAAACCTTTAGAGAGTTTATTTAGAAGCGTATTTTAAAATTAACAAGAATTTGCTAGTTTAATAACCACATGAAACTGTTAAAAAAGTAGTGCATACTTTAAACACAAGCAGTGTATAATTTAAAACAATTTGAAACCATTGGAAAAAAATCCTATGTAACATGACTTAAAAATCTGAAGGACTTTCAAAGCTTTTCTGCACTGAATATGGTGGTGCATGTGGTATCAGTTAGAAATGAACAATCCAGCGGCACACTGCATTCAGTAGGTAAAACCTGATTAGGATACCAAGTGATAATCCAGTTGCCAGTCCTCCAAAATACAGTCTGGCATCAAGTAACTTTTTATGGGAGTGGGTGAGTTCTGGGCTGAAGGAAGAATTTTACAGGCTTGAAGTAGTTTCCCTGGTGTGTGACTGAAGATGCTTGCACTGCACTGCACAAGAAAACAACTGTAGCCCCCTCTGACCTTTTTACTTTCTTCCCTTCCTTTCAGGTAATCTATACCTGGCGTTTTTCACTCCATATGTATCTTCTGTCAGCAAGGAGTCTGAAATCTGAACTATATAATTCTTACAGCTGTGCAAACTTTGGCCAATTCAGTCCCTGGCTTTATCAAATACTTATCCAGTTTTATCAGCTTCAGAGAGTGTCTCATGAGTTCCATGATATGATGTTTTTCTGTAAAGCTTCTCCTTCTAAAGAGAGTTGTTTCCGCATGAATAGGAGTTTTCATATTTTAGTACATTTTTCTATGCTCATAGATGAAAAGAAAAGGTGAAAAACGTGATTTTTAGGTGCTGATAGGCTCAGAAGAATCTGAGAAAAGCAGAAAATAAAAGGGATTTCTAGAGGCTTTATTTTAAGATTATTATTTTGAAGCCAGTCTCATAATCTTGGAAGGCACAATTTTTGAATATTTGGCATTTGCATGACAAGAAACATCCAAATATACTATCTTCCAGCTTTGCTGGCTGACGCAATTATCCTGCTCTGCCTTGCCATGATGGAGAGAAAGATTTAAGTTTGTTTGGGGGTATGCCTACACACTTACATGACTGAAACTTGATCATGAGCCAACTCATTACATACTTGCTAGAACACTTCATCTACATTCAAGCCAAACAGTGTTCATTGGTGTGGCTACAGAATGGCAGATGGTGCGAGCTGGAAACTGCAAACAGCACTTCAAGGTGTTAATGAAGAACAGCCTTAATCTCTCCACAGCTGAGCTGGACTGTAGGAATGCTTCTGGTTTGCTTCAAGGCAAAGGCACATCCATAAACACAGCAGGGGCACTTCAAGCCAACCCTTTTGGTATGCACTGAGGCTGTGAAGCTGTGAGGACAAGCTCCGGGTGCTGAGAGCCGGCAGGCATGGTGAGAGCATCCCCACAATAGGCACAGGTTCCGTGGGAGAGCTGGGAGACAGCAGTGCGACTGCAGCCACGCTGCATCAGTCCTGCAGAAGCCTTAAAATAACCTGGACCTCTTCAGCTTGCAGGAGCTGGGTCAGCCTGCAGGTGCCTGTGACTGATTCAGGGAGGTGTTTGCTGTCAGGGTCTCAGAGAACAGAATTTGTCCCAAAGTGCTGTTTTGCCCTGGTGTGAGCCACTGGGAGGGGAGCGCTTGGCATCAGCGCCTCTTTCACCCAAGATGTTGCTGGGTGGGTTGGATGTCTCTGCCTACCACTTGTGGGGCTGAGTTGTGTTCCTGTAAATGGGCACACTGGGACAAAGCAAATAAAAAGCCATTGCACAATCACTGACTATCATCTGGAATTGGCTAATAAATTGTATGCCAGCAGGACAGAGCAGCTCCCTGTACTGTTCTCAAAGCAGTAACTCCTGGCTGGGCTTCTAGCAGCATGGAGGAAGTGAGCTGAAGCCCAAATCAGTAACCCTACCCTGAAATGGACTGGAAGCTCTTACACCTCTCTTGGTGTTTGTCAGGGCTGTGACACATTGATGGCTTGTGGCAATCCTGAGACAAACCAAAGCCCCAGGATTTTTCTTCTCTCACAACTGAAATTTCTTAATTTTTTTACTGAATACCTATGAGCTTCTGGTTCCTGACAGCAAACTCTGGAGCATGCAAAACAGTCCACAGCCCTTTACTATGTGGAACAGGAGGGGTACAAAGGAGGGGTACAAAGTAGGGGTACTACTTTGAAAGGTCTCAGCATGCAGGCCTCTCCCATTCCTTTCCATTAACTGACCAAGCTCTATCCTAATTTTTTTAAACATCTTTTTACTTACTGTTCCCAAAGTTCATTGCTCTGATGACTAGAATATTTTTTTCCTAATTTGAAGCCTGTATTTTCACGATCAATTTATAACCCTGAGGTTTGTGTTTACAATAAGGATATTTTCTCTTTTTTTGGGTGTGCATATCTTGGAGATGGTTAGAGAGACTGTATTCATAATCTCTTTCCCAGATTTCCTTTTATTGGGTTAAGTCCACATCTGTTAGCATCCTATTGCCTCTTGGCTTTCCAGTTCTTTCCCTAGCTTGCTTCTCAGTGTCTTCCACTTTTTGATTTAATCTTGCTGGAAAATGAGTGATGAGATTTTATCCTACAAAGTTCTGTTTAGGAGAATGGTTGACAGAGTCCCTTGGAAGGCAGCTGTGAAGGGCAAAGGAATCCAGGAAGGCTGGACATTCTTCAGAAGAAAACATCTTAAAAGTGTAAGAGCAGGCCATTCCCACATGTCAAAAGATAAGCTGTCAGGAAAGAAGACAGGCTTGGCTGAACAGAGAGTTTCAGCTGACATTCAGGAGAAAATGAAAAGTCTATTACCCTTAGAAGATGTAGCAGAGAACTCCAGATCACTACAGGGATCTTATGTGGACAGAAAATTAGAAGGGCCCAAACCCAACTAGAACTTAACCTGGCTGCAGCTATAAAAGACAATAAAAATGCTTCTTAAGGAGAAACTCCATCTTTTTCTGGATGTGGGGTGAAATATAACCACAAAGTATGAGGAAAAGGCTGAGATACTTAATGTCTTTGCCTCAGTCTTTTAATAGAAGGACCAGTGGTTCTCAGGGTACCAGACTCCTGAGCTGCTAGACAGGGACAGGGAGCAGATTGAAGCCGCTTAATCCAAGGGGAAATTGTTACACCCCTTAAACAGACACAAGTCTATGGGCAGGACGGGATCTATTCAAAAATACTGAAATTGCAGGCAGAAGTGCTCATCAAGCCACTTCCCACAATTTATCACTAGTCCCAGTTTACCAGTGAGGTCCCAGATGGCTGGAAGCTGGCAAATATGATGCCCATCTATGAGAAGGACTGAAAGAAGAATCCAGGGACCTAGAGGCTTGTCAGCCTGACCTTGGTTCCAGGGCAGGTCATGGACGAGGTCATCTGGAGTACCTGTACATGCCATATGAGAGGTACAGGATAACCAGGGGATTGGACTTAGACACTGTGGCTTTATGAAAGGCAGGTCTTGCCTGATCAATTTGGTCTCCTTCCATGGCAAGATGGCCTGCTGAGTGGATGAGGAAAAGTCTGTGCTTGTTGTCTACCTGGACTTAGATAACATTTCCCACAGCACTCTCCTGGACAAACTGGCTGCTCCTGGCTTGGACAGGAGTTCCTGCACTGTTCACTGCGTTAAAAACTGGCTGGATGGCTGGGCCCAGAGTGGCTGTGAATGGAGTTCATCCAGCTGGTGGCCAATCACAAGTGGGATTCCCCAGGACTCATTGTTGGAGACTGTCCTGTTAAATACTTTTATTGATGTTCTGGAGGAGGGCATCAACACATCCTTAGTCAGTTTGTACATGACACCAGGCTTGGTGGGAATGTTGAACTGCTAGAGGACAGGAAGGCTCTACTGAAGGATGGTCCCACAGGCTGGACCAGTGGGCTGAGGCCAGTGGTACGAGGTCCAACAAAGCCAAGTGCCAGGTCTTGCACTTGCATCACAACAGCCCCATGCAGGGCTACAGGCTGGGGAACAGAAGCTGGGAAGTGTCCTGGCAGAAAAGGACCTGGGGGTGCTGGTCAACAGCAGCTGAGCATGAGCCAGCTGTGCCCAGGTAGCCAAGAAGCCAGTGGCATCCTGGCCTGGATCAGCAATGGTGTGGCCAGCAGGAGCAGGGCAGGGATTGTCCCCCTGTTCTCGGCACTGGTGAGGCCACACCTCAAGTTCTGTGTTCAGTTTTGGGTCCCTCAATATAAGAAATACACTGAGGTGCTGGAGCGTGTCCAGAGAAGGACAACAGAGCTGGTGAAGGGTCTGAAGCACAAGTCCTGTGAGGAGTGGCTGAAGGAGCTGGGTGTGTTTAGCCCGGAGAAAAGTAGGCCCAGAGGAGACATCATCACTCTTCTCAACTCCCTGGAAGGAGGCTGTAGCCAGGTGGGATGAGTCTCTGCTCCCAAGTAACAAGCAACAGGACAAAAGGAAATAGCCTCAAGTTGTACCAGGGAAGATTTAGATTCGATCTTAGGAAAATTTTCTTTGTGAACAGGTTGTCAAGCACTGGAACTAGCTTCCCAGTGAAGTGGTTGAGTACTCATCCCTGTAGGTATTTAAAAGACATGTAGAAGTGGTCCTTAGGGATGTAGTTAGTGGTGGACTTGGCAAAGCTGAGTTTATGGTTGGACTTGATGAACTTAAAGGCCTTTTTCCAACCTAAGTGATTTTATTATTAAGTCACTGCTAACTTCACTTTCTCTGCTGAGTCACCTTGTTTGATATGTCCTAAGATAACATTTCACCTTTTTTATTAAATGCAACTGCACCAATAGCTCAGAAATATCTCATAACTAATAAACATACTTTTTAATTCTCACTTGTTTTGCTGTCTCCAAAAAGGAATTGTAGAAACTTAACTTCATTGAACACCCAACTTCATATTTGTACTACTAAATTTTATTCTGATCTTGCAGCATCCCCTTTGGATGAAAGGTACCCACCCATCTGCTAGGGCTTTCTCAATCTGCAGAATGAATGTGTTTCCTCTGTGCACTCTGCTGTCTAACAATTGTATCTTCTGCCTGGTCTTAACCATGTACTGGAGACAATTAGCCTGCTTCCCCACATGCCCTTCACAGTTCTCACTTTGCAGTGGAAGCACTGTTTCCAATTGCCACAGAATTGGAATTACATCCCTGGTGAATTAGAAATGCATGGAGAGCCAGTAAAGGTGAACCTTACAACATGGAGCTTCTTTAAAGATCCTAAAAATTGCTTGAAAATATCAGTC
The DNA here is from genome assembly GCA_003676055.1 of Chloebia gouldiae. Taxonomy (NCBI): domain Eukaryota; kingdom Metazoa; phylum Chordata; class Aves; order Passeriformes; family Passeridae; genus Chloebia; species Chloebia gouldiae. The sequence goes on along the minus strand of QUSF01000002.1, from coordinate 54,397,616 downwards.
TACATCTACAGTGCAATTATTCATATTTAGCTTTAATTAAGGAGTTAAATAATCTTATTTTAGGTCCCAGTTAGGATTTGTCATTACTTGTGGTTTCTCTGTGACCTCAGTTGCTATTGATCACAAAATCAGTGATTCTAGTCTGGTTCTGTCTTGTTGGGCCTGGAACTAAAAATATTTTGGCAATATTAAAATTTATAAATTATATAAACAGAATGCCTCTTACTTCCATACTCTTGTTATTCTATAAACGTGTCTGTATTGACAGTAGATCAGTCCAGCATTAAATAAGCAGAAGATAATCTTCCTGTAGGTCATTCTGTTTCAGATCATTAACTCTATTTTCTAGTCAGCTGCCTCTCTACAAATTCCAAAAACATTGACTCAATCTACATTGCTGTTACTGTTCATTCATTTCAGTTATTCCAATCAAATGCCAGAACATATAAAAAATACCTCAGATAATCATTATGGGATAGCGCTCCAGAGCACTGCCAAGGCTCTTCACCTGTTGATGACTACAGGCTGCTATGATGCCAGCTATGGTCTCCCAATGACTTACTACTATTAAGTCCATCCTGGCAGGTTAACTGGATAACTGTTATTTTTTAAACTTTCTCTCATATTACATTTTATACTTTTTGGTGTGCTTAAATCTGTCTCTTTAAAAAAAATTGTAATGTGCCTCTTAGCAAAAAAAAAAAAAAAAAAAAGGGAATAGCTCTGTATAAATAATTATCACAATCAGCAAGAACTTATTATTTTACCAGCTCCTGATCCCATCTTTTGTTTCTGAACTCTCCATATCAAGTAACATCTCCATCACCATTATTCTCCATTAGCTCTGACAAAGACTGATATTGTTTTTAAACACTGGTAGTTACATTCTCTTTACCTCTGCTTTTAAAATTATCTCTTTTGCAAATGTCCACTTCTAAAATCTAGTGAAGTTCCAGAATTATCAGGCATTCAACATTAGGCCCTTCAAAATGTTTTATTTTTTCAAGTGTATGATTGTCAAAAGACACTGTTTCTTTCAAGAAATGGGGAAAAAAAAATCAACTTCAGTTGTGAAGAGACAGTATTTTTTTCTAAAAAAGACAATCACTAGAGCTAGAGTCTGCTCCTCAGCTCCACCACAGACCACCCAATCCACAGAAAGTTATCCATCAGAATCAGTCAGCTGGGGAATGCAGCCTGTTCTGCATGCCAAGGATCTCCAGAGAGCAACACAGTTAAATTAACAAAATTCCTGTTCACCAAAGTATTTAAACCAGAAATATTCTTGCAAATTACTATAATATCTTCTTACTGTAACTACCACCAGCATTTCTGAAGAGATCTGACATTCTAGAAATAATGAAATACATTAGCAAGTTATTTGAGACAGAGAAGATAAACTTCAGAGGATCTTTGGTTTTGGATCAGATTCAACTGCCAAGAATATTAAATTTAATATTAAAGATCCTTAATGCTACCTTGAAGAAATACTCTGTTTCTTGTTTTGAACAAAAATTCATCACAAAGGAAAATGCTTTTACTGTAAGCAGAGCTTTCAGTAGCCATTGCAATAGAAGTTCTAAGATATGCAAAAAAGAACAATCCATTTCAATACCAAGACAGCATTAAAAAAAAAACATAAGTAAAATATTGTAAGTAACATAGTATCTGTTAGGTTGGACTCTTTGGCTCATATCACTAACAGAAAAATATTGCTATCATTATTTCCTTAGTAATTCTGCTAAAATGAAAAGGTATGTATTTTTTTCTCTAATTTCAGAACATATTTCCTCAGTGATCCAAATATTTGTGAAAAGGTATGTACTGCAGAGAACAAATGCATCTGTCCAGAAGTAAATGTGTACAAAAAAATAGATATAATTGAGTGAGAAGGCTTAATCAATCCATAGAAAACTTCACGCCCACAGCTACTTTGATTATTGAATTCTTACATATGTTGGTATAAGACGCATTATGTTGGTAAAAATGGCAACATTCACCTAACTTACATACTTAGTATATTTCTTGTACAGTTACAGCCTAGGAAAATTGAGTCTGGTGCCTTTAAATACCATTTATTTGGCGATTTCTAGGAATGCAGTGGACTTTCCAAATGTGAAGTTTTGGGCTTTTTTTTTTTTTTTTTTGCAAGTGCAGTGCTGCCAAATATTTTTTACCACTAAATAAATGCTATTTCAGCTGCATTTGAGCCATAATAGTGGTAGCTAATGGCCTATTCAGTTAATCATAGTTATTCACTCCCTGGAAATGTCTCAGAATATAATAAATGTTTTGTTTTCATTGTGGACTCTTAAATTACAGGCATTATATAACACCCATGATATATAACCTATCTGTATGAATACAAACTGAATCCAGAATCACTCCCCTAAAGTATTTCTAGTATTTGGAACTTCCAATGAAAGAAATATGCTGTTGTTACCCACAGAGCTACTAAAATAGCACTGAAAGCAGGGTAAGAAATGGTTTTAAAGAACATTCTGATTTAACTAAAATGTGGCTATTTGTCATCCATTTGCAGAGGTCTGAAATAACTATTACGGAATATTTTTTAAACAAAGGAAATAAGAAACATACTCAAATAGCTGTACCACAGAGATCCTTCCCTAAAGGAAAAAAGGGCTGCAGATACAGGATTTCAATCTGCCCCATAAGAGACAGAATAACCATAAAGTCTTCACTCTGAGACTAATCCTCTCACTGTGTGATGTACCAATATAGGATGTATCTTGTTCATCTCTTTTTTTAATATTTATACTGGTTGTAGAAGTTTCTGCCAGTCTTAGCTCTGCTTTGTTCACTGCTCAGGAGAGATTATATGTATTATGCTGCATGTTGACAACCTGTCCCAAGGGTAGTGTGATATATATATATATATATACACACACACACACACACGATATAACAGCTGGTTGTATCTTAGCACTTTGTGGTTGCCATTATATTGATGAGGCACAGAATTCCCTGTAGTTTCTTCAGGAAGTATTTCCCAGATGTATTTAAAAGTTATAGAGTATGTTTTAAAACAATATTTAGCTTCTGAGGTCAGGCTGTGTTTTTCAGCTGCAATTGGTTTGCAGACAGGATTAGATTGTAGGTCATAAAAGTATTCCCCTGGTTACTTCAAGAAGTAAAGACAACCTTTGAAACAGTCTTCTGTTGGCTTTCTGGATGAAAGAACTCCTCCATGGAAGCATACAAAAACTTAGAACACATTCAAAATTAGAATATGGACAAAGTTTGGTATTAAACACCTCTTACTTCTCTTGGAGAAAATGATACTCAAGTATTTGTTGAGGAAGTAATTTGGCAAGCCATAAAAGACATGGGGGGTGTTCTAGTTTTTTAACTTTAGTTTTGTAGAACTTTTTAGAATTTAGTGATGAAAAGGAAATAAAATCAAAGTTATTATAAAATGAGAGATTTCATCATTCCTAGGAAGGAAAGAGCAGACCAATGCTAGAGAAGCACAGGGAATGCAGCCACAGCCAGCTTCAGAGACTAATCAAGGACACCCCCAGGCAGAGGCAATCCAGAGGGGGAAAGAGTTCAAAAGAGAGGACTACTTTACCGAAGGGCAGCACTAAAGCACAGCAGCAAATTAACCCAGTGCACAGTAAGTGAGCAGTGTGCTATACCAGGAGATAATTAATTACCTTAGAGCCCCAAAGGAGTAATTTAAGAGGTATCAGTAAGTACACATGCTGGGAAAACAGCAAAGAATTCACCATGCAAACATGCAGAGAAAAGAAAGAGAAATGTAAGAAAAATCCTGCAATAGTGTTAGAAAAAGAAATGCAGCACTGAACAACCTTGCTAGTTTAAAATAAACTTTGCCAGTGAGAATACTGCTGCCATGACTTGTAGCTCAGCAGAGATCAATTTAGCACCTGAGCATTACCTTTGGTGGCTGAAGTGTCAGCAACCTCAGGTCATCATATGCTGTGACAGTAACAGGCAGAGAAAAGTCTGACTCCATCCCTATTACATAACTTTTGCTTGTTATCAATCATAAAAAGGTCTTCCATGAGGTTTCTCAAAACAAGCTAGTTGTAAATCTGATGCCTTTTATATTTGACAATCTCACACTTTAGTGATAAAGGAGATTTGTAGCATCTGATATGATATATTAAACTGGGTGAGGTTGCAAGCAGTTTACAAAATTGGATTAGAACTCACCATAACTTTGATAATAACTAAATAATATTTGAGCTATAACTAAATAACATTTTGATAAATGTTCTGAAATTTATGCATTAGATCCACAATGAGAAGGGCAAATTACCATAGAAAGATCTGTAGGGAGTTATGGCAGTCTGTAAGCAAACCCTAAGTCAGGATGCTATCTATCTACCTGAAGAAAAAGGGAGCCTGATATATAGTAAGAGTAATACTGTAAGCAAATCAAATAATTATTTTTCCCCTACCACCAGAGGCAAGGCCCTGACTGCATTATTATATCCAGCTCTGCTTACTGGGCTGTTGAAGGAAAGAGACAGTTGGAGGCAATCCAGGTAAAAGCCACAAAAAATTGATAACAGATGTAAAAGAATGGAAGGTTAAATGAAATAGATTGTTTAGTCTAGAAAGAGTGAAGACTAAGGGAAGACATGATAACATATTTAAAATATGTAAAGGTTTGTTATTAGAAGAGGATGATAACTAATTGTTCTTCGTGTTCACCATGCAGAAGACAAGACTTAGTATGCAGTTGTGGAGAAAAGCTTTCTAACACAAGGCCAGTCAGCCAGGCAGCAGGTGATCTACATTGCATGTAATGGTGTCACAGAAGCAATGGCAGTGGCTGAGACAAATCCATGTGGAGATGAGAAGTGTGCTTGGTTCTCCTGAAAGCAGGCAAACAGCCCAGATGATCCTGTGTGAGAACCTGTCCAGCCTCATGCTCAGCCAGAGAAATCAGGAACAGATCAGAGCTTTCCATCACAGAGACTGAATACTATGATGCAAACGACTGCCATTTGTCTCCAGGAAGGATGGAGCCTGTAGGACAAGGGATAAATCTCTCAAATCCATTTAGCTGGTTAATTCAATTGGCTGGAAGTAGCAGAGAGCACCCACTCAGTCACTGCTGGATGCTTTTCTACTTGTTTAACGTGCTCTTGCTCACTCATACCTTTACCCCATCTTTGCTTTCCATAGCCCTTTCCAGTGGTTTACAGGAGTATTATCACAGGAGTGGTTTATCTAGAGGATTCAGGTATACCCTGCTGTGGGGCCACTGGTAGGATGAGTGAATGTGTTAGATTGAGCTGAACAGGCTCTAAAAGCAATAGGTAAGGCTGAGGCTGCAGTGATGCCTGGCAGGGACCAGGCTGGTCACCAAGGCTGTACCTAGAGAAGGCAGATGGCATGCAGAGGAAAAGGGGTGACACACCAAGAACTTGCACCATAGAGATTCCCACCATGGGGGCAGCTGGCAGCCACCAAATCTCTGCCAGGGAGGACAAGCTGTGCAAGGCCACTGCATTGCAGGGGCCAACTGTCCCAGCCACCAAAAGGACTGGTGTTCCCAGCTGGTTGAGAAAATAGGATCAGAAACCCCAGTATGACAGTGAGAGGGAAAGACAGGCTACATTGTAGGAAAATCTGGAGTGAGGCCCGCCAGTTTTGCTGCTTTTAGAAGAGTTGAGAAGTACAGATTAGGGAGAAAGGTTGTGAAAGGTCCTATCCCTCACAGAAAGGCAAGCCTGAGTGTGCAGACCCTTAACAGGCTTCACCTGTACACTACTGGATTCTCAACAGGTCTCTTACTATTTTTTTTGTTGTTGTTAAGAAGCATAGAATTTAATTTGCATTAACTGGAATTTTCAAAAACAAAATCCTCATGTAAACTGGCAAGTGGGACTCATTGACTCACAGAGGGAGAGGCTGCATGGCAAGCAGGAGCAGTCTGGGTGTGCTGGGTCTTGCACACTGCTGCCAGGCCCCTCCATGGGTTTTTCCCTGTACTACAGTCCAACACCCTGTGCCTAACTACAGCAACCCTGGCAAAAGGTGCTCTGCCTCTGCTTGAAGATGCTCCTTCTAATGGAGAAAATCCATTTTCCAAACTACAGTGAGCACAGAGTGCAGAGCAAAACATTTCCACTTCTCTCCTTTAACAAAATTATCTATAAAACCAAACTACTCTCCATTGCAATAATAAAATGGAGAGCAAGGCAAACATAGCCAAAGGTCTGTTCTTAGGCTCAATCACATGTAAAGACTGGATAACGTACTGTGTATGTTGGAAATTCCTTGTTACATGACAATACAGACCATAACTATTGTCCTGGCAAAATCAAAATCATTAACAAATGGGATGAAACAGATCCTATCAATTACTCAGTTGCTCTTTATACTTTCCTGCTAAGCCTCATAGCTTTCTGAAAAACTTCCTCAGGTAAAGGTCATGCTTCAACCATTTTTAATGATGATTTCCATGACTTTCCTGGTACGATGTCAAAATTGCTGCATATTACACTATTTAATTATAAATATAGACAACTAATGAGACTGTATAATTTATAGACACAAAGATTTTAATTTTTTAATGGTCCCTGTAAGGAAAAAAAGTAAAAGAAATACTACAATAGTAACATAGAAATGTTTGCAATGCAACATCCTGATTCCTCCCTTTTTATTTTCCAAACGTACTGAGGGAGCATTAACATTTCATTGCCCAATGCCCTTTGAAATTAAATTTAATAGATGCTTGCACCTCTAACTTCTTCAGGAGGAGGGGAAGGGGTGGGAAGGAGCACTTTCCTCCTTTGATTCCACAGTCACTCAAGAGCCCCCGCAGACCATATTTGCATGGGTAAGGATGACTTGCAAAGTAAAATAAATCTCCTCTATCAGATGCTGTAACTAAGTGGGATATCATAAATTTTCAGAAAATATTTGCTTTCCTTCATTTTATAAGATTGCCCTATTGGACATCCACTTCAGGCTCGCCATGGAATGGCAGCACCAGCTAAGTGCTATGAATGTAGTAGATATTCCTCTTTCTGCTATGCATCATGCCATCTTTAAGCTCTTGCATGTTGAACAATTATTACAAACATTTATGGCAGCATTATGGACAGAAGAGTTGTCTGTAACTTCCTAATTACATGAAAGCATCCTTGTCTTCGTTAAACACTTCAGTCAAAATCTCCCCTGAAAGCATACAGGTTGTTAAAGAAAAAGGCATCACAAAATTTCCCATTACCAGTAGTAGCAGCAGGGACCAAATCTATTCCTAGCACTTCCATTATGAAACCTGTCACACACAGGCAGGAATGTTCTTCAGCTAATAGGTCACACTCAAAACAAGTAAAACAAAGAATTTGAAAAAAAAAAAAAGAAAAAAAGGTGAGCAAATACTGTCATCATCCCTTTATTAAAAAAAAAAAACAAAAAAACAAAATGCTGAGACATAAAGCAATTTGTCCATTATCACATAAAGCCTACAGTAAGCCACATGAGAGCTTTATTTTAGAGCACTCAATCCAACTTTCATTAAACTATTATTAACCTAATGGATCATATTCCTATAAATTAGTCATTTATATAAGGTAGGATGTTAACAGAGATAAAAATTCCTGATTCTTCTGACTTTTCTGAAATTGTACCATTGATGTGTTTGTATGAGAGCTCCAGATCCTCTCCAACAAGTAATAAAGCAAGGACACTTCTCATCTGGAGCAAGGAATGCATAGGATGGAAACAGGAGCATTCTAGTCAAAATGCTCAGGTGATTAGATATGGTAAGAAGGAGAAAAAGCTGCAATGAGAGATCAAGGTTTATGGAAGTTAATATGACACTTTGATCTCCAAAAAACAAGCAAAAGAAATAAGGTATTTACAGACAATCTGCAGGAACAATAATTGTCACCATAAAATTCCATATTTCGTGACTTTATTGGTTTATTTTACAAACATCCTAGCATGAGAGCTTGAAGGGTAAGATAGCACATTTTTACAACTGATCACAATTCCAAAATAATACAGCCTTTTTCAGTATTGTACTTAACTGTGCCAAGTCAAAATCTTTGGACACAGAGTTAAGTCCTGGCTGAAGTATCTTGAGAAATAAGGTGATGGTGTGGGCAAGAGATGGGCTGTTCTAGAAAAAGGGAAGCTCGAACATAAGAGATATTACACTGAGTAGGAAGAGACAGGATATCCAACATGAAAGACTATGGAAGTGCATATTTAAAAACACCCACAGAATGCTTATTCTGTGTTAATCCAAACCCAGGTAGGTAGATTTCAGCACAATTACCAAGAACTATCAAATGTTTTGATTTAAAATATACTTTACTTTCCAGGTGCAATTCTATTAGGATTTACACCCACCTGCTGGGGAACAATATTTGTGTCTTTGAGAACTTGTGCTTTTATGCAGTGCATTGTATCACACTCAGGATGAACAGATGCCTCAAAGGAAGGGAACGATGGACTTTGGTAACTTCTTAGACTAAAATTGTTATTTTACTTTTAGTACTGAAGGCCAGATTGCTGTGTCTTGTAATTGATTACTTTCCACAGTTATAAAGTTATAAACTAGAGAGACCCAAAAAAGTTAGAAGCCTACATTTCCTGTGATGAAAAAAAAAAAAAAGATTTTTCACAAACAAACTGTCACTCTCACTTCCTGCAAAACAAAAAAATATTATGGGAGAGAAGACTTCTTTTCATGTGATGACACATCAATTTTTGAATGCAACCACAAGAGATCTTTATTTTGTATGGCAATTTCCATACAAAATGTATTTTTGTTTGAGCCTTATGTTTAAACAGTGCAAGTAATTTAATAATACAGCATTGATGTTCATATAAAATAAAAGCAGATAAGGAGACAAAGATGCATAGCTATTTACCTCTATATCCTGACTGTCCAATAGGGACTTAATAGTGCTGTAAATTTTAGTCTGTTAAAAAGAGTCAAGCTAAATATCATACTGCACTAAAAAGCAGTCAGAATCTGGAAGACTGTAATTGAAATGTCAAGGATCTTGGTGACAAGATATTTATTTATATCTGGGCTTACAGACACTCATTTCTAGTTATTAAAATACGGTTTAATAATCAGTAAAACTTCACTAAAATGAGTCTCAGTTAAAATCTTGTGCCCTGGGAAACACACTTGCTTCTTGAAAACCTAATTAAAAGCCAGAGAAGGTATCTCACAGTGCTAATGAAAAATGTCTTATCTGCTTCTATCAAAAATGTGAAGTGCCACTGAAAGCAGAGGGGAAGAAGGAGAATCTCAATAAATTATTTGTGAAAGATACCACACAGAGTATTTCAGAGAATTAAATTCCTTTACGTAAATTATTTTGAAATTCATGGAAGGTAATTACTGCCATCAAGTAAGAGCTTGCTGGTGGAAGGGTAGTTTCTGTGTAATATTTCTCTAACTTTTAATATAAAATTTGAGAAATCAGCCAAGTTTCAAGAAATGTCAGATTTAAAAAAATATATTAATAACATTTCACATTCCAGAATAAAAAAAATGGTTTCATTAGAAAAAACAGAAACTCACAACCTCATTTACCTTGTACCACAATGTCATGAAATTAAGAAACTAGGAAACGAAAATATAAACAGAACAAAAGGACAAACTAAAGCTGTGTTTTAACATATTAGACTTTAAAACTTGTTACTGCTTTATCAATTGTGCTTACAATCAAGTAAGCAAATGGTCAAGTTTACTTAAGTGCTATATTATTTTCTGTTTCTCCATTTTTGCCTTATTTGTTCCTTTAGGCACTAAGGCAATGATGCTTCCACATGTGCTTTAAATGTAAGCACATCTGGTTATTCTAAACAGACTAATCATATTTTGTGTGCTTTGATGGATTAGTATCTAGATTTTTAAATTTCAGAATAATAATAAAAAAGAAAGGTAAATCAATGAGGGAAGAAATTCAATGCACTTTTCAAAGTATTGATGAGAAATCAAAAGCATTTATAGTTGTAACAGTTAAAGCACTGCTGAGTGTGTAAAGGAGAGCTCTCACAGCTTCCCAGAGATTATCAGAGCTGTGAAGGGACCCACAAGGATCAGTGAGTCCAGCTGTTACGTCAATAGCCTGTACAAGGCTATTGGATCATGACACTGATGTAATGAGCATCATACTCTGACCCACTGTGCCCATCTCAGGATCTGATCATATTTCCAACAGACAGATTCCAGTGGATTATTTTTACACTTTCTCTTTCTGGCAGTGTTGCCTTTCAACCTCTTCAAATGTGTTTTGATCCTGAAGGCTGTCAAGGATGAACTAAAAGGGTAGAAAAGAAGGCAGGAGAGCTTCAAATTGCATACCACATACATACCACATTTAAGTACATTTAATTATTGCTTTCAGATGGTCACTATTGAGACCTTAGATGCACAAAGCAAATGTGCAATCAATAGCTACTAAAGTGGAATCTATCTCATCCACTTACACAGGAGACAAAAGGAAAAATAAAACATGCTATCTGCTCTGTAATAGTAGCATAATATGAACTGTCAGGAAGTGGTCAGAAGTATTCCTAAATTGACCTAGCCCCTGACAAGGAATGATATAATACTTTTGAATTTATCTTTACTAGAGGTGAATCTAATATAACTGTAAATACTTAATTTTTACTAAATTCTACCACAATGTTATTTTCCTATCTACCTCTTTATATGCTTGGGCAGCATACTTCTTTTTTTTTTATTACTAAAACTAACTTTATACTCTCTGGAAATGAGTATGGATGGATACTGATTGTGAGTCAGACGTGACCACATGGACTTGGCTCTCTGGTCAGTTTGAAGGGTGCCTTCCTCAGCCTCTCAGGGACCTGCTGAGCAGGTTAAGCATCTATTCTTGACAGCATAGTAGATGGTCCCACATGTCACAAGAAATCACCAACTGCTTCATTTGACATCTGGCAGGAATTTAGGAAACAGGTGAGGCAGACATTTTGCCAGTCTAGGGACAGATTCTCTCATAACTCCACAGTAGTCTCTGAGTTAATGTAAGCTAATGTCTGTGGCTGTGTCAGCATTGAATATTTAAGATAAATATTAGAATAATGAATTTTTTTAAGTCTACAGAGCATGTCTAGAGCAACACTGGGGAACTGCAATGCTCTGAAAACCATAAAAATCTGAGTAATGCAGACCCTTTTCTGTGGTCAATTAATTTCATATTTTCACATGAAAGCACAAATATTCAGAATAAATTAGTTAAAATGAATGAAATTAGAATAAATTAATGAAAATAAATAAAATTTCAGAATAAATTAGTGAAAATTAGAAACATTTACTAGAATATATACACAACTTCTGCTCTCAAAATCTCGTCCCATTTCTATGCAGTGAAAGGTTTGACATGTTGGAGGTTGAGAATTGGATACAACAAGTAGTTTGTTGACTATTTCCAAATGATACTATGATTTCTCCTGAGTCTCTCAGACTTTTATGAGTGTCTTGAAAGCTATGAGAGCTATAAAATAAAATAAAATGAGAAGCAGCAGTTTTTTCAAGGTTTCCTATGTTGTCCAAGGAACTGTTTCTCAGCAGAATGACTCTGAGGTTTTGTTTCAATCGACTCCATTGGGAGACATCACCTTGTCTTGTTACAAGCATGCCCACTTGGGGATGAGCAACAGCAGGGTGGGTGGCCCAAACCTAATGACATGAGCATGTGAAAAAACCTATTTTCTTGATACTTGAAGTATCTTCAATAAGGCTGACCTTTATTCACCCATCAGTGTATCCTCCCCTAGAAGATCCCAAGGAAAGCTTGTACTTTGCTCAGACAGGAATGAGAGCTTTCTGCGCCTGCATCTACTTGGCCAGCAAAGAGGCAGACTGAAGACTGACTTCCTTGCTCTTTCCCACCTCATTGTTACAGCAACTTTCACACACATTCACAGAATATTCAGAGTTGGAAGGGACCCACAAGGATCATTAAGTTTAACTCTAAAGTAAATGGCCAATAGAGGGACTGAATCCCCAACCTTGGTGTTACCAGCATCATGCTCCAACCAACTGCCTTCTCCCAGGACAACGAAGTACCAAAGGTGGCAGCTGCTGAGCAGCTGCAGCCACAGCACGGGCACATGCAGCACAGGTGCTCCTCCTGGTGCTGTGGCTGACATAGGGGCCTGTAAATCTGGCAGGGAAGCTGTCCAGCATTTACAGTGGCAGCATGAAACATGAAAACTTAAAATTACCTTTAGCAGTTTAAGTGGAAATTATTTTAATTTTTATTTTCAAGTAGTTTAAATCAGAAAAAAAAGAGAGTATTATGATATTTAGTATTTAATCTAGTTTTTCATTTGCAATTTTTGTTTTTTTTCTCCCTGTAGCTAGGTTTACTCTTACTAAAATGACCACCTAAATATTCTTATCTAGAATTAAACAAAACCATTATATTTTTTTATGAGAGAATATAGTATATCAACATAAATTTGTTTAACAACAGTTTAATATATATTCAAATCTTGATTTCTGATAAAGACAATAATAGATCTTGTGTATCTTATTTTCAAAGTGACAATTTTTAGTTATCTTCAGTTCTCACCCTTTTGAATCTATCGACAGTCATAACTTGCAAACAATATTTGAAGACCTATTCATATTTCCTTTTGTTTTGCAGTCACTTATACAATGAAGTTTGTCTTTTGTTTTATATGTGCAACACGGTTTTCTTTGGTACACCCACAAGTATTCCTTCACCTGCCATGTGAACAGCATGACTCTACAAAAGCCCATCCATCTCCTTAGTGCCCTGGAGATGCTGTGGAGAGTGACCTTTCTGCTCCCATTACAAACGTGCCTGCTATGTTTCTCCACCCAAGCCATCTCACCTGCCACCTCTCCAGTTACTGTTCACTGAACATTCAAATGAACTTCTCTTTCATCTCACCAGGAGCTGGATAGTCTGAGCTAGAAATCTGGAAGCTGGGAGACATTTCCTTCTCTCTGCTGTGAGCAGAATGCAGAAGTGAAGCTCGTTACAAGTGAAGGGACCACATGAGATTTACTGACATGCCTTCTGTAAGATGGTGGCCAATTGATAAAGGAATAACAGAATCCAAGACAGACAACATGAGGTTATGAATGACACAGGCTGCCCTTGGCTCCACACACAGGGACACCTGTCCAGAGATTCATGCTGGACCTACAGTGCTACCCCAATAAAGGTAATTAAAGCAGCAATCAAACAGCTTAACTTCTACAGGATCAGATCTGGATATTGCTATGTGAAAACCACTCCTTGACCCTTCTTCACGCAACTGATTCTAACATGAGAAAAAGGACTTACTGAAGTTTCTTTCTTTGCTGATATACATAAAACTGGAAAAAAAAAGTCTCTTTCCTACTGTTTGGGACAAATTAGGATTTCTGTTATCAGATGCAATGAAAAAAAAAATCTATTAGCTTTTTAAGCAGTGGTTTTAAAAAATAGCTTATTGAATCTGTGTTTGGAAAGCCTCATATCCATGTAAAAACTGAAAGGGTATTTATACTGTAAAAGCCCCAAAATAAAACCAGCTTCGCCTTTACTTCCTTCCTCTAATTCACAGTAAAGAACATAATTTAATCCATACTCTGTATCTGCACAGAATACTACAATCACATTGTTCTTGAACAGAGGGAAAAGATATTCACTGTAGTATGCAGAGAAAAGAAAAAGAAATTAAAACTTCAGAGGAAAACCAGGAAATATCTTAATAAAGAGATGCATAAGAAATGAGTCACTCATGAAGAGGTTATCACACGAGAATCTCTAGCTTTCTGGGATTTCCTTTCACATTTCAACACTGGAAGACTAAACCTCTGGCCTCCTCTTAATGCACTGAGTAAAATCAACAAGAAAAAACTGAAATACAAAATCCAACTAGTGTACACCAGAGGGTACACCAGAGGGTGAAAACTACCCCAGTGAGCATGTACACACAGGAATTGTACAGAAAGCAGTGCACTGAGGCACAGCAGTGAATGACTCTGAGAACTGTACTGAAGATATACAGCACCTCACCTGTCCAGGGTTTAAGGCAGCAGCTCTGGTTTCCATAGAGCTGCACCACAGTGGGCTCCTATGCATGTGCTGGGCACCCTCTGCTGGTTTCACAGCAGCAAGTCACCAGGCTTGGGAAACAAATACAAAGAAGTGCAAGCAAAATGCAGGGAAGAAAAAACATCCTAACTACATGCAAGAGTGAAAAAAAGAAGGATCAAAATGTCTTTCAAAAATTAAAAAAAAAATAAATACCTGCAAAACTTTTTAGATTTTAACTCAGCTATTTTAGTTGTTTCTCCTTATAGTTTCTATCAAACTAAGAAAGACAACCTACTCTGGTAAACAAAGCATTCAGCATTTCCTGCATTGAAAATCACATTTTTTTCCCCTTTAACATAAGTTTTGTTAACATCATGGCTAGCAATAACTTCTCCTTAGTTTACAAGACTCCTCCTGAGTGTTGACAGGGTTACATGTGACCCTTCATGGTCTTCAAAGCTGACATAAAACTCTTGCAATGTTTGAAATTACCAAAAGCAGAACAAAATACCAAAGCATAACAGTGTTAACTCTCAGCAGCAGCCAGCTAGTTAGGCACCAATTTTATATTAAAAGCAAGTGAAGAAATATCTAAATCCCAGTAAATTCACTTAACATCCCTCACAAATCCTTCAGTTTCACAGTTCTTCAAAACCACAGTAATCTCCCTTTGGTCACTGCCAACATTTCTAAAAACTTCTCCAATCAGTACCTAAGCATTAAAGAAAGAAATATAAAATCTTAGGTTTGTTGCATCAGTAACAAAATCAGCAAGTGCTTAGAAAATTTTTCAAATCCAACATTTGCACCCTTGTGAGAGGAGCTGCCATCCAGTTTAATTGTCACAAAAAGAAGTTCTCTCAGAAGAAAAATCCTACGATACTTTGACACTTGACAACTTGCTACATCCTATGGATTTGGTTACAAAAGTGTTCATCATTTTAGAATGCAGAATAAAATATTATATCAATAATCACAGGTAAAATGATTGAGCTTCAAAGATTTGTCCTTTTCTTGCCCACAATCCACTCCTCAGTTCCACTAGAAGAGATTTCCCAGTTCCTGTGCTGTTTGGCTGCTCATTTTTGCATCCTCCTCTAAGTCCATTAGGTTGTGATAAATTCAGATGAAAATAAATGAGAAAACATAATTTTTGAGAGAAGAAAGTTAATAAAATACTAATGCATTTTGTCAAGGAGCACACTGTACACAAAATCAATGTACAGGTATACAGGATACAAAGTATAAAGATAAAAGGTAGAAGAATAAAAAGAAACTAATCCAAATTTCATTTTCTGCAGCCAGAAAATATGTTCTATGTTCTTTTATAGAGATAGCATGATCCAGGAAATATTTGTTAAATTTGCTAATTTTTCACCACTAGAAAAGAACTAATTTAATGGCACTCTGATGCAGAGTATGGGATCTTCACCATACCCATGAGCAGGGGGTATGAACTCCTTTCGCCACTCTCCCATTCATCAAGCTCTATTTCATGCAGGAGAATTAAATAGCGGAGAAGCAATAGTGTTGTTCTCAAAGAAGCAACACAAAAAGGCACACGAGAAAGGCAGCCACTTGCCACACGTCACAGACAAGACCTAAAAACTTCTGTACTGCACAGGTGCCAGTAGAGTTCAGGGCTCTGCTTGGTATTTCAAGTGTTCAGAACAAACCTGGCAGAAGTGGCCATCCTTCACAAAAGGCACAACCAGCTGCTGACCTTGCAATTCATGTAAGGTCCCTGAGCATCAGTACACATGATAATTAACCAGGGGAGCAACTCATCCAGCTGCTATTCTCATCTCCTAAATCTAGAGACTTGTTGCAAAGAAGAGTTCAAAAACTGGGTAAGGAAATGCAGATTTATTCTTTTTGCATGCTCCTCTTGCTGCACACAGCGTGAGAAGGCATTCTTTGCATAAAGTGTCAGGCATGTTTTGGGGACACACTGGACTTCCTCTCTTAAGAAGGTGAGGAAATAGTCTACAGTGGCTGGCTAGACACCACTGCTCTAAGTAGGCAGGAAAAATATAGAGGAACAGTAAGGGTACACAGAAACTGTTCCTTCAAAACCCATCAAAACTTCACTTTCAGACTGAAGACACTTGAAACCATAATATAATAAGCAGCTTTAAAATGCTCACTTCAAAGTGCTTTTGCCAAAAAAATCAGGGTGAAAATAAAAATTGGGGAAGTATTTTGTCACTCCAGTAAAGGTTTTGTGCCTAAAGGAAAACTAAATTTCCTATTTCAATGTCTTTAGAAATGTCTAACAATGGCATCTGAAGGACTCAGAAGGGCACAGTAGGAGACCCAAAAACGTCCTTGTTCAGGAACAGTGATGACCATGAGATGTAGAACGTTTGTGCTGACTATTACCTAGCATGGTCAAGATAATATGAGGAATGAAAAAACAAATGCAGATGTAAGGTATTTGAGGTATCAGCTTACTGAGAGTGTTTTGGAAGGTCAGAACCACAAAAAGTTTCAGAATTAACTTTTGGCCTTTTCCCAGCAAGTGAGACCTTGAAGTAGGAGCCACCTGCCTATAGTATCTTCAGATACAATTCTGCACCAGAATTCAAACAAGCACCTACAGTGGTTTTATCATCTTTCTTGCTTGTAACTGGGTTCCCTTCAAGTAGAGCCCCTGGTTCACAAATCAGCAGTAGATTTGGCAGTAATTATTATCTTGAAAAACATACTAACTTTAAATACTTCTCCTATTTATAAATATTAAACATGTGACAAAAGTTCAGTATAAAAAGACTGCTGTAGTAATACCACTGTTGTGGCTCAGGTAGAAAAGACAACCTTAATCCCTGGATGAGCAGGGACCTTGTGTCTACATGGCTCAATATTATTTCACTCTTAAGCCTGTGTACCTGGCAAAACACAGGAGTTTGCCTGGACATATTTGCATACACCCTGTGCTACCTCACAGCCTGAGATGAAAGTATTTTTCTAGCTGAGTGTCAGGGTACTTCAGGTTTTGCCTTTCACAGTTCACCAGCATATCATTTTCTATAAGACTGGGAACCTTGAATTGTCTCATAACAAAATCAACCACCAACAAGACTGAAAGACTTGTCAACCTCCAACAAGACTGTTGCATCTCATATATGTAACAATATTTTGTTTTGCTTTACTTCAAATAAATAAGACACCAAATAGTGTAAAAAATCTGTTGTAACCAACCAAATGTTTCAGAGCAAGCTAGATTTAGAACCCCAATTAAATATTTAGATTTTTAAATATTCAACTGATTTTCAGAGGTGATGTGCAGTCAAATCTGTATGTGAACACTCCCATGTCTAACTCTGACTCCTTTGACATGACAAAGATGGAAGACAAAACAAGTCTGTGTCAGCTGCAGGAAGACCTTAAGCGGAGAGTGCATGGCAAAAGGAAGAGTGAATACTGAAGTCTGTGTTTCCTTTCACAATGCAGACTGTAAATTCTCCAGCTAAGCTTTCCATGAGCTTCTGTAAAATGGGTATGAACATACACTGATAGTTCCACAATAATAAATTAAATGTATTGCATGTCTTGGGTTATGTAGCTCAAGTCAATGCTAGGCTGTTAGTGTAAGACAAAATGTGTAATTTCAAAGCTGCATTCTAAGATGCTTAATAGGATGCAGTTTTGGAAAAAAAAAAAGTGAGACAAAAGAACAATGATGAAATTTCTTGAAAAGGGCTACTAAGAAAATGTAATTTTAAAGTAAAACAGCCCATTTATTACAATCTTTCCAGTTCTTTAGCAGACTTTTTAATCCTAAAAATGCTAGAAATATTTACAAAATTGCTTTCAAAGTTTGTTCCTTTTGGACTTATGTTTGTCTACTTTAATGTATCAAGATGAGAGACATTTAGAACAAATTAATTCTCCAAGTTGGAAAAGTGAAATTCTTCATAGCTTTCAGCCAATCTGTTTGTTGCTTGAATTTTTTCACTCTGAGTAAGAATAATTAGACTATCTGAGGACAAGGAAAGGAATGGAAAAGGGAAAATCAAGACTTTGGTATTCACTACTATGTTCATGGGTATTCACTACAAGTTGCATGGGACAACTCCTGAGGCTGCTCTAGCTTGTGCACAATTTTTCAAGTTGCATATTAGAGACAGGATAATCTGCTAGGATGTGTGAAAAATGCCATTTTAGTTACATTCTTGAACAAGCTAGAACCAGACTATCATGACAAATATATATAATTTTGAATAAAATTTTTATTTCTCTCTTTTTTTTTTTACATGTCATTCATTACTTCTATTCTGGTTAATACAGAAATATAAGAACTTTTCATGGAGAAGGAAATTTATTGAGGAGAGTTAAGCAGCACATTCTAAAATGAAAACTTTATTAACCTAGTGCATTCATTTTTCAAAATCCTTTGAAGAAAAAAAAAAGCTATTTAAATAAAACATAAGCTTTCAAAAAAGCAGTATGCAGATGAAGAAAAGAAAGCTGGAGGACATCATGGATTTTGAACACAGAACAGTGACCATGTATAAAAGGGATGCTCTACATGCTACAGTGAAAAGATCTACTTAGAAAGTACAATCATTTTGGGAGAGCCAGAAGGAAAGACCAATGCATTTAAGTAGCTTTAATTGGCTTTCTTTCTTTCTTTCTCTATGAATTTCCTAGCACATGATTAGACACATATAGTGCTTGCAATTTTTTCCAGACATTTTATACATTTCCTCGTACTCTTAGAATCCCAATAAAATCTTTATTAGGGTTGCTTGCTCATAAATACTTGCACAGGAAAGAGAATCTGAAAGGGAAAAAAAGTTATCCCCTAGAAGCCTAGAAGCAGTAGAAAAATCAAGGAAACTAGAACCATATAATCTTCTGCCACCTGCTCTTCTAAAGGCCCCTGAAAAAGAAACTGAGACACCTAAGACAGAGTTTGAAATCCTGGACCTAATGAAACAGTCATGTCCCACTGGTAAACAAGTGAGGCTGTATAACACACACTGCAGCATTATTTTACATTCTCTAGTAATAACATGAAAGAATGTAATGTCTTTAATCAAGAAAATGTTTTTTTCTGCAGATAGCAGAAAGCAAGAGATGCTGCAGCCAGCACTTGTCAGACTGGGATACTATTGTAAAATGCACCCTTATAGCTACTGAGACAATGATAAGTAATTAGAAATTATCTCTGCACTAAGGAGACGTTCCACAATAGTGATGTTTGAGATTGGTGATTCACACAATTTGGTAATCTCCCCTTTTTTTTCTCTGATAGCTCTGCCTTAAACAGCATAATTCCCAACTTCTCACTAGTGTCTGTATCATAGAGATGCAATACATAAAATGTATTACTTATTGAACAGGTTACACAGGCATTAATCAGAACATCCTCTAATCAGCATTCCGAGTCAAGCCCTGAGCAAGGGCAGTATTTGAACTAGGAGATAACACAAACAAGGAACAAAATAATCTTGGATTTTACACCAAAACCTCAGTCTAGCACATTCCCTGCAAATTCTTCATCATGCTTTTGGCTGGGTTCTCAAGGATTTACTACTTAAAGATGCCCAAACAGATATATTAACATCTGCGTCAAGTCATCAAGTTGTACCTCCAAGAACCTTGTAAACTTACAATTATTTACACCTACCTGAGTTTTGGGGGGGGGGGGGGGGGGGCTTTTGGTCTTTTGTTGTTTGGAAAACAAAAGGTAAGGAGGTGTTCATTTTTAACTGAGGTATGAGCAACACTAAGAAAAATGCTCAGGAGTACTTAAAATCTTTGGATGCTTGCTTGATTAGCAAATATTTAGTCAGAATGCACACATTAACTCCTACTGAATCTAAAAAAAAATATTTATTCATGCTTTCTAACTGTATTTTTTCTCATTTCAAATTAGGCTACCAAGCTATTGTTGCCAAAAAACTGTTATCTATCCAGTGGTTTACATATAGATCTGCTCTGTATTTTCAGTGTCTGCTAGAATATGCTATTTCATGCCACTTTCCTGTTTTCCACAGTGCTTCTGATCATGAAATAAGGAATGCAGGAACAAAGCATGTGTGAACCGTACACATAGAAAATACTGGCAGTATGCACACAAAACTTAAAAATTACACTTCAATATTTAGTAAAATTAACATTTTATCCTAATCACTTCAAAGTTTTACATTCTAATAAAAATAATGGGTGCCTTCACTCATTTTATCAATTCACAGAACTTCAGCCCTCCATGTTCACAGTTTTAATACAGTGTTTTCTAATCAACGTGGAATTGGAGAGATGCTATTATTTTGCTTTTAATAAATAGCAAAATTCCAAAACAACCAGCAAGCATTTTAATTTGCGGTCAGTATTTTACTTTTAATCAGACAGCTTTACCACTAGGGTCCTCAACAGTGAATTACCTGCATTGGTAGTCATACTGCACAAGAGATCCATGAGGTTCAAGATAAAGACTTATGGTTGTCCTAGATTTAAATTTCTCAGTTATGCAACTGAATGACATAATTAAAAGGTATTTGTAACTTATTATAAGAGGAATTCTGTGATAGAACTGCTTGACAAAATAACATAATGCAAGCATGTGAAGAAAAATGAAAACAAACTGGACAAACTAGCACAACCTTCAGTAAACATTTTTAAAGTTGAGTGTACACTTACTATTTATGTATTTACACAACTGAAACGACTAAGATTTTCTGGAAAAAAGTCACTGAACCCAAAATTACATTTCAAATTCTACAGACAAAAATTTTATTGATTTTCTCTACATTTTTGTCTGAAGTTCGACATAGGTGGTCCTTTTCAAAAGGACAAACTTAAGGCACACTTACAACTGCATTTCACTGCATTGCTGAATGAGATGTGATTACCTCAGAAACAGCATAAATCCAAAATATTTTCCCCTTGATCAACTGAGGTGGCAGTGAGAGAGCTTCCATTGACTAGATGAAGGTGAATGCATTTTTGGAAAGAGAATTTATACACTGAGATTATATACTTAATTCCTAGTGTTGTCAAGAAAAAAGCTACTTTCCTTACAATAAGATCTCTATTTAGTGTAGAAGTTCATTTAGTGTAGAAGTAGACATTCAGATCCAAAGTCCCTGCAACTATGGCTTAGGTGAATCCTACTGACCTACATCTGAGTTAACAATTCTACATCCATTTAACACTCTTCACTGTTCATTTAGTGAGGATTTCTTGCACTGGCTTGCACACAATTGTAATGTTCTAGCACTCAAATCAATATGGCTGTGAAGTTACCTGTGAAGTGTTTGAGAAACACATCAAGTCATCTGCTTTAAAGAATCTGTTTTTCTGCATTTCAACAGAAATCTTAACACACACTAATGTGAACACATATCCATTATGACACAGATATGCATACAGAAAATAATTCAAGAGGAATTTTGCAGCATTAAAACATTAAAAAAAAAATTTCTAGCCTATTTAGAAGTTACAATGCTGTCTGACCATACTGGTTTTTGGCAAAATACAAAACAGTCCCTTGTCTGAGGGCTTTAGTATGATTTCATTAGATAAGAAAATATAAAACTGGCACGAGTGACTTTAAAAGAAAAATGACAGATTAGTAAAACAGTGATACAACTAATATCACTGTTAGTATGCAAATGCTGAAATGTGCATTTTAAACTCTTGGAGAGAGAAAACACATTAATCTGTAACTGTACAATATAGCTTAAGAAACTCTTCATTTGTAAGAGTGCTTAGACTGCCAGGACTTCCTCCTCTAATCTTTGGTAGCGGACCATCTAAAAGATATTAAGAGTAGGATATTCAATGTGACAACCCTTTTTCATCAAGTTCTTGCAAGACAGTAATAAAAGA
Organism: Chloebia gouldiae; assembly: GCA_003676055.1. Classification (NCBI taxonomy): domain Eukaryota; kingdom Metazoa; phylum Chordata; class Aves; order Passeriformes; family Passeridae; genus Chloebia; species Chloebia gouldiae. The sequence continues at coordinate 54,375,717 of QUSF01000002.1, read as the reverse complement.
ACAATAGCAAATACAATTTTTCAGCTTACCAACTTCAACAAAAACCCTATTAACAGACTCTCATCACTGACAAGAATCACTTTTCAGATCCTATATGTAAGTTATTACTCAAAGAGATGTCATGAATTTTCTTTTTAGTAGCTCTACTTGGCTTTTCTTGACTATGAAATATCAAATACATACACTAACTGTATTATGTTTATTGTGCACCCAAAGAACTTGTACCAAATAAGTGGAGTTAACAACATCACTGTGACAGCCCTTTGAGGAAAAATGTAAGACTAGCTACAATTAAGGAAAGATGCTTCTGCCATTCTTATTCAAATAAGTAGCTTCAAATTTAAGAAGAACATCCTGCCTTTATGCCTTTTAAAAAAATCTCTCATTTACACCACTAAATGGCTTCACAGTGTGTGCCTACTTGTGGAAAGGAAGTTGAAAGAAAAATCTGACTACTGCAAAATTCAAAAGAATCAGCAGCAGGTGTCACAACATGGAAAGATCCTTTAATTACCTGAATCAACAATAACAAAAAAGGGAAATAAAGATTCTTTAAAAACATGAATTAATAACAAAAATTTGTCCAGTTACTTTTGATGACTCCTGATATTCTGAATAGGTTTTAGAATTATAAAGCTGCAGTATGACGTTTTACAAGAGTATGTAATGATAGAACAAGGGGCAATGGCTTTAAACTGATGTACAGCAGACTTAAGATTACATAGAAATTCTCTACTGTGAGAGTTGTGAGGCTCTGGAACAGGTTGCCCAGAGAAATTATGCATGTCCCATCCCTGCAAGTGTTCAAGGCTAGGTTGGAGGCAGTTTTGAACAACCTGGTCTAGTGGAAGGCGTCCCTGCCCACGGCATGGGAGTTGGAACTAGATGATCCTTAAGGTCCCTTTCAACCAAACCATTCAAGTTTGACTGTTCAGCTCTCCCATTATCAAGAAACAAAAAGTCACAATTACTGAAAAGACAGAGAATGAAATTTAGGATCCATTTCTATCAGTTTCAAATCAAATTACCCAAAGATCTGAGTTTGGGGGAAAAGTCAAGAGTACTTTCAGTTTGACTAGCAGAAAATATCCTTGCACATGGTCAAAACTGCATATTCAGAGGCTTTTGAAAAAAAATGGCTTATCTGATAAACATCTTCTATATGTAAGTTTATTTTATAATTTTCCAACTGTGCTTAAGGAATGCCTGTACATGCCTCACTACAGCCTTGATTACAGTACGCCCATCTTGACTTAGGCTAAAAGCTCCTTAACTTTCATAAAGTCATTTAAATCACTTAAGTGGCTCTACATATTTTACAGAGCTCTATAGAAGCAAAGGAATCTAACAGAATATATTCCCCGGAGTCTGTAACAAAGAAAGTACCACACATAAAAAGCAAGAGTACCAGTACTTCACAGGAAAAGGCTTCTGCAAAAAAATCATGTCTTTAGAGCAAACGAAGCCTACATTTCATCCTTATGGATATGGTGTTCTACTCAAATGCACTACAGTGAAAGAATGATAGCCTGTTAAAAAAGGCAAATGCACAACTTATTGATGCCTATAGTTTTCAAGTAAATGTGCATGCCTAAATACAATGTGTTGCCTGCAAAGCTACCTCAAATGTTATTCAATGTGTCTGTTACTAATGTGAATCATACATCAGATTCCTCAGTTGCTATAACCCACAACCTTTCATCACTACAGAAGCTTTAAACCAGTGTAAGCCATAACTGTTACCCCAGTGCCTGGGCCCCATCATCTTTCTGTCCCAATCTCACTCTCTCCTTTGCAAAAGCAAAACTTAAAAGTCACTCCCACGAATCACATCCAAGAATTGGTCTGGGTGTTAGGACAGTTCCCTTCAGTGCACACACACTGGTTTATGATGCCTTACTCTACAATAAGAAAGGAAAGTCTTCACTCCAGCTGTGAAACAATTAAACTTTCCTACTGCCAAGATAAAGAAACCAGACTGTTTCATTAATATAAAGTCCCTTCAAGTTTCTAAATATGGCTACATTTTGGTAATACATATCTGCATGCTGCATTATTTAAATAAGAAATAGAACAGTTCTAGCTGTAAACATGATGCAACTGAAGACTGTACAACAAACTTTTATTCTACAAAAAGCCAGCATTTAGAAATTGATGGTGTAACACATATGTACAGTAGCCAATTTATTAATGTTTGAAGGATATTAACAAAGATAATAGATTCATTAAATGCACTATACCACTGCCAACCAAATTGTTTTAACAACTCTCACCTGGTAATTTACCTAAATCTTCATACTATGAACAACTTGGCACACTGCCAGCCCCAGTTTAGAAGAACAAGAGATTACCTTCTAGTTTTCAGGAGGTTTTAAACAAAATGTTTAAAAAGTAAAGCTACTGCCAATATGTGTTTGATTTTGAGTATTTATTTCTGTGGCCTATGGCTGAAACCTTTTCAAACTTAGGGTATTAAAATAAAATAAAGCCCCTTAAGTTCATAAAATATGCTTAGAGCTATTTGTGCTTTTGGGCTTTCACACAATCAAATCTGCCTGACCAGAACATTACGAGTAGCTGGTGCAGCAGCATCAGTTGAGCCCTTTGAGCCAGAGACTGCCCGTGACAATACGTTTACCTTAAACATAGTTCATCTCAACTCCCAAGACACATTCTGGTAATAAACACATCAACAAGGTCCATTACAAAGCAGTGGTTATTTAATGCATACCTAATGACTACTACTTGCACAAAGGTAATAATTCATTCAAGTCCCCTCTTTCCAAGGGCCACCTTCATTATGCTGACTGTTTACTATCTAGAATAGAAGTCCCTGGAACTGAAAAACTGAACCGTGACACAGCATGAAAAAATACCCCACCATCCAGAGGAAGAGGACTATGCACACAAGTAACTTGCTTCTAGGTTCAAAGGCACGCTAATGCTTTATACTCATGTGATATTTTCAAACTTTCACCCCTTTGAGGGAAGCAGAAGGGAAAATAAAACTTGCATGTTAATGCTTTAATGTTAAAGATCAAAAATCTAATCTGAGCTAAAAACGCTTCTTTTACCAAAGGGGCATTCATGTGCCCTTATTACATTATGAAAGAGGAAAGCAACTTTCTTAGAACTGAGTCAAAGGATGATTTCCGACTCAGAATTTTAATAAAACTTATTTTGAAAGAAGTTGGTGAAACGCACTTGAATAGAACAAACTAAAAATCTATCATCCTACAGCTTAACCTTTCCAATTGAAAGGATACAAAAGCAGCAAAGCAGGTGAAACAGGAGAGAATAGTATTACTAATTAACCTAAGCAGCCAATTAATCTCAACAATTTAAAGAGGTTCAACTTCAAAGTTATTCCATCAAAACACAACCCTCCAACTCTTATTTCTGTTAAAAACATGTAGGGTTTTTAGACCAACATCAGCTTACTTTTCATGCAACATTTCTGAGCTTTGAGTCATTAAAGTCAATTAACCACAAAATACTCAAACACTAACACTATCTACTCAGGACACCAAATATATTACAAAATAAAAAAAATGCAAATACTCATTTAAGTTTTGGCTTCATGCATATATGCATTTTAAAAATTATGCTGGAATACTACTATATATTCTTACAGTATATATGTTCCACCTTCTAGAAGTAGTAAGAACATTGTAACAATGAGCATGAGCAGAAAAATAGAAGCTTGACAGTACTGCAGTGAATTAAGTTTTATCTTACTACCTAAAGAAGGTGAAACGCAAATTTTTACAACCTAGTTTAATTTCAATTTTATTGAAGTGCCTAGAGCATTCTGTGAGTGCTTGCACATACACAGGCACGCACAGAAAAAGTGGTATCTACAAACAGTTTACACAGATATTTACATACATGTTATTTACATAAACTAATACGACTGCATGATCTTGATGAAAAAACCATATGCTTCTTGCACATATAACTGTTGCACTGGTTTTACAAAAGTAATATAAACCTTTTGCAACAACTGGCTAAGCATATATCATAGCTGATTCCAAGTTTTTAGAGCTTGCAGGTTTTTAAAAAAATACAATACCTAAAACACTGTTATCAAACAAATATGCTTTATTGGCATCTAAAAACAAAATGCACCCAACATTAAAATGTACTTTTTCATTTCTTAAAACCACTGCAGTACGAGGAACAAATCACAAACACTTACTTTAGAGAAAACAGAGACTATAGTGTAGATTTTACAAAATCACTTTTAATCTCTGTGTTATGCTCCTTAAGTAACATGGGCCATTTTTTTTTCTGCCGAATTGTAGGAACATAAAATATCACAGCTTTATCTATACTTAAAAATTCTGCAGCAGCCTAAAAACACGGACAAGATACACCAGCACCTGTTTTCAAGTATAACAATTTTGATGGCCAAACTAAGGGTAGTATCTAAAAATTCCATCTTCTTCCATAGGAAGTCTTTGTTTGACAAGCTGTTAATTTATCATTGTGAAATTAAAAAGCAACTGGGGGCAAGTTTATGCTTTACCAAAGAAATAAAATAAAATTAAAAAAAAAAACAACAAAAGCAAAAGATGTTTACCTACCATGTTCAAATTAAGAACAGTGTTCTATACAAGTCAGTTGTACAGTTATTTAAGTGAAAGATGAACAAGAACATCAGATTAACTTAATTCTGGCAGACAAAAGTGAACTGCTACGGTCCAGTCAGCCATTTATCTATTACAGAGAGATGACAACTTTACAAAAGGTATCTTTTACCTACTGAGTGATGATTATGTCCCCTCAGTTTCTGTGCTTTCTACCACTGGTTCACTCTCTATATCAGCTTCTGTGTCATTCTTCTCTTTGTTTAGCTCGACAGAAGATGTCAGTTTTTCATAAAGTTCTGGATCATCTTGTACCTGTGCAGTTGGTGGCTGACTTTCCGTCTCTGTATTTTCACCATTTACCTGGGGCATATTATCAGCTTTGCGTTGAGAAGTGGCCCCATCAAAATATTCAAAAACCCGTGGATGAGGAGGCGGGATCCAGTTGTTTGACATTCTGTCTCTTCCAAACCTGTTTCCATTAATTTCTCTGCAAAAATTAAAATCTCTGTCATCCCTATCCCTCTGTCTTTCCCAGGGTCTTCTGCGGTCATCAAAATCTCTGTGAGCATCTTGTTCAAATCCTCTATTCCAACTAGGACCACTTCTACTATCAAACCTATAGTTTACATGCCGAAACCTCTCTCTGTCTTCATGGAAACCTTTAGGGCCACCATAAATAGGGAAGGCATGGTGCTCTCTTTCATCATAATCTCCTCTCTGTCCCCAGTGCTTGTCTGAATTGAAACCAAAATGCTCTCTTCGGCCAAGGTTATCTATACCTGGTCTTCCAAAATTTTCTCTCATGTCTATATGTGGTCTTGCAAAGTGCTCTCTTCCCTCTACTGGAGGCCTTCCTATACCCTCTCTTGGATCGACTGGCGGTCGTCCAACAGAATCTCTGACATCCACTGGAGATGGTCTATTAAGATTATCTCGGTTTTCCACCGGAGGAAAGCGATAATCTCTGTCCCCCTCCTGTTGAATATTATCACCTCCAAGTGGTAGCCTTTTCTCTGGATTAGAAATGTTATCAATATTTTGTCTTCCTGGTGTTCCAAAAGGTCTTTCCGCTTGATTAAAAATATCTCCTGGAGGAAAAGGACCTCGAGGTGGTGGTGGGTGAAGAGATGGATCAAGGATTGTGGGAGGAGGAATAGTACGCTGTGGTGGCATTCCTGGCTGCATTAATGGAAACCTTGGCCCAGGCGAATGGGGCATTAGGCCTGGACGGATATCTATAAGAGGCATTCCTGGCATTCTTTGATTACTGATATTTAAATGAGGCATGTTTGGAACTACAGCTGGATGCTGCATTGCCAGAAGTCCAGAATTACTTGAAATATTTGGTGGTGGCACTCCCATAAGTCCAGAACTAGTTGAAACATTGGGTGGTGGCATTATGAGAAGCCCAGAGTTGCTTGAAACACTTGGTGGCTGTACTCCTGCCAGAATTCCTGAGCTGCTGGACACACTGGGTGGCTGTATTCCTGTCAGAAGGCCAGGGCTGCTTGAGACACCGGGCGGATGAACTCCAGCTAGAAGCCCTGAGCTGCTTGAGACACTTGGTGGTGGCACTCCAGCCATAAGTCCAGAGCTACTTGAGGCGTTAGTTGGCTGAATCCCGCCAGCAAGAGAAGAGCTACTGGAGACAGCAGGTAGCTGCATTCCTCCTGCAAGACCAGAACTGCTGGAAACAGTTGGTGGTTGCACTCCTCCTACAAGTCCAGAGCTGCTTGAAACACTGGGTGGCTGAACTCCCCCTGCAAGCCCAGAGCTACTTGAGACAGTGGATGGTGGCCCTTCTCCAGTAAGCCCAGAATTGCTTGAGACACTAGGTGGCTGCACTCCTCCAAGTCCAGAGGTACTTGAGACATCACTTTGCACTGAAATGCAGTGACGAGAAAAACAATTAACAAAAAATACCAGTGTAACACACAGCATTCAAAACAAAATGCAGTTTAATCCATGTTCAGGTAATGCACGCAGTGATCATATTGCTGGTAAGGTCTGTCCTAGCTTCTGTAAGTATTATATATTATTTCAATCACACTGGTGATACACAGACGTTATGCCACAGAAATGAATGTCTCTACATAGTTAAGCTCACTGTATAGTAGCTTAAAATCAACAAAGCCCAAAGCCATCACCCAATTTATGCAATGAAACTATTAAAATATTTGATGAAGTCCTATAGATGTTATATCATCCTACCCTCTCCTGGCTCCTTTCCACTGCTATTTTTGTAATCAAACTATCTTTTTTAAGAAGTTTTCTAATGGGTTCCCAGACTTAGCTTTACTTTTTGAGACTATATTTGAGCATAAGCTGCCAGCAGTCAATGATAAGATGATGACAAAGATGGTTCTCACCACTTCCCCAAATTAAATTCAGAATGACACCCTACCCAGCCCAAAACTTCCTATTCTGTAGTTACTAGCTCAGTGAACTATGATTTGGAAAAATCTCTTAGCAGAGAATGATGCTTCCTGTACACGATCATATCATATAATGAAAACATTTCTTACCAGATCTATTGTTTTCACTGGAAGAAATCTGAAGGTCTGTAAGATGTGGTCCTTTGTCATCTGATTCTGGTTTGTTGATTGGCAGGGGATTAAAAACACTTCCAGCAGATAATGTTGGAGTAGCTAGATTGCTAGTAACTGTGCCAACTGGTAGAACAAGGCCAGTAAAAGGAACATCCTTCATCGTCTCTTGTGCAATTGGTAATGGAGGTTGTACTAAAGCTGTGGAGATATAACAGAAATGTATCACAGTAATCATATAGCTAAACCTTCAAATTTAGTTTGGTAGAAGTCAGGCTGATAAATCAGAAGAAGTGAAATTAATTACCCTCACTGGTACATTTTTTGGTAATAAATTTCTTATCCTCAATCAGCAACGCAATATTTAGGGCTTTTTTCTAGAGATCATGCGCTGCAGGCAAACCTAATCAATCGGTACTCTAACATATCATTAAATGTTAATGAATACAGTCAGAATGCTAAACTAAAATAATTATATATTATTCAGTGCTTAAGACCAAATAATTCCAGTGATAGCTGCATGTGTTAGAAAGGTCCAAATATTGAACTATGCATACCAATAATTAACAATTTGCAACTGAACTCCATGTTAGGTACAGTTTTTCAGTCTATATTATAAGCTCTGTAAGTCTTTCTCTCAATGCCTGCTTAAACCACCTAAACAACAACTTTTGTGCTGCTATTTCCCATTACATAGAATTAACTTGCTTTTGATTAAATAACAAGGAGTATGTAAACAAAGTAAACTTTTCATTACACACAAACAATTGTTAGAATAATCAAACTTACGTGTTGGAACAACTGGTGGGACAACAGGCGGTGGGACAACAGGTGGTGGGACAACAGGTGGAACTGGAGGAGGCATATAACCTATATGGAAAAAAATGACAAATGATTACTTGAAAAGCAAATAAACTTTTGCCGTAAAAGATTGCCTGCAGTATTTATCCCAAAAGGTTGTGCCACTGTACACTAGCAAACAACCAATTAATAGGAAGAGGCAACAGTGGTTACTGTTTTCAGAAACAACCCCATCTTCATTACAGATGATCTGCAGGTGCATCTTTAAGTGATATCTGCCAGGAGTATCCAAAGAAGAAAATCAAGAGTTTCAAACTTTTCAAAAGCAAAGAGATTGATTTTAAGTACTTTTAAATTTTAATTTTTCACAAAGGTAGACAGCTGTGATTCTTATTCTCAACAGAATACATTGGTAAAAATAATACCAAGCTAGATATAAGTAATTTTAATCTAGTATGCAATTTAGGCATCAAAGGCCAACTCACTCAGACAGTAACCAGTAGCTGACAAAAAACTTTGATGCACACAGAGGCACATGAACTGCCTGTGCTCATTACACACTGCATTTCATTTCTACTGACATACCTGGAGGTGGCTGTGAAGGGTTGAAACTTGCTCTCAAGAAGGGTGGAGGAGGAATTGGGCTATAACCAGGAGGAGGGACAGACATTGTGACCGGAAACGCAGGTGGAACCAAGCTAACAGCAGGTACAGCTGGAGCTACTGGAATCTTTTTTCATGGAAAGAAAAACAAGCAGCTTCAATACATAACAGTATTCAAGGACATTAAAATGGATAAACTGATTTAACTGCAATTCACATCAAGCACTAAATGTACCAAAGGCTTTGTATGTGTTTTAAACACTGAGGAACTAGATTGCATTCTGAAATGGTACACTATGAACAAACAAGGACACTGGAAGACTCCTATGTTATCTTTACTTGATTCGCACAAAGCCAAAAATACAGTTTAACACTATGTCTATTCAAGAATTAAAACGTATCTATCACAGAGGGGTGAATGCAGAAATGCAAAGAGAGAAAAGGAAGAAAAATGTAGCTAGTGTAGCAATTTGGGGGCACTTTGAAAACAGTGATTGTAGTGTGTAGAAAAACTTATGTTTTAGAAGAATCTAGGAAAATTCAGTTTAGTGTGCATAATTGTAAGGCTAATAATCCCGATGAATACTTCTGAAATCCTGATTTAATACTTCTTGAATGTTTGAGCTATACATTTTGTTACCGTGCATCATATTTACAATGATGTAATTAGAAGCAGTATAAATGCAATATATACATGTATATCTAAATATATACTGATCACAGTACATTAGAAGACAGCTGAGATAAGAAGAGTGAAGACAGTTTTTGCAAAGAGGAAAAAGCCCAAAATTCAATTCAAGTAAATGCAAATATATTAACATTCATATCATTTCATGTCAGTTCAACAACTGAAAATGTCTACACACATTTAGAAATATAAACCACTAATAGTATACATACAAAAACTTTTGTATTAAGCAACTGCATGAAACTAAAGATTATACTTAAGCATGGCAATTATTCTATTCTAGAGTATTTCAGAAATGAACACTAATGCATGCAGGACTTAAATAAAAAATATTTTATCACTTAAACTCAGAATTAAAGTTTACCTGTATTGAATAAAAAGTCTGCCCACCAGTTCTGTGGGGCTTTTGCAAACTCAAAGAATACCAACCTGCAGCATAGTGACTGGTTGTGTGTAAGCTTCTGTCTGTGTTGTTATAACGGTACTCTTATCAACTGTAGCACTCTGCGTCGTTTGAGTATTTTCTTTAGCAGCTTCTGAGCTTCTGGCTGTTTCCCACTCTTTAAAAATGACGTATTTTATTATAAAAAGATAATTAATGTGACATTTTTGTTTAGATGTCTTCCTTCTTAAACAATAAATTTGAATCTAGTAGCTACAGATTCATTACAAATAGTCCTCAAACTTATTATGAAAAGAATGAGTGCAAATTATTTATAATTGTGTATTTTAAAGAACATAAAATATCTTTATCTACCTGCCACGCTGTTTAATTTGCCAGTATACAAACTGATATTTCAAAACTTAACAACCTTTTTCACCAATGATTCTGTTAACAATTGTAATACAGAGTATGCTCCTGTTTTCTAAATCTGTAGCCAATATATGTATGTTATTGCTCAGCAACTGTACACTGAGAAAGGATCCTGATGTTAAACAAAACTCACCACAACCTCCACTTCTTCCATCTGCCATTTCTTCAAGAATTTTGTACTTTTAAGTGTAGCATAGTAAATGCATTTCAGTAATGTTACATGTTTTAATTTTTGTTATTTATACTCAATTTTCACTCAAAGCAAGATTGTATTTTGACCTGAAGAATCACTGTCAATACTATAAAAATCTTCATTTACTGTTTAGTTTGATATAGATCTGTTTCAAGAAGTTACAGTACAAGTAAATATTTCATAAAACTAACAAACTCTTCAACTAGGTATCAGAATAAGAGCTAACACTACTTGTTTTCCTGTCTCTCTGATTTTATGGAAAAAATACCATAAGGTTCTCTTAAGATGTGCCTATCTGGACAAGTTCTAATTTCAATGTAAGTATTTTATTTGAATATAACACTTTCCTAATCATAAGCAGATAACAATTTCTACCCAAATTAATATTTCACATACCAGTGCACAAAAAGTTCTAAACTCTTAAAATATGCTAACCTTTATTAACAGGGCTAAACTAATTATCCTGTCACCAGTTTTTTGTTGTCATGATAATCAACTAAATCTAAAATTAGTTGATTAATCTAAAAATAAAATCTATATTTCATTAATACAGTGTCATTAATATTGTAAACAAATAGCTAGAAAAATCTATGTAAATTAAAAAAGAGTATGTATTTCCTAAACAATAAATTTTCTGAAAATTTGCAGTCTGTACCTGTATTTACTGTTTCCTGGTCAATCATGCCACCTTCAGCAAAGCCCTCCAAATCATCCAATTTCACTTTCTCCCATGGAATATAGGAAACTCCCAGATCCACATCCCAGAATTGCTTGTATTCTGTTTTCACACCTTTATTCAAAGCCCAAGCAATCTGAAAATAAAACCCAATCAGACAATTTGGTTAAATCATATAACCTGGGAAAAGGATATTTCCGATTACTGCTGTCAATTTTCTGTCACTGCACATCAATCCTCAGTGTCTAATAATTAAAAGTTTTAACATTGCTTGGATTTTAAATGAACCTGCAAGTAGTTGACTTGGCCTCTACAACAGGTACATGCATGATTAATTACATCAGAAAGCTTAAATTTGTTCTACATTAATCCTAACATATATATGGGGAAATAAAAAAATGCAGTATTTCAAGGACTTACTCTGAAGTATCAAGCAGGTAGAAGAAACCCCTATAATATTCAACAAAATACTTAACTCCAAGACTAATATTAAGTGACTCAAATGGTCAGGTCCAGGACTTAGGCTGTATGTACATAAACTATTGGCCAGGTGTTTCCTAAAGATCAAGTCATTTTTCTGCCTTTGATATTGCCTGTTAAAAGTTGCATTTTACACAGAGAGAAAGCAGTTTACACCTCACTGATTCATTCTTCTTCTCCACATTGTACATTTGAATGAATAGCTGCTAAAAGACAAACCATCATAGTAGAAGTGTACTGTGTTAGAAACTGACAGCATCCTTAAGATTAAAATCACCTTACCTTAATAATTTTAGATCCAATTTTATATGACCCAGAACTAAGTTTCTGAAGAGCACGATATGCATCTTGTCTATGTACCATACAGACATAAGCACATCCTCTTGGGGGAATCATCTATGGAAAAACAGTAGTGGTCTTAAAAGGTAGGAAAATCAGTATTTCAGATTATGTAACAATACTAATTGAATACTAATACTATAGAAGGAAAGGCTTACATTGTGAAAATGGTTACCTTAATCGGCCATATTAACAAATTTGGGCATCGAGAAAACTTAGGCGTGATACTAGCAGACTACTTCAGTTGCAACATTTTCAAGAAGCAGCAGGAAACTGAAGAATGAGTGTTATAAATGACATGAAATATTTGAACAAGGAGCAGACTGGAAGCTACATTATGACAACTTCAAAAAAAGAGACTGCTACCTATTCTTAAGCTCCAGATTCTCTGTGTGCTGAGCAATACCCTCTCACAGAGGGGCAAAATTGTGATTAAAAGTATATTGCATTTTTGAAGGATAGACTCCTCATTTCTTAATATGATTTTTTCTAATGTTTTATTGGATTTATGTATGTATAGCATGTTTTACTTAATGTATGATATAGCATGTAATCTCTGCAACCTTACATATTATGTATGACAATTGCTTACATCCATTTTAGCCAAAAATCTTGGTGTGCTTTTACACTGTTTAAATGCACACAGTAACATAACAAATGTGTAAGATGACAGACTGTAAATGTATTTTCTAAGAATTGCATTAAGATATCCATTGTTATTCTAGGTACTTAAGCTTTGTGGAATGCATAAGATGAACCATCTACAATATGGTTTGCCTTTGTAATATAACAGGTACTGGGACATGTATAGTTGTTACACTACTTGCCTTAATTGATAGCCCCTGGAAATCAAAATGAGATTTAAATGTCTGACTACGGGGCTGGATTTTTCACTTGTGAAACTTTTTAGAAAATTCTGTAAACTCACAAAAAGTATTCCTTATTAATTACATATTTGGATATATTAACATGGCAGACAAACAGAAAAAGTATTATCTGAAATGAATGAAATTGCATAAGAAGCATTTTAAAACTGCTGAAGCAAGAGGAAAACCCAGATTTCTCTCATGCAGATGTGCTGTTTTAGGAGAAAAATACTTTCTTTTGAAGCTGAATCATACGCCACTGAGGTACTACTCTAAACACCTGACTCTAAATTAGTCAAAATCACAAGAATTGTATCTCCCAATTTTAAGCATCTTTTTAATTGTCATATTTTAGAAAAAAGTTTTTTTTTACAGTACAATTTCCTTCCTTCTAAATGTTTTATCAAGGATTCAACTTAATGAATCCTCTGTCTGGAAAGTAACCAAGAACAGTGTAGATACAAGTCCGCAGGTGTCCTTAGACCAAGGAAAATTTATACCTGCTCCATAACAGTTCACTAAACCAGAATAACCATAACTTTTTGGTTAAACTCTGGTTTAAAAACTGCATGAAGTGCTAGAGCTTAGCCTGTCTACCTTGAAGTGTACTTAGTGCTTCAAAACAGAGTAGATCAAAACCAGGTGATAAATACCATGACCACATTTTTTAACTGTGATAGAAAAGTCTTCTAAATACAAGTTTAAGCAGCTGTAATGAATTCAGAGGCATAAGCATGCTCAAGTTTCTAGTCTAACATTTCTGAAAAAGCATAGCAACATGATAACTTACATTAATTGACTCTATTTGTCCAAATTCTTCAAACAAGTTTGTTAAATCTTGTTGTGTAGCCTTCTTGTCTACTTGACCTACCCAAAGAGTAGTACTGCAAACTGTCAAGAGACACATTCACATCAATTAAAATACTGAATGTTAGCTTATGAAATACTCTATAGCATGAATGTAAAAGGTTTTAAAATTACCCAGGAATCACTGATAAAAACCCAAGAAGAGTAAATCTATTACTATATAGAGATTAAGTACATTAACAAAAATTATAAAGCATTAAACAACACCAAACATATTCACCACAAGCATTTATTCTTCTTGTTTCATTTTCTTTTTAAAAAAATGTTGTTTTCATAGAAATAAGACTGTAAAAATCTATAGATTATCAGCTAAGGTAAACTGAATTATAAATTACTTCTGGGAAAAAAACCCAAAACATTTCTCTTCTACATTCCATTAAAAACCATTCCTCCATTCATGTCAATTTTAACAAAGACTATGTTCTAACTGGCTAAAAGTGTATTACAGATGGAACTTAATACTGCAGTATTATGCACTGCATTTCACCTGAAAATAGCAACATTACTATTAATTTACGATGGGCAAAAACCTGGAAAAAAATTTATCTGAGGCCAATCAGGCTGAAGATATGCAATGATAGTTCTGATTCTTGTCAATTCCACCACAAGCCCAGATCCCTGCCTTCCAAATGTTCATCCACCCTCCTCACCAAACTCAAATACTCACTGACATGACATAAGACTTCATTCTCCCATATGTACATGGTTCCAATTCCTCTGTCTTCCAAATACTGCCCAACTTATATGTGCAGCTTGGATTCCTTGGTCTGTCCTACCCTTTACCAAGGAAACATTCCTTCTTCATCACTATCTTGATACATCACATCTCCTTACTGTACCAATCCTGGAGCACCAGAATGGAAACCAGAGCTGTGCATTCTGTCAACTGACATTTTCAATTGACATTAGTACTCTGCAGCGCTGAGAATGACCAGTTCTAAGATTTCTCTTGGACAAAACTTGTTATATGCTTGTAAACATCCCTTTTGTACCTCATGGTGTTAAGCTCTAGGAAACAATTCTTCAGATCTCAGCAAGTAATAACAGTGGTTGTCATTAAACAAATTTCATTAAATAGAACACTTGTCAGGTGAATTATTTATTTAGTCACTTACCTTCCCTGCAAAGTTTCCACACTTCACTTAGCCTACTTAATATCTCCTTTAAACTTCACAGGACCTCAAGTGATGCTGCTGTTCGTTAGGTTACTTAACATCTCTGTCTCTCAGCTCTCGCCCATTCTGATTATAGCTCCCTGCCTTGTGGACTGGTGGGAGAAATCTACACCTTAAAACCAATCTGTCTCTTTTCATATGTAAAACCAGAGAAGAAGGGGGAAAAAAGTGCATATAAACTGTAGTACAGTCCCCAGTTTAAAGTCACCTTGGAATGATATAAAATATTAATGTGAAGAGAACAGAACATTCTTTCCTTTGCAAAAAATGAGTTCTGCAGTTCTAAGACACAAGGTAAATGCAAAACTATACCAGAAACAGTTTATAATCTATCTGAACAAAATAAATTCTCAAAATACATTCCCTTTGATTTAAGCAACTGGGTGGAGGAAATTATTTTTCTCCTTTCTACCTTCCTTTTTTTAGCATGTAAATTCTCAGTGCAAATGAAAGCAGTGCACAGAAGCACTCTGCAGAGGTTGAAATCCACTTGATTTTTGAAAGCTTTCTTGATATACCGCCTTATGGTCTGCCTTACACTAGTGAATTTCACCTGCTTTGGTGCTACATTCCTCTGAAAACCTATTAAAAAACAATGTAAACGTTTTAAAACCTGGACTTCTAAAATATCCATCAAAGTGTTTGCAGTGCGCAATACACTCTTTAACATTTTAACAATTTTCAGACCAACTGCTGACATCCAAATGCCAAGTGAAAGACAGCATTAAAGAGAAAGAAGATTGTAACTTAGAGACAGCCTTTGCTGCTCTCTGTTTAGAAGCATAATCAGTGGTGCAAGTACGAAACATGTATGATACTTGTTCTTGTCTAAGATGACATGATGTACCTAAGTTGCAAGAAACACCATAAATATATAAGTAGTCAAGATAAATCTTGTTTTGTCAATGGAAACAAAGCCTTTTTTCCACTTAATTATTATTATTTTTCATTTAATTATTTTATTCATTAGTAAAGCACTATGCAAGTGCTACTTACCACTTAGTGTTTTTGACCGTATAGGAGGCAATCCCTTTTTCTGACGTTCTTTTTCCCTTTCCCTAGCCCTTCTTTCACTGGAGTATGACCGAGATGACTTTCTCTTCCTTTCTCTTGATCTTGAGCGTGAACGTTTTCTGTGTTTCCGCTTACGAGAACCAGACCGTGATCTAGACCTTCGTTTTCTTGGTGACCTACAAAATACTTAATTTTAGTATGCTGAGTTAAAAAGAATATTTTGACTTAGTTGTCTTTTAACTATAAACTTTAGGCACTACTTTAGGCACTACTTTAGGCAGGTATTTCTATTATATTCACTAAAACTACTTCAGGAAATAAACTTATTGCCATTTGGGTGAGGAACAGAATATACACCTTAAAACACATTCAAAATGTTCTGTGTCTACAGTACCTAATTCTCTGGTACAGAAAGCCTGTCCAGCTGGCTAGTGTTAGTTATTTTTGTAACCTGAACAGGTCTTAAAAAATTTCAGTTAAACCACCTATATGGCAAATGAACTGTCATACCAAAAGTCTGCATCTAACACACAAATATTTAATGAACATATCTTTGCATTGCCAAAAACTGCTGATGACAATTTTGGAAAATACAGAATTAAGACTGACAATCACAAATTGCAACTTTTTTTCAGAAAAACTTCATGTGCTTAATACAAGGTAATTACAAAACCTTGAACGAGATCTTGAACGAGTTCTTGATCTTGAACGAACAGCTGATTTCTTTTCTTCTTGTTCAAAAATCTCTTCTTCAGCAATATCCTGACCTTCATCTATATCCATGTCCTGAGGTCAGACAAAAAAGATGTTCAATAACACTTAATAAATTTACTCACAATACATGACTCCTTTTCAAATTCTGTAATAAAATTTTAAATAATTTTACCTGTTGTTGAATATCCATGGAATCATCTACATTTGCTTCCACTTCTAAAAACTGCTGTTGACTACTCCCTTGTGATGGTGATGCAGAGTGTTCTGAACCAAAATTTCCTTCTTGATTCTCCTCAGGGCTTGCCTAAATAACAGTTAATAATATATGTAAAGCCCCTTGCAATTATAAATGTAACACTTTACAAAAATAATATTCCCACTTCTCATTAATATGAAAGCTGAACTGGATATCAATCCATTCCATTCCTTTTTTATAGTATAATCCTTAAACACAAAACTTTGAAATAATTAATATTTCTGATTACAAAAGATTAGCATCTATTTACTAAATAACAAAATTACAGTACACACAGAGTACACAATTTACTGCTTAATTCGGCTGCTTCAAAACAGAAATTCACAGGATAAATGTAGCCATGTGTTCAGTGACGCTGAAAGACACCCACTTGACTTCCATGCATATAAATTAATAAATGTTATTTTGATACTAACATAATAAAAATATTTTCACTACCACCTGAACTAGTTAAAAATTTACACTAGTCTGAACTTTTTTACAGTGAATGATTCCACACAAGCAATTACTGAAAGATAAGAGAGGAAGCTGTGTCATTTGTGTCAATATGGCAATTTCAAGTGATCTAACAAAATAAGCAGTACTGAAAAAACACCAAAATTAACGAATGTGGAATACTCAAGGTGTTGATGATTTGCTACGGGAAAAGCTATACTAGCCTGTGCATTGCCTGAAAGTACACATTTGGAAAAAATATCTCTAAGGTACAAGATAAATTCAAGAACTAGAATAAATGAAATTAAAATATTCAGAAATTATATGAGAACAATTTTGAAAAGCAATTTAAAATCTGCAATCCATTACTGCAGGTAAACATTTCAGTGATCGTCACTATATTTTAACTTTTAATTAAACAAATACCACAGGTTCTATCTGCCAGAGAACAACAGGAAGTTAGCAGAATGACTAGTAGCAACAATTTTATCTTTATATTTTTAAACATCTTACATCAAGTTTGTAAAAAAATATTCTACTATAATTTAGTTAATTTATTTGACTTCTGACAGAATGTTTTGTCTCATTTTCCTTAATTATTCTTCAACCATCTATTTCTTGGTGTCAATGCCTATAATTCTTGTTGCGCCTTCTGTTTTTATCTTCTGTCCTCTCCCCCTTTCCCTCTGCTCCTCATCAGATGCCTGATAATTTTGTTTTGTGCTTTATCTTTCCTTCTCTTTCCCTTTGATCCTTCTCAATGAAACTTACATATGGCATTAAAGAAAATATTACCCATAGTATACTGCAGTCACTACAAAGTAGTTCCAGCAGTTTGTATCTTTTAGCTGTTATCGAAGTGGAAAAAAACACTTTCTCTCCATACCGACTAGACAAGAAGACTGCATCTGAAGGGAAAATTTGTCAGGTCTTGTAATAGAAAATTAAATAGTAAGGGGAGAGTCAAGTAAATGTTCTACCCATAAACTTTGATTTTGCTTGTTTTACAGTAAGGTAGGCATTCAATATTTTTGTTTTCAAATTAGACATATCTTTTTGATATGACACATCAAAGGCTTCTCAAACAGATCATTCCTCATTGCTTTATTCCTTTACAACATTTCTAGTGTTTAGAAACAGAAATGGCTAGATGCTCACCAAGACCCAAAACTATTTAGAGTCTGTAGCTATGCTGTATATTCTTTTCCACTTACTACACTGAAATGAGAAATTAAAATAAAACAGCAAAATAAAGCAGTAAAGAAACAGTATCTAGTAAAAATTAAATTAATAAAGTCAGAAATTCAAAGCTTAAATGGCATTCTTGATTGAAAGCTGAGCCACTTGGCTTAGACAGTGGAATAGATTGTTCAGGGTGGTGGTGCACAACTTGAAATAAAATCTCTAACAGGTGTTTGTTAAGTTTATGATCCCTTGTCTTTTCTTTCAATCTGAGATTTCTATTTTCCTGTGAAACCAGATCCCAATACTCCACATTAAGTCTACTTCATACCTGGCCAGGATCAAGACAAAATACTTTTGTTTCTTTTGTTTGTTTGTTTGGGGGTTTTTGCGGTTTTTGTTTGTTTGTTTGTTTTTTGAATGGGATCAGGAGGGAAAAAGAACATTTAAGTACTGAGGATTAATCTCAGTAGAAATAAGCCAAGTTTCCTTAGCGTAGAGAGGACACAATTCATAGAGTTAAGAAGGAACCTTGGGTTATCTAAAGTACCAGCTCTTAATGAATAATTTCTCAAGAAATACGTGACTATTTCTTAGCTTAGATTCTTCAACAGAATTATTTCATCAATTATTAGTCAAGACATAAAATCTGGGGAAATTTAAAGTTACTCACAGTCTCTATTCTGTCCTCCCCTCAGAGACAGAAGCATAACCACTCTACTGCTCACCTTATTCCTTTTACAAGCACGGGAAAGTTTTTTTTTTCCCTCATATAAAGAGCTGAACAGACAAGCACAGTCATGTTTAACTAACCTAATGAGCACTCTTTCCTAAGAGAAGCAAAATGTACTCCCCACATTTGGTTGTGGGTTTTTTCCCTGCTTTAAGCACTTTTTTCCACTTACCCCACTTACTCTGCAAGCCGCTATTACATAGTCAGATAGTGACAAAGACTTAAATTACTGTCAGCAACATCATAATTTTTTTGTCCTGGAATATGCTTTTTTTAATCATAGGAGAACATAAATTACTACAACAGCCACAAGATGGAGTTCTTACCTTTTGAGGCTGCTGCTGCTCCAGAAGCTGTTGTCTTAGATGTTCTAAATTTTGCTGCTGTAGCTGTTCAGCTAGTTGGTGAAAAAGTGAGTTGTTCACAGATTCTGGTACTAATGGCCTAAAATGAAATAACTTAAATTAAAAAAAAAATTTTAAAAGCCTACAGTTTTTCCATTCTTTTAAATAGTTAGTAAATAGGTCTTCACTTGAAACTGTGCTTCAAGTTTAACTAAAATGTAAAATCATGAAGCACAATGGAGCCAGTTCCACCTTCTAATATCATCACTATCCCATCAACTGTATAAATATAACTATAAAAAGCAAAGAACATGCTAACTTTATCCTAAAATAAAAAAAAATATTCTGGAACACAGACTTATAGTAAAATGTGTATGTTAATTTGGAAAACTGTCTTTTCCTACTGTTTTTGTGTATTTATGGTCTGAAATAAGTATTTTCCATACTTAATTGTAATTTTCAACTAGCATCAGGCAAATTTTAGCATTTTCCATAAGAAACATATCTTGGTCTTACAGCTGGGAAGAGGGAGTTTCCTTTTTAGGCTCTTCATTTTGTTCAGATTCTTCCCCAAAATCAAACCTGTCCATCAGCTTCTAGGAGAAAACAAAATAAGCATTACTGAACAATTTAAATGTTCCTTCAAATATATTTCCTTTTCATTAGGAAGATGCTCTTATTTCTCAAATTAAAAAACAACAAAAAAAAAGTTTGGAAAATAACCTGAAGAGACTATTAAGTGTCATAGTGCTATTGTTACCAAACTCTTGAGTGCATCAAATGTTGGCCCAGCTTTCCTGACCTCTGCTGCAACAAATACAACTACTTGTTCTTTCCACAGTAACTAAGAGCTACTTTGGAGTAAAGCTTAAATAAAGATCAATTTTATGTAATGGTACCTTTAATTAGAAGAAATTACTAAAAAGAGGCCAACTATTCAATCCTTTGGTAACCATCAGACTGCTCTGCTCATATCAAGAGAAGACCTAAAGCTTGATTACTTGACAAAGAATTACTGTATTTTTACACCAAAAAAAATCAAAGCAAGCAGTTATGCAAGAGGAATAATCCTTCTAATGGATAAAAAGAAAGGTAGCTGACAAGGAGAAAAACTTGGATAAAATTTCTGTGTTATCTGTAAAGTTACCTACACAGGAGTTCTGATTAAGTAAAAAAAGTTTGTTTACTAATTTTTAGAAGTTCAGAAGCATTTTAGCAGCATCTTACTTTCTTGAAGAGAAAAACTAAGGAACAAGCATGAAGAAATACAACAGATGTTATTTGTCAGTGAGATTGCCTTTTTTTCACTATTTAATGAGATATGCTATTAAAGCCATGTCCATGCATCTTTATAAACTTTGTAAGTTTTCTGAAAAGCAGAGTGAATGCTATACAACCACCACCTCCTTCTCAAACCTTAATCTCAGAAGGAAAATAGCAAGAGGATGAGAATGTACAGCAGTCATTTTGAAATACTAAGGCATAAACATCTTCAGCAATAAGCCATGATGATTCAGTACCCCGTTTTCTTTCTCAGGATGCTCTATTTACTCTCTGTTACAGGAGTCCAGCAAGAAGAGCAAAGCATAAGCTAACTAGAAGATGGATCAATCACTGACCAATCAAGAATTTTTAGAACCACTTTTCCCAATATAGTATTTATGAAAGCAGGACTAAATATGTCTCTGAGAAAACACAGTAGAAACACAGATCACCAAGCTTATGTGAGATGGGATTTTAAAATCCAGAACAATTTTCACCATATATCTAATCCATTTACAGCAAGGTGACTGCCTTTTTTGTTTGTATTGTTAGAATATTTTCCGGTGAGGCACTTAATAAAATGCTGCTGCTCTGAAAAAAAAAAGTGCATGTCAGAAAACAACCTCAAATTTAAAATACTATCAATCATCATGTATCTTCCATCATGACAAAGCAGAAGAGAAAATAACAGAATATGTACTGTTTATATGGCTGAGAAAAGAAATAAATAGAAAATAATCAACAGTTCCTGATAAATAAAACAAACATTTAGATTAACCAAGGCCAGAGAAAACAAGAGAACTTCCAGTCAAGACAGGTACACATGCAGCATGATTTTTGTTTACATGTGGTTTAAATAACATTGTACATACTGAAGCAAAAAATCTGAACTGAAATATCTTGATTTTTACTTAGTTTGTAGAAGAATACTCTCTATAGTGAACTAATAGAAATTAAACCAAATTAAATACTGGGATACCAAGTTTAATGTTATACACACATATATACAAGGTGGAGAACCTTCCCTTATGTTACTTTAATTATGTAATAGGTTACTTTAATTATGTAAGAAGAAGATATGTTCAGAAAAAGCAACAGAAATTATTAAAAGACATGACAAAAGGTTTTTATTAGAAAGGTAACAAATTTTTTTCGTAAGAATCAGCATATTCTCTTTGGAAATTAAAATAAAAGGAGTAGGGTAAATGCATAGGTAATCTTAAGCAGTTGGTTTTTTTTACTATAATACAAGTATTTGGTTCTATAGCAAGATCAGAAAACATGCAGATTTCATGTTGCCGAAAGAATTTTTCACATAATGCAGATTAATTTGCACAATTAAGTAACACTAGATACTACAGACTGAAGAGATTGAAAACAAAGGATTGGAAGAATTGCCAAATAACTTTTTTTAAAAAAAGATGGATACTTATGCATTATCAACATTAGTTTCTTGCACTATATATTATTTGTTATCCAATTCACAAACACGATGTCATGGAATGAAAACTATGCTTCACAGTTTCCTTTGGATCACAATACTAATAAATGTTAGGGTTCTTTTCATGAAAGCTGCCCTTTCTTTTATGTCTGTATACAAACATCTCATCAGGATGTAAATTCTTTCAATTTACTTAAATTTCAGCTGTCCAGAACACAAGACACGCACACCTACAAATAAACCAATCTATGGAAATGCTGGAATTCAAGTCTGCAGGATAATGCCATACTATAAAATACTTTCTGTATGTAAATATTACAGCAGTCCCTATTTACTGATACATTCATTCCCTGGGATTACACCCTTCTCAAGGTGATGGTTACAGCTGTGGTACAGCATGAGTACAGGTCATTCTTTTCCTGATTTATTTTTACAGCTGCAATACTTTCAATTAAAAGAGATTATCTGAGTGAAGAATAAAAAAGGGTTTTTTGCTTCTTCAACTTCCTTATTCTTACTATTTATTCACTCCAGGACAATCTCTTCCAAAGACAATAGAACAATGCTTTTTTTATTTCTTTCTTTAATTAGTTATAATTCTTTGAGCAGAAGTTCTTTCTTCTTAATTTTCTTTATTATAGGTATGACTGCAATTGCCTGCATGGTTGTTGCTACCTGGCATGCAATAATATTACTATTCTTAAATACCTGCATTCAAATTTTGTTTGTAATTTGGTTTGGGGGTTTTGGCTCTTTTTTTTTAGAGGGGGGTGAATGTTGGTGTTTGATTTTTTGGTAGGTTGGTTTTGGGTTGTTTGCAGTGAAAGTTTCTTTACCTACAGGCTTATTTATTCACTTACATTACTTTGTGGCTAAGATTAAAGCTTTCTTGGCACATATTTTATAATGCAAGAAAATTAAAAATCCAACTTTTTACTCTTCTGAGAAAACAGTGTATATTAATTCCTGCATATTTTCATTTATTACCTTATAAGAAAAAATTCTCATTATTGTGTTACAAAGGTTGCAAAAACATATGCCTTAACTTTGTTAAATCATAAATCAAATCCATTACCATATTCAATAACCTTTGTGGGTCTCTTCCAACTCTAGGTATTATAGGTATTATACAGTGGGCTATTTAGCCCTAAACTCATATAAAACTAATATTTTCATTTTGACTACTGTCTTGTTTTTTATTTTTAAGCTGTATACTTTATTGTATATTAATGTATTTTTTAAATGTCCAAAGTCAAACAATAAAATCCAAAATAATGTCTCACATGTAGTTAAAAATAAATACTTCTTCAAATTTCTATTATTCTACTTCTACCTTATTAAAAGAGACACTCTGTTCCAGTGGATTAAGTGTGTTAGCAGCAGCAGCTGCAGCTGTGAGTTGTGCTGTCAGCGCCTGCAACTGGACGACAAGACCGGCATCCAGGGCTTGAAGTAGTGAAGGCTGAGGTTTCTGCTGCTGTATCTGCAGTGTCTGTATCAACTGCTGAAGCTAAAAGAGAAAAGATAACAAATACATAGAACAAGATTTTTTTAAAGCAAATAAACAAAGTACAAAAGTAGACTTTTCCCCTTCCACTTAATAAAAAAACTCCCAGGAATGAAGTATCATCTAACCTATAGCTCTTATTTTGTCTTAATTTGTTTTCATTTACAGCAAATTTTGTTCCCACTTACTGGCTAATTTGTTTTCTGGGGCTGATAAGATAGGCAGATGCTTCTTCTTCCTAACTTGCTCTGACAGGTTGCATGATGATGCCAGTCACCACTCAGGATTTCCTGCTTTCTAGTGTTCCCCCTCTTCTGTTTCTCCAGTTTGATTCCTTTTGACCTGAAAAAAATCTGTTAGCCTACTCCAGCTTCCTAAAGGCTCACCTATATTAGGATAATCTGCGTCCTGTAACAGCATTTTTACAGAGAAAAGAACTGCACTGTGGCATGCTCCACTTTATGCCAATGCAACTTGTTCACAGGGAGAGCTTGCATCTGTGTCTCTGCACAAGCCACAAGTGAAATCTCATGGTGAAACTCAGGTGTGGGTTGATAGAATGCAATTCTCCTGCTACGCTGACAAAACATCAAAAGCAAATGTACAACCAATCACTTGGTCTAACTTGATTTCCTTACTTCAAATTCGTATCTGTGTATAATCTTTTAGAGAAGCTGTCCTAATAAGAAAATAAAAGGCTTTTTCATGTGGAGACCAATTTATCTGTTGAACAGGGATGCTCCCACAAAATTGTGCTGATTTGCCTTAAGAAAAAATATTAACCCTATTGAAAGAAGCTGTCCTAAACCACTGTTGAATTAGAGGAAGCAGTTCTTTGACATTCCTCGAGATAAATCTCCAGAGTCTTATCTTTAGATATTTGTGTAAAAAAGGTTGAGCAAATTCAGGTAGTTCAAACCTGCTGACACAAGTCCTTAATACCCTTACCTTCAATATTCCAACTCCTTATAAGATTCCCCACTGAACTCTTAAAGGGTTCAATCCCTCCCTCCTTATGAGCTTCACGTGAAACTTCATAAACTGATTAGGTGGAATTTCTTTTCCACGATGCATCAAAAATGTGTGAGGTATCTTTTTCAAGATAGTTTTAACTCTTTCTGATAATGTGAAACCATCTTCCCTATTCTTTTAAAACCAGTTATACAGATTTCTTATACAGCAGAGCCTCTGAAAATGCTCTGAAAAGTAGGAAGGAATCAAACTGAAGAGGCAGAGATGGAGGCCCTAGAGTGGAAAAATCCTGGGTGGGCACCATTCTTGCTGTTTTCACATTCTTGTTAGTCACATCTTTCTTATTCAGCCCTCTCTTATGTCTAGACTCTCAATTTACCTGCACAAATTCTCACCCATAAAACACAACTGTAGGATTAAATCAAGGTCTTTGGAGCTGGGGAGCCAGGAAGAGACTGTAGCAGAAGGACTGGTTTGGAGAACAAGAAGAAAAGAGATGGACAGGATGTGAGCAAATATAGTTCCTCTACCAATCCTAAACATCTGCATGTACATATTTATTGTATACCCAGTCTCTTTTCTTGTGCTTAAGACCATTTTGAGCTAAATATCCAAGTGTTATTTTTTTGTGATCTGCTGTCTTCAGAATTTTAATTCCCTTCTCATCTTTATTTTTTTCTCTTGCTTCATTTTCTTTATTTATATTCTCCAAGCAACAATCTTTAAAATTACCTCACTGACTTTCCACATATTTACCATTCTCAATTCAGTTTCTTTTTTTAAGAGCTAGTCCACTATTTTACTTTCATATTACCCAAAGTATCCCACAAACTCATTTTGCTTTGCTTTTTAGTGACTTTGTTTCTTCCAGTGTAACCAGATCAAAATATTCCCTCCACTTGACTTCTGAACAATTACAGACAACTCTAGTTAGCTAAACACTGTAAAACATTCTAAGTAAAGTTGTTATTGCCAGCACCAGAGCTTTCACTGGCAACTGCTTCTTATTCATATGTGTGAGATTTTTGTTTAGTATGCCAGCAGATAAAACAACCTCAGTCCAAATAAAAATCATAATGTCAAAGTTATGCAGGTGCCATAGCTCTAGCACAGCCTGAAAAAATTATCTACATTTTTACAGAAAGCCAATTGTGTGTGCTTAACTTATGTAACCAAAGATAATGAGGACAAGCAATTCTTGTGATGCTGGACATCAAGACATTTTTGGAGTTGAGTATTTAAAAATTGAAAAATATAGTAACTTCCCAAATCTTCTTTTTGAATGCTGCAAAATAAAATCTATGTTTAGCTGATGGAAAGATAAAAAATGGAATCAATACACAGTACACTCACTGAAGAAGTTTGCTCCCATTGTGTAATTCTGTACAATGTTTAGCTCTTCTTCAGGCATCCAATAGAGACATATGCTTTAACTTGCATTCTATTTTCTATCTATATGCATGAAATCTTATTGTTGCTCTTGATTTAGTAATTTGCAATATATCTGTACTTGTCATCTATATAGACAAGTATGTATTACAGACCATCTCATCTGAAATCAT
Source organism: Chloebia gouldiae (assembly GCA_003676055.1). Lineage (NCBI taxonomy): Eukaryota > Metazoa > Chordata > Aves > Passeriformes > Passeridae > Chloebia > Chloebia gouldiae. Next base: position 54,349,654 of record QUSF01000002.1, on the reverse strand, counting down.
CTTCTGAGACAATTTCAAGTCTTCAAAGGTGCTTCTTTTAAACAGGGCTGGCCACAAAAGGTAACACGGAGTTTTAAGTGACCTGGAACTTACTTGTGATGAACAACCGCATGAGAAAGTTTACATGGATACTGGACATAAATATAAGAGATACACATGAAAGCATTCCTTACCTGTACCTTAAAGTCACAAAGTATCAGACAGTCTACAGTGTCTACAATGTAACTGTCTATAAAATAGCTACCTGTTGGCCTTGAGGACTCTGTAAAATCTGTGCAACAGCAGCAAGGGTGTCTGTGTTAGCAATCTGAGATACCCAAGGATCAGGCAAACTCTGCGCCACATTGGCTGGGGTAACTGGAGTCACAGGTGTACCTAAAAAAGAGAAAATCAATATGCTAAAATATTTTACATAGGAAATAAAAATAGTGTTAGAGAAGAAAAAAAACCTGCTGTTATTAAACACTGACAAAGCACATCACTTGAAACTATTTTTCTGACATACACAAGAGCACACAGAAATAATAGACTAATATCAACATTTCTCAAGTAGCAGAATTAGCTTGTGTTAGTTGAGACTAGTGGGACTACTAACAAAAACACTGATAAAGGCGAGATAAATAGGTTTCACACAGTATTCCAAAATATTCAGTGGAAACTACATATACCAAAAGATAATTGTTAGCAATCTATTTGTCAGCTAGTCCAAATCTCACTGGACTTGCACTTTATCCCCAGGAAGAGTCTTAGAGATTCTACTAAAAATTTCAACCTGCATCAGCTGGATTCATGAGGATTACTTGTTTTATGTTTTTTGTTTTTCTCAAGAGAAACACTGAGACTAAATCAGTACTCTGATAATTAGTTTCATATCATAATTCAGAAGAATCCTCCATACCTGCAAATACTTTTGCATTTATAGCTCAGAAGTAGAGGTACACCAATGAATGATAAATATTACTGGATCACTGTTTTAAAAGTCAATGTGCATCAGAATTTAAGACTTATGATTCCAAAAATTTAATGTAGTCATAGTATATAAAAATCAAAAGTACTGAGCTGGAAGATGCAGAAAAGGCACTAAAGATCTGAAAATCTCACATATTTGCTTTGCCAATGAAAACTAAGGTGAACTTGTCCATCTCCATGCTTTTCAGCATGGGATCAGCAAAAGGTGGGTTATAAAATCAGGTGCCAAAAGCCATTCCTATCTGGCCAATTTCGCATACACCTCAACAGAAAAAATTTTGATGAAGTGGAAAGTTAAAAATCCATTTTCCTGCCATCTATCTACATAAGCAAGGCAGATGCTCAGAGCACAAAACAATCAAGCCCACTTTTATAAGAAAGTTTTCCTGTTTCCCTGATCTTGATGCTGTTTGTAATATACTTCTTTCTAGCATTCATTTGAGTGAGATATTTCAGCATGCTAACAGGCAACATACCAAAGCTGACAGAAGTGTGTTGATTTGATTCAAAGTATGACTTCCATCTGGTTTTGTTTACCTGGTGTATTGTTGCTCATAGCAGCTGTAGTACTGGGCAAGACAGGGGTCACAACGGGAGGAGGAATTCCTGCTGCCATATCCAAGAGAGGCTGAATAATTTCACTCTTGAACACATTATTCTTCTGCCATAAATTTAGCACTCTAACAATTTTACTCTAAAATGAAGAAAAGACAGCAAAAGTTCTGAGTCATGCTTATTTTTCTTTTTGTTATTTATTACGGAATTCTTAGCTAGCAACTTTAATCTGTCTAGACTGAAGGATCTTTAGGTTTGCAAACAGTAAGCACCACACCAAAGATGTCTAAACTATGAACCTGAGACTGATCCTAGGCAACAGCAAAGAATTACTATACACAGGTGACAATGTTCTCTTAACCAAAAATGTGACTTTAGTCTTGGAAGGTGACATGGAAAGAAAATAATTTTTAGGAACAATTTTAAAGCATTACTAATAATTAAAATAATTTTTTATAATTAACATATAAAAATGCAATTCTGTTTTGCCTATGAACCAAAATCATTTAAGTGCACTGAAAAATGGGCATATGCTACTAAGACAGCTAAACAGTTTTATTAGAAAAGCAGCTTAATATTTTGCAAGATTTTTTGACAAAGTGAGGAATTTAAAATTTTAAACTGGAACACAATTGCCTGCCTATTGAAAATACGTAGTAATATTTTAAAAGGTGGATCATGGGGAAGGAAAAACACCCAAAATTAGGACTACATACTATTCCACTAGCTGTACCTCATTGTTCAGCTTACATTTCTATTACATTTTTTCTATTACAATAGAAGCATTCTATTACATCACAAACAGATCATCATTTTGATCTGCCTCTACTCTTTTTTTTCAATAAGCTTAACTTCCACCAAAAGGAAATATTTTGCTTTATTTTGGGGAAAAAAAAATCAGTTGCATTACAAAGAGCAGGAAATTCTTCATAGCATCTGGCATTTGCTGTCACAAAGGTGGTTTAAGTACTTGAGTTCTATAAAACGAACATAGAGTACTTAGCCACAGTGTTCAAAACAAAGAAAACGAAGTCTGTTTGCCCAGAACTATAAGAGGATACTTAACTATAATAGAGAAGTGCTGAATTTTCACTGCATGGAAGATGCAATTTAGAGATCCCTTAAAGAAATCTCTGAGGGCTTCCACTCAGCATTTCGGTATCTGAGCCTTTCTTCTTTAAAGTCTGTATTATACAAGAACAAGCAGTTCTTGTCAAGTCCATCAGAGGGGCTCTAACTTCCCTCATCTCTCCAGAACAGGAATACAAAACTGTTTCTGTGGCTCTGTACCTACCCACACCTTGCACTTTCTCTGGGTCAGACAAATGAATCAGTGGGGTGTTTTTGTTGTTAGTTTAAATGAAATGGTACTGCACTTCTGCTTGATTTAAAAAACAAATTCTACATTTGCTCATATAAAGGTAACTGCTGTGTTTCTCCATTATGCCTTTCAATCAGATTAAACATCAAAATGTTATAAACCAGGTATGTATCTTGGTCTCTGGCAGCTCAGTTTTTTGCTAGGCAATGTACAGGATAACTACTTTCACAGCACAAAGACCCTCCTATAATATTGAATCCATATGCAGCACAGCAGCAAGACTTGGGATTGAAAAATACAGTCTTACACTGAGGTGAAAAATATCCTAGAAATAAACCCAAGAGGACTTTTGTGGACCCTAAACAGACTAGGTTTTACTATCTCTCTTCACATCAAACACCTCTAATGCAATACATTAATTGCCATGCATTAAAATATCACAGGCAAATAGTGCTATTTCTTAGCCTACGATAAATTTATTATGTATTTTTTTAAACCAGACACAAACTGAGTACTTGCATCCATCCTTGTTCCACCCTCTCCTTCTTCAATACATCAGGCTATTTCTGTATATTTCCCAAAGTAGCAAGCTAAGTGAGTTCACAAAACACACTAATACTTCTAAAGGAATACAACTAAATGAATAAAAGTATAAGAAAATAATTGTGCCTATTTATTAAAAAAAACCACAGTAAAACACTGTGGAATTGAAGCAGTACAAGTTGATCACACAGATAACCTAAATCCAGACTGGAAAAATGTCATTTAACTTAAATAACCTGTTCAGCAACACCTCAGAACTCAGTGAAGAGAAGACAGACATCCTTAGCCAAGTTTATCTAACCAAGTAACATTTCCAGGTCCTGACACATCTTCCTGCAGAGGTCTTAACTACTCTAAAAAGGCAGGGATCTAAGACAACACAGTGGCTGAATGTGTCTTAATCACCTTCTATGGCTGCCTTGGGTTTTCATATCTCTGGTTGAAAAATACAGCCGTAGGAATGCATATAACTATTCTAAATATAACTCTTCCTGTAGCATCCAGCCCCACTTACTACTTTACCTAATGACTTTATTACACAAGTTTCTGTGAAGACAAAACCCTTAGAATTCTCTACCTTTTTGCAGTTATTCAATAAGAAGAAACACTACCTATTTTAAAACTAAGGGACAAATATGAAGGAGTTAAACTGCCTGCACTCTGCTATTTCCAGCCAACCTTTAAGAAACAGAATTTGGTGGCTGTCTCAACTACTGTGATCCAAGGGAACAGCTGAACTAGTGAGTCAAACTATGTAAGTTAAACCTTATTTAGCTGTAGATAATCACAGAATCAAAGGAAAGACAACCTTTTCAAAACTCTTAAATTAATCTCATTGGATGTATCTTTCCAATCCCTACACTAAGACAAGCATCATTAAGAAACACAGGGCAAGTTTATAAGTAGATCCCCTCCAGCAAGTAGAAAGTGAGATGAAAATCATTATTCTTTATAGATGATATGCTAAAGATTGCTTTAGCTAGAAAGATCTGTAAGTGGCTTACCTTGTCATCACCAGGACAACGGTACAAGTTCTGGAAAGTGCTGATGATGTTATTGCTGAATCTTGGCGCAAATACATCCTTTTCTTGTCCAAACTGATGCCGGGACTGTCTCACAATGGAGTCAATGACATACAGACCAGGCACCTTGTACTCTGGTTTGCACTAGAAAGAATGGTAATTTAAAAGGAGCATATGTGAAAAACAACCAAAACCATTAATGACAGAGTAAATATAAACAATCCTGTCTAATTTTGAAGTGGGTCCAAGTATACTGAAATGCTCTTTATTTTATACATTGTCCTGGAAAAAGAAACTTTGGCAAATAACTCACCAAAAATGAAATTTTCTCAAATTACTCATCTAACCACTAATGTTTAAATTATCACATCTATATGCATTCTGAAGACATGTAAATTGTGTAAAATCAATTTGTGACTGCTAAGGAATTAACTTTTAAAAATCTATCTATTAAAAATATTAACACAAAACCCACATATCCTTTTAAAATGTACACTCTGTTTTCAAAGTACTGCATAAAGCATGATCAAATTCTTAACAGCAAATTTGGACTAGCTGTAAATGTAACTCAGGATATTTTTGTCCTTCTTTATGATCCAAGTAAGCATTAAAGTTAAAATTTGTTTATTTTACATTGTTGTAATTAGGGTATGGTATATCCTCCCCTGCAAAAGAAAAACAGATTTATGGAGACATCGATTTGGTTGAGAATATAACAATGACATTTATTTTACAACTCTGGAAAACTTGCATAATTTACAAACAGCATGAGATTTATAAGGAATGTCTGCTAACTAAAATACTAATTACTTAAGTAATTTTACTTTCTTAACAACTAATGCTAATTTTTTTGTCTTTTAATTGCAAAGTAATTACACCACATTACTTCAACCAATTTTAAGATAGAATGAAATATGGTCCAAAAGTATAATGAAGTCATCATCAGAATACATTATGTTATGGATGCACTTAATAAATATTGGGTGTACATCATACAAGGTATCATGGAAAACATGGGAAAGGACATCCTCTTTCCTCTCTAGTCCTGTAGATATATTATGCAACACACTAAGTTAATAATCTTTATTAAAGTGCCAAAAAAATGTTTCAGAATATTTATTTTACTATGCCCTAGATATAAATGTTCTGTTTTTAAGTGTTGATTTTTAACACTTGGAACCTTTAGAAAGCCTTTCTTTAGGTTCTAAACATGGTTCAATGTATTTAAGTATGGTACTCTTTTATTTTTAGAATGTGTGTGACATCCTTTTAGGAATATATGTGCATCATTAAGCTTAAATTGGATATAATACATTGTCTTCAGAAAATCACTTCAATGTATTGTAGCTTCTGAAATTTTATTTAAATTATTAAATAATAGTATTCTGCATACAGAACAGACAGGTATACAACTTTTCACAATATTCAAATTAATAAAGATCACAGAAATTCAAAAAGAAAACTCAGGATATACATTAGGTGAAGTATTTTAAAACATGGCACATAAAGAAAGCAAAGTATGATAATAATGTAGTAATATAGATTATATGGAAAAGGCAATAAAATACAAGTAAAAATTAAATAAACTTTTTAAATTAAAACTGGGGCAGTGAACCTGCATATCCTTAGTCTCAGATGAAACAGCCTTTATACACAAATATTAACTTATTTTCTGCGTGAGTAATCAATAACATAATTTTACTACTCAAAGAAATTAAATCTGGCTCTCCAATGGAATTACCTCACATATATGAAATGTGATCATTTGACCCCCAAAGTGATCTTTTGCCAAAAAATAAAGTAGCCAACCAAAATAACAATAGAGCAGTGAGTTAAGTGTCACAAAATGAAGAATGTCACGGGCAATTATTTTATCTGGAGTTTCAGTAATGTCACAAAATTACAAAAGAAAATACTGGAGCTGTGAAGGATGAAGAGCAAACTAACTGAGATGGCACTGACATCACTCTGGTCAGGTCTACAGCAGACTTTAATGGAAGATTCAGTCATCTTGAACTTAACTTGAAGTGACTGTTTGCAGAAAATATCCAATTATTCTCCAAATTACATACAATATAAGCCCTTTAATATCAAATACCTAGATTTCATCTGCTTATCTCTTATTCTACTACAGCAAAAAGTTATAATTTAAAATTATTAATAAGTTGCACATTTCACTAAATTGTTCATTCAATAATTAAAAACCCCTCAGCAAGACCACCAAAGGGAACCATCTAATGCAGGGTGATCATTAACAAAGTTTTCAATAAACACATACATCTGCCTTCTCTAACCAGCAATGAACAGTGTAGAACTTCCTCATCGAGCACTACTGAACACTGAAGGTGTGTAAAAATAAAGTAGCTTGTAGAAGGGTCACGAACAACCAGTCCCATTCCTGACAAATTGCCATTCATCCATTCAGAGGGTAAAACTTCTCTTCTGCCTATGAACACTGAACTGCCAATCACATCCACTGTAACTAAAAAGCAGTGTTTGGAACTCAGACAATTCTGAGCTAATTTCAGGATGCGGAACTGCAAAGTGCTACCAGTCAGAGATAGATAAGATGTATTCCTGCTCTCCTATTCCTGTGTTCACCTGTAGCATTGAATAGGGATCAGAGGATAGTGATCCCTTTCTCAGAGATGGAAGAAGTACTAGTCAAGGACCCAAAAGACAACTTGACAAAAAGTAGCAGTGTTGATAAAGAATACTACTGGTCTTTACTACTGCTTTGAAACACATACATGATACTTTTTTCACATAGGACTTATGTACTAGTGTCGGGGTCAGCTGGACTTTGACATACTAGTACCTAAATATTTCATTGATAAATAGTTTCGAGACAGATAAAAACACCAGGCTGAAGCTGAAACCTGTTTACACTATCCAGCCACTGTCAAAAGGCACTGCAGAGTACACTGGGCAACAAGGAATAAAAGTTAATGAGCAAGACAGGTTACTAATACAGAGCAATCCAGACTGCTTTGTAAAAACAGTAACAGAAGGAAAATTGCATCCAACACTGTAACATTAATGGTCTAACCTCTCTATCTTGTTTGTCAAAGCTAAATTGCAATTTGGTAACAATTTACTGCTATTTACAAAGAGAAAGAAATTCAGCACCAAAATTACCACTCGAACAATCAGGTACAACACAGGTAAGCAGGGAAGACTCACAAATTTGAATCCATGAATTTCCAACTGGAACCAAAATGCAGTTTTACCCAAGAATAATTAACTATTGCAAGAAAAGAAAGTGCTATAAACTTCTTTGCTAGAAAGAATTTTTAAATTAATAGTACCATCTTCCCAAAAAGTAAGTTTAGTCTAGCCATATAAATATTTTTTGTTTTAATTTACTTGCAAGAACCACCAACTGAAATGCTACATTTCCTGCTACAAAAAAGATGAGGCTGAAAGTCATCTTCCCTTCAGCTTTAAAATCAATGGGAAAACCTGGCAGAAAAGCAAAAGCAACTGTCATTAGCCAAACAACTGTCAATTGTTTTGCTGTTAGCTGTTCACTGACAATCTCTTTTGACATTAAATACACATAGAAACAATCCTAAAAGAGTATCCACAGTGATTTAGATCAAAGAACAAAATGAGAGCAAAGTGTTTGTCCTTCTGCATAATGGGTTATAATCTGCTGCCAATTATTAGCAGAAACTGAATGTGACTAACAATGGAGATAAACTAGTATGTGCTAAAAATATGAATCCATATATGAACCGAAACTCCCTCTTGACTTACCTTTTGAATGAATTTCTCAACACTCTGTACAACATGCTTGTAGAACTGAAAAACAGAACAGTATTTCAATAGAGAAAATCTAAAGATGCATGTACTTGTTCAAGTATGTTGTTATATTGATAGTAAAACCAGAAGCAGAAACTTTGGATTATTAACAGAAATCCAATATCTACAGTTGAACATGTAATCTTCCTTAAAACACTTAATAGCATATAAAAACCCCAATATCTGTGTTTCTTCTTTTTCTTGAATATTTTTACACTGGACTTTTTGAGTAGCAGGCTTAGGTATTGAGAATTAGGAGAATAATATAACTGTTCCACCAAAACACATGGTTATTTCACTGCACACAACCGAAGATGTTCACCTAATGCTACTAAACATATAACTTCTCTGCATTTCATTAATTAATAGCATCTATTGCATACTTTTTCTTTAAAGTTGGCCTGTCCTTAATGGGGTTGTTTTTTTAAATCTCACATATAATCACAATGGCTCTAAATCACATCAATAATTGAAATAACTTTACACAATTAAATGTGGTCATTGAAATTATAAAAGTGGAAGTAGGATTTCCAAGTTGAATACATAACAAAACATTTTGGTATAATTTAATTGCTTAATTAACAGAACCATCTATTATGATTTACTACTTAAGTTCAATGCAAGTTTTCAGCATTTCTATTATACTGCAACACACAGGCTTTAACTTACAGGGACATATTAAAGAAAGCCACTGAATTTCACTCATCAGTCATCAAATTACTCTTTCCCAATTTAACAAAACACCAATATGGATTTCACTATCTGCTTTCCCAATTTAACAAAACACTAATATGGATTTCACTATCTGAAAATATATCTGCATTGTCAGCAAAGGAACGTAGATATGAAAAGCACAAGATTGGTCTGTCCTCTTTTCTACCTCTCCAGCTTTCACTGAGTTTCCAGTTGTTTTAATGCTTAACACTAATGGCATACTTCTTTCCTTCACCATTTTTCAGTGACTTTTTCTGCTGTGCCATTGTTTAGCAATTAGTTTTACTTTGTGGCAGAAATAATCTTTAATGAGTGCACTAAGACATGAACTTAAAAACAATTTGTATCCAAGCAATAAGAAAACTGAAATCTATGAACAATATCCATGAAAAGGTATGCTAGGAATTCAGAAAAATGAACAGCTGTATTGATCCAAAGGCATGCATAAATTTTGGGGAGGGAGGAAGGGAGAGAGGGGAGAAGGAAGGGTGAATTGTAATTTTCTATTTATTCATCTCTTAACAGGCATGTCAGTGTTTCCTTTGTGAACTGAGGAAAAAGCCCTGTCTTTCAGATCTGCTGGAATTCAGATAGAGACAAACTGGTTTAATTCTTTCTCGCATATGACAACCAGCAAATGAAAGTCACACACCACACTTTTAGCCTTCTGCTGCATTCCCGGGTATCACATATGGTCACAACCTGGAAATTTGTAGGCACAGGGGGGGTGAAAAGTTCTGAAGCAAATTCTTTAGACTATTTCACAAAATTATTTTGACATATATGAGAAATGTAAAAGAGGTCAAAAGAAGTTAACTGATTTCATACCTTTATAGCCTTGATTGCTGCCTTGGTGATCTGTGTCATTTTCGCTTTAGAAATGGGTGGCTTGTAATCATTTAGCGAGTACAACTGCAAGAAAAAAAATTATCAGAAATATAATCTGCGGCTGTAAGCAGAATACATTATTTTTCCACAAGAAAATACCATTTATAATTTTCAGTGGATTTTATGTATTAAGCAAGAAAATACATTCCCATTTAAGAAAAAAAATGCTTAATAACATATAATGTAAGATTCAAAATGCTTAAAGGAGAGCAGGTTCTTCTTTGCAATGGTCCCTATATATACTCCTAGCTTTACCAGCACTAAATACTGGAGGCATTTCAGGTGAAGTTACAAAATAAATACTTACAACATGCAAATACAGTAGCTCTTACTAAGTTTTCCAGGGTAAAGACATTGATATACTTGAATAACTTTATGGAAGCATAACAAAACTTTAACTTAGTGTATTCATCATCATATGCCTGCTGAATCTGGTCTTTTCATTTTCTATTAAACAAACAACAACAACAACAAAATCAAGCCCAGTGAGCATGAGCATGTAGCAATTTCAACACTTAGACTACAAAAAGTATAGACTTCATTCATTCACTACATTAACTCAGGAAAGTAATATATTGGAAGTATTACAAATGCTTAAGCAAAAATCCAGCTGTGTTCTCAATTTCAAGCAGAACATCTTAACTTCACTAATATCTAACCTGCAAAACAACCACAGCACACAGGTAGTGAGTGTAGTTTTGCAACAATGCTCTCCCTGGATGCAGTATTAACTCTGTTCATTTGACTGGTATCCATCTCCCAGCAGAAGCAATCCAGCATGACAGGTATTCATCAGATATTTGCTGCACAATGAAACTTTACATGAACTAAATTCACAGCTAGTCACACAAACTAAATTCACTAATTCTACTGTGATTAGAAGTAACTCCTCCCCAGAGCTATTTGCTTGCTGTGAAAATCTCAGATCATCCACAATATATGATTTTGAACAAAATGCTGTTATTTTCTGCTTCAGGTCTAAGTGTTATAAGAGAAAGGACTGGCTGATATTTGCTACTTTCAGACATAAAAAGCCAGACACAAAGTGCCAAACCTGATTTAAGGACATTCTTAACTTACATTTTATTTTTGTTTACAACACATTTAGAAGCATGTTAGTTCAAAAATGGGAGTTCTAATAATAGGAATGACCATCCATAATTAAATTTTTATTTCCTTCCTAGAAGATAGGAAGAATTGCAGTTCTTCCATAAAACAGTAACTGAAACAAAGCCAAAACCTCCTCTCCTCTCCTATAAAGCCTGAGAAATGCAATATAATGAATCACATGAATATCCATACAGATATTTACAATATCTTTAACTGCCTAATATTTTCTCAATTTATAGCAAATTGATACAAATTTGCTAAAAGTAGCTCAGAAAACACAGTTCAGAATTGTTTATATTTGATAAAGCAAACTGTAAGACTGAATAGATCACACAGCGGAAAGGATTAGACAATCTTAAATACAGGTCATACTCCCCAAGTTACTTATAATAATTTATTGCTGAAGGTAACAAGTAGATATTCTTTCGTCATACTTGAGTTTCCAAGAGACAAGGATTTGTTCTCCTTGCAAACATGAGATGCTTTTTTTCTATCCTTTCCTGTCAAAACCAGTTTTAACCAAAACCTCCTATAGCTGTCAAAACACAAAGTGAAAAAAATGGCTTGTCCAAGCATAAGTGTCTGTCTTCTCAGCTTGAAATGATTTCCATTAAAACTGTGAAATTATAACAAGTTCACAGCTAGACATCCACTTTTAAAACAACTGTTACTACTTCTCACTAATGCTAATGCTAATTGCTGTTGCAAAATATTCTGAATTATTTACATGCTGCTCACACAACAAAAAGCAATACATTTCTAAAATGCAGGTATATAAATGGTCTTCACTATCACAGGGAAAAGAGAGAAGAGAGACAAAAACCCAAGTCTCCGATCAGTTTCTTCTCTGTTTCCACAGAATCACTGTGGTTGGAAGAGACAACCTTCAAGATCACCATGCTCACCTCAACTAAGCCATGGCACCAAATGCCACATCCAGTCTTTTTGTTAACACATCCAGTGATGGTGAGTCCGCCACCTCCCCAGGCAGACAATTGCAGTATTTTATCACTCTTCCCGTAAAAAACTTTTTCCTAATATCCAACCCTTGGCCCAGTTTAAGACTGTGTCCTCTCATTCTGTCAGTTGCTGCCTGGAGAAAGAGACCAACCCCCACCTGGCTACAACTACACTTCAGGAAGTTGTAGAGAGTGACAAGGTCACCCCTGAGTGACCAGGGGTCACCCCAGGCTAAACATCCCCAGCTCCCTCAGCCATTCCTCACAGAGATTGTGTTCCAAGCCCCTCACCAGCCTTGTTGCTTCCTCTGGATGCGCTCAAGCATCTCAAGGTCCTTCCTAAACTGAGGGGCCCAGAGCTGGACACAGCACTCAAGGTGTGCCCTCACCAGTGCTGAGTACAGGGGGAGAATGACCTCCCTGCTCCTGCTGGCCACACCATTCCTGATACAGGATGTTGCTGGCTTTCTTGGCCACCAAGGCACACTGCCAGCTCATGTTCAGCCAGCTGTCGACCAGAATTCCTAGGTCCCTTTCCACACCATCCAGCCATGCAATCCCCAGCCTATAATGCTGCAAGGGGTTATTGTGGCCAAAACGTAGGACTTGGACTTATTAAACTTCATCTTATTGGACTTTGTCCACCCATCCAACTATTCCAAGTCTCTCTGCAGAGCCCTCCTACCTTCCAATAGATTGACACGTCTGCAGATTTACTAATGGAAGACTCAATATCCTCACCCATGTCATCAATAAAGACATTGAATAGAACTGACCCCAGCACAGACCCCTGAGGGACACCACTGGTGACTGTCCCCAGCTGGATGCAACACCGTTCACCACCACTCTCTGTGCCTGGCCATCCAGCCAGTTCCTAACCCAGCAAAGAGTGCTCCTGTCCAAGCCATGGGCTGCCAGCCTTTCCAGGAGTGTGCTGTGGGAGGCAGTGAGTTTTGCAGCTCACTGTGCAGCTTCCAGTTACAGGTAATTACCAAAATGTAATCCCTCATCCTGGCTACTGTTTGGCTGGATGTTGTGCAACTACAGCTAAACTACTTCTGGGAACACTACAGCACCAGAAACTTTCTGTTTGTATACTGTGTCTTAGCAGAGTCATTTTGGGTGTTCCTGGTCAGCATTCTCAAGCCCAAAACACTAATTAGTAAAAGCAATTTACAAGTACATGAGCAAATGTGTAATCTGCCTAGACTCAAGAAGCCAACCTTGCCAATATAAAAACAGTCCCACATGAGACTGGCACAGGAGCTCCTTCACCTACAACACACACAGCTATAAGGAGGAAGAACCACAGAACCACTGACTCACACAGATACTCACAGGGACCACACCTGACCAGGCCATCAGCTTAGAAATAATCTGGGCCCTAATGGGGCAGTTCAAAGTATCAAGGAAGATAGTACACAGTGCTGGGAATCAAGCGAGAGTTGCACACAACTGACTCTGAGACATAGGCTGTGTGCAGCCAGGTATCTCAGCACCACTTATCAGGAATATGCCAAAAGCCATCAGGACAACTTGGGGTGTTGCCAACATCCCGATACTTTATTCCAGGTAACAAAGAGGCAAATTTAGCATTAAGGACTGATAATTCAAGGGGGAAAGGTGGTGGTGGAAGGGAATCAATAAAAAGAGTAAAACAGTACTTCTGTAGAGAGAAGCTTTTTGGATAATGGTTACATCTGTTACAGATTTTAACAGCCATTGACAAAACGCACAGATCCCAAATTTAGTACCTGCAAGAAACAAAGAAAAGAAATAAAAATTTTTCAAAAATTATTTTTCCTTAATTGTTTTCAAGAAGCTTTTAATTTACTATAAAACATTGCATTCTGAAAAGTTTATTCACTTGGAAAGACTGGTGATTGCTTGACCTCCCCAGGTGAAGAAGGAGCAAGCACTTGGCCTTGTTCAATATGAAGTTCGCATGGGCTCTCCTCAAGTCTGTCAGGCTCCTTCTGGATGTCATCCCTCAAGTGTATCAATTGGACCTCAATACTGAGGTTGGATTCAATTCCACTGTCTATGTAATCAAAAAAGATACTAAATAGTATCAATATCAGTGTGGACACCTGCAGGACACCACTTCATACTGGTCTCCATTTGGACACTGTAGCCATTAACTACAACTCTTTGTATGCTGACACCCAGCCAACTCCTTGTCCATCAAACAGTCTATCCACAAAACCCATTTCTTCTTACTTCTAGGCTGACTAGAGAAGCAAGACTTGGTTGCCACCTCTCTAGTAATGAAAACTTCAGTTTTTCATCTAGCATAGATGATTCTTTTAAGATATTTGGAATCTGAAGAATAAGAAGTTAAAGACACATGTATTATTCTAAAAATTTGTGCTTATATCCTCGCTTAATTTTTCCTGTGTGCCCTTTCCTACAGATGTTTAGCTAAACCAGTTTGCTCTCTAAGACTAGTGTCTTAGTTTTGTAAGACATGCTCATTTGCAGAAGGTAACTGCTTGTCCTCACATAAAAGAAGTCTTAATAAACCAGGAAAAAAAAAAAAAGGCAACATGGTTAAATAGTAAAGTCAAGGAAACTTGCTGAAATGAAATTATACACTTGCAAAATTAGTATCAATATTCAAAGGGATTAGGAGTGGGAGTGATCATAAACTCTGGCCGGTAATCTATGTGCAAAAGTTAGTGCAATCAAGTTTAAGAAACAAACTGGAGAAAGCATGAAAACTGGCACTTTTCAGAAGACAGAAGGAATAGCAAACCTAATAAAGTGCTTGTCCCGGACAATCAGCACTTACAGGAGAACTCATAGGAGATGAAGCCTTACAGAAAAAAACCACACGCATCCTTTATTTTTTTTTTTAATCTACACACTAAGGAAAAATTGATCCCATACTGATCAAAATAGATCCTCTTGAACTGTGTTTACAATAAGGTAAATAAAAGCTCACAGTGTGAAAAATAACAAATGAAGCATTAGAACAGAACTCCAGAATGCAAGACTTGGTAGCTATGAGTCATGAACTCTCATTTAAAACAGTCTCAATCTTACAGCTCTGAAAGATAGGAAAAGGAACACAAATTTCTGACAGGGGTTCAAGGGGAGAATTAGGAAACAATGGATTAGTTAGGTTAAATGTTTGTACCAGAAAAAAACACATAAATTACTTGAAATAAAAGTATTAGTGGGGACACAGATAATTCCATGCAGCTGTTGTAAGGAAAGGAAACATCTCAGTATATTGTTCTCTGAATGACTCCAGGAGCCCAGTAAGAAATCACTGATATAAAACCAACTGGACCACCGAAACACATTTACCAAAGGTCTCTTACAAAAGGCTCCCAAGAAACTAAGCTGTCCTAAACAGGCCCTTGCATGACAAATAACCCAACCAATTACTCCTTAAATCCAGCCAGCAAACAATCTGAATGAACAGTAAAGGGAAGATCCAGTAGAACCCTCTTGTGCCTGCTGTCACCTATATTCTGGCTAGGACAAAGTCAGACTGTTAAAGTTGAAGAGGAACATTGCTGACACTACCAAGTAATAATCAGGCAAACTAATTAAGCTCAAGTCCACAGGAAGTATGGACACTGGCTTTTGAAGCCAGCTATTGCCATCCATCAAAGAGATCTGCTGATCCATAAGAGATTGCATTGAAGATATCAACTCAAGAATAAACCAGAAAAATCTCAGTAGTAAATGGACATTTAGATCCACATTATTTAGGGAACAGTACTAACCTACAGGGCACTCTCAACCATACAATCTCCAAGGCTGGCATGAAATCATCAGGAATAACTAAAACTGTGGAGAAGCTTTCAAGTGAAGAACAAAGGTTCTTCAGCTGGAGAACAGGATTACTAAGAAGAGGCATATGTCAATACAACCTCAGCACTGCAAATCAACTGGAAAGGATCTTCCTCACCCGAGGAGCGCACCACATGAGATGAGCAGGGAGTGAGCAAGAGTCAGGTTTGTGGATGTGGTTCCAAACTGCCCAGTGTGGTTGTCCTTAGCCTGTAAGGGCAGCTCTGGCATGCCTCAGAGGGAATTGACTCAGAACCTAAACTGACACCATGAACTTGCTAAGTCTGTGCCCTGATACCATAATGAAACCCACCCACTCTGTTAAATAACGGTATAAATTACAGTCAGCTATCTGTATGATAGTATAAAATTTAAAAGGTCTTATTCAAATGAAGTTCGAGCCTTATAACATCAAGCAGCTGCATTTTTTTCACAGTAGAAATACAATTCATTTCAGAGGGTCAAAAATGAAACACTGTAATCTTCAAGTGCCAAAAAACACCAGAACTTTCAGATGTTTTGAAACATACTAGCTCACTTTTACAAGCTGGAAGAACAAAGAAAGGGAGCAGACAGACACCCACATGTAAACTTAAAAAAAGAAATCACTTTAGAGCTGAACTACCATATGATTATGAAAAAAAATCTTCCATTTACTAGCCACTTACTGTTTTTCTGGATATACATCAACTCACATGAAACATTTGCTCAAGGGCAAAAACTGATCAGTATCTTTAAATGTCTGATTACTAATAAAAGATATTTGACTACAGACCAAAACTTTTTTATAATTATTTTCCTAAGTTCCACGTTGTAGATTTGCAGAGTGAAAGTATTTGCAGCATTTCTTATATGAAAATCCAATAAGTACAGACATTTGCTGTTGAAATCTGAGGCATTGCTGTGGAAATCTCTTTTTGTGTGTGGAGTCTCTTTTTAATATGTACATTGAGAATTTTTTCCAAACACTGAACATCTATCACCTGATGATGATGTACATACATAATAAAACCTATCTTAAAACCACCTTACAAATTGATCGATCAATTTATTTTTCCTTTTCATTTAGTAACTGATTTTGCAGCAGTAAAAAGAATATGCTGATCTCAATCAAAGCAAAATTTATCTCCCATCTATCCTACCATCTAGAGAGAAGAGTCTCCTGATATTTGCCCAGAAAAGAGCATTACTCCAGTAACCTATGCATTCACCCAACAGTCACTCTGACACACTCTCCTAAGCAGCCACTGCAACACAAACACAACATCTGGGAGAATGCTGCTTCAGTTAAGGTGGAGTGACTTAAAATAAACTGAAAGGTTAAACCCTGATTTAAAAAAAAACAACAGAACTGCAAATATACATTAAAATTTTGTACAAAGCTTTGTGTTGTACTGTCCATTCTTGAACTATGGCACATTACTCAGAAAATTAAAGATGAAACATTTCCTGTCTAAATGTAGATGTCATTATCACACAAGGACAAGGAAGGAACAAAGACTAAAATTCTCCAGAATGGGGAGGGGGGAACAAGAGGGGATGAGGCAAGAGTTACAAAATCAATGACAAGTCACAAGGAGTGTGACTGTACTGGTAAAGTAAACCATTTTTAAACTGTTAGTTCAGGTTTTGAAAAAACAAGTATTAAATAATTAAGTTAGAAAGTGCATTAATACATGATTCCAGTATGATCTTTTGGGACTAATTTTATTTTCCTCTGAGAGAAAATGCATAGCCAAAGTAAATAAAATACTTTCAAGTTACTGTAAAAAAAAGCCAGCCTTTTTTTCAAGACAACGCACTTAACAGCAGCATACATTTGATTTCAATGGCAATGAACATTTAATGATCTATCAGTTTATTCTAGAAAGCTGTGGACAACACTATTCTGCCTGCCTCAAGCATTCTAGATGACTGAATGTGATCTGCTCCAAACATATTGCCAACAATACAGGAAACTACAAGATACAAATGAACATTAATCTTCTCAACCCACTTAAGCTAAAGAAAACACCAAATAAAATTTACAGTGAATTTGCGGGGGGAAGTTGTTTCGCTGATTTCCTGTATGACGATCCCATCCAACCATTGGCATTTTCATAATTAGGTGGGGGACAATCAATAAACCTTTAATAGAAATATGCATGTTTAATTAAATGCTGAATATAGATCACAGGAAAACCTTACAGGGAAGACCTCAATCTGAATGGCACCTCAGGGACAAAATGAGTCCACAAAGACATGCTTGCTACAAATCCTAATCTGTTTCAATGAGAGCAATTCCCAGGGTCATGTTCTTGCAAAGTAATAATCAGATGACAGCCAAAGGTCCATGTAAAGCACACAACAGCTTATTATACAGATAGCATAAGAAGTCTTAATATGATCAAACTAATAGTGCTAAAAGCTGTTTCTAAGACTATCTCTTTCCTCCAGAAGTGTACATCTACGTATCAGGACCAGGCCAGCAATTAAAGCCAGTTAATTTTAGTCACAATTCTGTATTTTCGTCTATCTGATAAAACAGTGTAATTATTTGTACAATAAAAAGTAATTATGGGAAGAGCTAAGATACTACATACAAAGCAATATTCCAGTGTACATAAAGGTTAACAGCATTGTTAATAATCATCTTTCCCAATATAATTTTAAATAAACCAAGTCCTCTTTCCAAACTTTGGGAAAAAAAAACACAGGCTTGCTCGAAGACCTAATGAGCTATATGAATTACATGTTGGGACTGGGGGGAAATGCAAAAGATCAGATTGATGCTATAAGTAAAGCAGTGAATTTCTGCTCTGTATTTTTTTCTTTAATTCTGTTAAGAAAAGTAGTCTTCAAGAGAAGCCCTATGTAAAAGTCGGAATTTATCAGCATATTTCGAAGTTTCATAATTCACTATTGCAAACAATAGTCTTATCATTACAATAATAATTAAAGAAGTACTTAAAGTGAAATCTACTGTTACTGCACAGAGCAGTAGTTCACAAGACAGTACTACAGGCTGCTATAGCCTAAAGCTTCTCAAGTGAAGACCAGACATCATGCACATGAACTTACATCCCCCAAAGATGGGCAGCTGCTTACACAGCAAGTTACTACACATATCCATGGAAGGCAATGGCACACTGCACTTCTGCAAAGCCCAGCACTTAATTCCAACATCTTTCAGTGCTCTTATTCAATAGGCAAAAGAGCAAGACAGCTGTTCCTGTACTAAGATTTTGAATAAAAAAATAGAAAGCAGTACTAACTTTATTAAAATTTTAAAAGCTTCATAAGTAATATACCCCTTTTTTATACCTCTGCCACATCCTAGAAAGACAAGAAGAGCAGCAAATAAATAATTTTTCAAATAATTTTGCTGTATCATTTTAGAAGGATTTAAAGCTGTGAATAATTCTTGTCTCATGAAATACAAAGGAACAGATACTCACACATACAAATCTCTGTAACACTAATACAGCAGCTGAGGGAATAAACATTTTGATGCTGATATACCAGGATTCAGACCATTTCTTAAGTATGAGATAATGACCAGTGTGAGGGATATCAGTTACAAATCTCTCTAGAGAAATATTTTTAAAATTTTCTCTGCCTGCTACCAGGACACATTAAAAAGACATGAAATAATGGACACTAACCAGACATCAAATATATTAATAAGTATGTGCAATATCAATGCAAAAAAACCCCAAAATAAATACTTAGAAGTCAAGCCAAATACGTATTATCTTAATAAATTAGGTTAATTTCTTTCATACTTCAAGAGCATTAAAATAAATCAAATCCAATTGGAAATACAAAATGAATAACTTACTAAATATTAGTATCACCAACATTAAAGAAAAAGAAGAGTATTGTCATTTTATTGCTTTAAAAAAAAAAGACACTTATCCACAAATTTCTGTTAGGTTACATTTTACACACTCTGCTGAAATTAAATTTCTTGGAAAAGTTACTCTAAGTGCATGCCCTCATCTTACAGTGTGTAAGATTTTAACTTGATGCTGAGTAGGACCTACCAATGAGAACTGTTATTTAAAATTGTCAGCACTTTGTTACCCTCAGTGCTGCATATAAATGTTAAAATACATACCATAGATGTGCATGCAGGATGACCAGAATGGCAGATGCTCCTTTCAGCATAAGGTATTTAAGTTTGGAGGAAAAAACCAAAAAATTCGGTTCTTTCAATTATCAACAAAGATGAGTTGACAAAATTCAACATAAAAAAGTATAGACCAAGTGGGTTGCAAGACAACAGCAACTACCTTAATATAACTGCTTTCATAACCAAAGTACATCACATGTAGTTTTAATTAAGAAGTATAAAATAATAGTCCATCTTCTTGATATCTAAGTGCATGTTTGTTAAAAAAAAATGAAAGCAACTAACAACATTCATATCAAAAACTCAGCCCCTCCCTACACATCAGTTGCAATATACACAACTGTTTATGTTAAAAGAGGACATTTAAATATCCATGCAAACTACTGTACAGGCAACTAAGTGAAGTAAGATGCAAAGGTAATACAGCAGTCCCTCCAGCCCATGAGATAGCAGCACACCAAGTCAGGTGTTACCACTGCTGCATTTGTGTAGTGAATGCTTCTCCTACTTCTTTTGCCTTAAGGAAACACAATTATGACTTTCAAGTTTACTGAACTGAAACATTTTGAGACAAAATGACAAAATTCCATATTTGAGCCACCAGCCCATTTACAATTTTCTCACCATTACTCCTTTCAAAGAGAGCCTCTAAGTATTCTTGGTACAGTCTGCTTTGTACAAATATGAACATAAAACTGGAATTTAAAGAAACCACCTGGATTTGGCTCCACTTTTCCTGAACTCCACACAAGTGCAATACAGATGCTTGCTTCAGATATTCTCTAGAACATATGCCACTTGCTCTTAGAAATTTTTAAGTCATCAAATACAATTCCCCCTTTTTCTCTTCAGAGTAACTTGAGGTGATTGCTGCATGGGAACAAAAGCTTAGAAAGACCTAAACGGACCAAATGAAACAGGTAGGTTAGAGTGAGCACTTCACCAATGCCTGAACTCCCAGTAACAGAAAAGAAGGATTGACAAAAAATCCAGGTGAAAGTATCACACAAGAAAACAAAGAAAATAACAGAATCATTTCACTTCAAGCAATTTTCTCATCTTTCCTGCCATATGGATAATTTCCATATTTCCATTTTATCATTATATAGCTAATTCTAGATCAAGAGGAAAAGAATCAGCTTCTGTCACAATATCAGTCATCACAGATTTCCAGATGTGAGCTTGGGGGCTGCCTACACTGGAGAAATACTCTCTGTCCTTGTTCCAATGCACTAGTCTGATAAAGTGTGGCATAACAAAGAGTTAAAAGCCTTAGAGAAACCTAACTACAATCACACTCTACAATTCTGAGATATGAAATATAGGAACAGATCTTAAACATTTTGAAAATCAGACTCGCACATTTTCTCTGCCAACTGTTTTTAGAGCGCATGACAAATACTGTCTTATTGTGTTGATTTCAAAATATCTCACTGAAAAAGTTTAAAACCCCTGCATTCACAATGAAACTTAATGATTCAACTTTTTTAAAAAAAGCAATCACAGATTGTACTGGATTGGATTTCTCCAACCAATATATTTGTCATATAAATGGTCTTCATTTCCCGTTAAGTGCTTAAGTTCTCCATATCACTCTTGTGAAAATTAAGAAGCAAGTGGTTACTACTACACATTTGGTAACTAAGTTATGAAGACCAACATGTTAACTGAAGCTGTTCCTTTTCATGTGAAACAGCTTTGTTTTGTTAATATGTACAGGATATTCGGTATTCTGAAAGACTTTGATTTGATCAGGCCTTTCCACTAACTTCCAACAGTCTGGTCAATATATTCTAAGCTCTTGGGACTTACTCTCTGAAAAAGCCAAAAACATTTATAAAAAAGTAGGATTATTTCTCTTTTTACAACTGCAATCACATCACTAGCAAAATATTAAATTGTATTTCTATATATCATACTAATTTCTAAATTATTCACTGAGCGCTCCATAAAGTCCTGCTACAAGGCCAACATTTTTAAACCAAGAGTTTTATAGTGAGAGCAATTTACAGTATTTTGCACTTTACGGAAAAAACAAACTATAGAATAACAGGGGTGGAAAGCAAAGAATGCACAAAATTAATTTTACTTAAGGTTTTGAAAGTAACTAATAAATACTGAAGATGGAGAACAAAAAAAAAAAAAATATTGGAAAGGTTACAATGAGCCCTAGACTGAACCACTCAAGATGACAGATCTTCTAAATTAACTTTTCTAAAAATGCATGCTATTTCAATAATAAATTTCAATTCAAATATGTAAGACAGCTATTCACTTTCTTGCATAAAGGCACTGCACCTTGTTCAGCTGTTATAATATTTTGTAAAGCATTATTTACTCAAATCTTTCAAAACTAACGTTATAAAGAATACCTTAAAATAAACAAGCTCAAGGCTACAAAAATAGGTGGCTTCAAACTCTCAGGTGTTGTTACCCTCCACTGTTTTACTGCTCAGCCACCACCCACCCAAACCATCATTCCTTGCTCCTGAATCTTAGCTCTGCCACTCTTCTTTAGGGCACATCTTCTTTTGTGCCTTCATTTTAAATAGGAACCAGAACACCTTCTGCCAAATCCCCAAAACATCAACAGCAGACACATTAACAAAGTTGCCAAGCCTCACTTTCCACACATGTAGTTTAGTAAATTAAACACATGCATTATATTTCTGAATGTCAAAGCATCAGCCACCCACTCGTATAACCAAGGACAGGAGAAAAGAACAACCTCATACAATCAAAAACTGTACCCAGTAAAACCAGTTAAGTAATGTAAGCAAACTCTTGCAAAAAGAAGTGGAAGCAAAATGGTAAGTTGTATATCCATAGTAATCACCTTTGTATAAATGCCAGCTCACTTCCCAAAAGCCTAAGAGCAGAAACAGCAGGCTATTACAAGAAATATGCATTTCTGGTAGGGGTAAATCTGATATAGAGGGTCATGGTGACAATGCACTCATTTCTTCTTACTTCCTCCAAATGTTAACATTTTAAATTCTACTTACAAAAATGTCTCCTTTTGATCAGTACATATGGTGAGAACAGGTAAAATATGTACTAGGTACAGCAGTAACTGCACAGCGTGTTTTTTAACACATGTTTTAAAGAACATGTACCCTAAAGTGAAGAAGCAAGTCCTGAATAAGGTTAATAAAATTACCTACCCAACTACTGCTGTGCTCCCTGAGAAATACTGCAGAAAGTAGCTCCAAATAAGTGAAAAACTAGAAGAATAGAAATACACATGCAACTTACGCTAAGTTCCAAAAAGGAACAAGGACTAATATTGTTTGGAACTTTTTTCAAAAGTTGTTTTTGTTTTTGTACTTTCAGTGCCAAGCTCCCTGAACTCTGGTTGCACATGTGAACAGCCTATGATGCACCTCTGTCCCAGGCCTCACAATGGAGTTACACCAGTGGCTGCTGAAGCCAAAAATGTGGGCTATAACCAAGGCTGGAGGAGCCGCTCAGGATGAATTTTTTAGTGGCTGTCATGAGGTAAAATGATGAATCAATTTTACAGACAAGAAGATAGAAGACCTTTTCCTAAGTAAGAAAACACTCTTATGGGAGTAATTTAAGTACTTTAAAGTATTTTTAAACCTGCCTTACCCAAAAGTTTTGTTCTGAATGGCTTTCTTCATGTAAGAAAGCCATCTGGATTACCAGACTCCACTTCTACAATTGCCATAGAAAAACAGACTATTGGTCATAGAATGGTTTGGGTGGGAAGAGAATTTAAAGGTCATTTAGTTCCAAACTCCTTGCTATGGGCAAGGACACTTTCCAGTAGCCCAAGCTGCTCTAAGTCCCATCCAACTTGGCCTGTAACACTTCCAAGAATGGCCACGGCTCAAATAGTGGCAAATTCAAACAAGACTTGTTAAGATAATTTTAAGTACTCTGTCAAAGACTGTAGCCCAGTATAATCTTGGTAAGCAGGTGACAACCAAAGGATCTGAAGTTATAGGAGTTCAGAAGGACATTTGTTTTAAACTGAAAAATGGCTCGCTGCTCCCTAAACAAGTAGCAAGCAGGATCAATATTTGTAACTATCCAGTTACAGCCCCAGAGAGTTTGCATAATCTGGAGATCTACACAACTGCTCCAGGCTCACAAGAATCTGATCTAGATCACAGTTTAAGAGCAAATTTTAAATCTATGTATATAACTATATATATATATATATATATATATATATATATACACATATGTATATATCAATGTCTGTCCTATATTATTTCACTAAAGAAATTAGGTTCTTGAGCAAGACATGCACTAAAATAAAACCAAACCCTAACATTCTGGGCCTTTAACACACACTTACAGGATCATGTCTTTAGAAGGCCAGAAGTCTGCAGCCAATGAAAATCAAAGGTCAGATCAGTCTCTGAAAGTGTGATATTAAAACAACAAATATTTATTCAGCACACATGGAGACATTTAACCAGGTGAACATCACTTTAATATTTACTGTATCTTAAAGAGAAAAGGACTTTTTTTCCCTACACTCTTCATTGAGAGACAGCAAAGTTCAATTCTTGCTGGGAAACAATAGAGTAAAATACTTATATTTCACTGATACTGCTCCTAATGTTCCTGCCAGTAAACAGGATACTAACAAATTCATACATATTTTGTTGCATCTTAAGGGAATTCATGTAAATATTCATGCTTTTTTTTGAGAAACACTACAGGATTATACAGCAAACTAAAATGGAAGACATTTTTCACATCCACCCCAGAGGTTAAGAAGGAAAAACAGAAACAACTTTTCAGATGTATGAATGTCTGCATGCAAATGCATGTATCATTTCTTCTTCTGACAAAAGTAAACCAGAAGCTCACATCCCAATTTGCTACAATAAAATTTACAAGTATCTGACCATATATGGGGCAGCAGATAAACAAAAAAGAAAAAAGCTTGAAACTTATCACAGCTGCAGAGTCCTTCAAACAGCAGAGGACATGAAAGAAGGCAGTACTCTTTTTTATGGCTAGTAAAATATTGTGACAGAGAAAACAGATAAAGGTTTTGCCATTGTCACAGCAGCTAAGAAAAAAACCCCCGAAGATGTTTCAGGTGCTTCAGCCAACATGAAACATGCAGCAGAATCCAAGAAAAATATATTGACAGGGAATAGCTTATGTGTCTTCCTACTGTTCCTAACTGCTAGTATCTACTTGCACTAATCAAAGCCCTGGCTGCTAATTTTATAGAGCATCCTTTTCCCCCCACTTTACCCAGCTATTTAGCATCTTCATCAGGCATATCACTTAGTATTTTTCTGCATCAACTGGCATTCTTTCATGAAGAACCCACCTCGTTGACTTAAAATATGCCATTTAAATAAAGTAGTCTGAAATAAAATATTTAGTTTAGCCTTCTGTACTTTTATGCACCCATACTCCAATGCTCAGTATTTAAAATGTGGGTCGTTTCCAAGGGTCACATTTCTGAAATTGTAGACCACTAACTGTTCCTCACTGACCCTTAAAATATACCTTCCAAATAATTGTCATGATAAAGGTGGACAATATAAAATGAAGTGCAAATGAAGTAGAGACAACAGCATTACCAATAAACGATCAGCGTCTGCCATTTCTCTACCACTGATCAATTTCAGAATGACAAATGAATCCAAAAGCAACAATGGCCACTTCATGAATCATCCTACTTGATTCTCAAAAGCATTATGCACACCAAAAGCTCAGTGTATTTTAGAATGAACTATGCAAAGACAACCATTTTCATTGTCAATAACGGCTGAACACCAACCTAGCAATGCTGCAGAAGTTTTAATTATGACTCTCAGACCGTAGAAGAGAAAAGGCACAACAAGCCATACCATCTTTAAACAAACAGTAATTGCTGCCTTAACCTTACAGCACTTTACGTGCATGCCACTTTAAGATGTCCGATATTCCAGGTCTCCCTGATGACACTTAAGTTTTCTATTCAATTCCCCTGTATGTGGAAGTATCAGCACCCAACTATACAGAGCAGAGAAAGTGAGCTTTTCATACAAGACACGCTCAAGTGAACAAGGTGTTTGTGAAAGGAATCAGAAAGCACATGACCTTCTTGTTCCTGAGTTTCAAGGGACCAACTTCACCTTATTCTATTTTACCTTTTTTTTACATATACAATTGTTCTTTTCTCAATTGCCTCTCCAGTGCCATAAAATACAGCATTGCCTGACAAATACAAATACAGCTGAAATTTGTAGCACTAGATGATAACAACTATTGTGCATTGGATTCAACAACTTAAATTCCAAATCTAGATATGCTATCAAACTCTCCTGAGTAGGTTTCACCATTACTACTAACTTTCTAAACAGCTGTAAATCAAAGATGCAAGTACCGGTCTCAGCAACTCAAAATGAAAACAATATTCAATTATTTGACCAAAGCATGTATAACTTATGTAGGAGATATTTCTGTTTTGTTTTTAAAGAGAATGCAAAATCAAAAACATCAGTAAACAGCAAAACATGATGAAGCTCATACATGAAGAGATGTGTGCCTGTATGTGAGTAAAGATACTGATAAACTTTAAACTATTAGAAATGCTATGTTCAATTGAACAAGATCAGTAAGTTACTATTGCAGTTTTTAAAGAAATAAATATCTAAGTTGAATTTGCTCTATCTTTTCAAGATTCTTATTATTTAATTCTTAGAGATGCAGTTAGTAAGGCTAAACAAAGCATAACTTCAAATATTCGGCCTGTGTTGTACTTAAAAATGAATTTGTGATCTCCATTCCCCTTAAAATAAATTACAATCCTGTGACTATTTATGTGACTGTAAAACTATTTATATTTATTCTACATGTTAACATAGAAATAAATTTCAAAATAATTAAATGTGTTTTAAAATTAAAACATCCATTGGTCTTCTTTTTCCACACAGTCTTCACATTATAAAGTGAAAAATAATTTGGCTTGCCACTGAGAAAAGGGCAAGTATTGCAAGAAAACTCTGTGGAGCATGGCACTCAAAACCAACTTCAAGACCAGTACCTGAAAGCATAGTGACAACTGCCAGCTAGAGTTGATGACGGCAGCAGGACTTTAATACTGAGCCAACTATATAACAAATACTGAATTTTAATTATATACACCTGCAATTAAATAATTGTCATCTAAGCACTGGAACTGTGAGGATACACATGCTTGCCTCTAGTCAATTTCAATTCCTCTTCAACAAACATACAGAGAATTTGAAACACTTGACTAATTTTCTTCTGTCAGGACCTGTTCTTGCATCTGATTTTGTGCTTTTCTGATAAATCTCAGGGCCTAAACTGAGGCCTGGAGGAAAATGGCTCTGCAGTGGAAAGCCTTTGTGGTGCCAACTGTAGCAAATGATAAACTCTGTGGTATAAAACATTGCCAACTACCTCAACACTATACTAACTCAGCTGTATATTATTCCAATTTTCAGTTGCCAAGCAGTTTTTAAATAGGAAAATGTCAATCATTACATGAAAACAATACTGACCATGTTTTATTTAGGTGCCCGATTATTTCTCAAGACTTTAAATGTTAGGGCTAATTATATATATAACTATGTACAGCACAGACAGCACTATGTATCATCACTAGACATTGAACAGCTTTCCGCAATAGCCGCCGTTATTTCCAGTACTGTTCAAATAAATTTGAAATTCTTCTTTCTAATTAAATTCATGACAAGCCTATTTTAGGCACTTCAATCCTGACTGCCATATAGGATAGTCACCTACAAGACATTGCTCAGCTCATATACAATTCTGGAGTTAGCTATACTCCCTAGATGGATAGATGCCTTTATTTTAGCATTACTGCAGAATCCAAACACAACTCCTTCCTTTAAAAAAAACCAAATAATCAACCTGCAATTTTGTGTGTTTAAATGTATTGAAATGTTCCTTCTAAAGCGTTATCTGGTTCTCACCAGTAAGTTACATAAACTTTGTAAAATCCTTAACTGAATGCAAACTGCATAAGAAAAAGTACGGTGAAAGTTTTTATACAAGTCATTCTGTCCCATCTGCTGCTAAATTTAATTTATATCTATTTTAAGCCAGAAAGCTCTAAAACAGGACTCAGATGCCACTTCTGGAGTTTAACATGACCTTAAAACATAATATAAACAAACAACAGGATTTTACATGTAATACTTACAACCCATATTTTGTAAATTAATCAAAATCATTTAGGAACAGCAATATATAGACTCATACACTTTAGCTTTATTCAAATAATATCACTAAATATTTATTCAAATATTTAGTGATCATTTCACAGTTCTAAACTGCGAAGTGTGTATAGATAAGTTCAACCAGAGAAAATGACAGAAAGTTAAATTAAAGTTCAGTTCTGCACTGGGTACAGAGGTGTTAAGAGTGGCCAGCAATGACACTTGGGATTCTTCAACTCTACCAAGTCTGGTACCATTTACTTCCAGGACCAGGGTTTGTTTAGTCATGGCATCTTTAAAATCTTCCCATCATTGTAGCCCAGAATTCAAATACAGAGGTTAAAACAGAGATCCTGTCTATTTATACCACAGCAGATAAGGTTAAAATGACACTGTCGCATCCTCTGCATTTTCTTTTCCAATAACTTACTGTCTACCATTTCTAAGGATTTAGAAAATTTAAGGCATAATCTAAAGCTGTCCTCTTCAGCACAGCTGCCACCTTAAGTCTCAGACTTATTTTTACAGTACTTATACCCAAGTGCTCAGCAAGTCAGTTAGAAGCTGTTTTTCAACATGAAAAGGACGACTTCTGCTCCTACTGATAGGTATATAGAAGGAAAATGTTCTGAACAATTTATATTCTTCTGTTCTTGTGACCAGATTCTTCCTTTTCCCAGCATAACAATATAGCAAATGTGCCAATCAAGTAATAAAACAGGAATATTAAGAATTTGAACTGCATAAAGTGCAATACCTAGAACTGCACATCTAGGTTAGAGCTGTACAAGTGCTCCTGAGTTACTGGAGAGTAACATTTCAGAAATCTATCTTACTGTGCTTGCAGAAACAACAACATGGTTGCCACACTGTTCCACCACAGGTCAAATGAAACAGCATTACTTAGAACCACTAAAACTGTACTACATCCTGCTGGGAACTAGTGAGAGGGCAACTGGGAGCTTCAGTAGGTGAGCAGTCTCTAGAAGTATACATTGTAACATCAACTGATACTATCTACAGTCAATATAAGTTAAAAACTACTTTGTAAAATGTAGGACTTGGTAAGAAAAATATGTATTTGTTTTTCTTGCTCGTACTTTAACTTCAAAATACAAATTATACTTTCACAATGGCAGCAACAAAGCAGAGTTGCCACAAGAACCTTCTTACAATAAAATAAACATTAGCTCTCCGCACAAAAGAGAAACCAGGTGCAATATGAACACCTCAGCCTGTGTGTATGTATGTGCTCTTGGGTTCCGTAGCCTGCTCTCCGTAGCACAGTGCTTCAGTGCAGGATCTGAGCTCTGTGCGGCATGTGGGGAATGTCTGCTTCCACGCTGACCACTGCGAATATACGACTCTTAAACACGAAGACGAACCTCCAGTGCCTTTGTATTTCTTTCCCCAGATTTAAAGCTCAGCTGCACAAGGTGCTAGAAGTGCGCGCTGGCGGGGCTGGGACACACAAGTGAGGAGGAAGAGGGTGGCAGGAGAGACGAGGGCAGGCACAGAAGGGCACAGTCCCCGTGCCCGGCGAGCCTGGACCCCCCCGCCGCCCAGCGCAGCCTCCTCGGCCGCTGCGTGAAGTTGGCCGGGCATCACACGCCCCACCGCAGGGCGCAGGGAAGAGACCTCTTTCTCCTCCTCTTCCTCGGCCTCCTCACGCGTCCTCCTCTTCCTCCAGCCCGCCGCCAGATCTATTCTTCCCCTTCAGCCGCCCCCAGCTTCACGGCGGAAGAAGCTGGGGGGAGGGGGATGTCTCCATTACCCTCTCCGCCCTCCCGCTTCCCAGGGATGGCGACAACGGCCCTTTCCCGCCCGACGCGGGGGGGAGCCCCGGACCGGCCTGCGGGAACGCTCCCGGGCCCCGCGGAGCCCCCCCAGTGCCCGCAGCCTCCCCACTGCGAGGAGGCGCCAGGGAAGGCGCCGGGCCCCGGGGCCCCGCCCGCTCCCCGGCCCCGAGGAGGGGAGGCCGCCGGCTGGGGCTTACACACCTCGCTGTTAAAGGCTTTCACAGCCTCCATGTCGCGGCGGAGGCGGGAGCCGGGCGGCTTCTCTCCGCTGATGGCGGCCGGGCCGGGCCGGGGCAAGTCTCGGTCCGTGCGTGCGCGCTCCTCGCTCAGGGGCCGCCCGGCCTCCTCTCCATGGCGGGTGGCGCAGGGGGTGGGCGCGGGGGGACGCGGGCCCCGCTCGTTTCCGTCTCCTCCTGGCCCCGCTTCCCGCCCGGCGGCGCCGCCGTTCCCTTCTCTCTGTCCTTCCCTCCCTCCCGCGCCCGGCTCCGGGCGGCCGGGCCGGCAGGAGATGGAGGAACAACGCGCGGCGGCTGCGGCGCGGGCGCCAATATGGCGGACGCGCGGGGGCTCCTCGCAGCGCAGCGCCGGAGCGGCGCAGGCGGCTGCAGCGGCCCCTGCCGGGCGGCGCCGGCACCGCACGGGCGCTGCTGGGATGGCGCCGCGCCCGCCCCGCCCGCTCTCCTCCCGCTCCCGCTCCTGCTCCCGGAGCGGGCGGCAAGGAAGGGGTTACGGGAGCGAGGTGTTCGCTGCTGCTGCTGCTTTTCGTCACCGCGGGGCAAGCCCGGGAGTTCTTCAGCCACCCTTTCCAGCGTTCGGGATCCCCGAACTGTTCGCCTTCTCACGCCCGGCCCGCTGAGCCTCCCTCTCCCCGCAGCAAGGCCCGCCGGCGAAACTGGGAACGGCATGCAGGCTTGAAAAAAGGCAACGGGAAAAAGAATCAGCGAGACGTAAAAGGGCAAAAAAAACCCAACAAAAAACCAAACATAATTCGATAAGCCCACAAGCAATCAGTACTATTTATCAAGAGGAAAGGAGAAAACCCAGACAATCGTACTGCAAATCAGTACAAGCCTCAGTGCACTTGCTACATGAATATCATAACAATTCCATACCAAAAAGTCTCCAAACCCATCACCAGGCGTTAAGGCATTTCTGTTTGACTACCCAGGGCATCTTGTCAGGTTAAGTTTCGGACAGGGTGCATTTCCCCATGCCCCCAGCACTCGCCTTTCCCTGAAGCACAAACACCTTGCTCAGCTGAGAAATCCCAGCAGGAGCAGCTCTATCAAATAGGAGGACTTAGTTCCAGGGCATAGATTCTTGTTCCCTCAAACACAAAACCACCACATGACTCACCTTTGCCAGGAAGAACCTCAAGGATCTCAGAAGCACTGAAGATGAAAACTTAGGTTTGTCTTTAGTTGCTACTTCTCCCTGCTTGGTTATGTGCTTTCAACTCCATTGACACAGTAGAGATATGTCATCACCCATCTGAATTGTATTTCACTATTTCCAGTCACCGCTCTAAGTCAGGCTCTGGATAGAATGTGCCTTGATGGTCTCAAAAGTGCCCCTCAGAGCAGAGCCACAAAGGCTCTTCATGGACAGTGAAAATCCCAATTCAGGCCTGAGTCAGACTTCAAACTGAAATGGGCTTTATTCAACAAATAAGGTAACAGAAATTCAGATAAGCCCAACATTGGAGGGAGACCTGGAATACTACAGCTCCATTCTTACAGAAACAAGAGAGATTACTGAGTCTTTTTTATAAAAGGAATTGAAAGTTCCTCCTGTCTTACCCCTCAATAGGCTTTCTTAAGGAAAAAGCCCATCTCTAGGAACCACCCTTGTTGCAGTATCAAGCCACCAAGAGGGTTAGGAAACAAGAGCAAATACCCTGTTAGGATGAGAGAACTGTGTCTGTCCAGACTGGAAAAAAAATCCAAACAAACAACAGACAGCCATGGGGTAGGAAGGACACCCAATGCCTGCAAAGTAAAATAACTGAATAGGCTCAATGACATTTGTTTTAAACAACTGAATAAAGTTCTTTGCAGACCTCCTAACACAGCAGGAGATCAAGAGCCAGTAGTCTTCACTTAAAGCAGGGTAAGTTCTGACACAACCCAAGAAAAACCTTTTCAGTTGCAAAGATGGCCAAGCAGTGGAGTAAGTTTTCCAGACAGGCTGTGCAGTCTCTAGCCCTTAATGAAGTTCCTTGGGATAAGGACCTTAGTAAGCTAGTCAGAGGTCACAGCCTGACCCTGCTTTGAGCCAGAGACTGAACTAGACAAGCTCCACAGGCCACTTCTAACCCAAGTGGCATTAATACTCTATGAACTGCAGAGTTCTGTGCAACATTCTGGCAGTCCCTCTTCACAGATGATTCAGGAGAAGCACACTATGCTTACCAGGAGGGACAAGGCCTCTGTTTCTCTTTTGGGTTTTGTTTGAGGCTTTTTAAATTTGTTTGGGGTATTGGTTGTTTTTCTGGTTTGTTGTGTGTGGTTTTTTTTTGTTTGATTTTTTCCTGTGGGAATTAAGAATAAATAAAATATGAAGAGACAGCTCTGTTCAAATTATTGTGAAGGTTTTACATTGTACTACAAGAGTAACTGCTGTAACTATTTATCTTGTACTCTTCTGGAAAGCTTACTGAAGTACCGCAGTTACAAACAGTCCTCCAGGATCTGCTTCCCTTTTAGGTGAAATTGAAGCAAGCTTTGTTTTTCCTAACAAAATGGATGGAATTCCACACTGCAGAAACTTTGTAAAAAAAGTTTTGAAATTGACTTCACAGTGATCACAAACTCCCGCTCAGTTGCTTTTCAGGAATATTTTTTTTCCAGAAGCATAAAAGTTATTCCAATAAAAGAGAAACCAAAGGAGGGGTAGGATTTAAACTTAGAGATACGTGCACAAAGCCTTGAACTCAAAAGCAGAGCCTGAATTTGAAACTACATGGTTCCCACACACACACACACATTTTCAGCCTGCTTTCTGTAGGTCTGTAATAAACATTTAAACAAGTATTTTTACCACTTAAACTATTGAGGTAGCAAAGCTTTTTAACAGCCCTTTTTAATTCCAGCAGTAGAAAGAAGAGCAGCACATTACATCCCTGATCTCAAAAGGAGCTAGCTGTCATCCAAGAATGAGAAATAGGTTACACAATGCATCTCAGATCATGTTTAGATGGTCTAATTAAGAAAACATACAAATGATGTAACATCAAAACAGTGTTAGTGCAGAAACACTAGCTTATTTTGGGGCAAGGTGGCCTTGCCCCACAAAGCTCTCTTGTTCAGTGACTCGGTATCATTCCTGACATACCAAAGCCAGGAGATTTCTCATTGTGCTGCACAATAGTTACTCTATTGTTCATCAGCTTCCTGCACAGCACAAGCTTTCTGCAGTTCCAGTGCTCCTGCACAACTGATCAAACTCATACCAGAAACATTAATTCTGCAGATGAAATCCCAACATGTCAATGAATTATACGTGGGATTTGCAATGATGGGATGCACTTCCTGTAGATGGAAACACCTAGGTTTGCAATTCTGAAAGAAAAGCAGGACTGAATACATCTTTAGTTTCTATTTTTCCCCATAAGAGAAGGTAACATAGGTATGCTTTTTTCCTATTGCAGAGAAGTCCAAATAGAGACTCAATACATCAAACAATTGTCATACTGGCAAATGCCCTTCAGAAAGCTGTCATCCAAGTAAGCAGTTCCCTGTTTCCTCTCAGCAGAGAAAACTACATGCAAGTGTCTGGAGGGAGAACTGCTGTTCCAGTTGACAGAGAACAGAGTAAAATAGATCTGTTATTAGCAACTTAGCTTCAGGGAAGCCAATGTCACTCAGTTTTCCTCAAACTAACTCCACAATTTTTTTTTTTTGAATACGCAGCTACAAGTCATCCTCCATGCACCCTGACCATTTCCATTTAACTTTTCAGTGCATTTTCAAGTATTACATTTTTTACAGAAATGTAACTTACTTCTCCCCTCTGTCCTTCACTAACTCTACTTCATGTTTCTCTTTCATTTGCATTTCAGTCCTCTTAACCTCTATAAACATTTTAAAAGTTTAAACTGTAACAAAAAAAAGAGTATGGGAATAAATTTTACGTTGAACTTTTCCTATGTTTGTTACAGACACATGTACAAATAAGGAGCTCCTCTTCAAGTTTTAAAAATTTCAGAGGTTGAAAGAGAACTTTTGAATCATTTGTAACCACATGTTACTCATGATAGCCCAACAGTTTGGAGCTACAATTTGTTTATTATGCAGTTCCTCCTTGATGAGCTTGACTGACTATTGCACTTATGCAAGCATGATGGTGTCAGACTCTCTCAGCACAACACCATAGAAACAACCTCAAAACAACTTTATTGAAAAAAGCAATTGGTGCTTTAATTTACAGGCCAGCTACTTCTCTCAAAGGCACACTCTATAAATCTCTGTTGATTTCAAAGCAAACTGCTTTAATCAGGAAAGGAGAACAAAGTCTTGGAAATTACCTTCAAGTAACATTTCTCAGACTTAGCCATAGGAGGTTTGGATAACCTGATGCTAAAGTGTGCTGGTAGGACAAGTCACACCAACCGTGGCATTTCTAATAAGCTTAGCCAGAAAGCATTTACTAATGTTTTCTTATTCTGTGTGGGGCTCTAATCCTGAAGCTTGAACTCTGTGGCATCCTGTTTATTGATTGGAGTGTACAATTACAAGGTAGAACCACCATTGTTTCCTACAGCTGCATAGTTACATTTAGTTCTGCTCCTAACAAGACAATTCTTTTAAAATAAAGGTCAGGCAGTGGTTTTACAGTAGCAATTATACCACGCTTGCATCATTTTAATGTAACAGCAGAACTACAAGGATAGAAAACATATATGATTTTAGCTTGCAAATACCACAGCAGACATAAGAAATGTTTTATAGTAAATTGCAACTACAAACATATACATTGTTTAAGGGAAGCTGAAATTAAGAAAAAGATTTTTTTTTTTCAGCAGATATGTCCATAAAAACATATATGTACTGAAACTGCCTTGAAGAATTCAATCTAAAGAATTCTTGGAGAATTCAATAAAAATGAAAACGTTCTAAAATATACTTAGGTATTTTAAGAAAAATTCAAGGATGATTCATTAATAAATTTTAGACTTTACAAGCTGCAGAAGACTGCCTATTTGAGTATTGCTGTTTGTAGAGGAACAGGCAAATGTAGGGTCAAAAACCTGAAGTAAGAACATTAGACATGATCAAGTGAGAACAACTGTACTTTAAAAAAAAGTGTTTACCAGCAGGCTTTTTACATACAGGCTAACAGCAATGAGGGCAGACCTTAACCAGTAATTTGGATCCTTCCTTCCCATACTGTTTTTCTCTCCTGCCATACAGCTCAAATTTCCAACTTGCAATAATAAGGCTGCAAAAGCAGTTATTTCTCCATTTTTGCTAACTCAGCATAACAAAACTGAGCACAATACACTAAGAGTGATTTCCATAATGTCTCCTTATGGTCTCTAGCAAATAACTTAGGAAAATGAGCAATTTTGGTTCAAGATTTTTTACCTTGCTTTGAGCTCAACAATGCAGATTTAGAACATCACATTCATTATATTAAAAATCTGCAAAGACTTGAAATCAAAATTTTGGCCAATGCTTAGGATCACTTTTTCTATCAAAAGTAAGACTACACAATCCCACAATAAAGACAATAAAATCAGTAGGCAGATCTCCTAGGCACAGGCCTTTGCCACAGGTTTATATGGAACTGGACACATTTTTCTGCAGTGGTTGGTCCAGATTCACCACATGCACCTGTACTGTGATAACTACCAAAGCCTCAGGGTGCAGAAGCCCAGAAATGAAGGAGTAGCCAAGGTTTATTTCATACTGATTAAACCTAAACATCTTCAATGTTTAATCGACTACTAATAAAAAAGGCTTTAAAGGAAAACATTCCACAGAACTGGAATATGGCTCCCTATCACACTGACAGTTTTTTCATCACATTCAGCTGCTAAGCGTGACTTTCCCAGTTTCAGATCTTCTTTTCTGTCAAGTTATGACCTCATTGCAGTCATATAATTTACACTTTTTTTTGTCTAAAGAAAGGGAATTTTTGTATCATCCTTTGCATTTCAATAAAGAGTAACTCCATTTATAAAAGTAAATAATTTCCTTACCCTTTCTTCTGGTAGATCTTGAATAGTGAGGCTCAGCTCAATAACAATTTACACCGCAATAGGAGAGACACCAGAAGTCCATGGTGGCACAAACAATACAGAAAGTCTGTTTTCTTTCTAAAAACATACTTGTGACTTAGAAAAGAACACCTCAGTCAATGAAAGCCTTGCAATGGAAATGTTAAATGAGAACAAGAAGAACAGAGATAATTGCACATACACACACAAAGTGTGGGCCAGTACAAAAGTCCAAGGAATTTTAAATAGCCACCACCTTACCTGGGGTGATAAGAAAAACCCTAGCAGAAAAAAAATATCTTTAGCTACTTACAACTCTTGCAGGAGAAACTTACATAGGTATGCTTTCTGTATACTTGTGTGTTCCCATTTCAATGTGTTTACTGAAAATAGGTACTCTAATGACAATATTTGCTATTTACACTATTAATATTTTGCAATAGTATCTGTTCCTGACATGGCAGGAACATTAGCTTTTTCTATGAACCATTAGATTTCTCTCCAGATGCCCTAGAAAAAAAAATGCAATTATAGTGTATATGGCTAGGCTAAAACAAGTTTACAAAAGTGATCTCTTGAGTGTAATGCTCAAATTCTACAAGAGGAAACATTGTCCTTTTTGAATGTTATTAGGCAACACTATCTGCATGCTTCAAGCTAGGCATGAGCACACGTTCACTTGTTTAAATAAGTCATTAATTAGACCATCTGCAACTTATTGATCAGAACTGAGTAAAAGGAATGATTGTAAATCCATTTCTTCCTCCTCCAAGATTAAGACTTACCTATGTAGGGTCACAAAGAAAATAGAAGCATTTAATAAATAAAATCGCACAGAAGATATTAAAAACAATAAAATCACATGGTATGAAGCATAGGCAGAAGAGATTAAGCTAAATCTGCAGTGTAGCAGAAAACAGCACGTGGAGCTTGGGAGGAAGAAATATACTCCCTGTGTGGGCAGAATCCTTTGTCCACTGATATCTAATAGTTAATAATACTCTTTAATCCTTCACCTATCCAAAAGATTCAGGAGTCCACAGACATACACTCTGTTATTTTTTGGCCTATAACTAGCACAAGACAGTAACTAACAAAAAACTCCATCTAGGGAGGTAAATGCTCAGCACCTGAGTATACCTAATTTTAACACTTTTGAAGTTTCCTGAAGACTGTGCTTGCCCAATCAGAAACTGTGCAGAAATCACCTGGTTAACCCTGACAGCCACCTGCTTGTGAATATTAAACCCACGAATGCGTAAGAGAATATTTGGAACAGCACACTGTCACAGTGGTTGCTGATGCCTGAAATAATGGAATTGCTGGTGATAGAGAGCAAAATGTTCCTTATTGCCTCTGTAGGAACACTGGTATGGACTTCTCAGTACAGTCCAAATGCTTCTGCTTGCTTTAGCTTTGCTACAGGACAACTTGTAATCCACCTAGCCTTTTTAAGTAAATACCTTTACTAACAAGGTATGCATTGCCATGCTTTATATCCCTATGTACCTATGATACCCCACCTTCAACTTTCAGGCTTCTGACTTAGACTTCCTAAGGGTATTTATAGCCAAAATGTAAGATAATGAGAGATATGTGGCCTGTATATCCTTTAAATTCCATATAGAACTATGATGTACAGCTGAAAAATTAATGGTACAATACTAAGAAACTTTATATGCACTTATTATAAGACTCTCAGTGTAATAAAATATTTTTATTTTTTTTACCAAGCAATGGCAGGTAGATCTTACATTGAAGTAATGGGATAGGATATTCAAAAGCTCTTTATTAGCTTTCTTAAGACTTTGTGGCTGTAAGATCTGAATTGTTGATTCTTAGAGGAAATAATATTATCTGCCAGAAATCATTCTCTCCAGTCTGATATGTTTTACAGTGGTCACTGCCTTTAAGGATAAGCCTTAAGAAATTAACACTGCTATATTGTGAAAGACTGTGTTGCCCTGGTAATAATACCACCACAAGAACATGAACATCCAGGAACATTTGGTTATCATCAGATCTGCTCTTGATGTGAATCCATTAGTTAAAAAATTGCTCCCATTATTTCCAAATAACTCAAAAGATGCTAAATGAGGCATTCAGAGGCACAGTAGGGTACAGCAGAGAGACAAGCTTTGGATGTGTTTGCAGAGCCTTCCAGTTCAACAGCAAAGTTATGTTAACAATAGTGCTTTAAAGACACACCTCCCCAAAATCCTCCCAGGACAAAATGAAAATAGTAAAGCTTATCTCTCCAGACTAGAGCTCAGCTGCTGTTATGAGCCAGGTGAGACTTCTCAGTCTTATGCTTATATTGCAAAATTCACAGAACAAGATAATATCATTTAAAACCTCTTACAGAACCCAAAACATGGTACATTCCAGCTGGCCAGAAAACCTTGACCAAACTGAGAATTCAGTTTCATATGTATCTATTCAGGTATAATTAAATTGACAAGAAATTAACCTGCATTCTGCAAAAATACCAACTCTCTTGAAAGTCCAGTATAAAACCACTGTAAGGATGGTACAGAGATAAGTCAAATGCATGTAGTAAACAAACAGCACAAAAAAACTAAAAAAGTAATGTATTAGGTTTTCCACAAGTTTAAACAAGTTTTCAAATGAAATCTTGTCTTGGTTTAACTGTATTAAAGTCCATATAAGAAGATACACTAAGATTTATTCTTATGTTGTTCAAATATAAGATACTGAGAACGTTCAAATAGAAGATACTGAGAAAGTGGCTTCTGATGAAAGCTTTCCCCCAGCTGCAGTTTTCCTGGCATGCTGGTGGTATTCACCAAATGCTTTATGACTGCATCTGCCGAGGGAAATTTGCACCAGCAGTCAAACTTCACAGGTTAAATGTCTGAAAATGCCCTACTAGCTCCTGACTTTTTGGGGACACAGCCTGTAGTCTCTTCGCAACTTTGGTTGGTAAAGAAGTACGACACAAACTTTTGTTCAAAAGCCTCATGAAGGAGAAACAATTCCGTGGAGCTTGATGAAAGCATCATGAGCCATCAGGACCAGAAACTCCAACTGGAGTTCGCCCTGGCCTCGCTCATCCAGTAATGCTGCGGGCAGCTCTAAAAGGGGAAAAAGATGGTGGCGAAAGATGCCTTTGTGTTTTCGCGCTGCACTTACAATCCGGAAGGCTTTTTCCTTCCCCTGCTGCCCCAAAAGCCTACGAGGCGGTCCCGGCGCCCCGACAGCAAGCTCATCCCTTTGCGCCCCCAACAGCAGCGGGCGTCGGGCTGCTGGATCCTCCCTTCATTGTCCATCGTTCAGGCTGGTGCTCCCAGCCGGCTGCGAAGCTCCGGAGCGCCGGCATTCCCGTGCCTTCCCCGGCATTCCCGTGCCTTCCCCGGCATTCCCGTGCCTTCCCCGGCCGGAGAGCCCCTCGGCGCCGCCGCTCCCGCGCCGCAAGGGCGCCACCTGGCGGGGCGGGAGAGGAAAGCGCCGTCCCGCGCGCAGCCTGGGCCGCCCTCGCGTCCCGCTTTTGGTTTTGATTTTATTTTTGAGGGAAATGCGGTTCCCTTCCCTGCCCTCGGCGTTCCTCGTTTCCCTGCTCACATAACCCCCCCTTCACGCGTACCACTGAGGGCAGCTTGGCCGCAGTCAGGACCAGCAGCTCCCCGCGGCGCCTGCTCCAAGTACTTCGCAGCACAAACCTGAGCTGACCGGCCTTATCCAATCCTTTTATCTCCCTCTACCATTTCCCACTGGCGGAAGCGATTTAAAACAAACAAACAAACAAAAAACCCCCCACTATTCTGCTACCAATCTATACATTCCCTTTACTTGCATGCTGCTATGCTAATTATATATGCCACATCAAAATCAAAGCCAGATTATTAGTATGTGATTTGCACTTCAGCTATAGCTTTTGCTGATTTTTATTCAGTTTAGGTACTTGCCCCCAGTGTGCTTTGCATACTGAGGACCATAACTTGTGAACTCAGCTTTTGCCCATGCATTCATACAGAGCTTTGCTGAAATTAAAGTGGTGAATCACCTTTTCTAGAGATATACTGCACTATCTCCTCTTTGTATCATTTCTCCGTGAATGACTAAATGTAAGTAGATATGAAAGGGGAACCTAGCAGTTTATTAGTGCCTTTATAAACTCATTATTTTTCTCACTTTAATGATTCAGTTTTCTAAATTTTTTTTTGCGTTCTGAGTAAATATGGCTCAGTCACAAGCTACCTAAAGCCTAAGAAAATGACTGCCTCTTACAAAACACACAGAGATGGGACTCCAGTCTTAATTTTGGCCTCTCAAAACTCCTAGTTTTAAGCACTGGTGAATTTTCAGACTTCTCTATACAATTCTGTACCCACTGATTTAGCATCAGATAGGGCATGTTGGTAATACAATGTAAGTAGGCCATGGCTATACATGAATAAAGTGCATTGTAACTATAGGTATAAATTCTGTCAGCTATAGCACCTGTATTTGCTTAATAGGTCTGACAATCCTGTAAATGAAATACTAATTCTAATAATGGGAACCCTGGCACTAGTCATTTCTGCCTGGTGGGTTCTCTTCAAAGTGTGGCAAATGATGATAACAAAAAAAAAAAACCCAAAACAGAAGTTCTCTCTATGTTCAATACCTAACAATTGTAGTTGATGCTAGAAAATTGACAACAATAATCAAAATAAGATGCCAAGACTCCTTAGTAACAAATGCTATGGCAGGCAACAATAAAAAGGAAACAAGCCTATGCTCCTATCCAAAAATATTTCCAAAATAATTGAGTTAATAGTTACATGTTCATGAACTAGTAAAAAGGTAATATATGGCCTTTGGATCTTCTAAGCATGCTGAGTAACTGTAGGTGATAATTACTATAAGCCTGATTCCTACATTCATAGTGGAATCAACATTTGAAAGAGAAAAAGAAGTACAATACATCCCTAACTTAACATGCCATTCTTATACTCTGGGAAAAAAAAACCTAAAACACAACAAATAAAAAAGAATTTATTACAAAAATTTGGTCCTAATAAGTCAGTACAGTAATTATTCTCAAATCTAACATCAAATTATCTGCCTGAGTTGGTGGATCTGAGCAATACCTTGAAGTTTTACAGAACAGAACAAAGTGGCATCCAATTATAGAATCAGATGGCAAGACTGTAACTGATGTTGACAATTCCCTGGGATTTCTCTTCAAATCCATTTGAAAAAAGACTGGCTAGACTTGGAACACAAGGATTCAGTCATGGGCAAAGATAAATTTCATGCTTCTGTTGCTAGTGAGACTAAAACAAGCAACAACTGTTCCTCTAATAAGGAAGGTACAATAAATGCTATTGTGCACAGTTTCTTTATCACAAGTTAGATGTAGTCCTTAAAATTTTGGTAAGTTTCCAGTGCCATCCTTCACATAAAGTTACCTACCAAGAAATTAGCACTGAGTTTTCATCTGCTCTGACTTATTACATATAGTTATTTCTCTAATGCCTACACAACATATGAGATTTGAGGAAAACCCGGAAAAAAGTGCAAAGAAACCACTACAGAAAAAAAACCAACTTCAGAAAGCAGGTTAACACTAATTAGACTGTAGTTAAATACAAACTAAACCTGTTAAAAAAGTAATGATATTTAGATTAATAATTCTGCATAATTTCTGTCCAGAGATCATTTCTATGTAAGATTTACTCCACCAAGTAGAGGAAAAAAATAGCTTGCATGCATTTTATGGTTATTATTAACGTGGCTGGATTCCATTATCTTGAAAGAGTGGTGCATGGTTTTTTTAGGCATCATTAGTAGTAATGCACTTTTCCAAAAACATGATTCAAAACCATAAAGTAACACCTTACATTTCCAGGTAAGCAAAAGTCCTTACTTCACTTTAAACTATATAATATATAATATAACATATTATATATAATATAACAAATATATAATGCTGGGTTTTGTGGAAAAGAGAAATATTATATCAGTTTTTCCAAGGAGGCATATAAAATAATTATATGGGGAAAAAAGAGAGATGGATTTAATCTGTTCATATCTAAGGAATATAATGAAGAGTTCCTCCACCTGAGCAAAATTCCTGACAAAATTAAGGTATGGAGGAAATATTGCTTTAAGAATAGAAGTGTTGTTGTTTTAACAAAAGCTACACCTAAGATGCAAATAGCCCACTACAGGATGATCACTCTGTTTCTGTTAGGTGTCTATCCTTTTTCCTATTCTCTTATTGGGCAGTTCCCTAAAAAGGCTGAGCACTTACCTGAAAAGCCTCTCTTAGAATAGGTAAGAAAATTAATACCCTATACTAGCAAATTTAGACCAGTATAAAAATAGTGGGATTTAGCCTAGCACACAGCATTTCCCTGTGCTAAAACACAGCAGTCATTTATCATGAAGTATGAGAAACTGGGGAGGGTGCTCTGGTTGATTCAAACAGAGGAACTGTAGTTCCTCTGGCTCTAAAGAGGTAGATACTAGAAAAATTGCAACAGAGTTACATAATCATAAATAAAGTTTACACAAAAAAGAAAAAAAAAAGCAGGAATGCTTTTCCAGAACTACTTCTCTATTTGAAAGCTTTAATGCCTGTATTTGAAAGCTTTAATAAAGTAGCCTTTTCGCCCTTTTTGAGTACATCTTCAACTATGTTTTTCTTCATCCAGTCTATCACAATACAAAGGCTTCCTCAGTAGAAGGAAGAATAAGTGAAAGTGAGTCAGAGCTTTCTTAGGCACAAGAAATGAGAGAGGAGCTCACACTCTGCCTATGTGCCCATAAGGAAAAAAAAAACAAACCAACTTTTTTTCACTCTACATAATTAATATGCACAGTAGTGTCTGTGGAAGACAAATGCTTGTGTCCTGCTACTTCTTAGAAGAGAACCAAGGGAAAAAAAATTCACTTAGCTCACTGCCTTGAAACCCAGAGCAGATGCAGCACTTTTCTTGCCTCAGATGCATGAGTTGCTAGCAACTACTTCTCTGAAAACACCTGAGGTACTTGAACCACTTCAATAATGTCAGTCAGACATCTCCTTGACTGATAAGCATAGGCAGACTTAAATCAGGAAAAAGAATTCCATCCTGATTATTTATCCCAGCCTTAGAAAGTACTACTGAGCCACAGGTAAGCACAGGTACATCTTCGGGTGTACTAGTTTATAACTCTGCATATTAAATGATTCTTGACTTTAGTGTGGCAGACCCTAAGCCACAACTCTTGGACTCTGGCTTACACAAGGTTCAGCTTTTCCTGCCAAGGAGTTGCAATCACTAGAAGAGAGAAGAGAACAAAATTAAGTTGCTTTTCCATTTTAGTTCCCCTTGTTTTCTTGAGTTTGTGCATTTATATTGGATGGTAAGCTAGTTAAGCCAATTATAAATTCTGTAACAGCAAAAAGAGTTCATAATAGAGATATCAATGCTTTAAAAGTTCTTTAAAATTTAAACACTTTAAACTATTAGCATATTTAGATAAGAATGCTATAATAATTAAAATAGCAGCTCCTTTTCCTTTGTAATCAAAATATATACTGAACATTTTACAGCTTAATTACATTTATTATAGAGGGAACAAACCAGCAGATCAAGTACATAAACTACCTTGTTTTACTGCTTGGCTTGTCTTCTAAGTGGTAGTGTGAAAAAACCCACCTTAAATAGCTAATTTAATCTTCTTGATGAGAATAAGATACAGGTGACAGAAACCTGCTTAGGGTAGTTTATTGAGATGGTGTAGTGTACTTATTTGAAAGGGTAAGCTATTTAAAAAGGTTTTTATTACTGCAGGTAAGGAGGTTAGGAGAGTTTGTTTGTTGTAGTGGGGTTAGGCTGATATGTTTGTTTGTATCTTTTCTCTTTCCCTAAAAATCAAAACCTTGATTCTGAAGTTTTACAGTTAAGAGTTTTTGATATGCTCCTGTTAATGAAAGATACAGCTTGTCTACTTCTATTTGAAAAGTGTAATTACTTCAGGGACAGAGGAAAGCATGCTGTGGCTATATTGAAAAATATGTTAGTCTGTAAGTCTTTTACAGAAAAAAAAAAGATGGTAATGCTTGAAGCTACTGTATTATTGGTAGTCTTCAATGCTGTGCTGCCATGTAGGCTTCTTGCTCATCACTGATTAAGATGGATGCTTTGTCTCAAAGCCTCATACAAATGAATGAAATGGCTTACAAAAATTGAGCACATTCAAAAAATGAACAAGGAAAGGGAAGTGCTAAGATTATTTAGGGAAAGAATTTATCTTCAAGATAAAAAAAAAAAGAAAAAAAAAACCCTTGTGCTATTTAGTGAGTTTTCTCTTGTATAGTTTAATCAGTATGTAGCTTGTGTGACAAGTTAAAAAAG
Source organism: Chloebia gouldiae (assembly GCA_003676055.1). Classification (NCBI taxonomy): domain Eukaryota; kingdom Metazoa; phylum Chordata; class Aves; order Passeriformes; family Passeridae; genus Chloebia; species Chloebia gouldiae. Next base: position 54,305,292 of record QUSF01000002.1, on the reverse strand, counting down.
TTCTGATTAGTACATTCAATTTAGATTCCTATGGGGACTTGATGTAGTAGAATAGGCTTTTATTGTAAAGTTCAGGTTTTTTTTAGTAGCTTGCATTGCTCAAGCTGTTTATGTGCTTTGTGTACTTGTCATGTTCTAAAAGCTGGGATGGGACTGTGTGGAGTTGTACGTAACAAAACTTTCAGCCCTGATGTTTATAAGTTAAGAGGAGTAAAAATTACCTGAGTAAAAATATTTCTCCCTGATATAGAATAGAGAATTTCACATGGAATTATTGACCTATTTTCAAAGGTGGCATTATATTTAACCTAACTGAATATTATTGAATACTATTACCTGTGAGATAATGCTTCCTGGAGTCTTGAGTTCTTTTGTCCTTTTTGTTTGAAATCTCCATGAAAATAGTGGAAGTGTGATGTAGAAAGTTATTAATGTTTCTATAGAGGTAGCTAGTTCATTACAACAGAGAAGTTTAGAGAAACTAGCTTAATTCAAACAAAACTTGATATAGGTTAAAATACAGTTATAGTTCAGTTATCAAATATAATCTTAATAATAAAAAAAAAGCAATACAGTCCTTGTTTCAGTTACCTCCTTATGGAACAGAGCTGTAACTGTATGATGAATTACACAGACACACTCCTTGTAGAATTTGAGCATTGTATATTGAAATTTGTAAAACCAGTGTTACTCCCTTTTCACAGCAGATTTTTTTATAGATGGGTTTGTCATCTTGAGAGCAGGTTTCTTTTTCTCATGAAGAGTAAGCTGTCACCAAGAGTCGTTCTAAGAGTAGTAGGAACTGAACACTTATTTCCCAATCTGCACTTTTTCTTTGATCTCTTCCGGGGATCAGGCTGCCCCCAGGATGGTGTTGGGTGCAGGTGTCAGACCTCTGGTGTCATAAGCTTCAGGCTGCCCTGTGGTAGGGACCAGTGCTCAGGTAGAAGGTGCCTGTTTGAGTTAGTTAGCCCTCAATAGCTGAGTTTTTTTGCCAAACTCTAGCTGTCAGTAAAAACTCTATGTAATTCCTGCCTAATTATTTTCTATAGCCCTTAAGCCAGAGCACCTCCCCATCTCTTTTTCTGCCTGAGGGTCAATTAAGGCAGTTTACATAGAACAGATCAGAATGGGTTTTCAGTCTTGGTTATCTGGAGATCCTCATCCAATGACCCCAAAGAGAGGGTGGCTGCTACACTTGTAAATTCAGTCCATCTTATTCTCAGTAAAACTTATGTATTCTTTTTCTTAAAGGGCTTGCATGTAACTTGTGTTCTGTTCCTTTAAAATAAAACCAAGACAATCCTGCTGAATAATGTTTATCTGATTGAGAAAAATGAGAGAACAGAACAAATCTTGACATGCACACTGTAAAAATCTGTTATAGTCCCCAGTAGCAGGGCATGGGTGTGCTCCAGTTTGTTTTCCCTCCTCCAGCTTTGGAAGTAGATAACCATTATTTTGATACAATGTTACTGTGTTAGATGCGAAAAGGTCCCTTGACATCACATGGCTAATTGGGGCTCCTCAGTGAATAGGATCTGGCCTTTTAGCTGTGCTCTGAATGCACTATTGACTTGCTGACAGGAAGCCCTGTAGCGATAACAAAGGAAGAAATGATTCAGCAAACACCGGAAAGCCTCCCTTGATTTCACATCTGCTGGGCCATCTATTTCCATGCTGGTGGAGCTGCCTTCACACGAGTGCAAAGTCTCTCATTGTTCAGCACTTGTTTCCTCTCTTTTTTTTCTTATTTCTTTCTTTTTACTTTAAAATGTCGCATTTTCCCCAGGCAGTATCAAAACCAAAATAAAACACCTGCTAGAGTGATGGAGCGTCAAAAAGTATTAAATACTGCTGGCTGTAGCAGAAAATGGATACATGAAGACAAAGTGCTGCATTATGAATGGCAGAGTGATTTCCAAAATTAACTGAAGAAAGTCCAAGGGATTAGGGTATTGTCTTACTGAGCTGTGGCAGGCCATTACGTTTCTAGTGTGACTAGACTCCAGCCTTTTAATAGCAAAATCCCAAATCCTGCTTTGGATAAGTTGGTTTTGGTTTGTTACTGTAACAGAGGCAGCATTCAAAGTTTAAAATGCTTTTGCTTTGTATTACAGAACCCAATGTGCCTAAACAGCTAAGAAAATACTAGGAGATTATTTTACTTAAATAATAAAGCAATAAAAAAAAAGCAATAAAGCTAGTTTTTCTGTTTACTCGTGTTCCTTGTGAGGATACAGTGTATATCAGCATATTTAGCTTGACTCGGAAAATTCTTTCACTGTATTTGGACAATACATAAACCAGGACATTTTTTTAATTTATTTGGATAAACTTAAAACATCAGATGTTCTGGTCCAGATATTGGAATACAGTCAAAATTAATAAGTGCATTAGGAAGTGCATGCATAGTAACAGTGGTCTAACCCCAATATGTTTATTTTGAAATGTGTCACATGCTATGTCACATGTCCTTGTTTTAACGCAGTTTGTGATGTAGGATCCTCCAAATTACTATAGGATATCAAAGCAGTTGTCCATATACTTTGTCATTTAATCTCCTAATTAAGGAAACAAGTCCGAGGGATCCCTGAAGTTGTTCTTTGCCCTAATTAAATCAGACAGAAAGTACAATTTGCTCTGCCTGCTCACAGAGAACACTGTCTTCTTCCTGAAGCAGCTTATCTTTTCCACACTGTGACTTGGCTAACTCCTTGCACTGCTCCTTTCTCTTCCAGCTCTTCCATTTTTTCCAAGTGTCTGGGTTTTCCATGATGCTGTATGACTGCATGGTTTCTGAGGTTTTTGTCTTTGTAATTTAGGCCTCTGGATTAGTTTCCTTTCTGTGAGGGGATGTAGGAGAGGTAGGGATTGTTTGCTGAGTCATCCTTGAGGTCTGGTGTGAGATCTTTCTGCCAGGAAAAATCCTGGCAGACTATGTCCTTTTGCAGAGTTGGTGGGGATGCAGTTTTGTGTCAGAGGCACTGGAGCCTAGCCAAGACATGGCAAATTTCTGGTTAATCCTGCTGGGGGAAGAATCAAAAATTGTCATATTTAAAATAACAAAAGAAAATCTTAACTTTAGGTCATATCTTTGGAAAATGGTTATAGTAATTCACCACTGTAGGATTCTGCACAGTAGGACAGAGGTAACCTGGGAAGGGCAGAAGGCAAAATGCTTTCCTCCATGTCCTGAACAAGATGGCAATCTCTGTAAATATTGTCAGGGTCAATATGAAATACAGTGTTAAGCTGGTGTTAATCTACAAGTGACACCAGTGCCCGTAAACTCACTCCAAGGCATCAGTGTCACATCCAATTATGATCCTTGATGGGATTTTTCTGGAAAGTGCCTATGGACCCAGAAGGCAGGAGGCATTTCCAGTGTGCTTTTGCTGCTCCCAGTAGAACTCTTACAATTTTTTTTGGGGAAGTGTTTAAAGAGTGTTTTAAAATTCTCACAAGAGTTTTACAGAGGAAAATGTGACTTAGAAACACAAACCCCTAGCTAAAGGGAGTGTCAAGTTTTAATTATTACTTTCTTGCTGTGTATAAAAGGCCTGTATCTGTAATCTGTATCTTATGGAAAGCTGGGAATAAAAATAATCACAAAATCTTAGGAGAAGGGAGGGAAGAGGGGAAAAAAAACCCATGTATTTACAGAGCATGATGTTCCTTGTTGATATGGAATTCAGCTGTGAAAATGAAATGTGGATGTGAAGCACGATCTTTATCACATAAGAACCTTAATTTGTCATAGATATGAGAATTCTTTGAATTATCAGTGTTTCTTCATCACACCTAGCACTACCCTCATGCATTAATTGATGTATCATTTGTCCCATATGCTGATATCTAGAACCAAAAAAAAGTATAAATGCATTGTGTGTAAAGGTGCTTTTGTGTGAAACAAGTGTAAATATTTACTTGTACAGGGGAGTGTATATGTAATAAAAATATATATTAGATATCTTCATAGAAGGCATATAGTTCTGTGATATAGCTATAGCTCTATAGATATATTAATAGAATATATCTAGATCTGGGAGCATAAATCTCTCTATATATCCTTGCGTGCAGTTCTGCTGCCAGGAAAGCGGCGTACGGTGCGGGAGCCGCCGCTGGCCGGGCTGAGCGCTGGGGGGCAGCGCTGGCCCGCGCCTGCCCCGCTGGCACCTCCCGGGCCGGGAAAACTCGGGAATGAGGATTTGGAGCGCTCACAGCGCGCCGAGGGGCTCCCCGAATCTGCAGGGCAGGCAAACCCATCCCTGGACACGCCTCACTCTCTTTTTTGTTTTAAATCCATAATCCTGTTTTCCGTGTGCATCCCTCATGCTCTATAACCTGTTGCCAGAGTTGGGGGAGCTTGTAAGCTCCGGACCGGGCTATGAGCAGTTCTGAGCCAAGCTGTCTTCGCAGCCCATTTTTGCAGTTATGTCTCTGCCAGGAGATGATGGGACCCGTGGAATCACAGCAGTCCAGTCCCTAGAAGGGCTGGAGTGTGTGGATTGCACAAACAGAAAAGGAAAAGTCAGGGGGAGCAGTCTGGCTGTCCCCGGCAGTAAAAGCATCGCCTACATCCAGTTGTTTATAGGAAATGTGTCATTCCTGTATGTCTATAGGAATACAGTGATTAGTTTTGCGTGTCTGCATGTTTCATCTTTACATGTCTAGCAGCCCAGTGAATGCTGAAGAGATCCACTACTTTTTGCTGGATTTGAAAGAGCAGTCTATTACAGGAAGCTGCACATTATGCTCTCATGGAAACATTTTTCCCCCTCATACTGCTATTTTTTCCATTAATTCTAAGTGAAGCTTATAGCTCTTCTCTGACTATGTGAAGTATTAGCCAAAGTGACAGAAGATGTATCCCATATAAAGGAAATTCTTGATCACCAGTGAAATGAGAGTCCATTCTAAAAAAAGCTAAATATTTAGTGAATGCTGCTCCTAACATGATTTTTTTAGCTGTCCTGGGACAGGAGGACAGCAAGCATAGTATATGTATTCTATAAAACTGTATATGGTATCCAGCTTTTTTTTTTTGTTGTTACTGAGGAGGCTCAAATTCTTCAGGAAACAACATATATTTTTTAAAATTGTGTCTATCAATGATTGTCCAATGTAAGAAATCTTACATGATGAATAACATCTCTCATTCCTCTGAGTTTTTACATGTAGTTATTATACCCAAGTGGGAAAATGATGCTGTGAATGAAGTGCATTTACTTGTTTTATTTCCTGATGGAAGAGGTATCTAATTCTTGTTTATTTTTAGGGCATTAAAACCACAAAACCAAGTGGTGAGTGTTTTCTTTGGTTTAGCAATAATGATAATATCTGTTTCTGATATCATGCTGTTGGATAATATTATTTCCATTTCATACATGGAGATCTGAGCACAGCAAAAATGAATTCCTGGAAAACACCCAAGAAGCACATGGCAGAAGCTGGAAAACAATCAAGCATTCTCAGTACTAGTCATCTGCTTTGTGCACAATGGTTCTCCTTCACTAAAACTGGAAGGATTTTCTTGGGAATGAGGAGGTCAAACACTGTGCAAGACACATTTAGAATCTAATGTAGCTCCAACTAGCATAACGATCTGCACTTTTGGAAACGTAATTAACTTAAACATTTTACCAAAGATAATTCTATGAAATGGGAGAAAAGAAGGACTCGGAGATGAGAAGCTACAGGAAAAGAAGGAAGAAATATCAGTAAAAAAGTGAAATTGCTATTACTGTATTGCTATAACTGACCGGTTCTAAGGGTTTGTAGGCTTACTAGAACTAACCTGTCAAGGCTTCCTTGGCCTATTTAAAGAACACGAAGTGCAGACTAACATACATTTTACAGGTACTTTCAGTTCCATATTGTTATTGTTCTTTATTTCCACAGTAAACAGCATGGCCTGTCCCATGTCTCCCTGCTGTAGGTGGTCCCTCAGCCACAGTGTGTTCTGAAAGGTGAAAGGTCCTATTTACAGGACAGGTGCCATAAGGCACATGCTTATCAGCCATGACTGAACAACGCTTTTGATCCTGGCCACTCACATTTTTCCTTTGAACCTACAAGCCCAGAAAAGTGCCTTGTGATGCTGAAACTGCTTCTTACAAAACCTCCCACTTTGGACATCAGAAAACAGACTTGCTCTGTCAGACTGGAAATAAAAATCTCTCTTCTTCCATCATCCTCTGATCTTGTGCCAATAGGTCATAGCAAGGGTGGTGGTCATTGCGGTGCTGATGCATCCCACTTTTCTTGTCCTCCTCCCCTTGTGACTCAGCATATTATTCTCCAGTATTCTAGCTACCCTTTATTCTACTCTACCCTTTTTTTTTGTAGCCCTGCAATAATTTTTCAGGAGTGACAGTATGACACTCCATGTTATCTCAGGCCAGGCTAATCTGCCTTTTTGTCCATCATGAGGTGCTTGCTCTGAGCCTCCTGTAATCCCCATACTGTTGCAGGAGTAGACAGCCAGCTTTTCTCAAATGGAATTTCTGCCTGTCTGTGGGTTGATATTTTTGGTATGGGCACTCTGATGAAAATAATAAGAGTCTGCAAAGAGATTCATATTATGATTTGACCTTAATCCTTTTGAGAAAGCAATGAATGCATTTCCAAAGAAATTACTTTCCAAAGAAGTACTTGCTTGAAGGCAACAAAACTTCAAGATTACTCTGTGGCTACTTAAAAATATTAGTACTTCCATCTCATGATCCTTCAGAAACTGAAAAAATGGGCCAGTCCTGGTGGGATTTAACAGTGAATTGGTTAACAATTAAAACCTTCAATAACACACAATGGCTATTCACAGAGAGAGTATGTAAAAAAGAAACTGAAATTTTGTTTTCTTCTCATTACTGTGATTAGAGTTGGGAGGTATCATTTTATTAGGGGCATCCATTCCTTTCCCCCATGTAATGGGTCATGTCATAAAGAAGACTTTGGTAAGTGGAAACTCTCCAGTATTCCAGGATATTACAAGATGGGGCCCAAAGAGGTGCATGAGACGCTGAAGGCAAGAAGAAGCCATTTCCAAAACTATTTCCTTTTGCAACAGGTCTTGTCTATGCTCTTATGGCCCATGTGCAACACTGGCAAAACAAAAGTCAAATATTTTCCAAATAGGCTCAGATTAGGACACAGCTGATTGACAACCAGGAAGTCTGCTGTCTAATACTGGTGTGCCTTAAGTTACAGGGAATGGAAGAGAAGGGCTGCCCTGTGGTCTTACATGCTGGAAATACATGGTAATGTTTGTGAGCTTCTAATTGGGAAGGTATGTGCTGCTTTTGCAGAAAAATTGAGCTAGAGAGCTGTTGTAGTTATTTCTGGTAATCACATAAGATTGCCGGTTTCTTTGCAATACATTATTATTTAATAATGGAAAAAGATGGCTGTTCTGGTCATTTTAGGAATAATTTGTTCTTTACAATTTCAGTGTTGTGTTTCCTATAAGCTTTTATTTTGACTGTAAAAATAATGTAATGTAATTTTGACTGTAGTTGGAAAATAATGTTAGTCCCTTTAGTTTTTCAATGTTTCAAGCATTATTCAGCTCTAATAAAATCCTATAATTTATAAAAATCTTTGAACAACCACCGCTGCATAGAAAAAAAAATCTCAAGTTATTAACTAAGGGAGGTTTGTGAAGTTTTGACAGATGACCTGTCTGATAGCAGCTTGAATGTGAATTTTTGAAGATATAAACCAGTGCAAATGTAAGCATTCTTGGGCTTAGTTAGTCAGTGTACATACAAAATGCTTAAAACCTAAGTCTTAACTATTTAAATCAAAATATTGCAAACAGAGTTTTTATCTTTAGAAGGAAGGTTTTAAATCAGGTTTGATGAAGGAAGCTAAACTGAGGGCTGGGGGTGAGAGAAAACAATGCAAAGCAAGGGCTGAGAGCAGGGAGGTGAGGGGAGGGAAGTTGTGACTGGCAGAAGACAGTAAGGAAGACATTTGGACATTGCCACTCAGAGGTGCAAGGTGCTTAGAGGCTTATTTTGTGTGTAGGGGCACTGACACACTGAGCCTGGGTGGCACAGTGCTGGAGGCCTGAATGCAGTCAGGAGGATGTGTATGAACAGATTGTGCAGTGTCATAAGAGTTCTCTCATGCCTCTTTCAAACCAGATTTTTAAGCTGGTTAAGCAGGTCCAGGACCTATGGCTGTGTTGGGTTAGTCTGTGGATTGACAGGATGTTTAAAGCCTTTTCTCTCTGTCTCAACTTCTAGTACAGCACTGATTCAGGCCAAAGAATCTACTGGCTTTCATCCAGATTTCCCTTGTTCTTAGGGCTGTATTTACTAGAATTCAAACAACAATGAAATGTGAACTGATTTTGCCAATTTGGCTTTTCTTTAGGTCTTGGACCTCTTTGCTTCTACTACTGTAATAAAGGGCCTTTTCCAAAAATGATGCAACCACAGGTCTGGCAAGCCAGGATGCTGCTAAAATCAGTGCATGTAGGAATTAGATCTCAGAATGCCAAAACTGCTGGCTCCTGGTCTGTGCTCAAGATCCAGCAGTGGAGAGTTGTGGTATTCTTTCATTGATATCAATCACTCTGGTTGATGGTTTACATGCTCAGCCCTTTGCATCCAGAATCTTCCCCAGAGCAGCTGCTGGCCTTGGTGAGCTAGAAGCACAGCCTAAATATGTTCTGGCTCCCTGTTCTGGGCTAGCTTGGCCAGAGAGCAGCCAGAGTAATAACTCCAGTCCCACCAAGGAAGGCTCCTTCTCAACAACACCAAGAAGCACAGCTCATTTGGAGGAGAGAAAAAACAACTTTCTGGTTACTCAAATACCAGTTAAGGAATGGTGGTGCTTCAACTTCTCCTGCCTACTAATGACCGAGCCCCAGGTCAACTCTAGGGCAACTCTGGAGAAGTGTTACAGAGTTGAGTCTGATATTCACAGAATTAATTATGGCCTTATTGATATGAGGATTTTTTTTTAAACATGTGAAATGGTGCCTTGGTAAAGGCTGTAACTATTCCTTTGACAAAGTACAAACATGCTTATCTATTGAGCAGATTCTGACCAGGCAAATAAACTTCTGAAGGGTATATGATTTGTATAGAACTGAGGAGGGTATTTGGAGAGGAACTAGGGAGAGAAGAGGGTTTGTCTTGGAAGGATTTTCAGAAAAGCTGGGTTTTTCAGTGTTTTTAGTAAGATGAGAGTGCCAGAGGAAAGATAATGTAAAACAACCTCTCATTGTCCTGTGGGAGGCTGGGCACACGGGCTGCCTCTGCTGTCCAGTCATGGGAGTCCCACGGGGGTCTGTGTCCAGGAGCTTCTGCTCTAGAGGCTGCAGATGCACAGTGCCAGCAGGCAGTATCTGTTCTATAGTTAGGGGCACCATCTGTCTGACCAGTGATGTTTTCTTACAAGATAAGTCAGCATGAGAGTTGGCTCTTGTCCTTTTCCTCTTGAAGTTTTAATTGTTCTACTAATTAATACAACAAAGGTTGATATGTTGCTCTATTCTATTAGTTTATTTCTAGATTTTTAACATTTTTCTAGCCCTTATGCCAGTATCATCTGCTTGCTGTACAGAAGATGAAAAGGCAGGAAGACCTCTAATGGAAGGATGGGTTTGAGTTGATGGTCAGGAGGTTTTCTGGATTCTAAAAATATTTTGTTTCATGATTTTGACCACAGTACTGTAGTATAGGGGGAAAAAAAAAGAGGTGGTTTTGGTGTTTTTTTTTTTTTTTTTTGTATAGCAGCAACAGTGATAATGTAGTGTTGCTATTTGGAAGTATCATGTTTAGTGAGAGTCCAGGTGGGAAATCTGCTGTGAACACATCCTGCCAAAAAAATCCTCAAGCCCCTGGAAAGACCTTCCCTGCTTTCAGAAGTTTCCAGTTCAAATAACTAAGACAGAAAGGAAGGCAGTCATTGAAGTGCCTTGGAATTGCTGTATGTAGAAGAAAGTTTGCTTAAGCTATATACCAATCTGTCTCTTAAATGGCTAGAAAAATATAGAACCTATAAACATGTATAAATCTATCCTTTCCATGTTTATGGGGCCTTTCTATGACCTGAGAATACTTTTCCATCAAAACAGACTGCACTAGGGTGGGCATTCAATTATAACACCTGTGTCCAAAGAGCTTGTAAAAGCAACATTCCCTCATTCAGTAATGGCTGAATGTCACTGGATATGGCTGATGAAGATGATAAGGAACCTCTATGGCCAAGTAATAGGAATGGTTCTTCTATAGGAACATTTCCTGTATGGGGAAGAAAGAAAAAGTGTAAAATGGAGTTGCTGCAGCACAAGCACTGTTATTTCTGTTGTTATATATTGTATTTACCAGGAGTTGTCCAGAATATGAAAAGATAGAATTGTGTGGGCCCTAAAATGATGGTCAAAATTCAAGCAGAAGGCTAAGAATAATTTTGTTGCCTTTTTTTTTTTTTTTGGTAAATGTAATGTTGCTTTCCCAATCATTGTCACATGTTGATGTGTATTTAACAATTCTTGTCTACTCCTAAGTTGGTTTGGTGGTAAGCAATCCAGTATTGTGGAGATGCTAGCTCTGGTATTCATGCACAAACATAGAACTGTTCATAATCCTCTTCCCTAGCTCTGTCCTCCTCAGCATGGAGAGAAAGTATTCCAGACAATGCCTTCTGTATTCTGTAAACAGACCAAAGGTCATAAAAATATACAGTGCTAATATTAGCTCTGGCGTTTCAGCCTTTGCTGCCCTCATTTGACTCCATATGATTGCATAAAAAGGTGAATGAATAGCTGTCTTTAGCCTTAGCAGTGAGGAAAAAGTGAGTTCAAGCACTTCTGTGGTAGAAAAAACATTTTCTCTGTTGGTGTTACCGGCTTTGGAGAGTTTTGTTTACTTTGTTTTTTTTTGTTTTTCTGTCCTGCCTGCACTGAGGACAACCATAATAGGCTTTTGCCTAGAGTTTTACTTGAGTGGTCAGAAAAAAGTCTTCTGTTGCCTGTGGTTAGATAGAGTTGTTTTACCCTTTGGTTAAAATTTACATACTCTTCTCTCTGGGGTCATTAATTTGACTGCATAAGTGGCAAACATAGCAAGAATTGAGCATTTTGCAGAATCTAAACTTTTAATGGCACAAGCTTGCCCTTTCCCCCTCTGATAGGTTTTTATTCTATGGGTTTTATCCTGTAAATATAATGAAAGAAATCTGTGCTCTCTTTGAAATATTTGATGAGCTCTTTCAAGAGAGGCATTATGTTACATGTCAACAAACTGCAGTCAGGCCTATAAAATTGAGCCTAGTTTTCTCATAACATTTACTGATTTACAGGCTCTGGGTGTCTCTGTCAAGCCTGGCAAGGCAGCAAGGACATCTGCTTCTGCAAATGAGCAGAAGGTGTGTTCCATACGATGGTATCATATTTCTTCTATAAGAACTTTCAGGACATAGCTTCTGTGTGTTTAAGGTTGGTGGCAAACAGTGTGAAAAACATGGAAAGCTACTCCTGCTGTTAAGTCATACCCCTTCTTCTCCTCTCTTGTTAGAATTTTCTTACCTACCCACTTAAAGAACATGTAGAGTTAAGGTGCTAACTTGCCCCAGCCTATGTAAAAGGATTTGGAGTTCCATAACCTCACTGTAAGTGGAGCCTTGGGCTCCCCAGAACCTACAGGAGGGTGAAGGTTGTCACTATCCAGGCTCCTGCATTACTGGAGCTGATGACACAATGGGCAGTAGTGTCGAATTGTATGAGCACTTTTGCTAGCAAACAGTGCCATTCTGCTCCATCTGGTGTATTCTTTGCTCCTCTGGAGTCATGGAGAAAGAATGTCTTTGCTTAGGCTGTGTTAAACATTACAGGATCTAATCCCTTGTATTTGGCCAGGTACTTTTACATAAGCCTTGCAGTCTTTTTAGTCCAGCTCTGTACCTATGGCTTCCTTCTTATTTCTGCCTTTGCTTTTGGACTGATTTGAAATCCAAGGCCATCCCATACTGCTCTTGTTATTTAAAGATGTGACTCCCTGTGCCCTTAAAATTCTTTTAATTCTTTAGTTTTGCACTAAAAGCAATAATAGCTTAGAAGGAAAAACAAAAAGAGAGCACTTCATGTAACCCAAACTTCAGCTTCCCTGGTCATTGGCTCTACTTTCACAGCTTGTGATGTCAACACAAGTCTTGAAAGTTAAGAACTCATATCAATTTTCACTGGCTGGCTTAAAGTTACCCCACTGGGAAATGTTGCTTTTCTCTCTGCCAAGTCCCTTTTTCTCTCTGCCAAGTCAAATTTTAGGAAGTTTAATAAACAAACAAACAAATAAATAAATAATGTCTGAAGAAAAGCTTTCTACTAAAATGAAATGCGTGTGGGCCTCCAGAGCAGGCTGTACAGTCTTCTGGCCAGGATTTGTCAGCATACTACCTGCCCACCATCAGGAGTTCTGCTGCATCCCATGGTACCACCACAGCCATCACTTTTGCTCCCTAATCTAGATTTGGACTTCAGGTGCTCTTGGTTCTTGCCTAGCTGCTCTAGGTCTGCACTTTCTCCAACGCTGGGGTGTTCTCAGGAGTTTGTCTTTTCTGTCTTCTTCCCACACCATCAAATAAGAAAATGCAAGCTGCTACACTGTGTCTCCTTGGGTACTCCTGGGCTTTAGTGTTTTGAAATGATTGGTGGGTGGAGAATTCGATTTCTCTGATTTCTCTAAATAAATCTGAATTTTTGAAGATCTAAAATGCAGAATGAAAGCAGTGGTGTGCTTTTACTTATAATGTGTTTGCATACCTCTGACACAAGAACGTTTTTTTTCTCAAGGGAATTGTATTGTCAAAATACAAACTTTTCTTGAAAATCCTTCTAATGTGGTGAAAAATAGACCAAACCCTTGCTCTGATCTGCACTCAGTTACGCTGTAGTCAGCAAGTGAAGAAGCTCATGTTTTGACAGTGGCACCAAATCTTACGTCTTGCTATGCACTCACTAGTAATCCCACCCATTGCTTGTTATCTGCTTGTTCCTATACTTCAGGACAAAACCTGAAGTTTTGGGCATTAAAGCACATAAGAGGAAGGACTAATTTAAAGAGTGATTGGGAGTAAAGGGTCCAGCTTCTGGAACAGGCTCCTGCTTTCCCTTTCTGAATCAGGCATTGGCTGATGCTCATGGAGGGAACAGAAGCTTCATTCCCTCTTGTATTTGCCTCAGATAAGACAGTAATCTCTGAATTTAAGTTTTCCATGGGAGCAAACTTTCACTTCATCAACACTGGCATCATCAGTGGGATGGTGTAATTCACCGTGTGATCCCGACCCGGCTGTGACCCGCATGGAGCCATCCAGGGTAAGGGCTAATTAGTGCCTCAGTGCCACGTGAACACTTCTCTGCAGTCCCTTTGGCTGAGGTCACCACTAATTTCGCATGAATCACTAAGCAGCCATTGCCTGGTAACTAATTTTGACCTCTAACTGCTTCGGCAAGACCTCCAAGCCTGCTGCTGAGGATAAATGACATCCTGTTGTTATCTGTCCTCTGGGCAGCTGCTGAATTCCCACAGCAGCTTTGGTTTGCCCTCCCTGTGGGAGGACAGCGCTGCAGGCATTCGGCATGTCCCGAAATGAACGTGAATAACGAGTGTGATTCGGGGCTGGCTGGGCAGAGACCCATCCGAGCTCGGTGGCAGAAGCTGAAGTTAGAGCCTGGAAATATTTCTTCCTTTTAGGTCTAGTTTTTGGATGAAGGGGGAGAGGAGCTAGAAGGAGAAGCACTGAGGCAGGGCTGACAGCGTTCTCCTGTTCCAGGATACGCAGCCAACCCTTCCGTGCATTCATATCTGCCTCCGATCATTTGGTGTGGCTGTGCAATTTTCAGCTGTGTGCACAGCTCGGTGAGAAGCTGCAGGGGAAATACCTATGGTGAGGGATTGTTTGGAAATGCAGGGGAGGAGGGTAGTGTGTTTTGGCAGGGGTGCAGACAGAGTTTACCCAGAAGGTGTAGGAAAGCTAATTTTAACTCTGATTAGCTGTATTTTGTAGGTGAGCAAGGCCTTGAAGTTAGTGGTGCTAAGTGAGCTGGTGCCTATAATGAGAAAGTATCTTTTTGCCGGGAGTCCAGAATGTTCTCCAGTCTTGTTAAACTATAGTTTGGTGTTTATCCTCAAGGGTCTTCTAGCTGTTTTCCTAGTGTTTACCATATTAGACAACTGAGGCAGCCCCTGTTGCCTGAAGAACAGGCCCTGCAGGACCAGAGTGAGCTTTAGTGTGTGCAAGCGTGTCCTGAGAGCACGTTCTGACTGCTGGGGTTTGACTGAAACCTGCCAACAGAGTTATGATTGTCTGACCTCTTGACAATAGCTAGACTAAATGCTGTCTTCATTAAATCTTTGTAAAATAGATCAAGAAGAAAGGAAAACCTTTTAAATCGAACAAAACTCTCAAATCACGCAAACTTCAAAAAACGCCCCCCAAGCCCAGTGATAGTACAGAAATAAAAATTGCTCCTCTGGCACTGGTTCTTAAACATAATTGCTGTCACAAGTACTCTCAATTAGGCAATATTCTGAATACCTGCTTTTGAAATTTTCCCTGAGGATATAGTGTCTATGCTGGTGGAGTTTTGGTGATGGGGTATTTTTTTTTACTCAGGTATTCATCTTGCTTTTACCCATGAGAAATCAACCCTTTTCCGCAGAAAAGCTTCAGAATTGCAGCAGGCAATTCAGTAGTAAGTCAAGGGAAGAAAATTAGGCAACTGGAAATTCATTGTATCTTTTACAGATGGATTATCATGTAAAGATACCCACACAGTTCAGTAAGTCTGGATATCTAGCATTCAGGGTGTCAGGTTGCAGCTATGGGACTGTGCTTTACCCTGAGATGTTTGTCTACTGATAAAATGAGATGTGTGGGTTTGAACCTTTGCAGTGAAGCTGAAAATCAAAGCTGTTGACCATTTGCAGTCAGTAAAACTTACACAGCTCTGTTTATAAGGAACTTACTCTGTGATTCAGGATATATTTCAGTTTGTGCTGATGCCTGACCTGCTTAAAATATTTTTCCCCCCTGGTTTCTGTATTTCACTAAAGGTGTGCTTTGTCCTACAAATCATCACTGTATATAATTCAAAAATTCCAAATTTATTAAGTCTAGTGAAAGATGAAGTGATCCCTATTTATGTGTGTTTTTCTGAAGCACTGCTAACAAAAGCTATGTAAATGTAACACATGACCATTGTTTATGGTAGATTAAGTTTGTTCATCTTTTGTCAGTAATGTTCCCAGTTTGCAAGTAAAATAAAACAATTTTGTGATGGGGTTGTTTTTGTGATTTGTGTTAATAATTAACCTAATCTCACAAAAACTCTCTGGCAAAAATTGTTAGACTGGACAGATATGTGGCAGAAGTCTCCACAGCAGGAAGAAGGTGACCTTTGGAAGTGAACAGCAAAGCCAATATGTTAACTAGCAAGTAGGCTATCTAGATTTTTTTTTTTTTTCAACAGTGAAATATAATTTAAACTGTCTATTTTTCTGTTGTCCCTGTCAGCGGTAAGATCCCATTTTCAGACCCCTCCAAGAACATAGCTCCGTGTGATAGCACACACACTGTTATGCAAGCAAATATTTATTATTACTATTATTTATTTATTATTAGATAATTTCTAGACTCTGGGAAGAAAGTTTTTTAACAGCTTTGACCCATGAAATCACACTAAAATTTTGGTATTTCTGGGCTAATTTCACTTCTGTTTTATCTATGTAGTTTATTTTTAAGAGAGGTAAGTTTCATGTGAGAAAGGAAAGCTACAGTGGTCATTGTCTAGCAGGTTTGTGAGAGTAAACTTAGTGAGAAACCAGTTTGGATTTTGAAGCTGCAATGTGAGTGGAAACAATGGTGCACAAATTGAGAGGAAATTGACTGATGGTGCACAAATTGAGAGGAAACCCAACATGTGTAGAGGGGTGTCTTGGATTTTCTGGCATATAACAAATTCTCCTTGACCTGCCCTTGCATTTTGTCCTTTGTATATAAAAACTAAAAAGGAAAAGAAAAAGCTTATGTCTTTCATTATAAAGGGCAGTGGAAAATCTGAAAAAATTCAGGACTATAAAAACAATGCAGATGAAGTTAGTGGGTGGTCTGTGTTCACTGCAACATCTTCTCAAGTGTCTGGACATTGAATTTGCTGTAACCGCTCTCTCTTTATAAGCATATAACTGGGTGGGAAGGGAGTGGAGGAAAGAGAAAAGTAACAAATGTTATTTACTGGACTGTATGTTCCTATCAGTACAGATTAAAAAAAAAAAATTTTTTTCCAGAAAGGAAATATGAATCAGTGTCTTGTTAATAATAACATTGTTTATATTTTTGTATCACAGTCGAGCCTTTTGTGTCAATGAATTTAATTTCACTTTAAGTCTTGCTTTTGTTTTTTATTCAAATGAAGCTCATGTTAAAAAACTTCTGTTTCCTTTTAAAAATGCTGATCAACCCATCGATGCTTCATCTCCTTGTTGTCTAGAAGAGGCAGATTTTGCTTGCCTTTGAGTTTTGGAGAAATGCCTCCATATGTAGAGGCATAATATGCATTTGCCTGTAGTGAAGGAGGCTTTTCAGATGCAGAGTGATGGACACCAGCAGGCAAAGCTTTTTAGGATTTTTTCTCTCTCTCTTTAAAAAAGAACAATGAAATTTTTTTAAAGGAATGGTTGAGAAAGCCATTTTGTATTTAATGTGTCTATTCAGGGTTGCCTTCACTTTCCCTGCATAACAGATATGGTATGGAGATCACTTTCCTATGCCAGGGATGGCTGTCCTCCCTGTGGGGTCACTGAGGAATTCCCTCCCTACTGCCCATGGGTGTCAGGCTCTGTGCAAGGTTATCTGAAGAGGCCTTTAGCAAACAGGTTTTAATCTGATTCTCAGTCTGTGAGCCTCGTGCCTGCTCCTGAGCTTAAGTGTGGGTGCATGTGCTGGACACCCCTCCCTGCAGTCATGGAACAAGATCTGGCGAGTATCTTCCTCCTCCTCCTCCTGCATGGGGAAATTCCCTTGTGCTTCAGGCTGGAGGACAGCAGGGTATTTTCTGTCATACGTGCAGTCTAATGAGAGAAGGAGATAAGGTCCTGAAGTACACAGGTTCTACACACCAGAGCATATTGGGGCCACCTCTACTGTATGGAATCTTCAGTAGATAGTACCATGCTAGTAAATAAAATGCCATGTTTCCAAACACCTTATTACATCACTCTCTACATTATTGTAATGACACCTTTTGGCACTTTCTCAAGGAGTTTCTCCTTATTTTTCACTTTTTAACGCAGCAAGCTCCACTGTGAAGGTGAAATTGTACTGGGAGTATTTTTATTCTAAGTTAATAGGGTAGTGCTCTGTGTTGATAGCTGAATCTGACTGCCTTGCAAAATCATGCTGTAGGAAGTTCCTCAGACAATGTGATTTTGTTTCCTGTTTCTTCCAAAGCCAAGAGCCAGAATTTTTTATGTCTACATCCTCTGTACTCCTCTTTCCCTTGGCTTACTGGATAAAGCTGAACTCAAGCAGAAAATCTGACTGCTTCACAGATGGGTGACGTTTGTAGCAACTCTGACCTAATGTAGAAGTCAATTACATTATTAAGTTGCCTCCTATGATTGTTTTGTTCCTAACTACTGCTACTGTGTGCCACCTCAGAGCTGATATAATTCAACTCTCAGACACTTTTGCACACTTTCCTGGTTGGGTTGTTTTGGTTTTAGTGGTAATAAAAGCTCTTTGGTACACACCATGGTGAAAAACAACTTGCAGGAATACGCAGTGTGCTGTCTCTGGAGCTAAGTAACCCTCCCCATCAGTACCTAGGCCATGTCCCTCTTTTGAGACCATTTTCTCTGGGGGGTTGCCAAAGATGCAGAAATAGCTTCCAATTTTTTTGAACTACATCGTGTTATGTGCAGGGATGTGTCTGCAGCCCGTGTCCTTGCATGTGTGCATTAGTCCTGCTGCTTCTGAGAGAGCTGTTTGCAAGCACAAGAGGAGGTATTTTCTGCCTGGACAGTTTTCCTTGGGAAAAAACATAGTGAGTGAGAGAGGAACAATCCATATTCTGGATGTGGGACCAAGGTTATTGCATATTAATAAAAACAAATTTAATTTTAGATGAACATTTCATTCTTTGTAAAGTTTAAATGCCTCTTATGTTATTGGTATCATAGAGGATTTAGAAATTCAAATGCTTTTAAAGTGTATGAACAAATTATGTGCTGTGTTTTATGCCATGCATTATATAACAGCTAATTCAAGCTATGCCAGAATTTCTCAGGACCAAACAAATGGATGTGAGGCCTTGTATATTAATGTCCCTTTACCATGTGCAGAGTATTGTAGACTTGTTTGGATTTTTGAGTTTTTTGTTCATTTGGTCTTTGTCTTGTTCATTTTTTTTAAACTAGTGGTGGTATGCCCTTTTTATAATTTGCAGTTGCATGCAGCTTAAGTGTACTTTCTTCAGTTTCATGAAGATGTCCTTTCTTGCATGTTCTGTATCAGTACTCAGCCCTCTATATTAACAAAAGGGTGCAAAAGAGTCTTTAGATTAATGAAGACCAAAGCAAAACTATTTTTGCTGCACTCTACAGATCTTCCTTCTCTGCACGTTACTGACTAAAAAAAATATTAGGATTTACTTATAAAAAAATTGGTGGATTCAAATTCAAACTAGTCTAAGTGCCAAAGCTGTGGATTTAATGGTATGGTATATCCCTACAATTTATAGTAGAAGTTTAGTTAGCTGTAGATTATGACTTTGTTTTGCACTGCTGTGGGTCTCTATTGAATTTGGCACAAGTTCAAACGGCCTTGTAGCATCCAGCATTTGCTGGATCATAAAGCAAAGACCCTCCCTAGGAACACAAATGGAATTTCTTTCCACCACTGCAGTGAGATTAATGACAGTTTAGCAGGGTTCTTTCTCCCCTTTTGTCCTGTAAATCTGAGCGCTATTCAACTTAACTGCTTTTTAAAGAAAACAAACTAAAACTCAGGCTGCCGAGGTTCTCCGGAGGCACCATTCAAGGGGCGGTGTTTTGCTCTCCCCACAAACATTTCAAGGCACTGAATTTTGGGCAGGAGGTGCATACAGGATCAGGCATGCTGGCAAAGACTACGGGGTTGTAGGCAAAAGGGGCTGCACATCAGCTGATGCTGCTGATGTGGTGACAGATTAGTGAACAGAGAAAGGTTTGCATTGTGCTAAAAATGGAAGGATTAGCAGCTGCCCTTGTTGAGTCAGGCTAGAGGGAGGAGGATGAGGAGGACAGCAACATTCTCTGACACTGGTCTGTATAAAATTACTATCAGCAGCTTTCTCTATCACTAATCTTCCTCCTCTTTCTTCAGTGAGAAAAATAAATTTTATTTATTCTTTCCTCTTTCTTATGCTTTTAAAAATGTCTCTGCTTATTACATTTCAAGTTTTCAGTTTCCAGACAGAAAAGAGTTGTAGTACTATCTTAACTGCAAAGGCAGATCCCAGCCTGAACAGCCTAACACCCAGGGATGGTTGTGCACATGGGTTTATTAAATGCAGTAACGTGTGGCAAGACACTATACTCTCATTGAAATCTGTTCCTTCAACATGAGGTTTGAATTTAGATCCATCTCTGAAATTCATAACCCACAATATTTTCTTTTAATCTCCTAAAAAAAGAAAGTAAATTGGTTGCTTATGCTAATTTTTATCGAATAATTCCTTAGGACCCCTGTTTTGATGCAGATCAGCAATTAAGAGCCTTATGTTTGGCATAAGACCTGTTTCAGTAATGTTACCAATAATGCCACTGCTGATGGACTCTGGTAAGAGGAGCTTTCTCAGACACCTGCTGCCTCTTGCTCTCTGCTCTCCCCTTTGCTGAGGGCTGCCTCCCACTGAGGTTCATCAAAAAGGTCTCCTGCTGATGACTATTGGAAGGGGCTGGAGTTGAACCTTAAATCATTTCTGAGTAAGGCTCTGAGCTCACTTCTTGGGACGTGAATGGGAGCAGCTGTGTGACTGTGTAAATCTCCCCCGCCTGCTCTGCTACCAGCCTGCAGACCCTGACCAGGTGGTGGGATGTGCATTGTGGGTCGGGATTCCCAAACCTACTGCAGCTTGCAGGGCTGTGCTCAGGTGCTTTACTGAGCCAGGCCACTGTCCCTTCGAGTACTTCTAACACTTTTGAATGCTATTTAGGCAAAATGAATTGCACTCAAGGAAACATCTTTTCATCAACTAGACACCTTTGATCTTAGCAAAGAGCTCAGTCTAATTGTTGCAAGTGAGTGAGATTCCCCTTTTCTTTGCCTTGCAGCCAGTGAAGCTTCTCTCTGACAGATGAATCTAAATTTAGGGTTCCTCTGTAAAAATGAGGGCTAGAACAGGGCGTTTAAGTTACCTGACTGTCGAGTGGTGAGACAATGCAGTGGCCAGAGCACTCACAGGGCTCACTGTTTCCAACCACTGCAGCTCCCCACTAGGTCAGCAGAACACAGAGTGTTCATGGGGACAGCAGCTTTGTTCAAAACCCAGAACTTCTACTAGGGGCAGCAAAATTTGGCTTGTACTAACATGGGATAATGATTTGTGGTATTTTTTTTTAAAGAAAAGAGCTTTGTGGATTAATATTGGTATTTTAGATCTAACTACAGCTTTTAACAAAGAGGAACCATGAGACTGCTAAAACATGTTGTATTTTGGTACAGCAGGACAAACTGATCTGGACAGCTTTGCATTAGCCAGGCTGCAACATCTCTTCACACTTCAGATTTCTTTTAATTAAAGGAAAAATACAAGACTAACTGAAGTGCTCAAATTCTCAAACTAAAGCACTTAAATAAAAAGCTCTAGTCCATTAATTTATTTTATCCTATATGGGTTAAGTTCCCGAGAGTTCTTCAGAAAACAGGGCCATTTTCTTCAATGTCTCACTGTGAATTAACTGCTTAATTAGGATTAATCCAGTTGAAAAACATTGTCTTTACAAGATAGCTTGCTTATGTGAAGAATGTTATTGATAGATAAAGAAAGTAAAAGAATTTTTTATGAAAATTGCTTGATTAAAAAAAAAATACTGCTGGACAGAATGAAAAAAGGGAAGTGCTGTTCAAAACAGATGATTCCTCTTGTTTGAAAGCAGTGTCTCCTTGCAGTGCTTGGGGGTATTTGCCATGTGGGTTCTGCTCAGCTACATCTCTTCTGAGTAAGGACAGAGAAACATTTGAAAATGAGTACTTCTGGTCATTTTTTTAGAATCATGATTTGCTGCCTTAGCTTGTGTCACATAATAATGTAGAATATTTGAGATCTCCAGTTGAAAAGAGAAAGAGGCACTGTGGGTACATGTACTGTTTAGAGAAAATGATAAGAAGTTGCCAAGTAAGAAAGCATTTTACAATTTTTCTTCTCAGAAAGTTCCTTGGGAAGTTAAGGCAGAAGGAGGCTAGGAAGAATTTGGCTATGTCTCACTTCCAGATTTTTCTTCTCCTTTGGGGAAGCAAATCCATTTTAAAAGCAGAAGTTAGAAAGAAAAGAAGAGTTCACTTAACGTCTTACCTTTCTGTCTTTAGACTGCAAGAATGAGTTTTTTCCCATCTCTAAACATTGTTGCATGAGGCTGTCATTGTGATGGGCACTGGCCAGAGCTATAAAGGACTGAGAGAAAGCCTGAGAGAAAGCCAAAATTAACAATGCACAACCACCAAATCTTAGAGTCTGAAGGGTTCTCTGACATTCTCTAGTTCAAGCTCTCATACAGAGAGTAGTCCATGCCTTTACCCATCAGCCAGGACTACTTCTGGACAAGACTTTGGCACCTTTTGTGTGGACATTGCACAGGTGCTCTGCGTACTTATGCCTGACCTCCAACACTTTCCTTGAGAGGAAAGTAAGAAATTTCATCAACACAAGAAGATGACCTTTTTTCTTTTTGTTTTGTTTTTAATCCCTAAAACACAATAAGGTTTTGTAGCCTCAAAAAAAAAAAAAAGGGGGTGAAGTTAATTTGGAAAACTTATTAGCCTGTTCCCATGGAATATTTATACCATGTACTTGCAAATTTAACGTATGTACATGGTAATATCACTGTGTTGGTCAAATGTGTGAGGGCAAAGAACATGATGAGAGTGTAAGGTTTTTACACACGCTGCTAAGGAATGGCTTTTGTAGACACAGAATAAAACTCATTTTCATCCATATTAAATAAATATACCACTTAACCCAAAGTCCACGGAACTTGTTGAGGTACTCGAGGGGATATAATGTTAGGGCTACAAGACTCTCTGTTTGGTGATTCATTTAAATTAATCCACTTAGAAACCAAAAGTAAAATAAAATATTGTAATTTCCTCAGAAAGAGAGGACAATAATTGAGATTCCAAAGAGGATCTTAAGAGTTCTTATTTCATCCTGATATATTTAATTTTCAGAAAGGTGACTTCAAGAAGAAATTTGACAGAACAACAACAACAACAACAAAAAAAGCCCTCCAGCTCTCATGGTCAAACATTTGGAAAATGGATGTGAGAAATCTTTACAGGAGTTACTCATGGGATCTCAAATTCATTCCTTTCTCTGTTACAGCTCAAACTATTTTGTAAAGTACTCCTGATTTTCTTTTTATTTTGTTTGAGTTTGTTTTTTCTTTTAACATCTCATAGCAGCTTAGCATACCTCCTTCCCTTCCAAAGTACAATAAATTTCTTTCTCCCCATGGAGAAATAGCAATGGAAAGAAGCCCTTCAGCACACACTCCTGATTTGCACAAGCTCCTCCCTGTGCTCTGCCAGCTCCTCTGCCAGGCTGCAGGAGCAGCTGTTGCCAGCCTCCACGCAGATGGCTGCATCCAGCTGGTGTCTGAGTACGTCAGGAGCTTATGCTAAGATTAATCACTTTTGAACATTAATCACTTTCTACCCCTTTAAAATGCTGCGGTGAATTGGGCTGCACCCTACTTCCACAAGCGATGGAAGCTCTTTAAGGCATGGGCACAGCATGGCCTTCAGCTGGGCTGGTAGAACAGTGGCTTAACCATGAGGGGACCCCTGAACACCTGAGTACTTGGGGTCCTCTGTGACCTGTGTCTCTTATGCTTCTTTTGGCTACCAGTGCCTTTCAAACAGCTTGAGTGCGTGTGCTGTACTGCTGCAAATGTGCGTGACATCTTGCATTTCTGCTGACTTCAATGCAAAACTGGCCTTTTAAGCAAGTAAAAGGCTATGTTAGCATCTACATTTTATTTGAATTATATTCCTGTATTATTTCAAAAAGTGTTTGGATTATTTTGACATAACCCGAGATCTACCTGCTGCAAAAAAATGCTGAAGATTCCATTGTGTCATTTTTATGCCCTCAAGGTCATATATTCCTGTGTTTTAGGAAGTTTAGATATGACCTTTTTGAAAAATTGTACTTATGCACAGTCTAAGCACCAAAACTTTGGGATTTTATGAATTTTTCTTTCACTTTCAGAACTATAATTTTTAACAACCTTCTTCAACAGACTGATAGCAACAAATAAAATTTTCAGCAGTAGATGTCAACTTCTTCTCCATACAGGTGCTAACTGTTAGGATTGCTAGGACATTGTGAACACAAAAGGCCAATTTCTTTGTCAGGAAACAACTTTCCTGAATAATTTATAGCTAAGCTCATAACTGAACAAAATATGAATCTTCCATTTAGTTTCAGTGATAGTGAGTCACTTCCCTTCCTTTTGTCGGTCATTCAACAGCAAAAGATAAGAAGATATCTTGAACTCCTGAAGTTTCCATTTTTTTATTAAATGGGCTCATGCTTGCCAGTCATCTTTCAGCATTAACACTGGACGTGACTCCTGTCTTATGCCACTCTCAAGTTTTTAAATTTGAACTAAATTATCTCCAATACATAATAAAAACATCATTTGAGAATAAATACATTAAAAAAAAACCCCAACAATGTAATTCTCATGCCATCCAAAAGACTTGCTTTTGCTTTAGCTCCACGAACTGATAAAGCTACAGCACTGATGTATGGGCATACATTTTCCATATGAGATAGATAAGCATGTCTAAGTCCAGTTTGTTCTCCTATAGGGTGGATCACACCCCTAGCATTCAAAACCTCACTTCCCTTCTTCAGATAAATGTATTCTGCAGTTACTAATAATCAAGTACTTTACTCCCAGGCAAAGGGAAGTGGGGGAAAAGAATCACTGAGAATTTCTGAAAACCCTCACAATCTGTGAGGGTTTGAACAGATTGTTTGAACAGACCTTGGGCAGACTCACAGATGCCATTCAGTCAAAGGTCACAGTACAGTGCCACAAAGGTGATGAATTTTTAAAGTGAGGTTACAAAATCTTCAGGAGAACAGCAGAAGATATTACACCTCTGATGATAATACCAAGTCTTCATTTTATGGACTTTAGACAGCCAGCTCTGGTGGCATTTGAATCTCCCAGCTCTGAGCAGTCTCCTTTGAAACACAAAAAAAAGGAATAGTGTTTGCACAGCGTACTTGGCCTTGTCTTGCATTGCCTTTCACTTGTCTTTCAGAAAGCTCCAGACAAGCCCAGGTCTGACAGAGTTCCCACTTCCAGGGCCCTGTATTTGCCTCACACATCAGGTCATAGAATCATTACAGTTGATAAGATGTCTAAGACTATTGAGACATTAACCTAGCACCACCTTCTTAACCATTTCCCCAAGTGTCAAATCCACATGCCTGTTGAGCACTTCCCTGGGCAACCTCTTCCAATGCCTGATCACTGTTTCAGTCAGAAAGTTTTCCTACTATCCAATCTAAACCTTCTATGGCACAACTTGAAGCCATTTCCTCTGGTCTGGTCACTTGCTACTTGGGAGAAGCAATCAACTCCAACCTGGCTACAGCTTCCTTTCAGGTATTGTAGAGAGTGACAAGGTCTCTCCTGAGACTCCTTCTCTCCAGGCTGAACAACTCCAGCTCCCTCAGCTACTCCTCAAAGGACTTGTGCTCCAGAGCCTTCACCAACTTCCTTTCTCTTCTCTGGACATGGTCCAGTGCCTCAATGTCTTTTTTTTGGGGCTCAAAACTGAACACAGGTTTTGAGATATGGCCTCACCAGTGCCAAGTACAAGGGAATGAAAGATTACATGGTTTCCTTGTGTGGTGCTTACGCAAAAATTATCACACCAAGCATGATTCTCTGTTTTGTAAGAAAGTTTCCTCTAGAAAACATGTCCTACTCATGCCTATGGGACAGGCAAAAGTTGAAAAGCTTTTTCCTAGCTTGGGACCATAAAAGGAGTGCAAACAGATTTGCCTTGTTTAGCTGAGGTGTGCAATAAGTGTACCTGGGGAAAAAGATGAAAGAACAGTGGAGAAAGAAAATACAACAAATATGCTAGGGACCTGGTAGCACTTGTGATCCCCTTCAAGTGTAGCAAAAGAAATAATCCTCTTTATTTCTGTGCATCTGTGGTTAGAATTAAAGGAGTCTTTGATAGGAGTCAGGCTAAACTGAAGCTAGATATACCAGCTGCTTCATCAAAAGACAGCACATTAATGCTTTTCATTTGTTAAAATATGTGCCATTGATATATGCAGTAGACAAATGATAAACCAAAATCTGTATTATAAATACAGAAAAGAAGTGTGCAGCCTTATATGTTACCAAAGACTCAAAGCTGAAGATTGTTCTCTATTTGTACTAATGATATATCTCAACACTGATGTCTTTTCAAGAGAGCTTAGTTCAAACACTCTTTGGGATCTGGAGGTGGTAGCTAGCTCTAGTGAGCAATGCTACTGCAGGAATCTGGCTCAGATTCAGGTATGCAGGAACTTAAGACTGTTTATCCAAGAGCTTGAATCACCCTCAATTGCATCTGAGCAGTCTTGGCTGGCAATCAATCAGGAAAGCAGAATTCTTCATCAGCACAATGCTAGAGGCAGGGATCTATTTTACGGGTAGGGAGGATGCAAGATGTCATTGCTGAACTGGGAGGAAAGGAAGCTGTTGCTATGATGAAGGAATAGAAACAATCAAGTGACTTTGTCTTTGAAGATAACAGCGTGACTGTGAGCCTAGACAGGTCTCCAACCTGGGAAATGCTGTAGTTGCTCTCCTGGCAGCTTTATTGGTTTATTACTGCTTACTTGTATTCTTGGGAGTCTGTTCTCCCTAAGGTTGCAAGTCACCAAACAAAATTGTTGCTAAGGGGATAGAATTTATGTGAATCCAGATGCCATTCAGATATGGAAAAAGAAATTAATATCTGATGTCTGCTGAGGTTAAAGTTACTTTGAACTATGGAGTTTACAAAACGGTAAAGCACTGAGTTCTAAAAAGCTCCTTGGCAGCCCAAGGATGGCATTTGCTGGGCGCAAGGGTCAAAAGGCTTCAGTATTCTTTCTTTCTATATTTTTTAGCAAAGGAGCAATTTGAGTAGTGGTCAGAGTGTAGAAATAAAAAAGAAGAGATACATTTGGGTTTCAAAACTGGAATTCAAGCATGAGAAGGCAGTTTTGGCTCAGCTCTTGGCTTGTGTGTGGCCTTGAACAGCCTGGTTTATAAAGTGGGGTGGGGAAACAGGCACAGGAACATCTGAGGATTAAAAGATGTTTACAGTGTTCTTTGTTCTTGCATCAATTTATCCTTTCTAAGTGTTTATTATTTTGGACTAGTCTCTTATGCCACTGCAATAGTACTGAACTTCTCTCAACCGGATCTGTTTCTTCACAAAAAACCCTTGCATGGACATGAATAAGACAGAGCACTCTGCACAAGTTCTAACCAGCTAAAAGCCTTAATATCATCTTGTAGGTATTTGCTGTTGAAAAAGATTGGAATCCCAAGGAGGAGAAAAAGACTTTATGGGACAGCAGTCTCATGAAGGCTTTCTTATGTCTGTATTTCTTAACTGCTTAGTTAAGGAAATATTAAATTGACAGATAAATATACCTTATGTTTTTATAAAACTCTCTGCCATTTTATTTTATATTAATTTAGTGACATCTTCTGTGGCACAAAGTCCCAAGAGTATTACAATGGATGTTTCTGAGCATCCAACCCTTACTTTTCTGTATGAGAATAAAGTGAAAGAAAGTGCTAGTAGATCATCCTGCCCACAAGCATTGCTGTGCTTGTTCTGAGATACAAGAAGCCACATATTAATCATCATTTCAGTATGAAACTACTAGCTGGAGTCAATTTTAGGATTTGTGCAGAATGAGTCCCCTAAACCCATTTGGCTGCATGGCCTGGCTGTGTTCTCTGGGAGACACTGGCTCTGTTGAGCCACTGAGGAAAGTTACCCTGTGAAGAGCATGTGAAAGTGAGGAGGAAAACAATTCTGAAGTAATGCTGATAATTGCTGTTATTGTGAACAAAATGTAATGAGTCAAGGATCTGAAAAAAATGTAGAGACAGATGTCATAAATTTATGCTGTGAACACTCAAGAAAAATGGGATTCAGTCATAAAGGAAAATATGAAAAATATGAACAGAATGTAAATTGTGAGCAGTTGCATAAACACATTCTATCAGATATAGGAGATCACATTTTTTTGTATGCATACATTGAAAGTCTGGAGTTCTATGTACAGGAACTGTAAGGGAAACATACATAGTTAATGCAGGTTGCAGGGTATGAAATCTTCATGGTCTAATGGTATTCAAACACAGATGGAGCGAGATTATTACAAAGGAAACATGGCACTTGTGCTGAAAAGTACTGTTCAGTTGCAGCGTCTGTTACCTTGTGGTGTCTCAAAACACCCCTAAACTTCTAAAGCCTTTTTCCCACTTTCAAAACATTTCTTCAGGAGTAAAATGAAATGGGAATGGGCTAGAGCGTAGCATCCCCAGTGGATATATGTGTTGGGTTTCTCTAAAGTGCTTTGTCTTTTGACTGTTTCTTCCTGTCCAACAGGCTCTGGTAAAGTTTTAAAATTTCCTTCAAAACTTTCTGCCAGTTCTAGGTGCCTTGGTATTTTTCAGTAGTACAATCACCTCATTATTCACTGAAATGATTACAGAAGATTAACAGATTAATTAACTAAAGAGTGACAGAAATGTCAATGGGTGTCTGGGAGAGCTATGGAGTTTCATGTGGTAGAAACTGAAAATGAGAAATTGAGAATGAACATTCATTCACCTTCTTGATGCATCCCATGGTGACCTTCTGAATCTTGATCTTGCCTGCAAACTGCTGAAATGCTCACCTATTACTTTCTACCACCACTGCAGGCCTGATCAGCACTCACCCTGCCACAGAGGAAGAGATCCAAAGATGCCTCTGCAGAAGAAATATATTCTGATAGATGGCATTAAATAGTCCAATAGCTGGGTTTAATGATCCAATAAGACTTAAAACCTAATAGGTGTGTAATTTTTTGTCTTAACATCTGGCACTAAACCACTCTGCAAAGCTAATTGCCTCTCTTTGTAGCTTTGAGTGTAGAAGCTCTAACTTGACAAGAGATTTGAGGTATACATGCATTATGCTTGCCACCAGCTCAGTAATGTCAGCAACATTTTTGTCTTAGCAAAATCCTGTGAAGACAATCTAGGTATGCTGTTGTCAGGGTCCTCAACTTTCATTGCCCACAAATTTGGCAGGGCAGATCAGTGAGTGAAGAAAAAGGAATGCGGAAAGCTGTTCTGGCCAAGAAAAGAAGGAAACCTGCAAATGGAAGCCTCAAGGCCAGCCACCAAAAGGGTAATTTGAGCATTAATTCTTTGGGATCTCCTATGAATGCAAAAGGGCTCAAGGAAGGGACAGAGTTATGACTTGAAAGGCAGGAGGAGGAAAGTCCCCAGAGCCTTTCCGTTTATTGCCTTGCACTAATTTTGTATGGACCACCACAGGGGGAGGCTTTCATGGACAAGGATGTTTTAGTATAACAAGAAAAAAAAAATGCAGAAGGAAACCCTTGCCTGGACACTTCTTTCAGAGCTGGCACTGCCCAAATAAATCTGATGGAACTTCTGACTTGCTAGCATACTAGAAGCAGGTACACACTGGTATATAACCAAGAGCTATTTTGCTCTGCTGTTTCCTCTCCCTGGAGCATTTACCTCAGGGGCCCTACTTTGCTTCATCAGGTAGACTTCGTGATGAAACAAACCACTCTGACTACACATTCCTCTGGCTAACATATAGTAATTTTTTTTTCTCAGACAGATCATTCTTTTCTATCCTTTATTTCCCATTGGACATTGGGGTTAGCAATTAATATTTTAGTCCCTGCGTGCTATTTATTTATTATTTATTGACAGTCTTACCCAGACAAAGCAAGTTTAGCAATACCAGACTGTTTTCAGACAGGAGGGAGAAGGGAATCCCAATGGGTAGGGGTAATATAACAAGTTGAAGATGAGCACCTCGCCCATATACCACAAATGTAGAGCCTCCTACTGAGAGCCTGACAACTGAACAGAAGAACCTGGAAGCTGAGAGAAATAGCAGCACCTAAAGCTGTGAGGGAAAAAGGAGCTGGAGGTATTTTGAGGCAGAACCGAGGACAGCAGGACAGAGAAAAAACAGAACTGAAGTAGGGGTTGGGAAAAGTGGGAGTACATTAGGCCAGCAAGGAGAATAAAATAGAATATACAGGGTGGGTGGTGGGCTTAGGCCTGGATGGGTTGGAGCAGGAAGAGTTTTGGAGATGGTGAGGTTGTATATGGGAGGAACATTGGAAAAAAAGGAGTACAAGGCTGGATATTTAGTTTGGAAAATACTAGGAGATTCTGAAGAAAGAGTAATCTCTTTGGTACTGGAGTATGAGAAGCTGGAGGGAGAATCTGTGAGGCAGGAGCATTGCGAGTGGCCTCTCTGGAAGGTTAGGGACTTGCAGTTCAGATAGAACCAAGGATACTCTTCCAAATTTCCCTTCAACCTCTGCTGTGATGGAAGGGACATCCACTGAGGTGCTTTTCATGTGTCCTCTCAGTTACACTACTGCCTGACACCATCCCCTTGAATGTTTCCTGCTCTCATTGTGATGGCCCAATTAATTTTCAAGCATGTAACATCCTATGACTAGAAGAATGCTGGCTTTCCTGTAAGAAGCTAGAGCTACATTTTAGCTGCTAATCATGAGTATAATGTAATATAGTATGTACTATAATCCAAAAGTAGTTTAACTATGTCATTCAGCGACTGGAAACAAAGAGACACAGCAAAATATTGCTCCTGTAGTGGAGCAGAAATCCTTCTTCTCCTTCCCCAGACTGTTTATAAGCTGTTGAGGAGGTTCCATAGTGACTCAGAGTCCCAAGCAAAGGAGAGCTGCTTTATTCCAAAACCAGGCCTTTTTAAGCAGTTAGCCCATTATGAGTTACATAGTTTTAAAACATAACAAACATAACTCAAACAATCACCATACATGACAATGTGAACATGTGGTGGTTATATAACTAATTCAACTGAGTCTCTTTCCCATGATCCTTTTCTAGTTAGCCAAAGTAACAGGCCTGAGTCATGATTTTACAGGATCTTCCTTTCATAAGGTTTTCATATGCAACAATAAGCAATCTAAGAAAACTGCAAAAGTTAATCTCTATTTCACTGGAAATAAAATTGCAGGAAAATATCCTAAAATCAGAGAGATTCTTACAGATAAAACTGAGCCCACGGAAGCAGAAATTCCATTTTATAGACATATATTAAGCTGTATTGGGGAAATCTACTCTGTGGAGAGACTACCAATTGTCCAATGACACTACCTGAGGAAATAATGCAATTAATATGAAACCTGGTTAGTTTCCAGCAAATTTTACCAGTTTTGATGAAGCCAATATCACTCCGAGAAGAAAGTTTTGCAGCCCTATCAATTGTTTTTAAAGAACATTGCCCTTCCTGAGGACTGGGAGCCCATCTCCTTACAGGAGTGGCAATGCTGTCTCTCTACTCTGGAGGAATGAAGCTCACCCTGAAGGAGCAGTTTGGAAGCCAGTTTCTGAACTCTGCCAGTGGTAGCTGGAATGCTGCTGAGGCAAATGCTCTGGTGAGTGCGTGGGTGAACACATCATCTTCCTGCTACCACTCAGCCTGTAACCAGTGTGTCCTCCTCTTTTTTGCCTAATTTGTAGTCTCTTCACCTCAGGTTTGTTTATCCTGAGCAAGTAGATTTATTGCTTGTTCTTTGCTGACAATTTGCTTGCATCCAGGTTACACTGGGCTCACTGGCAAATCATACCAAATTTGTGATTTTCATATAATTAACTGATTTGTTAATATGTAGTTTGCTATCAATTTACAAAATTTGACAGCGTATTTTTTTTATATTATCCAGGTCCCGAGAGGCGTTTTAACCAGGTTCAAAATGTGCATGAACTGGGCCTTATTTGGCTAAGCTCTTGAACAGACTGTCATGTTAGTGGAATAAAGAAATGGGCTATATATTTCAAGTGGGGAGAAAATGAATAATTCAACAGTAAGGGTCAACTCATCCTGCCAAGAAAAACCTACTGAAAAGGAAGTACATGGAGTTATAGTTATTTGCATTGTAGATAATAATATCAATTATAGCTCCCAGCTGGAATCAAGCCTCCATATTTTGGCTTCTGTACAGCCCCAGAATAACTGTTGCAGTCACAACAAGTTTCAGCCAAATAAAGACAAAGCTCAATTAGCAAAACAACACAAATTTGCAGAAGCATATGCTTGAACAATAAGAGGCTGATGTTTGGACATAGTTACATATGGCAGTTCAGTGACAATTAGCAGCTCTAATCACTTCTAGTTAATGTCATTTTGCAAACTATTGAAGTTTTAACCCTTAGCAAAAGCTATACCAAAGAAAATAATTAGAAACCATCTGCATAGGTTTGAATATATGGTCTAAGTGAAATTGCCAGCCCTCTAGGCTTTGTTGTAAATGTTGTACTATCAGCTTATTGTAAAAGCCCCAGCTTTTGAAATCCAGTTGTTAAGGGAAAAAAAAAAGATAAGTCAGTAGCAAGGCGCACATGCTGGCAGGTGCTGAGGTAAAAGGGGATCAGACTGGCTTGAGGCAAAGGCAAATCAGGCTGTTGCCATGGCAGACTGATGGGGTGGCAGAGAGCTCTGAAAACCAGACTAACATTGCTGTTGTCCCAGCAAAATATCGGGGGTTCTAGAGTAGCAGTAATGTCAAAAGGGTTTTCCATTTCCACACTTTCTGTGACAACAGGAGCAATAATCTTGGCTTTCTGAGCTTCTTCCACTTGTCTTTTCCTAATTTCCCTCTAGTTTCTGTATGTTTTCTGTGTCTTTCATCATACTTCTCCCTCCATAGAAGTAGCTTTGCTCCCTCCCACTTAGGGTTTCAAAATTCATGTTTGCCTACAGAGGAGAAAAGCTTCATGTAGTTTGCTTCCCAGAGTGGGGGACTAACTTTTCTATGGGATTGAGTAGAGAGGCCCTTACAGAATTTAGAAGACACAGAGCTGGTTGAAAACCAGCAGCCTCCTTTCTGTAAATGAAAACATTGAGGAAGGACATCAACCTCCCTGGTGAGACATAAAGCATTCTTATCTCCATGCAGATGGCAAAGGTCTTGGCACTTCTTGTACCATTGCTTGTTAGAAATAACCTTCATATACTTCTAATGTCTCTGATGGTCCAACTATCCCACACGGAGTCCCCAGATCCTGGGAAAACGCAAGTATGTGTCACTAATGGAACAGAGGAATGTACCAGGAAAAGGCAAAGAGAGAAATAACTTTACTTGTTCCTGTAGAAATATATAGACCTGTGGTCAGTTCTCTGAAGTAGTTAGTCTTGACTTTATCTTTGCAAAACTTTTTTTTTAAATTTAATTTAATTTGATTTAATTTAATTTAATTTAATTTCAAGGCAAACCCAGCAAATTCTAAAAGGTGTCATCAGTGGAGTAGACAGAGTCTTTCTGCCTCCTTGTGTCACTTGTCCCTGCCCATTGCATAGTGTGCTGCTTTGCACCATGCTAATTCTTTTTCACACGCCCTGTATTGCTGACACATGCAAAAGCTACTTTTCTGGGACAATAACCCATGATGTAATCCCAATGGATTGTCATTTTAATAACCAATTGACAGATGAATAGAAACGCATCTTCATGCCTCCCTTTCTAGCTCATAGAAGAAGACAATTTATTCTCTTCAACTTCTCATCCTTTACAAACATCCTGGCTATCTTATCCCTCTTGGGGGAATCACACATGCTCCCAATTTCAGATTATATCTCAAGGCTTCAACTTTCCTGCTTAGCAGCAGGGTTAACTCAACAGGCCCAACTGGATTTGGCACATACACACCCTTTATCTCTGTTGTGACAGCAGTTAATTAAAGTGACTCAGAAAACACCTTCTCCTAAACAAAGTCATGTTTATTTGCCAAAGATGTGCCCAAAGAAATGGCCTAACAGCAAAGAGCCATAGCCTAGCTTGACCTGCTTGTAGGTCTGGCTCTGCCCCAGACTGGTAGGGAAGCTGCTACTGCTGCACCACCTGACTGCCCAGAGCTGCTCTCTGGTCACTGTTGGTGGCAGCTCATCCCTCCTCCTTGCCTAGCCAGCACCTTTAATCTGTGAAGTCCACTGTGATGTCAGCCCTTGGCCTGAAGAAATACCAGCTGAGAGAAGCAAGCCTGACTTCTTTTTTTTTTCAGAGGCACTGTCTTTCTTACTTCCTTACCATTAAGGGTTTAATTAAGAGTTTGATTTTATTTTGGTTAGTTTGTATCTCAGCAAGACTAAGATATTAGTGATGGGTAGAGCCCTAAATCTGAGTAATTGACTACCACAATTTTGGCCATCATTAATAAGCATAGGAACTGAAAATGAACATCCCATCTTTGATTAGGAAGATGGAGTGCCATTCCTAATCACTGCACAAATAAAATTAATCATAGCACAAAAAAATGCAGTTGCTTAAAGAAAACATACCATTTCCTCCACATGAAGAAATTAGGTCTGGAAGCTCATGAAGGTATTGCTGAAACTGCTTTGATGATTGTAACTTCCACACATTTTGAAGCAAGCAGGTCAGAGGCTGTGGCTTAAAATAAAGAGGCCTGGCTGGTAAAAAAAGAACAAAAAATTTTATTAAGTTCCTCTTGCAATGCCTATCTAATCTTGTAAAGCTATGGGACAGAAACCTGTAAGACCAACCCTTAGAAACATTTCTGAATTTATAAAAGAAAACAGTAAGTCTTGTGTTTTCTGCTCTGTTTATTCAGTATGATAACCAAATAAGATGTATGAAGAAAGAAATAGAGAGACAAAAAACAAGATCTTTCAGGGCACTGAGAAAGATGCACTATAAGCAAATGGGAACTAACTGGTGATACCACATTTGAGGTCCCAGGAAAATTTTTATATTTTAGAAATGATTGATGCATGTTAATGAAATAACAAGTCATTAAGGAACTGTTTTCTTTTTCCTTCTCTTACATGGTTTCCTTGGATATTTGGCTCATAATTTTGTGGAGGGAATGCTTCACCCATATTAAAACCCTTACTGCATTTATTAAAAGGCAAAACAAGGTTCGTTTTTTTTTAGCATTTGCCTTTTCATTCTTTTTATTGTTCTTGGCACATTTTCATTGCTTACACTCAAAGTTTTCAAGTATTAATGTCAGACTATGAAAGCAAATATTCTTTTTATAATCCAGCAGTTTAAAAAAATGCAGTTTGTTTATTTCCTTTTCATATTTTTTTTTCATTATTCAGTTTTGTCACTGACTGTATGAAAACCTTTATTAGGGTTTCTCAGACATTTTAGCGTTCCTGATATAGTGAGAGCATAATTCTGTATGCTCACTATTTAAAAAAAGTTTAGTATTTGTGACATTCACAGTATTACTTTCCTTAAGTTGTGACACTGGGAATGCTTGAATCATAATTTTATTTTTGGTCATACTTTCACCCCTGGTCCATTAAAAGTCTGAAAACGCATACTTTATTAGGGTATTAGGGGATGCTCAGAATCTCCTAGAACCCCTGTGGCAATTAAAACCCACTGGGGACATGGTAAAGCTCCAACAACAGCTAAGTTTAAGATGAAAAAAACATTATGGAATAATAATTTTTGGCTGTGAAGGAGATTGCATACATTGACATGTAGACAGCAATTGCTCTATACCATGTTTACTGTGCCTGGTTTGAACCTCAGAGCAGTGTTTGGTCATGGGGTAATGAAGCACGTCACAGGACCATGGGCTAATTTCAGTTTTAGTTTCTGAAGCGAGGCTTTAAGTAATTAACTTCTTGGACCTGAAGTTTGTAGGTTTTGGAAAGCAATGTTTTAATCTATTTATTACAGCTTGCTCTCCTACTAAAATGTAACTAAAGTTTGTACCCTAAGGGAACACTGTTGAATATTAGCTCCTGATTGTCCTCTAGTTCTAAAGAAATTACCTTCTAACAATTACCTTCTAGTTCTAAAGAAATTACCTTCTAACAATACTGCTTTTGCTGTTGTTCAGGAATCTGCTGGCCTTTATGAAGTGATATAATTTGTCTGAGAAGAAAATTCTTACCTGAACTGTGACATGGAAAGTGTTTGGCTTGGAGCTCTGTGATTTTCATGTATGGATTTTATTTTCATGTTGACTTTTTTAAAAAGAAGGAAATAATGACAGAAATAACAAATAAAACTATTATTTATGCAATAGTTTATAAGAAACACCTTTTCTAGGAATTAAACACAAAATTGAGAGTTTAATTGAATTTAATTGAAAGTTACTTTATATTGTGATCAACAAAGACTGATTCTTTTAGGACCCTACCCTCAAAAAGGAAAAAAAGAAGCAAAGCAGAATAGGGATGATTTTAATTTCTTAACTAAGATTTTATGTTCAAATTATCAAAATGTAGTTTATCTTTTTGACAGAGAAAGAAGATGCCCTTCCTTGGTATCTTGTGATGTGCAATGTTTCATGTCAGGACAACTTCCCTGTGAAGGTCAGCAAACAGCATGAATTGTTTTCAGCAAGTTCAGATTCAGGTAAGTTAATAGACTTGCTACATTTTAAAAACACCTTGAAGTGAAATAAGGAATACATTTCTACATTAGATGTCCTGATCTGCATTTTCTTCTTCCCTATTTCTGAATCATTTAGGCTTCCTGATTGTCCAAACATTATCTCCAAACCTGTAGCAAAGCTGCTGGCATTTAAGCACTTTGGACATCTATATAGATGCCTAGGCTTCTGTAAATTCCTCTCTAACATGGGAGTCATGGGGCACAAGATGGGGGACATACAGAAGCAAATCAAGCTCTTCTCAAATATTCTTAGTAGTTTTTAGTGATGAGTGTTGCTCAGTTTGTGTCCATGCTTGTATGTTCATGTCTCTGTATGTATATATACATTAGATATTATTTATGTATTAAACGTTTCTCACTTTGATGTGATGTGCAGTGCCAAATCAGCAGAGTACAGAATTTTTCTTTCAGAATTTATTGATGATCTAAAACCATTAGTGATAATTGGAGGATGATGCCATTCTCCTGATCTTTACAAATGGCCTTTGCAGTCTACAGTGGATTAAATTTCTTATGGTTATGGCTGATAGCTAAATGCTATACTTAATCACTTAATTTATATGGCAGACAGTGACAGCTTTAAAAAGGTTTCCTTCCCTTTCTTGTGGCAGGAAACTTCTCTGTCAATTGCTTTAAATAATATTTCTGAAACAGAACATAAGCAAAACATCATCTTTGCAGTAGTTGACCTAACAGTTAAACTTAGCAGATGTTTCTTATGAAATCTTCTGTTTGCGAACTTCAAACTTTCTATCAGATACCATTGGGACAACATCTCAATGACATTTCAGTTTTTGATTTGTTTTCTTATTTATTTCCTTCCTTTCTCTTTACTGAAAAAATACACTGAAATCTGTTTTGCAGGAATATAATCTAAAGGAAGTATTTTTTTTCCTTATCAACACAGAGGTGAACCAACTTTAATTTTTCATTATTATTTTTAAGGTACACTCTATCAGAAAAATTGATTTTTAGAAATTATTTATTTTATGTGAGAAAGCTGGATAAAACTGGTTAGTTTTAGCTTTCAGTAAAGGTATGTCAGAACTGGCATATAAGAGCTGCTGTTCATTGTCTCTAAAGGGTTACAAGAAATATTTTTCTAGCAAATTGTATTCAATGTTAGTGTAAGGATTATGCCAGCAATAGCTTCCCCCTCTGCCCCCCCTCCCCCCACAAAGAAAATTCCTCCACCATACCAGTCTGTTAGCACTGGAAGCAGTAGCATAGACCAAGTTCAGACAGTTTCTAGTGCTTGACTTAAAACATTGCCAATATGTTGTGTAGACGGGCAGTTCACCTTTGGCAAACAATTCTTCTTTTATGCCTGTTAAGTAACAGAATTATGTGTTGGCAGTATATCCATGTTGTAATGATCTAAGTCTGGTCATGCTTCACTACAACATTTTTCAGCGACAGAATTTAGAGCATTTTAGATATTGATCCAACCTGTTTAGGAAAGAGTGAGATTTTGCATCTTCATTTAGTGCCTGGCCTATGCATCTGTTGTGTTGTAAATCTCCAAAGCCATGGTTACATCATTCACTTATGTGACAATCCTGACTAGTATGGGAAGAATTTGGGACATATTACAAACTTTGCAATATATAAAACTTATTGCTGATCCTGTAGTGTTCTTAAATTTAGATTAATAAGATAAGACTGTACATTAACTGCAGAAATCCCTTACCATAAGAGTAGGCAATTAACCAAAATGTAGGGAAGCATTTGCAGGGCAGGGAGAATGCTGGGTTGTCTAATGGAGGCTCTAATGAAATCGCCTTCCTACAGCTCCAGCTCTAAGGCACAAGGGTTTCCCCTAGTCTTCAGGCATCCCTCACAACACAGAGGAAATATTTCCATTTGCAGGGAACTGATATGTTCCATTATTTCTGTTAAGAGATGTGACATTTGTGGGATTTAGCCATATGCTACAGTGCTGTTTGTTCTATAAATGTTTTATTTCTAGGGTTGAACATTATTAACAATGCATGTTTATGCTTTGCTGTCTTTATGGAAGCTTGAAAATATATTACAAAAGACATGTCACAACCTTTATGAAATACTTAAGTGTATTATTATTATTGCACTAGCACTGTCCCTGTCCCTGCCTGTACTTGAACAATGTCAAGTGATGGTGAGAAGTGCCAAAGGCCTGAGAGGACTCAGAGTGCTCTCAGCTGGTGAGTGGCTCCAAGCTGTCCCCTGGAAAGAAGGAGCCTGGCTTTGTGCTGATGGTAGAACTGTGGTGTCAGCAGCAACTTGGTTGCTGGAAGCCTTTTTTAGAATAAAATCTACTGTAATTTGTGACTCCCGGGTTTACCACGGAGAAAAGGGTCAACCGAGGGATGTTGGAATGGAACACCAACCTCACTCCACAATTTGTCCTATACCTTCATTTGCAAAGAAATGTTGAGGAGCACATATGGACACCTGAAAATCCTAGAGGGACAATGAAAAACACAGTGAGTTAGACTTACTTGTGCTATAGTGAAATGTGGAGGCTCCAGGCATTGGGTATTGCCAGTTTTATGATACTCAGTGCTGTTGTCAATGTGCTGGTGCACAAAGAGGTGTTTCCCATGGTTGAGTGAGGTACTAGTTTCTGCAAGGAAGAGCAGGACACTGTGGGAAAATATGTGCCATGTCACATACCTAACACTTGGCAAGTCTGAGGTAATAGTTATGCCTAAGATAACAGCAGCAAATGCAGTGGAAGTAGGTAGAGCATGCAAAATATTCACTATGCCCTGAGGTCACTGAACACTCCTGTGACTAGATATACCCACCCTCAGATCAAGTAAGGATTAGAGGAAAGGTGTAGTTGGCACATGCATCTAAAATGATAAAAATGCCAGCCAAAACACAAAAACCCCCAGCCCTTAGCCTACTGAGTTCAGAAGCATAGGAAAATAAAAATATTAAACTGAAACTCTTCCAAAAAGGACAGGTGTGTGAGTAGTTCCTGCTGAAGGGAGGTATAATGTTGTTTACATTGCTACTCTTAAGCAAGACTTCACTTCAGCACCTCCCAGAGCATAAATATTAAGATTTTTAATGAAAGCAGCTGCAGGACATTTAATAATAAGGATGGTATCTTTGGATCA
This sequence comes from Chloebia gouldiae, assembly GCA_003676055.1. Classification (NCBI taxonomy): domain Eukaryota; kingdom Metazoa; phylum Chordata; class Aves; order Passeriformes; family Passeridae; genus Chloebia; species Chloebia gouldiae. The sequence goes on along the minus strand of QUSF01000002.1, from coordinate 54,266,190 downwards.
GAATATATTGACACAGGCTACATTAACCCTGTTAATGAAGTAATGTTCTTTTTCTGTTTCTATAATCAACAGCTGTGTTTGGTAAGGCAGAAATATTTTAGGTTTTTTTTCCTATGTGCAACTCCCTCTACATTCTGTTTCCTTAAAATATATGCAAATAAGTAGTTGCTATTGTGGGTCAAAATGTCCAGCTGAACAATCTGGCAAAGCTTCTTTTTAATTAGGCCCCCTATCTCATGAAAATGAAAAAATATGTATGAATCTTCTGTAGAGAATAATGGCAACAAACTAGGTACTGTAATTTCAGTAAGAGGTCCAGTTAATCAAGCATAAGGAGCTTCTTGAGGAGAAACCACTTAGGAAAGTGTTGAGAAGCTGGAGTTTTATGCGGTGAATGCTACAGGACATTGCACTTGTAAATGGACAAATATGGTGAACTTGTAAAAGCACAGAAATTAATTTCTGTGCATCCTCATTCAGTATTTGCAAGGTGTAATATCCAGAATAATTTTATGAAAAAGAGTTCATACATGAAGCCATTTGGGGTAGTTACCTTTATTGCAGTTGAGTTCTATCGAGTTGCTTACAGAACCTGCTATCCCAACCAGTCTCAGCCCATCCTTATCCCCAGTGAAGGGTCCAGTGCCTGGGGCTGTGGCTGGAGCTGCTCTGATGCTCGTGGATGCTTTTTCCTGGCTGGGTCAATGGGATGGGTCCTGGCTGCTGGGTCCTGCCTGGCTGCCCCCATGGGGAGCTGCCATTGTCCCAGATACCTCCTCTTGTGAAACGCACTGGTGCCAGACTAGTGTTACATTTATTAAGTAAGAAAGGAAAAAACAAGGCAACCCAGTACAAGCTACTAGAAATGTCCAAGAGAGATGAAAACTCGGTGCTTTTTTAGTCCCATGCACCTAGGCAGCCACCTCCATTATTTGTAGCCCAAGAGCCATTCCCTACTCAGTGGCAATAATGATGCTCCCAATTATCTTCTAGTCCTAAGAAGGGAAATATTTCAAATAGAGTGCTTGAGAAGGTATGAAACTGGAATTTTATTCAGTTACTCGTATCAGTTCTTGAGGTAATGAAATGCTTGTGCTGACCCTTCTGCATGCCAAATCAGTTGTCAGTGATGAATAGGGAATGAGTACTCCCTTGCTTACACACATCATTACACAGCTGGCATTAGCAGGGCACAAGAGGGCTTGACTTCATCTAAAGTAGATCACACAGATCCGACAAGAGATTGACAAATGTAAATATTATGCAAGAAGGACCAGTGACTGCACCCACTACAGCAGGGCCAATTTTTTAAATCTAAAATACCTCATGGGGAAAACATAGACTATATCACTTAAACTACCACTGAAATCAAAGAGCAGCTCTTGCTTGGTTATTTGTCCTGAAGGCATGGCATAGGCACTGTTTAATGGTAGCTCCCTGGGATAACTGTGGAGCATGAGCTGCATCTCAGTAAAAATGTGATGTAACAGATTTTGTTTTTCTTAAAAAATAGATGTTAATAAAATTTTTAAGCCAAAGGCATGAACTGGGTGGAACATTTAAACTCAAGGCTTCCTAATTCAATACAACTATTACCTTTTTCTCTTTTTTTTTTTCCTGTATTCTTCAGTGCCTTTCTAAAACTTTCAAATAACTTCAGCCACTTTGAAAAAGGCATAAAGATCTCAGAGACATGTAACCTCCACACACTTAAGGAAAGTCAGTGTTTGGAAAGTGGAATAAGCCTGAGAGGGGTTTCCCTGTTGAGGAAAAGCCTGGAGTATGAGGGTGTCCATTGGCCAGTGGTGATGGGGATAGCAGCTGGCTGGCCAGCACAGAGACAGTGCACAGCCAGACATGGTACCTCCTGCCCCTCCACAGTTATTAGTGACAAAACACAGTGTGGAAGCTGAGGGCTTTCTGAGGTACGGGGAAGTTAAATTTTAATGGAAAGGGTAACTGTAAAATGTTGTCCTGGAAAAATGCCAATTTAAAAGGAAAAAAATAATTCGGCAATTTTAGCTTCCTGGAATCATTACTTGTTGGCATTTCAAATTAGCACAGAACAGGATTAATAAAAAAACATCTATCTGATAGTGTGGCACATTATCATGGTAAGTTACCATGATGCCTTAGTGAGAAAAAAACTATTTTTCTAATGACTGGAGGATTCAGAGGACCATAATTCACACGGCCTGAAATACAGCTCAATTTCTTTCTGAAAGGAGCCTTTCTTACAAGATTCCTGGCACCTCTTGGGCACAGCTGTATCAGAAATAAAATACAAATAGTCTCTATTTGAATTCAGTGTTCCTTCTCTGGCCACAGTGTCAATTAAGAAGCCAGCAAGGGTGTGTACGTGTGTGGGTAGGTAAATGAATAAGTAACTTGAGTTATTCCCATAGATTTAAGTGCCACCTTTGTGATGATGACTCTAAAAATCTATTTCCAACCTCTCCCACTTTCTTATATAATACCAGATGTGTCATTGGTGACTTCCTCAATCAAATCTTCTTTATCTTATTCTTCCCTGGGCTCCTGCCAGGTCACATAGCTTCATAAAAGTCCTGAAATTCATTCCCACAGCCACTGATCTGATTCATCCTGTGACTCGTTTTTATCTCAGCTGTTGCAGGTTCTTTGTTTCTATTTGCAGTTTCTAAAGCCTGCACTTGCACAACTAGTCATGTTGGTTATCGGCACTAGTAAAATCCCATCCTTTCACTGACAGATGAGAAAGGAACTGAGTGCAATGAAATTGCCAGTTTATTGTTTTTTTCACCTTTGAGAACCTAGTCAATTTTATTCATTGTGATTTTCTTAAGTAATGCAGCTTAGAGGATCAGAACATGAACGAACTTATTTGGCTTCTTCATATTTTTCTAATAGCTGGTCAGGTGTGGGAAACTCAAATTTACTTCCCATCTGATGGCAGTGACCTGCGGGACTCAAGATACAACTTTGAGCAGTAGAGGATGAAAGACAGGATTCAGGGGTGCTATGCTTGATAGTATACATCTATAAGAAACAAATAGATTTTCATTTATTCCCAAACTCCAGGTGTCTAATAACTCTCTTTTTTTCCCTTACTGGACATCCACAAAGGGAAAGCATATTCATTCACTCAGATCTTTCACTAACTGAAGTGACACATCCTCATGTCTAATAGCGTCTTCCATCTATTTCTTTAGGTGGTATTTTGGAATGGCTTTCAAAAGAGTTGCTATCTACAATACAGTATTTGCTGAAGATGCTGATGAAGATCCTATTGTGTTCAACAGTGTTCATATTTCCAATATCTCTAACAAACATGCCAAATCAGAAAGAAATGCAAGGAGCTGAAGGGCACTGCTTAGTCAAGTACACCTCATGGCTGGCAGTCCTGATGAGGGAAACCATGATCACCCAAATCTCATCTCCTGGCTTTTTCCACTGGCTCAATATCATTGACAGATACTATGGTTTACAAATACCCTTTAAAAATAGAAAGAAAATGCATTTCAAACCAAGTCGATAGTAGCATTTTCCAGGCTTGTCCTTCTAATAGTTCTGTTACATGTGTAGGGTTAAAAGACAAGAAAAAATAATTACTACTGAAACAGACACATCGTAGTATATTCATTCAGATGATGATTTTGGGTAGGGCTCAGGAAATAGACCTCAACTTCCAGGCTGTAAATACATCTTTGTTTTCTTGCCTGTTCCTGCAGGAGAGCACAGGGAACAGGATAGCAAACTGCACAGTGTGCAGTCCTTGGACTCGACCATGACACTCCCAAGTTATGCTGCCTGCTGTTTTTATCTGGACTTGCCTCCTTGCCCTGAAAGGGTTATAGTCCTCCGCAGTTACTGGACCCAAAGACTTGGCTTGGCTGCAGATCAAGCGCGTGAAGAACGTGTGACCTTCTCAGCACAGAAAACCTTTGTCGTGAAAAGAACTCAAGTAGCAACACAGAAATTTGTACTGGGAATAACTAGTGCCTCTCTCATTCTTCTATGAAGGAATATATAGTTCAGCCAGTGTTTCTCACAGGCAGTTGTTACTTTGTTAACCTAAATTTTCCAGGGCTCTTCCAGAGTCCTTGGGTTGAACACTTATCACCACATAAAGAGGGGACACTCAACTGTTCTCCACACATAGAACCAAGGGAGGAACTGAGTGCTTCTTATCTGCTTCTAAAAGCAAGCTCTCCCCTCAGTGAGTGAGGCAGGAAACAATGTTGTAACCTCATGATTTGAAAGGGTAAGGGCATAAACCTTACTATTTGGATCATCCTCTCTTACCTTTCCAATATGATTGCATTTTCTGGGTGTCATTTTCTTCCTCTCTATTGAGACAGGTTCTGCAAAGGAGAAGAACTTTGGTGCTATAAAAATATTGACCTGGAAAAGGCCTGTCTGAAAATCTCCTGTATGAAATTCTAAAACCTAGTTACAAACATTAATGAAAAGTGTTTTGCAACTTTCTTGTCAGACAGGTAATTATCACCATTTGACGTCTTGCATGAACTGGGACAAAGACTATGTGAGTCTCTCAAAGTGACAGATGAGAACTGTATCCAGTTCCCAGGGCCACAAATACATAAAACATGGCAGGTCCCCAGTCCATTTAATTTCATGAACAAAGCATATTAATTTAAAGATGAGGAGTATAAAAATCAATTTTAATCTGTGTGGTGACATGGATAACATAATTTTCAGCAGGAATTGTATGAAAGATGCTTCAGAGAAGCCACAGCCGATACAATGGGTGATGTGTCTTGTGCAGTGCCCTTGTGTGAGTGGGGACACTGAGACACTGGGCTTCTATTTTTGTGTCCTGTGTTGATCTGGTGAAAGCCAGTGCTTAGCTGTACAAGGGTAGACTAGCCTAGCTATTGCTTGATCTTTAAAATTGATGGAAATATTAAAAACAAGCCTGTTTTCCAGGCTACTGACAAACTTGCTTGGGTTGGCACTGTCCTTTTTCCTGAAAATAGGAAAAGATAGCAAGACATGGTTGGTTCATCCACACTTGAATTTTCTTGCAGCAGAAGCGAGCAGTTTTACTGTGTAACAGTCATCATATTTGCCTAAAAGGAAATGGGCAAAGTTTCTTCAGATACTCAGCAAGTTGCATTACAATGGATTAAAATGACAGCTTGTTCTACAAATCCTTAAGGATTAAGAACATTTATTTCTAAACACTAAATCCCAACAAAAGGACAGGAGGAGTTTGTTTTTGGCTTGGAGTAATATCACAGCTGATAGTAGACACACCAAGTAAGATTATAGTGAACAAGGCTAGGAAAAATGCATAAATGCATAATTCAATTTATTTCTTATTTAATTTATTTTTACTTTCTTTTGTTCAACAGGTTATAGAATTACTATATATTTACAGTAAAGAATAAAAGCTAAGTTATACCTTTATTTATATTTCAAAAATACTTTATATTTTGTTTTGAGTTTATTAAAAAGCATATTATAGGTGGAATTTTCTAAATATCACAGCTACCTGATACTATTATATAGTTATCAAGTATTTGTAATTCAAGAAAATCTAGAATATTAAGAAATTACTCAGCAGGAAGGAGACAAAGGGCAATGAAACCTAATTGTAGAAACTGCTGGCTATGCATAGAGATTCAGTTTGCCTGTAGCAGAAGTCCTCTTCTACGGCAGTGTTGTATGGCTTAGAGATTGCAACGTTCTAGATACACAACGCTTACCCAGGGTGTTTCATTTGCCTGCAAGCACTCTGATGTGATAGTGAAAGAATTCCAGCATCTCCAGCTGATGAGATTTCAGGTATGTTGTTGCACCAGCTTATTCAATTTCTTAAGATTTTAATGTAACTCTACAGCTTCTGTGTGCCCCTGCCTGGTGGGATGTGACAGCAATCTCAAAGCATGGAAGTAGATATTCAGTATTTAGCAGCTACTGTAAGTATCATCTGTTGGGAGCGAAGACATTACTTTTGTAAACCATACGTCTCTCACAACCTGCCCTGTCACCTTCCTGGGCTCTTGCAGTTGTCCTGCTGCGCTTTAATTGGGAAAGAGGAGGCAGCAGGTAGATAACTTGGCAATGATTGATTTGCCAGAGAGGTTGTTCCAGGTGTTGAGGAATTGTTGCCCACACCCTTTGAGTATCAACACTGATATGCTTTAACAAGATTCTTGCACTTTGACAGCTTGCTTCTAAGATTAAGAGCTTTTCCAAAGGATCAAGATTATGCTTAGACCGTGAGAGAGATGCATTCATGGCACCTTAATGTCTTGGGTTTTTTGACTGTTCCAATTGTCCATCACTGCTTTGCCACTCATATTATGGTAATTATTCCTACACACACAGTTGAGTTGTAAGTACTCTGAAACAGGCCATTGCAGGAAATGTTAAATTCTCACTTTACATAGTCAGATATTTCAGTCCTTCCTTCACCTGTGTTTGTGCCTGTCCTGTGCAGTTGCTCTTGTGCAGCTATACCACTCCTACTGTACACAGATCAACCAGTCTTCTTTGCAGAAATAATTCTGCATCATCAAATTATCTTTGCTAAATTATCTATGATTTTATATTTCTTATGGAGACTGAAATCTCTGAAAAGCCCTAAGATTTATAAAGGCAAAATAGGGATGGTGCAACCTAGCCTTGTTCTGTGAATCACAACAGATCTGTCTTCCAAATACAGAGAGAACCTCTCTGCTGCATAGAAGTACCTTTCTGTCTTTTAAATACAAAGCAGTTAAGGGGCTGGATGTTCTTCCCTGTCTTCCTGTACATCAGCATGTTGACATTTCATTGGTGACACAAATTTTCCGTGTGACTTCTGTTTAGTCACTAAAACCTGCCTGCATGTAACAGTGTCAACACTATCTACTCTCAGAATCATTGTGCTTTAAAATGCTTGCAACTGTGAAAACCCACAGGCAGATGTTTCCTAGTGAACAGTGTGTGTCACGGCTACTTGCATGTGAACAGCAAAAATACAAACTTTTCAAAACAATACACATTTTGTGGTTGGGTTTCTCCAAACCAGTTCATGTCCCCAACAAAAGCATTTTCCTGGCAAAACATGGGAATACAGCAGCTGTTTGAGCAAGGAAACAAGCCACCCTGTTGCTGGGATGGTTTTGTGTATCCTCAATAGATTTTTTTGAACTACCTAAATTCACACTGCAAATTCACAAGCAACATGCAGAAAAGGATCCTTCTAGGCGTGGGATACCACTGCATTTTTGGTGTCATTATTTCTGTGCCAGGCTTCTTGTATGGAAAGCTGAGTGAAAAGTTACCCACCTGTGAGTCAGGTGCATTTATCAGAGGTAAAGATGCTTTTCTGAGTCCATGCTTCCTGGTAAGCCTGACTTTGGAAGACTGTGTATATTCAGATCCCATTAAATGAACTAGAAATATTCATCATCTCAGCTTATTCTCTCTGTAAAAGCAAAACAACAAGAAGTGGCAATTTCTCTCAAAGAGGTATATTTTTTAAGGGGCAGTTTTTGTTTGTCTGTCAGTAGGAACACAAATATATTATTATTACATAAAACAATTTTAAAATTAATTTCACCCACCATTAATTATGTTCCTTGGCCATGTGCTTGTCTTAGTGCCTGTATTTATCTTACAAGATTAACAAAGTCAATGTACTACATGGGATGCTTCACTGACCACCAGCATTTTCTTATTATTAATTAATTATCTTTTCTTATGGTAAACAGGAAACAGGTAAACAAACATACACCATGTTGGTACTCTGACATTCTAAGATGCTGGCTGAAGGTATTCCCTTACATATACCAGAATTTTACATATTTCTTTGGTTTCACTTAGAATAAAGAGGCTTTGGAATTTATTTTTTTGATAGGTGAAAGGCATGTATTTGTTTTCTGTATTCTAGGAGGCACATCGTAAGGAAAATAGACTAAAAAAAATAATCCTTATGCTTCCAAGTATATTTAATATGTGTGCACTTGGATGCATATTATTCAGTTTTATTACTTGTTTTCCAGAATAAAGAGACTCACGAAAATCCATGCCAAAGAAATAGCGTGTGAGAGTGTGCATCTGCATACAATAATTTATACACTAACTACATTACGTAATAACACGAACCATCTAGCCAGCAATGCTCCGCTGCTTCATTACACTGTGCACAGAAAAATTGAGCTTTATGCTATAGATCTTGTTGTATTCACTGCCATCTGAATCTTATGCCTCTTTCATTGTCCCGCTCATCTCAATTTAAAATGCAGTTCCGATTTTGATCTCAGAGTACTATAAATCCAAAATAAGTCTAACAGCTTCAAAGAAGTTTATTTCTGCTTTACATAGTTATAACTAAGATAAAAATCTGGCCTATAGGCACATTCATTTTATAGCAAGTTAAAACATGTGCCCTTACATTTGGCAAATCCTCAAGATTAACAGAGATACATATGTTGCTAGAATAGCAGTTATGGAGCTGCTTTTCTTTTTTTTTGCCTTCAGTTCTATTTTTGGTTCCTTCCCCTTTGACATACATTCCTGGTAACAATTAAAAGCAGCTCTTCTTACTACAAAATTAAAGTTGATAGCTGAACACTTTATGTATCATATATATTTTCTGTACTGTGTATCAAATACATTAGATGCTGATTGTCATACGTGGAATAGAAATGGAAGGTCAGATTGTCCTTTTGCTTACAGTGGTGTAAACCAGAAGAGTGAAAGTTGGATTGAAAAATTATTGATGTTTGGTGCTTGGCTGTCAAAAGAAGCAAATAATGCAGAAATTGGGATTGCTTGTGCTTTTGTGGGCTCTAAGTGATCCCTCACCCTGCCTGTGGAAAATCTTGGAATGAAGAGCAATGCACAAGGTCATTCACATTTTTCCCCTCTTGAAGGAGCCAGAGCTGGCTCTGCAGGACATTACACTAATAGGTGAAATGCTATTTGCTGTAGTGGGCTGCTGCCATTGTCATGCTGGAGTTACAGGTCCTGTCTCCCCTTTGACAGACCTCTTGTCCTTGCAGGTTGAGATGGACTTGGTGTCTGCTCTGTCTGTGGACAGACTCTACACCAGAAGTGTAAAGGAGAAGTGGATGACCTTGTCCATCACAAATTCCCACAGCCTTAATTCCCATGTGCTCTTGCTGACATAAACTACTGAATGTCCCTGCATCTAACTGATTTCCTCCAGGAAAGTATTCCAGTATTTTTGGAGTGGGTCTTAGGGCCTCAGGGCTCTTCTCTTTTCATATGACCTGGGCTGGCCTGTGATATTTCCCCAGATGGTTTTAGGCTTACTCCTCAGATTTCAATTCCAGGTGCTGCAACAGAATGTTCCTAGTGGAAAGTCCCTGGGATGCTAACTCATTTCTTCTTTTTTACTGTTGGGGTCCAAATTTTCTGATTTCTAGTGTGCACAGCCAGAAATACTTACTTAATTTAGCATTCCAGGAATTTATTGTATTAGTAGGTGGGTGGGCAGATGGTGGCACAGGTCAGGGCTTTTAGTTCTTTTCTTTACCTGTGCACTTTGCCTACATTTGGCATTATGATAATAGGGGCAAATAGCCATGAACAGTGATGAAGGGGATCAGCTTCTAAGAAGAGCTCCATTATGGTGAAAGGGTGTTAAACTCACAGCCTATGGTCACCTCCAGGGACTCCATGCAGCCTATTACCCCAGTGATCACTGCAAGTTGGGTAAAATATCAAACCCCTGCTCAGGAAAGGTTTCCCTTCAAATGTAGCATGAAGGCTTTAAGTCAGTGGGGTTTAAGCATGTGCTAATTTCCTGAAGCAAGACTTTGCTAAATTTATTCCTGCTAGCTAAACCACAGCATTGCTGTCTAGTCTTCAGAAAGAATAGGCAAACAATTTTCCTTGAGACTTGCACCCAGAGTCACTGGGATTCCAAGAAAGCCAGTGTCCATTTGGAAATGGACAAAAATATGGGGAAAGGGTCCTGTGTCCAGGACAGTTGCTGCGGTAAATGCTGACAGTGTGGTCACCAAAGGATAAAAAATATTTGCTGTCATCTTGTGATGTTTTGTCAAACATGTACTTCGATGTAAGAACATAGGTACTATATAGCAAAGAATATAAGAATTATTTATTTATTTATTTATTTACATGGCTTTTTTTCTGACTGTTGCAGGAGCTGTGATCATAATTCCTGTAATACTCCACTCATAAATATTCAGTATGGTATGTAGTCAACACTGTCTGGTAAAGCTGAACCTTGTGTTTGCTGCTTGCTAGTTGGATTCATTCATTCTTTTTTGAAGAGAAAAGCCTGGTCTGGTTAAGTTATCTCCCAGTACAGACTCTGAGTGAATCCTGTGATGCCCCATATCACAAAGTCAGGTGATGGCTGCTTTGCATCACTGGAGATGTTGCAAAACCACGATGTCCAGTGCAGCCCTAAGACAGTGAGGTTCTCAGGCTAGAGCTCACAGGAGGCTATCTGCTGTAGGAAAGAAAACCAATTTAGCTAACTTACTTAAAATGAAACATTTCAAGTCAACAACACAAAACTATTTTCCTCAGAAAATTACATTTAAATATAGTGCTCCTCTGTAAACAAATAACTTTATGGGAGCTGCATTTTCTGTTGGAAAGGCATTGCAGTGAGAGATCCTTGATCAGCTCCAATAATTTAAGCACTGTAGCTTTATGGGGTGTTATTATTGACTCTGGCAAATAAGAAAATGTCCTTTGCCCCTGTTTTTTTTTTTTTTTTACCTGCAGTGCCTTTTCTCTACTTCCATTGCAATGGCCCCAAACTGCTGACTAGACAAACAGATCATCTGACCTCACCCATCTAGTTATTTTTCAGCTAATTACTTTGTGCTCCCAACCCCCAAGCACATTTCATGTAAACATATTTCAGGAAATACATTTCATTGCGGGTAATTCCCTTGCCACCCTCAAGTTCAGGCGGGTGTTCTATTTGTTTTTGTACAGGTTCTTATTCTCTATCATTAGACTTTGCAAGTCATTATTCTTGTTTTAACTACTTTGATCTGTTCTCTAACTTCAAACTAGTTTAAGTAAAAGTTGACTCTTTATGTTTTCAGTGATTGATTTCCATATTATAATAATGTTCCTAAACACCATTTAGCTTCATGCAGCTTTTTATCTGTGCTCGAGTAAATGAGAGTTCTGCCACAAATAGGACCCACAGACCTTTCTTTCCCACAAGAAGAAATGCAGATGATTACATGGCATCAGCTCAGGTAAAACCCCAGCCTGCATCTCACTGGGGATGCATGAACTGTGTGGTGAGCAGGAGAGCTCCTGTGGCTCTGCAGATGTTCAGCTGCAGCAGGTCATGCTGCAGGGGTCCAGATGTTTTAGAAGAACATCTAAGATGTTCAGAGTGACAGCCCTCTTCCAAATGGAAACCTTCAGCTTCCACAAGGGAGAGAAATAAGCTCAGGTGAAGCCAATTTATGTCCTGAAATCTTTCTTACCTCCAACTTCTGCCTTTCTTCTCTCATCTCCAGATGTGACTAAGCTTGGCTTATCCTTAAAATAGGCGATCTTACTTGATGATTATGTTAATGCATGTAAGTATTCTCAGTATTCTCCAGAAGAAGCAATATGTCACATTCCTGTTTTCATATAAGTAGTTCTAAAAATGACACAATCCTAGACAACAGGCAGGGCCTTTTTTATACATATTTTATGAAGACATGAGGGTAAATACACCACCTAAAATGTGAATTATCAGATATAAAATCAAATGACAAAACAGACTACAGTAGTTTGTTGAGGTAGCCACTGAAATTGAATCTTCTCTTTCAATATGCTGAAAGTGAGATGTATCAAAAGATTTCTGAATTAATTGGAGTTTTGTGTTTGATTTACCCAAAGTCCCTTTAAAAACAGAAATAAAATAAAGTCAATTTCTCTAAAACTTCTGAAAGGAAGATGTTGAGTGAAAATATTGCCAATTTTATTGTATTTAGTGAGGAAGATGAAGAAAGGATAAAAAATCAGTGAGGGAAAATATATTCTTTCATATCTACAGCTGGCCTGGTCAGGTATACATGAGTGTGTATTGGTGCCATTGTGCTTGTTCTTCCTGGAATGAGCTAGGTGGAATTTTTCCTGTTGGTAAAAGAGAAGAACAGGCAAATGCTTAGGATAGGAATTCTCCATCATAATTCATAGTAGTAGCATCCTCATGGACCTCTGGTGGGAAGTCCCTTCAGACCTTTGTAGCAATCCTGTTGGCTTCAGCTGGGTGGCTTCAGACACTGAAGGTTTCCAAGACACAACTGCCAAATAGAGTTAGTAGAATGCTATAATTTAGAATTTCCTCTCTAGAGTTTCCTGTTAAAAAAATCTAAATACAGAGTGTGGCTTAGGGAACCACATTCTCCCCAGGGAGATAAACACACCCAACAGTCAGAAAAATAATCTGTTCTCATAGTATTTCTAGCTTGTTTTCCAACCAGTTGGGATTTCCACGCTGTGAAACTTGGATAAGTATGGAAATGATGGCATACCGCTCTTACCCTAATTTTACTTTCAAACTTTAGAGCTTTGTCCACCTCAGGGAATAGTGAAAAATGGAATCAGGATGGACCTGGAGGAATAAACAAATTTGTGCAACACATTTGCCTCCACTGTTAGGCATTCTTGCTGCTAAACTCAGTCAGCAAGTCATTCATGGTTTTCATGGGAACTTTTGCCTCTCAGTGAAAAGATAAATGAATGCAAATATTTCTTCCTTCCCAGAAAGAGAAGTTATGTGGGCATGATTTGGCTTGACAGTAAAAACAGTGTTGACCTAGCTGTACAACCAGGGTCTAATGGGCTAAAATTTCAATTCATTAAGCCACCATGTCATCTTGACTTTCCTTTCCAGCTGTTGGGAAGATAGAACTACTCATCTAGTTTCTTATGCCAGCCTGGTCAATGTGCCCTTTGAATGAACATAGGGGACTCCAAAGTAGATCAGTACATATTTTGTTATTGCTGCCTTCAGGTTAGTTCAAAATGGGACTTTAATGTCTTCTGCTCTATTGTCTTGATTCTAAATAGTTTATTGGGGTAGGTTCTGACTTTCTTTTCAGAGGATACAGGTGGCTCTTTCACAACATAATAATTGTCTTCTCAAAGCATAATATCATGTATTGTCAACAGTGTCTGTAAGCACAGGAATAGTAGCAGCAATACATTTCTGTAGCTATGATAGTTGCAGATATGAGAGGGTACTTTTTGTGTGCTTTGGGAGTAGGTCTTCTACCTACATCACACAAGTTAATATTTTCCTGCAATTCTTATTCCCGTTTGCTAGTAAACATAGAAAAATGTCTGATTAAATTAATTTCTATCTAGCATTTTAGTTTACTTCCTTCCCTAGGTTTCTGAAACTAATTAGGACTTACATAATTATTAAGTAAGGGGACCCTTTACTTTCCCTTCAACTTGCCAATCTGGCAACAGAGTGGAAACAGACTTGGCTCAGTGTAATCAGTAATATTATTTCCATTATCTCTTTTTTCCCTTGAAATCTATCTCCCCAGGGCTTGCAAATCTGGAGCAAATTGTCTGGTGATATTTTTCAATTATTTGTTGGTGGAAACGGGTGCAAAATGATCCATGTGACTGAGTAAATTTAAAATAAGTCTTCTGTGACACGCAAACCCCTGCTTTGTCTTCAAAGAATTAGCTTGTTGTTGTAAACAGGTAGTGCTTAAGAGAACATGAAGATTTTTTTAAACTGTATTTTATTTGCAATATAGTGTAGTGTTGTAAGAGTTGCCTCAATTTACTCCACATATTGCTGAAAAAAAATCAAGAAAAAACAACCAAAAAACCTACTTATTTTTTGGCAGATAATTGAAAATAAAATATGGACTAAGAGAACTAAGTGCTTTTGAAAATGCAATGCTGTGTTACAAAATTCTTACCAAAGTGTAAATTTATTTGGTACAATATAGGAAAATTTGACTTCCCTCCTATTGAGGGAAGTTTCTATAAATGAGCTCAAATGTAATACCAGCCACTAGAAAATGCCACATGGGAGACATATGATGGAAATTCAGAAACATTCTGATCAGACACTGCACTTGGTTACAGAGGAAATAAACCACATGTCAGTACAGAGAAAGAAGAAGCTTACCTTCACGGCTCCCACTACCAGCTAGTCTCTTTGATTTACCTGAACTGTGGCATCCATCACTGTTCAAATATTATTTTGGTAAAAACAGAACAGAACTGAACAGCTTACACTGAAGTCTAAAACAAGACAGTTGTATAGGATGATAGATCTCTAGAACACTATTTAGCCCATCTTTTATTGATTCTTTTTAACAGTATGAAACCTATAGGACATCTTGTCAGGCACTTCTGGGACTCACTACAATAGTTTCCAGGTGTCCAATCTTCACTCGAGGCTCTGCCCAGTGCCTTTCACTCAATGAATCTGTCTCCCCTTCGGTGTCCCCCCAGCAGCTGTTCACTGCACCTTTCTGCTGGAGCTCATCTAATGTGCTGCTGAGCTGCTGTGCAGCCTGAGTGCTTAAGCCTAGGCTGTCCCAGTGTGCACAGACAAGGCTTCAGCTAGGGCTGAGGGGAATTTCAGTGCCCTAATTTAAACCATTTCACCTATTGTCATCATGAGATGGTGGCCACTCTCATGAAATAAAGACGTATTTGTCTTCTTTTGTCTCTTGTAGTCATGATTGTGTTTGGATGAGGTCAGAGACTGAGCTTTTCTTTTGCTGACTGAATGGGTGCAGAAGTCCATTGCAGTGCAAGGCTCACCAAGTCTCCTAACAAACAAAGTTAGATCATGATTCAGAAATGAGCTTAGGTATCTTCTCTACTTCTCTACTACTCACCTGAGTAGTGCTCATATGCTCAAAATGAACCTTGATGCTCAATCCAGGCATAATCTCAGTGTGCTCATGAATCAGTAGCATGAATGCTGCTGCAGTGAGAAAACGTGAGCTCTGGACCTGTCTCTACTATTGATTTTTGAATTACTGTGCACAAATCAGTAAATGCTTATCACTTTCTGTATTCTCTGAGACTCAGTCATTTGGGAACTTCCTTGCACTTCTTGGATGAAAGTCTATGCAAGGACAAACAAGTCAAAGTACAGTATCATGATGTAATTCAGTGAAAAGAACATACTCCTTCTACCATGCAGATATTTGTGGACTTCCTTGAACTCCTCAGATGAAAGTTTATGCAAGGACAAATCAAAATGCAGTATCATGACGTAATTCAGTGAAAGGAATGTGTTCCTTTTGCTTATCTTTTTCTCATAATGTCATCATTGTGTTTTTCTTTTCCTTTAAAAGCAAAAGCAAAGATATTTGCTAAGGCCTGTGAGACCTCAAAGTGACTTTTACAGTAATGTTTTTGAAATATCTACTAGTAATAAAAATAAAGTTGATGCTCTGCTTAAAGGATTGGTTTCAACAGATGATCCTCATGTTTGTAATGTCATGATAAAACAAATGAATAAGAGTCCTTTTTCCACTTTATTAAAATGCTTGTGACATGGAGATATATATTAAGCTTCTTTCTTCTCTGATAATATGCATGTGATACAGATGCCCATCTCAACTTCTTGTATAAGAATTTTCCCACAGTTTCCACTAGCACAAGGAATTCCTTGTGTTTATCTGGCAGCACAGATTTTTGATCTATGTCAACACTGCTGAAACATTTTGAGGAAAAAAAAATGGATAAAAGCCATTATATTTCTATTTAAACTTGGACTACATTCTGTCTTGCATCAACTGGCAAAAACAATTATATTTCATAGAATTGCTGAGCTCAGGATGAGAAAATGACCTTTGAGAAAAAAATAATATAGACAAATGTCCAAAGGTCATGAAAAACACTTAATTTCTTTAGTCTGCTTTGTCAAAAAGCAAATTCTCCTTTTGAATTCTCTGGTCTCCTTTCTTTCTCTGTAGAAATATTTTTTTCACACATTCTCAGAATTATGGGATGTAATCCAAATGCCTGCCTTGCTCACTCCTCATATGCATGACTCACATACATAAGTGGGGTCCTTCTGGGGACTTTTACATTATATTTCCTTGGGATCTGGATGACAACAGGTGGCTATTAGGAGACACAAAAGTTTAAGTTTCCAAAAAGTAGGCATTGCAGGCTGATTGCCCAGTTGCCTGTGAGGTATTATTAGTTTAGTCTGCAGTATTTCTGGTTTTACTCACGTGCCTTGCTTTTTTACTCTTTGGTATGTTGGGCCTGGAAGCTCTTTTCCCTAGAGTTTCTCCATCCCTCTATCCTGGTGTCCCTGGCAGCCAGAACACCCTCCTGCCATGATTGCTGACCACTTGAGCCCTTACTTCCTTCTCCAAAACACACACATGTTGCAAGGTCAGTACCAGCTCCAGTGTACTGCTAACCTAAACTGAACAATCCTGCCTTCTTTGCACACTTCCACACTCAGGAAAACCTGACTTCTCCACTGCAATGCCAGGCAGGTTTTTGCAGTTTGGGGTTATCTTGGTCTGGTTACAAGACAAAATCCTTGAGGCACAGGTGAACCTTAGGCTATCATCTGTATAGCCCGAGTACACCACTGGCACACAGCTCCATGGAATAAACACAAGACCGGCCCACAAAAATTAGGAACTGTTACGGCATTAAAATTTTTCAAGCTGTGAGTTTCAAAAGTAAAGGGCTTAAGGAATTGTGAGTAATACTGAGGGAGAAGGAATAAGTCAAGTTTAACAGATTATTAACATGTATAGAGAAAATATTTTAAAAATCAATATAAATTCATTTAACTTCTTAGAGCTGAGTATGGATGGAATATATATTGCCTGCTCAGACTGATTCATTGAAAGACTTTGTTGCCTCAAGTTCTTTCTTTTTTCTCCTCAGATATGTGTAAGCAGCTAGACAAAAAAAACAACTTTATAGTCTTTTGAATAAGTTGAACATACCAGGACTGCACAAGAACTGGCTGGATAGAGACACTGTCACTTGTAAAACTCTTAAAAAATATCTGCCACATCCCTGCTAAAGTCACCAAGAAGACTAAGGTAATTATTGCAACCTCCTGTTTTAAGCAAATTTTGTAGCATAGTTAAAACCACAAAAGCAATACATCATGTGAAAAGTGAACCCAAAATCTCAATAGATTTGGAAACTCTTAATATCAGCTATTAGCCAATTTTCAGTAGACTGAGGAGTTAAATGGGGAACCAATGGTAGCTAAAGATTCCCAAAATATTCAGAGGCTCCATTTAGTTAAATTTTTAACTTGGTTATTTGGCCATAACTGCCTACTGAAGTCCAAAGTGCTGAATCTAATTTTATTTATATTGAAATCAGTGAGAGACCACTCACTATTTTTCCATATGAAACATTCTTTTGTGTCAACAGAGGCTACTATGAAATATCCTTACTTAAACATTTGAAAAAATTATACATACATTGCGACAAATTGTGACAGCAAATGTCACAATCACTACTTACAATTTCAACTGAGTTTCATCAGATTTTGGCAAATAACAAGACCATTTTGGGAGGTCTGATATTAGCACAAAACGTGGCTTAATCTGTTAAAAAAATTCAAATAAGACCATTGATCTTTAGAAACAGTGGTTGCTTAGGATTTTAACAAGGGTCTGTGTACCCCGGAGAGTTTGCACAGAAATTACCATAAACCACATATGTGATATCTCAAAGCTCCTTGTATAAGCACAAGAGCACTGGATGTTTTAATGGACTATTTAATCAAGAAAATGTAGTGGTATATATCCAGGGTGAAATTCATCTGAGTTTCAGCAGATTTAATCTTATTTCTGTTGGATTGAACAGTTAAAGATGTTAACAAGAAGACATTCCAAGGTTCCAAATATCTTCAAGACTTCATACCTTCATGTGCAAGCAAATCTTCTGAAACACAATTTTAAAAGTTAAAAAAAAGAGCAAAGAAAGATGGTAGAAAAAGAAAGAAAGAAAGAAAGAAAGAAAGA